>OZ021732.1:38310174-39058858 GCA_963978545.1 Linyphia triangularis | reverse complement strand
AGTACATTGTGATATAAGTGAATTGAGCCAACTAGGCATTTTTAAAGTAATATATCATCTTTAAATTACGTATATTATTCGTCATGATACGAAAAAAAAAAAAGAAGAAAAAAATAAGATTGAAGGCATTTGGGTGATTTGGTGATTTACAGTAAGTGTGAATGAAGTGATTATATTAAATAAGAAATTTATTTGACATATGTCCAGCATTAGTTCTAAGTTAATAAGATTTTATAAAGAGTTTATTTTATTAAAGAAATTCTAATAAGTTAGAACCTACATAATTAGAAAAAGTGTTTTTCGGTGCAGTCGTCGATACATAAATAGTTTCACGACTATTCGAGTTGAATCATATAAGCGTGTTTGATATACATATTTTTAACTCGACGTTACTTTCCCATACCATTAAACGACATGGGATTATGATTCCAGTCCTTTTCAGGAGCGCGTTTTAAGTTTTCTCACCAGCATTTAAACATTTAGGATTTGCTCACTAATCCTCAACTCTTTAACATCAATTGCTATTTTTGTGTATTGGTTAGTCTTTTAATTTCCACCGGTGCTAATAAGCCAATCTTGAAATTCTATAACCAAAAAATAAAGATAAATGATCAATCATTAAGATATATGCTTCTCAAGACCTCTACAATATTTTCTGTTTACAAAACTCGACTTATTAAGCAACTGTTTATCTCTACTTCTTGCAATCCGTGAAGTGGACGAAGCAGCATCGCACACACTCTCACTCTAAGACTTCTCGGTCCTGATGAGCATGAGAGCCCTCGACCACTTATTGTCTAAAAAGACGAGTAAACGATAATTTAAATCTGTGGAAATCGAAATCACTCTTTTGACAAAACTCTACTAAAGTTCCACTTTACATTATATTCGTCCCTGGCATTTGACGAAGCAGTCTCAACACAGCTTTCAGTTGTACCCCGAATTAACATTTTAACATAACACGGGTTTCAAACTTTCCCAATGTTGCTAAAATCAATGATTAATAATTTTCACTTCTTGCTCGATAAAACTCATCTGGCAAACTTAAAACCATATAAATAATATTTCAACACATCAATCGTAACTTTCTAAAACAGCACCGGTAGAACTTTCTGTCATGCATCTATAGCTTCTTGTACCTGATTTTGAACTGTCATACAGCATAAACACTACTTGTGTCACATTTCCCAATAGAATGACTGAAGACAGAACAAACGTTTCAATAAGTACTTTTCTAAGTTCATCGTTTAAACCCTATAAACAATAATTCAGTTCCACATCAATCTCACACTCTTTGCACTTCACAAAACAACACCAGTAGAACTTACAATCACATCTCTCTTGCACCTTCTCGGTCCTGGTATGATATCCCCTACCACAACACAGCAGATCACATCCATCGATGGCCCTTGACGTTTTGTTACACTGTCTTCCGTGTGTTCCTGGTGTTTCAATCTGCGAATCCTGTTCGCAGAAGTCCGGAGACGAATCCAGGTAGACCAGGTCTGTGTCTGAGTGGTACTTGAAGTAGTGGTTGAGTGGCACCAGCTGACTTCTCTTGCCGGACGTCCGGGGCTGGACCTCCGTGGCAGTGTCGAATTTCTCGCGAAGGATGGTTCCAACGTTTCGAAATTTGGGTAAGGCCCGCCAGCAGGTCTTGGTCTCACACGAGCCGGACACACCGTGGCATTTGCATTCCACCCGCATGTTGTACTCGATTACCTGAGTGAAGAAAGTTTATGAAATTTGAATAATGTTATTTAAAATTTTGCTTCTGAAATTGTAATAATACTCTATGAGAAGAAGTGCTCAATATTCTTAGCACGCACATTTACAAAAATGAAATTTGGGTATATCTGAAATAGGTTTCAAATGTTAGAGGAAAAAATTCCGTCACATTTCTAAATAAACCCACAGCACTGATTTCAGTACTTTCATTTTACACCATTCATTTGAAAATCAATTTGGATTGCGAGCTTTCGATAGACATTTTTGAATGCGAGATATTTTGAATGAAATATAGAAGGCTAAGGTAATCTTCAAGTTGAGCTAGTGAATTAAATTACTTCATTAAAATTGACTAAGAAATATGATTTTTTAAACTTAATTGTGAGTATCACATTATGTTTTCAACTTGGAGATCCTAGTGTTTTTTTCTTTCTTCTGATAAATTACTTTTAGTTTGGATGGGGGATCTATGGTGTGGAGTTTTCTGATTTTTCAAAGTTGGTCAAAAGAATTCAGCACACTGAACATTTCTTTTCAAAAATAATTCAGTAATGAAAGGTTATGACAAAGATTTGCAGACTTTTTTGAGTTAAGAGACAAATATTAAATAATCAGAAAAACAAATTTTTAAATAACAGCAAAATAAATGTAAGCAGTACCAATTTGAGCTTTTAACTACTTACATTTTTATATTATTACTAGCAGACCCGGCCACGCGTTGCTGTGGCTAAGGTGTTTGTTATATTACATAGTAGTAAACTATTCAAGGGAAACGGTAGGAGAACACCAGTCATGGGGACCACCATGCTTTTTTACACAGATGCTATTTGTAAAAAAACATAGCGACCTCCATGATTGATTTTCTACTACCGTTGATATTGAGTAAAAATCAATACAAAAAAAAATAAATTTAAATTTTTTTATTTTTTGTATTCAAGTTTGTAACAAATGAATACATTACAAAGTTGTTAGTAAATAACACGTGACACTTAAACTTATAAATGAGGTAGGTAAGGCAGATAGTTTTAAATCTTTATCAATAATGTTTATTATTTTGAATTATAAATACTTTTTATTTCAATTTAATTTAGCACTAATCGGTGCACAATATTTTTGGTTAACCTGTCTTTAGCTAACACAAATAGATTCCACGGTTTTCCTACACGTGAACATGCAACATATAGTCGCCCATGAGAAAAACATGGATTTTCCAAATCTAAACCACCAATGGACATTGTTTGGCCTTGAGACTTATTTATAGACATGGCAAAAGCTAAAAGAATTGGAAATTGTAACCTTTTGTAGGGTATCGTAGATTCTGATGGTATCATCGGAATACGTGGCAACAGGACCACTTCTCCTTTAAACTTTCCAGTTAAAATGGTAGCTTCAAGTATATTTCCGGTGATCTTTTTGATGACCAAACACGTACCGTTGCATAATCGAGGCGGATTCAAATTACGCAGGAGAATAATAGGTGAACCAATTTTTAATCAAAGATTATGTGGTGGCATTCCAGGTATGAACTATGTGATAATACTTACATGTAGGGATGGAACGGATATCCGGCAAATATCCGATATCCGGCATATCCGGCTGATTTTTCAATATCCGAAACCCCGTCGGATATCCGATTTGAAATACCGGACATCCGATAATTTCATTCGGATATCCGGCTATATATCCGGCCACCAGGTATCCACAAGAAATAATTTTTTGCAAAAAATAATGATCTTTTTCGGACAAAGGGGACACCGCATCCTACACTTTTTTTTCTTAATTTTTTTTTTCTTGGACATAAATTGCAGTCAAGTTAGAAAACGAAAAAGTTCCTTCGTGAGAACTATGCTTTCGCTGTATTATTGGCGCCGAGTTGATAAGCATAAACCATTCCTCCAATATTTTTCCATACACATCCGTCATACGTGTTTTGCAATAGCTTCTTTTCATTCCAAGTTTATGATCTGATTAATTCCAGATGTTATATTTGAATGCTTCTCCGTAAAACACTAACCGAAATACTAATAAATAGTACTTTTTTTCCATAACATAAGTTATAAGAGTTTTAGTTATTCTCACTTCCTCCTTTTTTTCTGACATTTGCTAGCTAGTAAAAAGCAATAAATAGCCAATGCGCACTCCTCAATGCTTTTTTTTTTTTTTTTTTTTTTTTTCGATCGACGATAATACCCTACCCATTTTTATGCTGTGAATGGTATGGTCTAATTTCTGATTTTTCATTGGCAGAAGTTGAAAGCTGGTATATTTTTTCTGACGTAAAATGAAGTATTGTAATTTTTAGGTCTTTAACGCAGCGCCACAACGTGGAATTATATTTAGCTCTCTAGAATGTCTTGAATCATAGTTTTCTCCAATTACAATCCAATTTATAATTTTTAATAATGGTTCATTTAAAATCACCCATTTGGAAGTATTTTAAAATTAATGGAAATGACGAAAGCAAAGCCCTATGTGTTACTTGCTCCACAGAATCGTTTAAAAAATATATTGTGCGCGGCAAAAGCCCAAAATCCTTTTCCACAAAATCCTTATGGAACCATTTAATGAGTGTGCATAAGGAAATTCACCGAAGCTTAAATGACTCACTAAATGCATCAAATATTGATGAACAAAAAAAAAAACAATTCATCAAAACAAGAAATGCACGCAGACAACATTGGAATCGACATTATTTGTACCAAAATTGTGGAGTTTAGATGATCCTAAAGCAAAAGCCTTAACCACAAAAATATGTAAGTACTAATTTTGTTTGTTTATATTAAATATATATTTTAAATATGGTATAACATAATGTTGATGAATTTTGGGTTCGAAATTTTTTAAGTTTATATTTAAAGACGGAATATTCCGATAGATCCAATTTAAGTTAATTAGATCCAATTTAGTCCAAATTAAGTACTAGATTTCTTTAAATCCGTAATGTTTTAGGTGCATTACAAAAAAAAAAAAAAAAAAAAAAAAAAAAAAAAATAGACTTCAATTTCATAAAATATTTAAAATAAATCTTTTGTTATTAATAAATGCATCCGGTATAATTTTGTAATCATTTATCAATTATAAACAATGCATGAAGTAAATTGAAAGTAGCTATATTTTGCTACATTGCTAGGGTTCAACATTGTAAAAAATGTTTTTAATATAATTTTAGGTGAGTTAATGGCTCTTGATGCTGAACCATTCTCCATTGTGAATAGAGAAGGCTTTGGTTAGTTAATAAAGTACCTAACTCCTCGTTATCCGCTTCCAAGTAGAAATTATTTTCGTGATAAAGCCCTGCCAGAACTATATGAAAAACTAAAAGTATCAATATTACAAGATATAAAATCAGCAACAAAGATCTCTTTCACTCATCAACTTAAGTTTAAATATAAAAAATTAACTCAGTGGCGCGACAGCCCGTGTGGACCAAGGCCTGCTGGGCCCAGCTCAGCTTTCTTGACTGTGGCATTTGTGTGTCACATAGCAGATGTTCCGGTCAGATGGTCATTCTGACACCGAACCCCAGTGTTTAGTTCCCAAGCATGCATGGTCCTCCTCAGTTTATTTCTTTCAGGTATGAACAGCTAAGTCAACCTTGCCCAGTCCGCGAATCAAACCATGGATCTGTGGCATGCAGTGCGGTGCGCTAACCACTAATTATAATTTACTTTATACTTCATATCATGACCATTTTTTTAGTATAGCATATCGTATAACTATCGTTTTTAGTATATAGACCGAATATCCGGCCGGATATCCGGTGAAATCCGTTTCGGATATCCGTATCCTGTAGACATGGTACCCCGGATATCCGAAATCCGGTATCCGGCAAAACTCACATCCGTACATGTATATATTTTAATTAAGGATTTTTGAACAATGAAGCACTAATAATTAAAAAGCAAGAAGAATTCCACTGTATTACTTTTACTATAATATGAATTGAATTTATACTTCAGTCTAAATAACACGTGGCCGGCTATGCTATTGCTCGATGAAAGGTTCATTGCTGCGTAAGCGTAAGGTCGCTTCACAGACTAAAAACTAATTGTAAGGAAAGCCTTAATATTAAAAGCTCCTCCCTTGTCGAGAAAAAAAAAAAAAAAGCCCCGTTAATAATTATAACACAACACTCCTTTAAGAATATTTTAACACGTGATGTTTGTAAAAAGCAAAATTAGAAGGCCAAAACTACTTATGATGAAACTTTCAGAGCTTTAGGCATATTAGAGCTCACTTTTTGTGAAAATATTAATTAAAAATTCATTAAAAAGCCAATTAAAATTGGCTTCATTTTGCCAAAGGTCCAATCAGAAGGCCAAAACTATTTGTGTTGAAAATTTTAGAAATGTAGCCCAATTAGAAATCATTTTGTAAAATATTTGTTAATTAAAATTAATTAATTAAAAACCAAATAAAATTTAAAAATTCTGTTTTTCAAAAGTCCAATTAGAAGGCCAAAACTACTTATGTTCAAAATGTCAGAGCTGTAGCCCTATTAGAAATTGTTTTGTAAAATATTTATTAATTAAAAAATTAATCAAAAGAGAAGTAAATAAAAATTTGAACGTTCTTTTTGTCAAAAGTCCAATTAGAAGGCCAAAACTATTTGTGTTGAAAATTTTAGAGCCGTAGCCTTATTAGAAATCATTTTGTAAAATATTTATTAATTAATTAAAAAAGTGAATTAAAAAAGAACTAAAAAAAAAAAATTTAAATTCTGTTTTTCAAAACAGAAGGCTAAAACTACTTATGTTGAAAATTTCAGAGCTGTAGCCCTATTATAAATCGTTTTGTAAAATATTTATTAATTAATTAAAAAAATTAATTAAAAAAGAACTAAATAAAAATTTTAAATTATGTTTTTCAAAAGACCAATTAGAAGGCCCAAACTACTTATGTTGAAAATTTCAGAACTGTAGTCCTATTAAAAGTCGTTTTGTAAATTTTTTTTGCTAATTAAGAAAATTAATTAAAAAATAACTAATTAAAATTTTAACTTTCTGTTTTTCAAAAGTCTAAATAGATGGCTAAAACTACGTATGTTTAAAATTTCAGAGCTGTATCTCTATTTGAAGTCACTTTGTAAAATATAAATTAATTAAAAAATTAATAAAAAAAGAACTAATTTAAATTTTATCATTCTGTTTGACATACATAAAATTCGAAAGCCAAAACTTCTTATGTTGAAAATTGTTTCGGGCCTGAGCAAGATACTTGATTTTTTGTTCACTACCTCTGTGCAGCGTGTATTAATATTGAAATAAAGAACTAAACCCTTTCACAAAAATAAATTTTTCAGTACTGCTGTAATAAATCACATGCCATTAAATTGTAGCTTATGTGAAACGTTGGTACTTTCAACACAGCGCCATTTGTTAGAATCGTTTGGAGCTAACGGATAATAATAAACAAATAATTTGCAATAAAATAATATTGCGGTTATAAATTGAGATGTTAAGCTATCCTATCTCTTAAGTTAGATTAAACTGCACACGGTGTCCAAATTTGATTAAAATCGGTTAAATAGTTTATGAGTGCATCGGGAACAAACAACGTGACACATAATTTATATATATTAAGATTATACCTTTCTATAGTACTAGCTAAATACCCATGCTTCGCTACGAAATTTTAACATGTGCAATATTTTATATAGCTGTGAGTCCTCGCGTTGCAGAAATCTGTCATTCGTGTATAGGACCCAGTTTTTGGCGCTTCGCTCGCAGGAAGGTTCATCGCTACGCAAAATCAAGCTCGCTTCGTTCGCTGAAAAGTTCACGAAATGTAAGCATAGGCTAGCTTCGCTCTCTGAAAGGTTCATTGCTCTGCGTAAGCATACGCCGCTTCACTCATTAATTTCTGATTGCTACGTAAAGCCTTTAATATTAGAAGCCTCTCTCTTGTCAAGGGGGGAAAAAAATCCCGTTAATACAATAATACAACACCCCTTTAAGATGATTTTAACACGTATTTGTTTAAAGCAAAATTAGAGGCTAAAACTACTTATGTTGAAACTTTCAGACCTCTAGGCCTATTCGAAGTCACTTTTTGTGAAAAATTTAATTAAAAAAGAAACTAAAATTTTAACATTCTTTTTGTCAGTCCAATTGGAAGGCCACAGCTATTTATGTTGAAAATTTCAAAGCTGTAGCCATATTTGAAATCATTTTGTAATATTAATTAATTAAAAAATTAATTAATAACGAACTAAACAAAAATTTAAAATTCTGTTTTTCTAAAGTTCAATTAGAAGGCCAAAACTACTTATGTTGAAAATTCTAGAGCTGTAGCCCTATTAGAAATCGTTTTGTAAAATATTAATTAATTAATTCAAAAAATTAATTAAAAAGAAACTAGATAAAAATTTAAAATTCTGTTTTTCAAAAGTCCAATTAGAAAGCCGAAACTACTTATGTCGAAAATTTCAGAGCTGTAGCCCTATTAGATATCGTTTTGTAACATATTTATTAATTAATTAAAAAAGTTAATTAAAAACGAACTAATTAAAATTTTAACATTATGTTTGTGATGTATACAATTAGAAAGCCAAAACTACTTATGTTGAAAATTTCAGAGCTATAGCTCTATTAGATATCGTTTTGTAACAAATTATTAATTAATTAATTAATTAATTAATTAAAAAAATAATTAAAAAGGAATTAATTATAATTTTAACATTCTGTTTGTGATGCACACAATTAGAAGGCCAAAACCACTTATGCTGAAAATTTTAGAGCTCTACTCCAATTTTAAGTAGGTTTCTATATATCCACAGACAGACAGACAGACACACAACTTGTTTTATTATTATAGATAAAAATTCAACATTACACTTTTGGCTGTTATGTTTTGTAATTGAATAACTATTTTTTAAGTTCCGTAGAATTTGTGATAATGTAGAGCAATAAATCATAAACGTGCTTATAATATCTTAAGTATAAATGTGTCAACCATACTTATATTTTAACTCTACTAGAGTCTGGAAGAAAATCTCATTAAATTTTTTACAAAAAGAAGCAAATTTGTGAAATCAAGTTGAGTACGAATGTCTATTTTTGTAATTATTGTTATTTTTTTCATTAAAATCTACTATAGTTTAATTTAAAGGTACAGTTATATATTTGGGATCAATAGTCTTATATTTAAGTTTTTTACATGGGAACTATGAATAAAAAGAATGAAAATAAAATATTCTATAGATGAATCCAAGTGTGAAAACTGAATAAAGCATTTCATTTTTTCAGCAGCCTGTCAGTTTCTGTCAAGGCAATCAAAGTTGCTTTCATATAACTATTTAAATGCCAATCCATGCCAGAAAAGAAAAATATCCGTTAATAACCTTGCAAGTATTTTTTTTATACGTAAAAAAGTATTCATTTGAGGCATGGAATGTGTGTTACTATGTGTTACTTAATGACAGATTGGATCATCATTTATATGGTAGACCAGTTTCAGAGAAAGCGCAAAATGTCATGCACGATAAACTTTCTTCTAGGGGTTTGTCAATGAATTTTTTTTTTTTTTTTTTTTTTTTTTTTGCCGCATAATATCCTGAGTAATGAAAGAAATTCCAATTTTTAGGTTGGATTGAATAACTTTTCTTAAGGCTATGCATGCTGTCAGAGTGCCTGGAAAGTCGGCCGGTCTTTGATTAGAAGGTCACTGTCACGCGTTGATCAGTATGTCAGCTTTGGATATGTACTGTGCCAGCACTGGACGAATATAGCTATTGAGCGATCATTACTCCACCTATCGGTACTAACGGGAGATTGCAGGTTATTGGATGATTGAAGTTGACGTACCAAAGTAAATAGAAAATATTTGATTTACTGGAGACGCCAGCCATAGGCGGCTATGTGACAAACTGGCTTCTCCTTGGATTGGAATGAAGCATTTATTTGGTACTGGTTTGGCTCTGGTATCTAGTGACTGGCGATCTCAACTGATACAGCGACTGGTAGGGTGTATATAAGCTTTTACTTTGAATGGCAGTTTAATTGGAAGAAATATCTTCCGATATTAATTACAATTAAATTTAAAAAAAAAAAAAAAAAATAATAATAATAATAATAATAATAATAATATGGTAAAAAGCTTGTATTCATTCTATAAAATGACCAATAAACAATTTATATTATGAAAGTAAAGTTTTTTTCATATTTTCTTTTAAAAAATACAATATTTCTTCTTTTACATATATACTCGAGAGTTGCTTATTTTCTTTCTTGTACAAGGTCTACACAAGAGCTATGCTGTGCCCTAACATTGCATTAGCAGGACTTACAATTACACTTCGTAATTTTGAATTTGATTAGATGACAAGGCGTTGACACCTGAACTCTCTCTATCACACTTCACATCTCCCAATATAAACGAGAAGACATTGAGGCCACTGTGGATTTAACGTGCAGACATTACCATTAATTCTACGCGTCAGTCCCACTGACGGTCATGGGAATGGACGAAATTCTACAGTTGTTTTCCCTGTAATAATTTTTTAACTATATTTCTAATTCAAATACATAATTTTTAAAATTATTTTAATTTATTTTGCTTTAGATAGGTTATAAACTATCATCCTAATAAAAATATTTAAAAAATATCTTATTTTATATTTTATTTATAAATTTAAAAATGTTGTGTATTGCTGGAAAAACTGGGGATCAAATGACGTATATATACGTGCATGACCGTCAGTGGGTTAATGACAGTGCTCTGGCCCGATCCTACGATTGTCCGATCATGGGACTGAAGTCTGAAGTCATAGCTAACCGAGATGAACCTTCAATGACTTCGAATGAAATCCGTTGACATTTTGTTTACATTTCAAGTGTATAAAAGATCACAAGTGCATTAAAGTTCTAAGCAAGTTAATTTGCGATTTAACTATTATCTTGCATTACTAGAAACTAGTTAAGGAGTCAAGTAGTACCAGTAGACAAAAAAAAAATTAAATTAACGATGAGTATATTTTTGGTTCTAAATTTCTCAGGATGAAAATAATGTACCCATTTGTCCTTTCTACGATCTTCTATAGTATATGACTTTATTTTTACAAAATATTTAGAAATTTCAATACCAAATCCTATCTTGTTAACATATATCGGAAGCTTTAAAATGCTTCATATATCCTATATCTAAAACTTCGTTATTGTTTGTTCAAAACACGTCGTATATGAATAAAAACGTATTTGCGATGTTTATAAAAATTTATAATTATATAGTACATATGACCCCCTGAGGAAAAATTTAATCCTAAACACTTAATTCGCATTGGCGCTTATTCCAGATATATATTTCACAAAGACGGAAATTTTTACGGAGCCATCAATGACTTGGTAACTAATACTTAAAATAGAATGAAAAAGAAAAAATTCTGTGATTTCCCCAACGGTCAATTTAACGAAGCAATAACAATAATCATTGGATGTTTCTAATTCTGAAACTATAAAAATTTTATTATTTATTAATAATTTAAAAACTGTTTAACCCAAAAGTTGTATGTTATTTATATTTGATCTTTAACAAACTATCATTTGAAACGAAAAATAATAAAATTTGGTTCTCATTTTACCATTTATGCCTAAAAATCGATGTTTTAGTTTCTTTCATATTTCACTCATTCAAACATTATTAAACCTGTTATTCTTATATGCTTTTTGGGATGGAATTTTAAGAGTTTGATTTAATTTTATAAAGTTATATGTCCCATTAATACAAATAACAAACTATACACATTTATATAACAAAATCCTTGGATTACTACTTTCCTTATTTTCTGTCTTGAATTAGAACAAAGGAAATAAACGGAGTTAAGATTTTTTTTTTTGGTCTACTGTACAACAATATTTATCTCAACACTAAACTTAAGGTAAAGTATACATTTTATATACGTTATTGTTAATTTTTTTTATGTTTCATGTGGTAATTGATGTATTTTTTTCGCCTATGGGATTTTAAAATACTTCCAGTTTGAGAATACCACTTTATATTTTGATAATCAGTTCCGTTATTCAAAAGCGAACTTGTTCGTAAGTGAATGCCCCATTTTGACATTCCCCAATTTACTTTCTGTGAAAATAAGAGTATGTACTTCAAGTTTTTATTAATAATCCTAGAATGCTCTAGAACGAAATTAATAAAATTCCGTAGAAAGTTTAATTGTTTTTTATATCTTGTAAAACTAAACCATTATAATCTCTGCAAGTAGTGTTTACTTATGTAAATTCATTATTCATTTGCAAATTTTTAGTTAAAAGAATAAGTTTTTCAAATAAACTGAATAAATTCTGAAGTGAATTTTTCAAGAAAAAAAAAAAGTCATAGTATAGATATGTTTCGAAAGTTTTCAGAGAAAGAAGACATGAGATCATTTGCTAAAAAAACAAGAACTTGATTAATTCAACTACTTCCCTATACATTTTCATACGAAAAATCAACAAGATAAAACACTTTTTATTACAGCGTTCACCACACAGCTGCTGTTTATTTCTTCAACATGAAATTTATGGCGCGGCTCTTTAAGCTGTCATCGTCAGACACCGAGGCATCCTTCACCCCTCCTCTGCAACCTCACCAACCGTTTGTTTTCACCACTGGTTTCGAATTTAGACCCCAAACGCCATCTTTTAAATTTCACCAGCCAAAACATATCAATTAGTTGAGGAAGGCACTGGATGTAACACTTAAAGTGAAACATGTACGATCCAACAACACTTCACTAAGAAAACAAAGTGCTGCTAAAAGGATATAACCACACCGTGATGGATGAATTCCAGGAGAGATTTGTTGGGCAACAGTCAACGTCTTCCACCAGGTGAAAGATGGCAGATCTGAAGCACCATGACCTCTCGAAAAGGAAGGTAGGAACGTCATACGAAGCGCATCTTTGAGTTATAGCGGACATAATGGAATACCCTCGGGTTCATTCTATTTAATCAAGGTTATATTATCCAGTCATTTGAAAATGTTTGGAAGGACTAGACCCCCGACCAGGAAGACCAGCTTGATGTATGCTGCACCTGGAAGCATAAGGGGATACGTCACCACCTTCACGGATGGGCAAGGAAAATGAATCTTAAGATTCGACTTGAGTTACGCTTTTGTGGAGTGATGGGCGATGTTCAATCAACCTCGACAGGAGAGATACACAATTCTATCGATTAATAGGATCCTCTCAGTTGGGTGTCTTGGGGGAACATATGGCACGATTTTAGGTATAATGGTAAGGAAAGTTTGATGACCGCATCCATCGTTACATAGTTGAGTACTTTTTGAAAGGAAATAAAAATATATAAAAGTAAATCATTGGAGCAGAGGTAAGAGGTAAACAAACGTTTTACTTATCGAAGAATAGTTATAAACAATAAGCAAATTGCACTTGTCAAAAGATTTTATGAACTGTCAATATTTATACCACTTATGTGAAGAAAATAAGTGTGTGAGTTTTTTGCAGTTCTTTTTCAGAAAAAAAGTTCAAATTAATGTATGTGAAAGTGAAGCTGCAAATATATGTAAAGTTACAAAATAAATATATGTGAAAAATTTATACAAGTGAAAATGAATTTTAATTTGGACATTCACGTACTTATATGAGGATCTATATTTAAAAGGATATTAATCGACTTTGCTTTTCTTTCTGAACAACACAATAGAAGTTTTCATGGTTTTAAATAATTATTAAGTTAAAAAGATTTGTCCCTTTTAAATGCTATACATTAAGCTGGTTTGAGATTAAGTTTCTTTTTGTTTGTTTTCATAAGTTTTAACATTAAAATAAATTAAATGTTAATTTCAATCAGATTAAGAATTTCAAGTAAATACTGCATTACAATAAACATTGACGATTAGTTTTCCGAAACGCAATTCTGCTCCATATAGTTCGTTAAATTCATCTACACGAAAAAAGTTGACAACTTAATCTAATTGCGGTCACCGAGTCGCAAACTTTTGTTTGTGAAAATTACACGCTTACTCAACTTCTTCCTCTTGCCATAAGTCCTGGATAATATTTACGACACATTTTCATAACTTCGAAAGAATAATGACCTGGTTTTATGCTTTTTTAAGTGGATGACAAACATGGAAACAGGAACAAAAAATTTGACTTCTTCTTGTAGAAAAAGAAATATGTGATAACAAACTCATGCCACGTACTATTGCTAACACTCTTTTAAAAGCAAGCAGACAAGGGGAAAAAAATACTGACCTCTCCTTAGGCCGGCCTAATTGGTGGGTGCATTGAAAAACGACTCTTCCTCGGCAGGAGGCGCTGATGGCAATTAACCTTGTCTAATGATGACATTAAACGTCATACACAATGAAACGATGGAATGCACGATTGCATCGTAAGACCGCCTTCACGTTTTCCCGCTTGTAAAGTTTTTCTGGGGAAAGACGATGTGACAGTTTCCATTTACGGTCCATGATATCTTACGGATATCTTTTCATCAGTCATTAGAGATTTAACCTGTTGTTAAAGATGTTCATAGGAGTAACACAAACGAATTGTTTTGTAAGTTTTGCCATTTCTTTGAGGACATAAAAGACATAAATAGCGTTATGAATAGAATTTTTTTGTTGTTGCTAATTTGTCGTTGCTTGCTTTTATGCGTTCGAGAATTGATTTTTTTTATTCACATGGTAAAGTAAAGTGTGTGGTTGCTTATAGTTGACCTTTTGTTAACAGAAGCTTTAATTGATGTAATAACAATATACACACATAATGGTTACTTTTATGTTATTTTATATGACCCAAGCAGGGGAATTAATAGTTGTTGCTTAAAGCTTAAAAAAAATTCCTTGTAGAGATTCATCTTACTAACAATTGTGAACACACTAAGTGTGAAATAAGTTGACGATAGTTCAATGGTCTTTCGTCTTCTGGTAGAAATGTTGTTAGAGTACGAAATCTGATAAAACATATATATTTTTGCATTTTTATGAAATGGTATTAAGCATTTTATCATTTAGATTTACGTGTGAGGATTGAAATTTATGTTTAAACACCTTTGATTACAAAATATTCTTTATTGAAGAATCTTTTTAAATACTACAATAAATTATCCATTGTATATATATTTTCAGCGCAATTGGTACTAATATTTATACTTATGTTGTTAATCAGAGATTAATTTCAAAAATGAAGAAATTATTAATTTTTTAGGATAAAATTAACTGAAATCTTTAATATCAGTTGGATTTAATTTTACTTCAGAGGCAAACGAGTCTAAGTTACAAATGAGCAACTTTTTAAGAGTGTGAAGAAACTGCAACGTACTCCCATCATATTATCTAGATAATAACACTCTGTTATACCATTTACTAAATGCTTCAGATGCTTTATAGTTGATATGATTTGATAGAAAACGAACTTTTTATATATAATCTGCAATAAAACTAAAATATCTACAAAGAGTTTAAGATAAGAATATATGTAATTTTAGTACAAAAATAAATGCAATAAATACGAAGGTCATGTTTCTATTTTCTTGAAAAAGATTTAGGGGAGGTCTCATGATGTAATCAATTTTTGCAATAAAATATATTTAATTCCGTTGACATCACGAAGCTATTTTTATAGTAGAAAATAAGTTCTCTACAGTTTTATCCTTAGTTTCATGGCAGGGATACAATGATTTTTTTTTTAAACAGAAATATTTCCTAATTTGCTTTTTTCAATTAACCCCAATGCAAAAAAAAAGCAAAAAAAAAAAAAAAAAGCTTCATGTTTCTTTCTTTCAAAAGATTACAAACTCACACATTTGTATTAGTAACCATAAGATTCTATATTAAAATGCACAAAACAAAAGGCAAAACTAGTTAGATATATTAGCTGAAAATTATTTTATTCAAATCAATACAAAATATAATTGAAAAAAATACTTACTAAAGAACCACAAAACTTTGCTACTATTTTTCCCTTACAACACAAGTAAAATACAGGATTTACGAAACAAAGAATACAGGTAACAAATAGAAAGAAAAAAAAACTTCAATATTCTTTTTTCTGTCCAAAAGCCATCCCGAGTCGAAACCCTTGTTCCTGGTGCCATTCATCACTTACCGCACGCTGAGAGTAATTAAATATCACATCGACACGCCCACAGCATTTAGCCCTCTGCCTTCTTCATCTTGTAACTCTTAAATAACCTTTAGTCCACCTCCTCCTCTTTTCGAAACCCGTCATCAAGGGGCTGAAGCTTCCAGAAAAAAAGTCGTTTATGGATTAAATAATTTCCTGTAACAAGTCGACGCCTTTCCGAATGGAATGCACTCCACGCCATCTAATCAAGTGTGTTCTTGTTTGAATGGAGTTTGGGGGGTTAATTTAAAGATTGGTAATTGTGTTGTTTGTCAACCCTTACAGAGGAGGAATGTTGATGGTGATCCGTCTTTTCTGTTCTAAAATTCACTTTGAATTTTTTTTTAGCCTGTGGAATGCAGGATATGTTTTTTTGTTTGTTTTACAGAGGATTTTGAGTTTGCCATGCACAATAATATTACTTTGTTCCTAAAAGTGCCCTATTTTTATGCGTGTATATTTACTGAAACAAAAGATGATAATACATTGAAAAAGAAACATACTGTTCCATACAGTCACCAATATATTGTTTAGTTTTGTTGGTTTTTCTCACTGCTCTCTAAGTGTAACTTCTGAATATCTAATAAGCGGTTTATGCTTTGTAAGCAGATGAAGCCAATGCAATTACTCACATAATGTATGTTCTCTAATTTTGTATATTAGTTTATCCTTAGTTACTATTAGACGTTAACTAGTTTAGGAGAGAGCCAGGAGCGTACTGGTTATAGGGTTATTCGGTGCAATCACCGGGCCGGTCAGATTCTGTAAAAAGTGGTCCGGTCCGAAACGGGAGTTGTTGTTATTATAATTATTTTTAATTTCAATATAAGTTGTTACTTTTCTTTGCGTTTTTTTTTAAAGCCCAATGCATTTAAATCCCAATCACTCCCAGTAGCCTTCACTCAAGATGAGGCCTTTCGTTAAGGGTCTAACTCTTGACATCAACCGAAAGAAATTGATAAATGAGGAAACAAAAAAGAAAGGGATCGTTGTTTTGTTGAGTTGCCATTTTTATTTTCTAAATTGGTATTGTTCCTATACAAATCCAAGCTGGAAGTTTTCTTGTCATAATAAACAAATTATATGCTACGCAATCAGGAAACTAAAAAGATTATACGCGTAATAAGTGTTTATGTTTTAATACCTAATAATGTAATTGGCAATTATATATGATAATCTACACCAAACATAGATGCTAAATTGACTTAATTGAATTAATTTTTTAAAAGTTCAATTATTAAAATTAATAAAACTAATTAATTATTGAAATTAAATATTAAATATATATATTTAATTAAATATTGGGATTATTTTATTATTATCAATACTATTAAAATTAGATTAATGATCATAACGAAAATTTGGGGCGACACGAACCTAAAATCACCGGGCCGATTTTATCTCTTAGTACGCCCCTAGAGAGAGCTATTAATACATATCACTAAGGGGATTTCTAAGCCTTCTCCTTCTTCAATTCAATAAACAAACAAGCACTATATAGAAGTTGAAGTTATATATCAATGGGTATTCTTGGTAGACCGTGGTCAATAAAAACTGGTGAAAAGAACAGAAGTGTCCGATCATTTTGTGACGGCAATCTATCTTTGGCCTTAGCAGATGGAATTTTAAATAACTCTCTTTGTATAATTGACACTAGATGTGTAGCGAATTCATAGTTGAAAAGTTGGAAGTACTGAATCCTTTCTATAAAAGCAAAGTAATTCTAGCGTTGTTTTAAACTAATGGAAAATTTAATTTTAATCAATAGCTAAGTATAGATTTTGCAAAGAACATATTACGTGGAAGCTATTGGTGCAGGAGTATTCTGAGGAGTAAATTAGAACTTCATGTAATGTTCTGCTGAAAAATAATTATCTATAAAAAGACACAGAATGGTCGTAGATTACTGGTATCTTCTACTAGTTATAAACAATGTTTACCTCAAAAGATGTGGCACATAAGCAATTTTTTTTTTAGATTTTCATAAAATAAGTTGTCATATAACTTGTTTGGGGAAAATTAATGTAAATCAAGTACAAGACACATATTTTGTGCTATACAAATTCAGCACCACGTTACGAAAAAAAAAAAAAAAAAATATATATATATATATATATATTTATAATTATGTTTATTTTTTATTTTTGATATATACCGACTTATTTTATGTGTGACTAGTTGAAAACCCGTGCTTCGCTACGAAATTTTACCATGTGCATATTAGCAATCAAAAGACATTCCTGTATTCCACACCTCAGATGTTTGATCCCGTTTCGATCCCGATAAATTGACTAATTAAAATAGGAATACTTTACTTTATCTGTGTTATCCTTGTTGACATTTTTTCAAAATTTATGATTGCGAATATATTGGAAATGAGACATTTGAATATCCCTCGTTTAAAACATTTGACCCTCCCCCCTCCCCTTTGGTCCATTTTTAATTACTTAATCGAGATTGCAATAGTTTATTGTGTTTATGATTCCTCTAAGAGGAATCTTCTTAGATATAAATTTCAAAGTTGAAACTGTATTGGAAGTGAGACATTAAGATATTCCTCGTATAGTTTCAATGTTGCATCGTCTTTTCATCCCTTACAAATTCGTTAATTGATATTGGAACTTATTATTTTTTTTTATATATATTTGTCCTTCTTAACATTTGCACCAAATATCAGAATTGTGACTGCATAATTGGAAGCGAGACATTCGGATATCTCTCGTTTGGAACGTTTAACTCTTTTTGAATCCCTTAAAGTTAATTAATCGAGATCGGAATAGCTTACTTTTTCTATGTTTGTCTTCATTGTTATTTGTACCAAATATCAGAGTTTTTAATACATTGGATGAGAGACATTAGAATATCCCTAGTCCTTCATTGGGACGTAAAATTTTGCCAAAATCTTTTGGGACGGGAAACTTTTATTGCTTGTCTGTATATGTTTCGGGTTGTTTGGCTGTTTTCAGATTATCTGGCACCGTCAGCAACACGAGGGCTATAATCAGGGGAGCAGTGGAGCGGGAACGCTTGGGAACGGCGTTCCCTCACCTGATTCTCCCCCTTTTCTTTTCGTGACACTTAACGGAAAGTCAAATAAGAAAATTAAAAAGTTCTTTTGTGAGAACTATGCCTTCGTTTTCGATCCACAACTTCAGAGCTGAGCCATTGATAGATGAGTTGGGCAGGCAAGTTCAAGTATTTGCAAGACACTTGAAAGAGACGCGGCAACCCGCACATGGCCATTCCATAAACAATCCGATTGATGAATTAGACTCCCCCTCCCAGTCTTTCAATGTTTTAATGCTACTTCATTAGAAATGAACTGACGTATGTATTTTTCAGGTGCATGTAGTTCGTTTTGAAATTACTAAAGTAGTATTAATAAAGTTATTTATTCTTAGTTGTAATTTTTACTCCCCCCCCCCCCCGCATCCTCACAGAAAAAAAAAAAAAAACGTTTGTAACGACGTGACATAGCGCTCCCACACCTTTTTATTTTACACTACACCTCTGGCTATAATGCGCCGAAACATTCGTCATTAGACAAGCCAACATACATTTACAAACACCCATGCCTAACATGGGACTCGAACCCGCAACCTCGCGGTCTAGAAGTTAGTACGCTAACCACTTTACCGTTTGGTCGGCGTATATGTTTCGGGAGATGGTATTGAAAAAATTATTTGTGTTCCAAAGTGAATGGAGGATGGACGCCGAGAAATATAGTAAAACCTGTTTTTATAGTAGTAAACTGATGAGGAGCAGAGAAAATTTGATTCTCCGAGTGCAAACACTGTTTGTGTATAAGGGAAATGATTTAAATTGGAGAAAAAAAAGTTGGTATGAAAAATTGCGTCTCCACACTGTTCAACAGATTTAAAAATATTAAGACAGAAATTAAACAAATAAATTTTCGTGGTTAAGAATTTAAAGAAAGGCAGTAAAGTGTTTAAAAGTACAATTTTAGTTTTCTTTATCTGTGGATAGATCTACGACCATTAGAGTTAGTTATAAAGAGGCTGTTGAGTTGTCATTTGACGTTTTGGGTGATTTTCCATCAGATAATATATTTGAGAGCACCAAGTGCTTTTATCATGTATAGTAGATAGCTAAATTATTATTTGTTTTTAAAATCTTTCTGTTGAGATCAGCAAAAGATTTTACGTGTAACTAAGAGAGAAGAAATGCAATTCCAATGATTTATAGAATTCAGTACTCTTTTCTAGAGTAAGGCATGAATAGAAGCTTCAGTTGCTTTTGAAATTCCTGCTGGTGAACTGAACTTGTAGAAAACCTTACACTAAAAGAGTTAAAAAAATACTAAAAGAGAAATGTTAAATTAAATGAGAAAAGTTAAAAGATGTAAGACAATTTATTCTGGAAATGGAATTGCAGCTAGAAAAGTTTTACAAAATAACTTATAGTATCTTTCTGATGAATTGATTGGTTTGTCTATATTTTTTTATAGAGTTCCACCAAAAGAAAATGCAAACAGTATTGCAAGTATGAATAACTTAAAAGATTCGCGAAAGGTAAAAGGGCCGGGTGGTTCAAAATGTTGTAGGATAATCTTGGCAGTCACTCATGGATAATTTTGCAACAAAAAGGACTTTTGATGTTTTTCTCGTTTTAACTACAGTGAATCTTTTGTGTTCACTTTACTTGAAGAATGGAAGAATAGTATCCATTACTCAATAATTTAAAAACAAGTAAAAGAATTTTACGTGGTAAGCGATACTACTGAGAGAGGTGTACAGCAAATACAAGAAATCAATTACCTATTAACACATGATAAGGATAGTTTATTTTAAAATATGTTGTAGCAAATCGATGGACAATTCTAGGCATACAATTGAATAATCCAATTTATGATGCTATTTTTTTGAAAAAAGAAAGAAAGAAAAAAAGAAATTAAGATTTTAATTATTTCATATAATTTATTTTTTAAAACATTTTTATTAACTTTGATTATGTATATTTGTGGCAGGCAAATCTGCGTAGAGCTAATTAACCCCCTTGCCGTCATCCAATCGAGGTGAAAATCGGCAGATGTTTTCCTTGTAAATGACAATGCAATATGTAAATTTTTTGGAGCAAGGGGAAAAAAAAGAAAGATACTCAATGTCATGGAACGATGGTTTTCTTCGTAGTGGTCAAACATTATGAAAACTTGTATTGAGTTCAAAATCGCATAAGATGGAATTCCATGTAAAAGCAGGCATTGAATTATAAAAGATTTTATATTAAAAACTTTGTTTTTATGGTTTTATGTTTTCAAAACTTTAAATTATTATAAAAATAAAAACTTAAGGCGTTTAAGTAAATTATTTTTATCTACCTTTTGGCAAACTCCCCTGCAATTACTTAAAACACTTACAAAATACGAAAGTAGACAGCTAATTTAGCATCATCTTCCAATAAGAGTATGAAATTTTCCCAGCATGTTAATTAATGCGCACGTAAAAAAAATGAGGGAGTCTACAGGTAAAATGTATAAAAATAAGAGGTCTACAGGTAATTATTTCTCCATATGTTTTTGAACCACCCAAATGAGCAATACAACAGAAATAAAATAGACAGTCCAAATAAAATAGGCAATATCCCTCCAATTATTAGTTTCAAAATACATTTTTTTGCGCATGGGCAAAACATGTTAACAAGCAACAGTTTTTCGTAAATATTTTTTCAGTGGAACAACGTTGAGAGTGTAGTTATTCAGATGTACCTCGTAAAAAATCAAACAACTCAAATAGTTGGTTGTTAATGGCAGATATGATCTCCTTCCTAAGATCAGTGTTTACTTTGCACTGTATTTTCATACTTAACATGAGGTTTTTATGAGTTCTGGTGGCCACATTTCTTGTCCCACCTTTAAAGTTATTTTGGCGGGTAGAAAAGTGCCAATACAATAAATCTTATCATATGGATTCTCTTCTAAGTGTCCTTTACAAGCCTGATGACATTTGAATCAGAGGATTGGTCTTGCGCAGATAAAGGAAAAAAGTTAACATTTATAATCGTTTACTCAAATAAATAGTATGATAAAATAACTGTAAACACAAAATCGAAATCAGTCTTTCATCATTATAAGCTTTCATGGAGCTAGAAATCTTATTCACAGAAAAACAATTTAGTTTAAAAATCTCATGCGTTGAATGGTGAGCTTAGTACTGTAATTAACATTTTGCAAACTAAAGCCAGAACATTTTTACACTTATACTCTTTCCTGAAAGAAATGTTTCATTCCTATTGCAATAATGGACATTATATGAGCTTCAGAATGTTAGGAACATGGTATTACTTGGAAAATATCAGGTAAAAATATGGCATTAAAAGTGTTTTTGTCTTGGGATGCGATATGTTAGATTTGTCGTTCTACTTCTACATGAGAGTATGATATAAAATTAAATTTGTTACCGTAATTACGTTTTATAGTTCCATATAACTCTATAATGATGAAATATTATTTTTGAACTCTTGCTTAGAGTAACTTTTATAGTATACTGCTACTACTCTATGATTTGTATAAACGATTAAAAATATGAACATCAACCAAATACATAGAACATACCGCTCTTTCTGATACAAAAAAAAAAAAATATCATTCGTGGGTGAGACAACGCAATTCACTGAATTAGGATTCATAACTTCCTCTTTAAAGTTGGGACAGACATTATAGCCACCAGAACTCATTCAGATCATAAAAACGTTATGTTAAGAATGAGAATGCAGTGCAATGTAAATATTGATGTTTTGCGAGTTATGTCTGCTATTAAAGATCAAAATTTTTGTTTGATTTTTTTTGAAAGGATACAACTGATCACTACACTTTTTAATTTTGTGAGTATGTTGCCTAATCATTATGGTAGGGAAAGTTATCTCTTTGTTTTGAATTTTATAAGTTTAAGTTGATCCACTGAAAAGATATAAGTGAAAACTTATAATTACTTCTTTTTCATTCCAGTGTAAACAAAGAACCATAAAGTAACATAGCTTATGTAGTAGAAATATAATAAAAGTGTGAAAAAAATGCTTTAATAATTTGCTATCTTTGTTTGTAACCGCAAATAAGGACAAGAAGTTATAATTTGGAAATGACGAATATTGGAGATGCTGTCGTCTTTCTAGACGGTAGAGATGCGCAACAAGTTTTGTTAAATATAAAGCTAAAAAGTAAATTTATGCCCAAGGACCTTTTTCTAGTTCTATAATATTGCGTATATCGTAAATCTTATTGTATTTTTTGCCATTTCTTATGCCATTTCCAAAATTTGTTTATAGTTCACTCACCGAAACATTAAATACATGAGTCCAAAAAATATCGCGTTCTACAAGAATGGGGTGCACGAAATGATTCTTTGAAGGATAATTGGCAGGATAAGAAAAGGATCTACACAAGATGGTGGCCGTCAAAAGTTCGAAAGTGTTTTCGAGCAGCCGACATTTTAATGAAGATAATGGAGACTGATTGTTCCGAAAAACCGTAGATTCCTGCTCTTACGAAGAAATGGAACTTTGATGAAGGTGCTTAGATTCATCTACCATTTTGGCCACTTGGTAATCTAGGAGCGAAGTTGGTAATCGTTGTTAACTCAAAGAACCTGTGAGAGCGATTAAGATGTTGGAAATCCTGGCAAATTGTCATGTCAAAAAAGATTATCAACAAAGATGTCTTCTGATTTTTTTTCTTTTTCTATTTGGAGTTGATAATAACAGGCTTAAAATCTTGTACAATGCTTTTAGAATGATGGAATGTTTAACACATAAGTTTTAATGGAATTGCTAAAAAAATAAAATCACGCATACTGTCATCTATAATTGATGGCTTAATGTCTTGAAGCTACACGTTTGTTTGTTTTTAAATTCAAATCAGGTTATTTTTGTTTATAAAATCGTAAATAATTAATAAGGTGATATACAGGTAACATGAGAGGTTCAAGACATGATGACGTTTGGGACATGAGTTTCGTTTCGTAATATGAGGTTAAGTGAAACTACATATTTATTTTTTAAAAAAAGCTTCAACAAATTCTAGTCTTCACTTTTAAACTGTCACCGAACTAATATTTAATAAAGTTTTCTTACCACTTTGGATGCTGTGATAAGTATTTCATTAAAGAAACTGATCTATACTACACAGCATATATATACTTTTACAGAAGTAACTTCGATTATAAAGTAGGCATAACCGACTTAGATTAATCAAGGTGTTCAAACATGCTAGGGATCCACTTGAAAAGAAGCCTGCAAATAGCGTAATGCCATTTCGACACTACCACTCACTGATTTTAAAATAAAATGATGAACTTTAGGCATTGTCTTTTGAAAACTGACAATTTCTTTTTTTCAATACGTGCAGTTTAATTTTCGGTCGTCAGGTAGCAACTGAAATAAAAACATTGAAAGCCAGATTTTTTTGTATTTTATTTTAATTATCTACTTTTATATTAATACTTTATACTGTAAGTTTTATAAATTATCTAATACTGGTTATTTCAAATCGAGTAGAACTTTGGTCCCCAGCTAGTTATTTTGTATAATGCTACTTTTAATGTCAGCACAAATTAGATAAACCGAATATCCAGGTTCTAATCGGATATCTCTATTTTCAGCCAAAATTTGAACTTTAATAAGAGTTCTTAGAAAAGCTCTCTTCCGGTTTGACTTTTATACAAATTCAGTAGTAATTTCCGATAGAATTTTTTTGTGATCTTACTAATAATATCGAAACTATTAAACTGATGCATCACACGTTTGTAATATTTATAGTTTAGCCATAACATTTTTCAAATTGACTTTCGGTTGCCATTTCCGGTACTTTTTGCCGCAATTTCCAGTTTAATTTTAGTGTGAGAACTCATATCGAAGAGACCTTTTATTTGAGAATTCGCACCTGTTTGAAGTATTTGTTGTTTTGTTCGTTTGGTAATATTAAAGTCGTAAGGATGAACGAACAAAGCATTTGTATGATACATATTGGTCACTACATTATTGTATTGTAGAAGTAAAAAATTATTTTAATTTTTCATTTTGAATGAACCCAAAGTATAATTTGAAAAAGGTATTAATGAACACAAATATAACATAAAATATTACAGTTATTTTAAACAGACCTGAGATATTAGAGATGTATCCATGCGAACGCATTAAGCAAATCTAAATGATGTCTTTATCGGTCGGCTCTTTGGTCTTTGCTTTAAGTCTAGAATTATTGTAATAGAATCTAATGAAATAGAAGCCTTCAATTCCCCAATCTTCATTCAGCACATAGCGAATAATGAGCTGATAAACATACGTATAGAATATAAATGGAAGTTTTTTTTTTATTTGTATAAAATTGGAAGATAATGCCATGCTTATCACGCAATATGAAATGCTGCTTTGTATTATATTGAAATATCCTTTTGAAGTTCAAGGCTTTCTCGTACTTAAATATTGTAGTTGTTCAGAAATATCATTGATGCAACAAGGGTTTTAAGTAACTTATTGTTTAGAAAATGTTTGTAAATAATATTTTTTGGATTTACACATTTAAAAGATAAAATATGAATACCCTAGAAAATATCTAGTTATTTGTGAATGGTTTATTTAGGATGATTTGGTTAAAAATTCTATTGCTTATGTACGTAAACTTTATTTTTGTTTGTTAATAGAAAAACAAGTAATTTTTTATTAATTACTTCAGAAGCTTTTCAACACTTGGACAGTTTTCAAATTTATTCACTAAATAATTTTTATGCGTTGTTCAGTTTTAATAGTTTTCAATTTACCTTTACAAACTGAGATGTAGCCGCAAGTTTTACTACTCCATTGAAAATCATTACGAATTTTTTATACAATGCAATTAGGGGAGACTTGTATACCCAGGACAGCATTTTTTCAATGCACAAAGAATGAGCCACTGAACCGTTTAAATATGTGAAACTGATATGCATGTATTGTTACAGTAATTACTTCCCATTGGGATAAATATAAATACTTAAAATAATACATTCTATCAAATAGAAGATTTTTACAGAAATTTCATAAATGGCCCTAGGTACAAGACCTCGTTATACCTAGGCCCAGTAGCTGATGTACCTAGGGCAATTCTTTTTAAGTGAGGTTTCAGTCCATAATGAATAAAAAACGAACATACACAGATGAATTTTATAAAAGAAACAATATCAAGTAATTATCAGTCATAGGTTTATTGTATAATAACTATAATAAATTGCAATGTGTCAAATTATTAGTGATTACAAGTATTTTCATAACTTGAAAAACTGATTCCAAAAAAAATGAACTGCATGCATTATCGCTTTGAAGCACCAACAGACTCTGGTTTTGGCAATTTGAATATATTAAGCAACTACGTGGCCCTAGGTACATGACTTGGTAATTACATATAAAATGTTTTCTACTAAAAATGCGCATGGAGAAAGGATTTATTTGAACATTTCTTTTTGTACTTAATGTTACAAACAAAATTATTTACTAGAATCCAAAGAAAAGTATTTGACTTAACTTTGTAAAACAATAAAAGACATGAGCTGCAAAATATTACTGCAGTCCATATAAAAGCGTTTTCCATTTATTACTAGCCACAGCTTTCTCCTCTAAGATTCCAAAATGGCTACCAAAAGAACAATAGGGTGTTACCACTTACTCAAGTGAGTAAAAAAACTTAGAACTAAACATTATTCAATAAAAGTGGAATGGTCCTAGGTACACAAGTCTACTAGAGTAAAAACATACTGGGCTGCAGAGACAAAATATCCGAGTCTGTTTGAAAATAAACTTTGAATATGTTGAATTAAAACCAATAGCCAAATATATCATAGTTTCTCAAATAGTGATAATCGTTTTTTGATTCAGTAATCCTCTGCTCTTTAATTTTCAATGAGAAAAGGAACGGATGATTTTACTGCTTTGACGCTCTTCATTTAAAACTGAACCAAAGTTGGCTATAAATATTATGTCATCAGCACCGTAAATAACCAAATAATAAACAAGCTAAATTATCTCACTTAAAAAAGCTAGCATCTGAGCCAGAGAAGTAAAATCGTATGTCTGAGTGGCAACTGCATCTTTCTAAACTTTTTATGGAATGTCGATTATACTTAAATTATGAAACTACTGGTCTGCCCAAGGAAAAACGAGCAAAACTGTTCCGAAACTGACTGTAAATGAGTGTAACTAAATCCGATAGAGCTAAATATGCCATAATAGGGTGGTCTTTATATAGGGTCAAAAATGAAATTTCTTCCGATTTTAGCCTTCACCCTCTCAATTTTTCCCTCTTGGCCTATATTGAAAGTATACCAAATTTTATTTTGAAGAATTAATATTAACCCGTGTCGCACTGAGCCTAAAGTTTTTAAAAAGACAATATAAAGAGAAATTTTTTGAAGAAATGAAATTTTTCAGATTTGATTTCACATCTCCAATTTCTTATTTTTTTTTTCCTTTTGACTTATTATGATAGTATACCAAATGTTATTCTAATTAATTAATAATAACCAGTTCCACTTTGATTTTGAAGATTTTAAAAATGGATGCAGATTTTAAAAAAATCAAAGAAATAATCATAAATTGTTATCCTTTTTAAAAAGAAATCAAATTGCAAAATATTGATTTCCATTTAACAAAGTATACCTAGTGTTCATAAGATAAAAATGTAGTATTTTTTATCGATCTTTTCTTCTTATTGTCTCTCTTTTATTACAATATGGGTATTGCTTGATCGCAAACCTACACGTCGTAAAACGTATTCGTTTTGATTAGTTATTTACAGTTAATGTCAATTGAAAATTTGTCTCTTGTGAAATTTACTACACAAAGTTATTTTAATGTATGTTTAGCATTTTTACAAGAAAAGCTTTCTTTCCAAGAGTGGATGATACATTTAAAAATCCGAAATGATCTTAACTTTCTTTAACAAATGCAAGCTTTTGACTGATACAAACATAATAACTTTCTCATCTAAAATGATAAATATATTAAAAATTAATGAGATGATATAGATTTTTATTATTTATAATAAATTATTTATGATCAGAATGAAATTTGCAAATATCTGTCTCATTTTCATATCATTATCTCTACTGCAGTTAAATATATCTACATATAAGCATTTGTTACGCATTTTAAATGTATTTTGATAATTAATTTTTAATTCAAAATAACGACATTTATAGGTTGAAAGGTGTTGGCATCACTTTTTATTATTTACCAATGTAGAATAAATTGTTTTTAATCCGAGATAACTCACTGTAGAAGATTTCAATCTCGTATTCTTCTAGATGCTCAAAATTAAGAGACGTATTTGGCTGTGTTAAGCACTTTATAAGTGGCAGAAATAGACAGTCGGTGGTTTCAAAACAAAACAAAACAAATAACTCACTGACACTATTGATGCATTGATAACTCACATTTATTACCATTTGTGTTTCAATATTGCAATCAGTCTAATCAACAAAAAGTGACAATATATTCCTAGTTTTTCATTCAAATACAACATTTGGCAGCATAAATCATTAAGAGAACTTTGAGTTAATTATTTTTGTTCTTTTTATTATGGCTTATTTGGCTTCTCTCAAACTCGATTTTCAAGCTGTTTCAGTAATTTTTTCTCCCGTCTTACGTATATATTCCTCTGCAAGTATTTGCTTATATTTTGTAAAATTTTAAAACGACGTTTGAGGAAATTCCAGAACTTGCTGACACCTAACTGACAATTATATTATACCAAGCTTTTAAAAAAAATCCCCTATAATATGATGGAACTTTCTTTCATTTAATTACACTGGGTCTAAAAGGAAATTGAACGATAAGTCGTGCAAGGAAACTAAAATTTATTAAAATGCGTCACACACATAAAATTTTACTAAATAAAAATAAAAATAATAATAATAATTAAAAAAAAAGAAAGAAAGAAAAAAAAAAAAAAAAAAAAAAAAGAAGAAAAAAAAAAAAGAAAGGGGAAAAAAAAAAAAAAAAAAAAAAAAAACTTTACCCCAATATTATTCAAAATATTTAAAAGTCATTCAAAATATAAACACAGTAAGTAAGCTTTGAATAATTCTTATTTCTCATTTTACTGCTGATAATAGAGAATCGTTATCGCGGATTAAAACGACAAACTTTTTTGATACATGGAATTACATGAAAAGCTCTCTTAGAGTACGTTCAGGTCAAATTATTACTTTTTTCTTTGGTTAAATGCAGATAATATCGATTGTATCAATCCAATGTTTGAACTTATAATCGACTGAATGATACAAAGGAAAATATCAGCGGCTGATTCCACTGAGGAAGATGGTAACTTAAATATGCACGCGAGGTGATTACATATTACTGCCGATTCTTTTCCGGTACAACTTCCGTATCACTACTTGCAGTTTAATAAACGAACTTCTTTATTATAGATGCTATCAACAATAATGAATATAAGATTTATTTTATTCAGCTATTTTTTTTATCATAAATTCATATATAATTGTCTAAGTATTGTAATATAGCTAATTTATTAAAACAGTTTCACTTTTAATAGTAAAAAGGAAAAAGCATAATTACTCTGTAAATATATATATATTTTTTTTTAATGTTTAGTTTGTTTTAGAGGAAAAATTTACATTTTATAATATGCATTTACGCATTAGAGCTTCTGTCTGAGATTTAGTAAAATAAATATTTGGATTGAATTGAACGCTTACAATGGAATTTGGAACGATGGAGGCATATAAATAAACCAGGCATACAATAAAATTTTATACAATATTAAATTGTATACCAAAATGTTGATAGGAAATATATTTTCAGAAATATCAAGTACAATTTTTTTTTATTTATAATAATAAAACAAAGAGCCTCTCTACCTGTCCCTCCATAGAAAGCTACTTAAAATAAGCGCAGAGGTCTGAAATTTTCAACATATGCAGTTTTGACCTTCTAATTTTATTTCTGGAAAACAGAATGTTAAAATTTTAATGAGTTTTTTTTAAAATTAATTTTAATATTTTTTTGAAACGACTTCTAATAGGGATACAGCTCTGAAATTTTTAGCATAAGTAGTTTTGGCCTTCTAATTAGATTTAAAAAAAAAAAAAAAAAAAAAAAAAAAAAAAACAGAATGTTACATTTTAATTAATTTTTTGCAAAGTGATTTCTAATAGGCGTACAGCTCTGAAATTTCAATATAAGTAGCTTTAGCTACCTAACTGGGCCTTAGACAAACACAATGTTAAATATTCTCAGAGCGGTGATGAGAGTTGTGTTACTGTATTAATGGGGAATTTTGTTTGTTTTGTTTTTCGACAAGGGTGGGGGTTCTAATATTAAGGCTTTACTTAGCAACTAATCTTTAGCGAGTGAAGCAAGCTTATTCTTGCCCAGTGATTAAACTTTCAGTGAGGAAAGCGAGCCTATGCTTTTACAGCAATGAACATTTCATCGAGAGAAGCTAGTCTGTACTTGCGTGGAAAGGAATTTTTCAGCGAAGCGAGCTTGCGCTTGCGTAGTAATGAACTTTTCAGCGAGAGAAGCCAACCATTGCTTATGTGTCAATAAATTTTTCCGCGAGAAAAGCTAGCTGTTTTTGCTTAACAATGAAACTTTTAGCGAGCGAAACGAGCTTGGTTTTACGTGGTAATGAACCTTTCAGCGAACGAGGTGAGCTGTTCGCGAAACGCTAAAAAGCTGGGACCTATACACCAACGACAGATATTCGCAAGGTGAGGGGGGGGGGGATAATAATAATAATAATAATAGAGGCACTACGGGACTGATAGGTAATATGAAATAAGGGAATCTCTCCTTCATTAAGTACCTCTTCAAAGGAATAATATCATAAAATACTGCTATAATGTTCTACAGGCAGTGTCGTACATTTGTTTGCATCATAATGTTTTGTTATAGAGCAAGAATATCTTGTATAAATTAATAGAAGTTTGCCTTTTAATTTGAAACTAAATGTAATGTATGAGTACATTCATTGAAAGAGGAGCTATTTTTTATGCAATACTCATTTTTTAGCTGGTAACCCTTAACTTAGAGATTGGAAGTTATGTTTCAAAGATGGCTAGTTGGCAAGTTGTATGGGACACTAAGATACTGCGTGACTTAATTTTTGTGGCCTACTTTGAGTGTTCTTACTCCAGTGAAAATAGATAATATTTATAATTTCTTTTGTTAAATAAAGCAATAAAAATTATTTAAATATGTTTCTTGTCAAATGTGGTTAGTTTGGTTCATTTTAGACACCCTATTTCATATTTCCTTCTAAATGAAACTTAAAAATAAGATTAAATTCTGAAAATTAAAGTTAGCATAAAATAAGTAATCACAAACAACAAAAGTTGATATTCGTTTAGGTTTTGGTTTTTAAACTAAATTTACACTCACAAATAAATAAAAAAAAATTAAATGGTATTCCATGATAACAGAAGTTCTTCTATCGCGAAATACCAAGAGACTGGATTTTTGAAATTTCTATATATTAAGTACACATATCACTTCCAAAATACTAAGTACCAATATAATTTACAAAATATTAAGTACCAATATCATTTTTAAAACCATATCCTATACAGACTTATAAAATTAACTGTCAAAAAATATCGGTTAGTGGAATTTTATAAATAATTTAAAGAGAAATTATTTTGTACATCTGGATCTCATTTTTATAAAATATTAAGTCATACTCATTGATTAAAGTCATAGTAAATTGACATTAAACAACACTAGTAATTTTTTTGTAATGAGTTTGTTGAATGGATACGGACTACTAGGTGTTCACTTGAATTCATAATTAAGTCAATGGTTTGCTTTATCTTTTTACGGTTTACTAATCAAGCACTTTATAAATATGATATTCATGAATATAATTGCATATATCTTTATAAATATAACTGCATATATATCTTCATTTTCTTTATTATTGTTATCTAATTGCTCATCTACAGTTAGATAGAAGAGTCCTATCGTATAATATTTTCTTGTACATCATAGAAGATATTAAATATTGTTTAGAAGTTTATACTCCAACTAAATTTTAAAATTAAAATACTAAAATTTCCGATTGTTTCCTATTCTTTTACGAACAAAAAATATTCTGTAAAAGTGACTTTCTGTCATTGCTACATTCAACGTGGAAAAAACAAAACACACAGTAGAAATCCTTTGATCTATCTGTTCGTATTGCATGCAAACTAAATAAGTATAACAACTTATTAGTCAGTAACCTCGATATTAACTGTTATATACGCTTTACTGGCCCAAGTATAAAAACAATGCGCTATGGTTTTAAAATTTAGTAGCAAAAAGCGAGAGTTTGTGTTTCTATTAGTTACAAATTTTACAGATTTTGGATAATGCTATACAAACTTTTACTACAATATTTATTGAGCTTGATACTCAAATAATCGTAGAGTTGAGAGTTTTAATAAAGAAAGATATTTATCAATTAATTTTTAATGCATGATTCAATCCGGAAAATTTGTCATATCTGAAAAAAGTTTCAAATAAAAATAAGTCTGTTTGAAATTAAAATATTTCTCTTAGATTATAACATATTTTACACTAAAAGTCAACTCCATGAGTTGCGTGATTTTTAATGTAAATGCATCTGCACACTAATGATACTCCATTCTTTTGCATATGCCCCCACTGTATACTTTGCATTTCAATTTGCGAAGGAGTTGTTTTACTTATAGGTATGTTACATAAAGATGTCTCTTTGGTGTAAATTTCATGTGTTTACGCTGCTCCACTGAGAAATTATTAGGGAAAACTGAATTATCCTTAATTTATATGGATATGAGTGTATATGAAATTGTAAGGAATACAATTTTTTAAAAACGAATAATTATAGGAATTAGGAAGTTTGATAGCTGTAAGAATTAGGAAGCGACTTGTAAATATAAAAAGACATTTTTTCCCCCCTCAAAAAGTGATCAATGCAATTAACAATAATCCACATAAAAAGAATAATTATAATGCATCAAATTTATTCTGATAAAAAGTATTATTAATTTACCTTTATTGTATGTTTTCAACGCTTTTAGGGCATAATAGTAAACTGTGTTCGGTAACGTAAAAACTAATGAAACTACTTTAGTGTGATAATAAAAGTTGTGTTAACTAAAACCGGATGTTGTGCGATAATTATAATTTAAAAAATAATAATTATCGTGTTAACAGGCCAAATGAGCATCTATATACTGTTCGTAAATGAAAAATTTATGACTCAGGAACTTGATTAAAAATGCTGAATTTCAAATTTTTTTTTATTGGGGTTAGTCTTGGGAAAAAGAGTTGTAGAAAATAGAATGAAAGTTATACCAAGGACAATTGATTTTTTCTATTCTTTTAATTTATACATGACAAGGGAGACTTTTAAAAAGGTTTTATCGATTCCAAACATAATTTGTTGAATTACATGAGAAAAAAAAGTAATTAATAGACCTCTAAAGACTTTCTTTTCAAATCTCCTAACTACTCAAACTAATGTCTAAATATGATCTAGAACTATTAGTTTTTATTTCTATAAATTTTTCTAAGAAATTTCATCTGTTTCATTTTCTATATCTCTGATTGCTTAAAAGCTTTGAATGTATTTTAAAATCCCAATCTAAAATCATCAAAATGCAGCAAGAAATACAAAAGTGTCATCTAAGTATGAAGATTTATTTAGCAGGGTTACATTTTCAATTTACTTCGCAGGGTTTAAAATTCAATTAATTACTGCATATATTGCCGCATGTTCTATAAAGAATATATAGCTTACATTCGCTAACTTGGTACATAAGAGAAAAAATTCGAAACCACTTGACAACATGCAAAGTAATGCAGAAACGAGGGTCAATGGTTCAACACTTGTTATAAAAAAAGTGTTAAATTTTTATCGTTCAGTTTCATTTTATCACCACTTGCAACTACCACTTTCCATCCAGCATTGATTTATAGGACAACAAATTGCCCCCTTTGGGAGTCTTTCGAATTCTTGTAATTGGTCATTTCTTATCGCAAGCATGGACATTTAGAAAATAATTATCGTTTGGATTCTTTTCTCACACAACTGCTGCAGAAGCTTCCCGACCAGTCAAGAAGAGTTTTATGGACCACTCGAAAAATAATCACCGTGTTGTTAAACATCGAATCTATTACTGGGCAGTCCATCTTTTTGTGGTTTCTATCGTACTCCCTCGTTGAGTATGCAGGTTTGGTTCTTCACCTGCAGGGCATTCTGTACTGGTAGGGAATGCGAAGCAACCAGTGGTGATCTTGATACATGTGTGATATTAAATTATAGGACAAATAAGATTTAAGGTGATACATTTTCATTATTTGTTTGTTTGAAAGGTTAGATTTTATGGCATTTTTATGGCTTTATCTTGTCTTGGAGGGATGGATTATTCAGCAGAATCTACTGATTGGGCGTAACTAATATGCTCATTTGCATTTGGATGGGTGTCATAGATTCCAATATGTGTAACCTCGAGACTGGGCAGTTAAGAAGGAGCCATTTAGTGCTAAACTATCTTATTTCTTTTATAAATGTTACATTATGTTACACATTAACCATCGCTTGTCTTTAAGCTATATATGAATGTTGTACTCTAAAGTACGTTGTAAATTTTATTGATGGTAATTCAAATAAGACAAGATAGTTATGAAGCTGTAGATGTGTTTCAGTTACTGTATTTGCCTAATGGAACATTTAGTAACTTGTCATTTCTTATTAGCAACGGTACTTTTTTCGTTTTCGATTGAAATGCATAAGTTAAAAAAAGTAATTTCTACTGATAAATTAATTTTAAAATTAAATCTATAGTACTGGTGTTCTTTAGTATTACATTTATTGTCTACAGGAGTTATTGGTTGACATAGCACATGAATTTTACAGGTTTTATAAGGATTTGACATCCTTTCAGCTCTCAACTATTTTGCTTACTTTTGTCGTACTCTTTTGCTAAAATTCCTGTAGTTACGTTGCATGCATTCAGTAACATTATTAAAAATTCCGTAACTTTTATCTACCTCCAAAATTTTACACGTAGTTGAAATTTACTAACATATCCATCCTTGGCAATTCTAATTGAGAAAATATATATAGAAGCACGCCTGTACCAGTTATTCTGGTATTTCAATGCATATTGAGTTTCCTACTATTACTCGACCTTCTTTTAAATACAACATGGTGATAACATTTTCATTTTTTTTTACGTAGAAAAGTACTTTGACCTTTTTCACAATATTTTTTTTTTTTACCCTAATCCGGTTGTACTCCTATTTGCTTTGGCAGTTGGTTTTTCTATTAATTCACTTTTCTCAGGCGTACAGATGCACATCCATCCTGTACCCATTGTTTGCATTCTTCAATATATTTAATAAAGCACACTTATTTTAATCTTAGTAATCAAAATATAATTTGAACTACCAAGCCGATAAAATATACGGAACTGCAACGTTTGTATTGGGATGGCGTATTCCTCAAAAGCTGATCAACACAAAAACACAAATTACATGGATGCTTGTTGGTGTGAATGGAAAACAAATCGAAATACAGAGCAAGCTAAATCTAAAATCATTCACTGTCGGACATCCTCATTTATTTCACTCTTCATTGACGATCACGACTTGCCAAGATTGATCATCGGAAAATATCTTTATTCTGTTGAGATGTAAACATTCTTTGTTTATCTTTTGACACCTGACAACGGAGATAAAATAAAATGGCCTGATATCAATCTATCTTTTGACTTGAATATATTTTAAAGATGAACGATGCTGAGATTTTAGAAGCATCTATTCGTGCCTGTAATCTAGTTATTGCACATTGTATTATCTTTGCTAAGAAGTATGCCGATATGAAATCATCAATCAATCTGGCACGTATAACTGCTTCAAGCGCTCACATTTTTTTCTCCATTTAATAGATGTGATTAAAATTTGTGAAATCACTTTATGATATAATTACATGCTGTTTATTGATCAAAATGGAATTTTAATTGTGGTTATTTATTCTTCCGTGTTTGAATTATAGTCACTAAAAATTTAGAAATATGTTTAAGTTTTTTAGAATGACTTGAATAGAATACACTGAAGAAAATCCGTCACACTCTCCGGAAAATACACGATGATAATTCATATTTTCTTTAAGTACTTTCTGTACATTTCTGAATTAAGAGGATGGTGTGGGCAGGAGTTAGATGTTTTGACCTTTTCTACAAATTAATAACAAGTATCCTACATACCTCTACATCAATACCCTTTCTATGTTTTTCAGATGCGCAATTGAAGGAAGAACAGGTTTTCTGTCAAAATTTTTTTGTACAATGTGTAAATACCTATTTCTGAGTAAATTAGCTGTTTAACAAATATCATTAAAATCATACAACTTTTCCCAATATTAATCTACTTTTTAATGTTTTGGATGGAAGCAGTCATGAGAATGATTATAAATACGTAGCATTTTTCATATTAAGGTGGGAAAACATGATAGTGTTTGTGAGCTTCAAAGAAATGAGTGACATGTCACCGTTAGGTGGTAGCAACATGTTATTTTGAAGACATTGAACCTTTCACTATTAAAACTACTATTTTGCAGAAATTATATCTTTAAAATGCATAAATGTGGATATCTTACAAATCACATAAGACAAGCTAAATGCTTTTCTTTAATAAAATACACTGACTGTGAGGATAATTGTCACGAAATTTCTGAAGGTAAATGACGCCTAGCAAGCCCGGATTGGTTGTTATCATTCGATACATCGAAGAGTTCGCCAATTTGGCGATTACTACTTATGAAAAGCATCACAATTTAATTGCAACTTACAGCCATTTATAGAAGCTTTTGATGATAATCAATACAGATCAGTTTTTAATCAATGAAAGTAAACAGTACGTGCTGAAAGAACGGATTAAGGTTAGAGGATGCATGAACTGATATTCATCGTTATTCTCTCATATTAGTAGGTTTATCATTCAATCACAAAAAGCCTCCTGAAAGTATTGTTTTCATTTATAAACATTTGATAAAAGGCTTTTTTTTATTAGAAAGTCATCATCTGGAACTCATTAAAGTAGTTCAACTTTCTCTTTATTGAACAGATAAGGGCTTCCAGGTGAATATTTGTATATTTATTAATACAAATGTAATCAACAATTTCAAGTATAGAAAGAATACGAAAAAATTGTTGTTCGGTCTGCGAATATTAAGAATAGAAAGAACCATTATATGAGCTCCAAACAAAATACTAGCCTAGAATCTAAGATTCACCATCAATATAGTTTTATTAATTTAAGCACAAGCAAATAAAAGAATATGCTATTAATTTGTTCTTCCTTTTCAAATGAACTCTCACTTAAGTATTTCTGGAAATGAATAAAATTAAAAATTCATTAAAAGCACTCAGTGTTTTTGGACTGCTTTAGTTTTTATCTTGCAATGTTTTACGATATTATCTCTTCTTTACAATTCGTATCCTCATTTAGATGTTTTTATGATGTTATCTTTCTCTCGTCCTTTAATATATTAGTTATTGCCATTAGAAGATGTTACCTTTGATGTTATTTACCTCATGCTTTTCAGATGATTAACGATTACAAAAACGGTCAAATAATCTACTTGCAAGCCCTGAAAGCAATCCAAACCGAAAAGGGTCATCTTTTTAAAAAAAATGCAATGCACTCTAAGTGTTAACCGCAAACAAACTGTAACTTGACAGGGTACTTAAGTCCATGAAATATATATTTTTAATTAAGAGAAGATTCATGACCTTCAGAAGCTTTAATTACTTACTATAGGCCATGCATACAAATAATGCTTTAAAGAGACTAATGAATCTTTAACCCATTTACCTACTCTTCGATGGATACTTATAAGAGTATGAATCAGAATCAGATATGATTCCTCTATGACACGGGCGAAACGAGTCCTAATACAATGCCTATAGCATTTTTTCTAGAATTATTTTTCGTTTTTATGCCTGTTGGTGCCACCACCATACGTGCCTCGCATACGTGTCGTTTAAGTATTTAGTAAAGGTGGAGTCGTTTTCTCGTGCTTAGCTTGTGCCTCTGATGTAATTCTAAGATGTTACTTTATAATGGGTCAAACAGGAAGCATTTCTTTCTTGCTTAAATTAGATATCACTGTAAGATAGTGTAATAACTTCTGATGTAATAGAAATTGCTGTATATGTTTAATGTAGTATTTTGCCCAAACATGACCGTTATGGAAAATAACACATTTTGAAGGTAACGATTGTTAATAACATTAAATTGGTGACAGTACACTTATTTTGAATTTAATAATGGGGGATTGGGTGAAGTTTTTGAGTGTTATTTGTATCAAAACTTATATTGTTACCGCTTTCAATAAATATTTTCAATTAAATTTTTAGCAATTTTTTGTAAATTATATGTGGTCGTAATACCACTGAGATTACATACTACATACCCTTTGCATAAACTTTTTTCTCTAGAGTGTAGTGTAAAAAAGAAAGGTTAAATATGATAGGAGGAGCTCAGTTTTTTTTTATTATTATTCAATGAATAAATGAAATTGGTTTTTTGAAATTTGAAATAAAACTTCACGTTTGATTCGCTTCTCAGCAAAATTAAAAATTATATAATGCTTGTTGAATCACCCCCCCCCTTTTTTTTTTATCCAGGAGACAATTTAAAATCAATTTTAAAATAATGAATTTTATAAAAAAAATAAAAAATAATAGATTTATATTGAAAAAATTAGGTGTGTGGTTATTGAGAATAATATTTAATTTTAGTATTCTAGTTTTGAAAGGAAGCTAATTTCGTTAAAATAGCAAACTACCATTGAAAAATGCCTTTAAATTTTTTTTTTTAATAAATAAGGACGAGTGTAGTTTTAAAATATGGTAATGGAGTTTTTTTTTTTTTTCAATTTCTTAATAATTTAAAGAAAAACAAAATTTCAAATGTTTAATGATACCCAAAGAAATAAATGAAAGCAAGTGAAAATTTAAGGTGAAATAAATGCATTGGTTTAAAAAAAAAGGACATTTAAAAAAACTTAATGTTAGATTACATTACAATATATTTTAGTATGGAAATTTCAAACATTTGCAGTATGATGTATAGGGAAATTTCTTAATCTATTAAGCATCTTAGATCGTAAAAAAAAAGTGTAAATTTCATACAGAGTATGTAAATAGATTCTCCAATCATCTTCAACATTAATTTTCATTATTTCAAGTATATCAATGGCAAGAATTGGAATAAGAATATTAGCAAATATTATTTGCTGAATTGTATTGTTGTTGATTGAAATGTTTTTAAATACTTGCCAATTTTCACTTTCCATGACCTATATACAAATTAACAACGATTTTAATTTTTTTAAACAATTTCTTCAATTTGGATAATTTTCGTAATACTTTAAAACTAAAAATTAAACTCACGACTAAAAATTGAGTTTCGATCATAATCCTTAACTAATGTAGGTAAACAATGTATTTTAAAAGAAGAATCAATATAAACAGTGTCCAAACACTAAAAATCTTACTCTGCAATATCAAGAGATAAGTTGACAAATTCTTCTGTTGTACCAACAATATTTCAAAAAAGCAATTATTTCATTTATAAATTACAACAATTAAAATCTTCATCCTTAGGTTTCACATTTTTTCTCAATAGGAACATCAATGATTGGAGTTCGATGATTTCAATAGCTGCTGGAACTTTCGTTGAATGGTAGTAAGTGTTAAATTTCTTTTTAAGTTTCAGTTAATTTCAGCATGGTATCTTTTTTACACTGAAAACAACTATTTCATGTTCAAATTTTGTCGCTGTTTACCTTTACCGCTTCAGACACAGGCGATACAAAATACAAGTTTTTTTTTCTTTTTTCCTCCAACTGAGTGTGAACATTGTGAACTTTAGGATATTACATGGCATTATTGTTAGTAATTGCATAATCAAGAGATAATTTTAGAAGATTATATTTATTTTAATAGTATAATTATTCAAGTGTAAGTTTTATAAATTTTAGCACTATTTCAATACTAATGAAGTTACTTACGCGTAGTGCATATAATACTAAATTATTCAAGATCTAATGAGCACATATTTATTTTTGAGATAATTTGTTATTATTCATTAATAATTAACTCGGATTATTATGTACGATTATAGTAAGTTAATTTAATTCTTATTATTGCGATTGCTACGCATCAAAATGTTTATCACCAGAGCTTTCTCAACCTTCATAGAATGTTATTTTTCCCCTTGGGAATAACCTAAAATTTCAGGCTTGCGAAAACGTAATTTGAAACAATCTCTTCACATTTATACCTTTATAGAATTTTTTTTCAGAAACGAATGAGCACATGCTTTCTCAATAGTGTTTCCAATAAATTACAAAAATCTAATGTTACTTATTTTTCTGAAAATGAGGTTTTACTTTCGTAGCTACAATTAACTTTCTACCTGTATACCAATAATCTATATTCTAATATCTGGAGTATATCAACAACTCTTTTTCTGTAGTAAAATAAACTGAAGGTTTTTTTCTTTTCTTTTTTTCTCCCCCTTTTCTTGAGATACGTCCTTGCTTTGTGTTCTTTCGATATTGCTTTTGTTTAGATAATTTGTACTTCTTTTTTAGCATTGTCAAAATTAAAGTTAGGAATTCTATTTTTTAACGATACAAAAAGGGGGAGGGGGAGAGGAGGCAAAAACTGTTAATTTTAAAGTGAAAGCTGCATGTTTATGATTTAGAATATTTTCATGATCATTCGTATGACCATTAAATACAGCAAGGATTTCTTTTTTACCAAACTTCAGAAAGGTATGAAAAAAGTTTAATGTAACGGATTTTCAAAAACAACGCGTTTGCGCACGTAATATGACATATCCATTTTATTTGGTTGAAAAATGTCATTATAAAAAATTGTGTATTGTATGTATTTGCATTGTGGTTTTAATAGGATTTAAGACTTAAAATTTTGTAGAAAAGTAGTTCAAGAACTCTTGTACTGAAGTAAACTTGCATAATTTTAACATTTCACAAAAAATTCGTTAAGTAAGGTCTATCTTAAAGTAATCATTACTTATTAATAATTAAAAAAAAATAAGTATATTGCATAATGAAATATTTGGGTAAATTTTTTGTACTTAGTTCATAAAATAATATCATGAACGTGTTAATGTCATTTTCAAACGGAAGTTGAGAAATAGTTACTCAAATACGTTCTTCTCTTTTGAATAATAATAATAAAAAAAAAATTAAAATACATTTTTATCAGGTGAAGATTTAAAAAAGTATGCATGTTACAGAATTTAAAAAAAAAAAATTCAATTGATGATTGGGGGAAAAAAGGGAAATAAAAAGTTGCTTTTTCATATCACACATCATAGAGACGATCGGATATGAATAGTGATTGTATACTAACGTTCTATCAAATCGTATATTTCACATAATAAATCTTCCTTGAATTTGAAGATTAAGATTCGACAGATGAATGTATTGTATGGATAAAATGTCTCATTGTTAATGGGAAATTTTAATTTTCACTTAAAAGAGAAGACAGTATACATTTCGAAATGCAAATCGTCAAGGAAAAGTGATTGTGAATCATAAATGTGCATTAGTTCTCTTTTCAAATGTATATTTCTCATAGTAAATATTTCTTTCAGTTGATTATCCAGAAAAGCTAATAGGATACCTGAATGAAGTATGAATTCAGTGGAAACTGGGGGGCAATGGAAACTTGCTCTTATTCATTCAAAGCGAAGGTAGTACACATTTCAAAGTGCGAGTAATGAAGGAAAAATGAGTACTAATCATAAAAGTGCATGAGTACTAACCATAAAAGTGCCATCCTCTTTTTAAATGCATATTTCTCATTATAAACCTTTCTTTTTTTAAAGTAAACATCCAGAAGAGACCCTAGGATGCCACAAAGAAGTGCAAGTTCTCTTTGGAAAGTGGGGACAATGAGATCTTGCACTTCTCCATTCAAAGCGAAGGTAGTACACATTTCAAAATGCGAGTAATGAAGGAAAAGTGAGTACTAATCATAAAAGTGCATGAGTACTAACCATAAAAGTGCCATCCTCTTTTTAAATGCATATTTCTCATTATAAACCTTTATTTTTTTAAGGTAAACATCCAGAGGAGACCCTAGGATGCCACAAAGAAGTGCAAGTTCTCTTTGGAAAGTGGGGACAATGAGATCTTGCACTTCTCCATTCAAAGCGAAGGTAGTACACATTTCAAAGTGCGAGTAATGAAGGAAAAGTGAGTACTAATCATAAAAGTGCATTAACACATCCTCTTTTTAAATGCATATTTCTCATTATAAACCTTTCTTTTTTTAAGGTAAACATCCAGAGGAGACCCTAGGATGCCACAAAGGAGTGCAAGTTCTCTTTGGAAAATGGGAACAAAGAGAACTTGCACTTCTTCATTCAAAGCGAAGGTAGTACACATTTCAAAGTGCGAGTAATGAAGGAAAAGTGAGTACTAATCATAAAAGTGCATTAACACATCCTTTTTTTAAATGCACATTTCTCATTATAAACTTCTTTTTTTAATGTAAACATCCAGAGGAGACCCTAAGATGCCACAAAAAAGTGCAAGTTCTCTTTGGAAAATGGGAACAAAGAGAACTTGCACTTCTTCATTCAAAGCGAATGTAGTACACATTTCAAAGTGCGAGTAATGAAGGAAAAGTGAGTACTAATCATAAAAGTGCATTAACCCATTCTTTTTTTAAATGCACATTTCTCATCATAAACTTCTTTTTTTAAGGTAAACATCCAGAGGAGACCCTAAGATGCCACAAAAAAGTGCAAGTTCTCTTTGGAAAATGGGAACAAAGAGAACTTGCACTTCTTCATTCAAAGCGAAGGTAGTACACATTTCAAAGTGCGAGTAATGAAGGAAAAGTGAGTACTAATCATAAAAGTGCATTAACCCATCCTTTTTTTAAATGCATATTTCTCATTATAAACTTCTTTTTTTAAGGCAAACATCCAGAGGAGACCCTAGGATGCCACGAAGAAGTACAAGTTCTCTTTGGAAAGTGGGGACAATGAGAACTTGCACTTCTTCATTCAAAGCGAAGACAGTACACATTTCAAAGTGCGAGTAATCAAAGAAAAGTGAGTATGAATCATAAATGTGCATTTATCCACTTTTTAAATATATATTTCTCATTATAAATATTTTTTTAGATGAAGATCTAGAACAGAGCTTTAGGATGGCACGGAGAAGTGCAAATTCTCTTTGGAAAGTGGAGGCATTGAGAAATTTCATTTATTCACTGAAAATAGAAAGCAAGATGTATTTTAAAGGATAAGTCATCAAGAGGACGCTAAATGAATCATGATTGCGCACTAATGGTATTTTTCATTACATATTTAACACAAAATAACTTTCTTTCGAATGAACAGAAGAAGTTCCTTAATGAGAAGATCATGTTTACTTTAAACTACAAGTACTAGTAAAAATGAAGAAAATAGTAAGTATTTTAACAATTACTCACTTAAGAGGATAACTGGGATTCAACTTCTTTCAATTAAAAAAATATATATACAAGTAGTGACTCATGAAATTTTACGTACGGTACAAAGTTTTAGGAAGCATTCTATAAATAGGCAGGTTGGGTTTCGAAGAATTGAAATAGCACATTTTCTATTGCATAAAAAAATTCGCAACTCAGATGTCATTTGTATTAAATATTGATTTTACTTACATCGAATTTATAAGCTCAGAATTTTATATATAAGAGTATTTATAAGAAATCCATATAGTAAAAATTATCCTCCCTAAATGGTACCTTGACCCAAATATACTTCGTGAAGGTAATATCATAAAATTCTTAGAATTCCCAAGTTTTTTTTTAGAACAAGCACGAGCCTCCTTCCAGCTCATATTTTGAAAATTCAATCTCACCTTCCTTCCCGCCTCGTTATTGTGAAGATTCATGAGAGCCCTTGCGCTGGATCTCCCCCTTGCAGCCCTCAAGTCGCGGGCGTCCACGAAGCTCTTTGAGAAAGCAGTCCCGTAGGCAACGTTGTCCGAACAGCCCGACCATTGAAAGCCCTCCGGAGAGAACCCTCTCACTGTCCGGTCACAACCGCAACGGCCCAGGGCACCGCTGCTGCAAGAGCGAGTAACAGAATGGGCCACCCCCGCAGCTGAGATGGCGTGAACGAAGGCTGCCTCACGGGTACCTGAAAAGAGAAAGGAACTTTTATAAGATAAAGTGTAAGGGTATTAGAGTGTTATTGAGAAACTTTCCAAGATAGTTCATGATCCCAAAGTCCCGAACTGCAATTTCTGGATAGGGTATGTTTGGTTAGTGACTTGAAGCCTGGGAAGGCTTGATAACATCAAAGATTCTTCAATAACATCAAAGATTAGATCTATGTATTTATATTAGAGCCCCCAACTAATTAGTTTCGATTAGTAACCAAGGAAACACAAATACACACAATTTTATTCATTCGAACTCATATTAAAGGGATATTTACTCATATTTACCCTTGATCTTTATTAGATAGCTATTTCATAGCACTCTCAAAATTCATATATCTGCGTTTTAAAATCAGCTGATTGACACTTGTAGACCTTGGCTGACAGTCAATGATCATTTCCGCCGGAGAAGTTCAGGAAAAGAATAAAAAAATTTGAAATGCAAACCGCGAACAAATTCCTTTCATAACTTCTTTTTAAAAAGGCGATAAACTTTGCTTGGGGTTTTTAACAATGTCAATTTAAATAAAAGTAGGGGAGTGGAACATCGCACAACTTTCAATTACACTATAATACTGACGTGGATTTGTGTCGTTTGTATATTTTCATCCTTCATTTACAATAAATGACCAATTTGGCGATATTTTTTACAAAAATTCTTGTATGGGTCTATAAAAAAAAATAAAAAAATAATCACCACCACCACCTCCGCCAAAATGGGGATTTTGATGATATACCTTTCGATCATCTTTATATTATCCTTTAATAAAAGTGAAACTGAGGGGAGAAGAAAAAACGATCCTTGATGAGATATGCTCAAGGGAAGAGAACTCTGTGTTGAAGGTATCTATTTTTCAACTTTTTAAGCCATTAAAACATTTTTACGGAAGTTTCGGAGGTGGGGATGTTTAGAACACTTTAAGAGGCATTAACACAACGATTTTTATCAAAATCGTTAGAGCCGTTTTTTAGAAATCATTGAAAAAAGTGATTCTTTTCAAAGGCAGCTACTTTATGCGCATGCGCGATATTGACGAAAATCTTAATGGTAGGTCCCATGGCCGCCACTAACCCTCATACCAAATTTGAACATCGTAGGTCAATTTGTTTGGGAGTTATGCTGACCACAGATACACACATACAGACAGACATTTTTTCTAGATCGCTTTTTTGAAATCAGGATGTTCCAAAACGTGGAGAAATGAAAAAAAAAAAAAAAAAAGCGAACTTTTTTTTTTGACCGAATGCTACACTTTCATTACCCTATGTATACATTGAAAATAAAAAATATTATTTTGCTAAGTTACAGCCTTGAGGCACAAATGTTTCATCATAGATGAGGTCTTAACTCTCACCGACATCCTAGTATCTAGGTAAATTATAAAATGTTTCAGAAATTCAACTTGACGCTCTGTCATGAAAAGCGCAATAGTAAAGATTAACCAATTTCTACAATACTGTGAGTTTTGTTAGTTGGTTTATTACTGATTTTCTGGCGCAAATTCTTCACGAGGACTAATTGCGTTGGAACATCATTAGAGTATATTATGTAGTGAATTAAGAAAGCTTTGACTCATAGTTTGTCTTTAGGCTATTTCTTTTTAGTCTTCTGAATTTTTCTGTCAAGATACATTAAAATACAAAGTTGTAGAACAGAATCGGTTTAGAAAGAAAAGGTATGAACTTGAATGCTTTGAGTAGAATACACACTACGCTCTTTTGTTTGTGCAAAGTTTCACGAAACATCTCAATGTGCCATTCACGAAAAGTCTTAAAAATAAGCAATTAGTTGTCAATAGACAGGTATATTATAACAGCAAATAATAGAATGTTTCCCGAGATTTCGATGGCGCATCTGTTTATGAGCGGCTAATTGTTCATTTCCAAGGTGTAACAGTGTTGGTAAACGTGAACAAACGAGCGTTGTCCGCTTCTATTCAAAACATTAACATACGCACATAAAGTATAAGGTATTTCCTATCAAAACGAGGTTGTTCTACAATTTAGTATTTATATGTAACTAGTATAGTCAATAAGAGCGATAACTCCTGACTTTATGGGTACATGGCGTTATACTGAGTCTCATCGGATAGCACATGAGGATATGAGTACTTTCCTTTACGTAGACACAACATTTTTTTAACAATAACTGCAGGGGTGTAAAAATTAAAGTTGCATGGTCAAAAATTTCTGTGAGCACCTTTCATAGTCTAAGCAAAAGGACATACAGTGTTAATTCCTTCGTATTATAGTCCGAAATTTACTTTATAATAACTCTCTAATGTTAAATAGACGTTCAGAAAATACCTGCTTTGGTAAAATTTTATGATTGAATAAATGTGCATCATCAATAATTGTGGTCAGATACATTTTTAGAAGCTTAAAATATTCTACAATTACTTACTATATTCGCAACGCTTTACTACCTTCATTAACAATTTAATTACAAATCCCAGTTTCTTAATCCAAACTTCAGGAAGTAATTTCAAAGGAAATAAAGCCCTAATAGTTATCTTATAAGCAAAACAGATTCCCATTAAACATAAAAGGTTGTTGACCACTCCCCACCCTAATCAACACACACAAACACGCTTTCTTTTCATAGCCAATAATCTTATCTTGTAATACAATTTTTTAGATACATCACCACTTGTAAAAAAAGACCAAGAAAGGGTTATAAAACGTCATAATAACCAATTTATAACACCCGATGAGCAGGGGAAGGAATCCCTTGAAGCTATAGAGGGTGTGATCACTGCAGGCACGAAAATTGAAAAGGAAGGCGTCAACTCTTATTTTCGCGTTTGTTTTGTCGAGCTTTTTACGAGCTGTTGCTGAAGCTTTGTATCGCGATTGACTAAGTCACGGTCTTAATTTATGGCAGCCTAACTTCTGGTGCTGAGCCTATAATTGCTGGAACCGGCTTACATAAAACCGCAGGCAGGGTCTTTCATGTTTTAAAGAGTTCCTAGTATGATTTATATCACCTCTCATTATACTCATCAATATAAATTCGGAAACTATTTCCAGGGTGAATGCTTCTCAGATTATCTTGATCGGTCTCGTGGGTCGCGTTATAATTTGAATAGTAATGTTCACTTTCAAGAATGCATTTCCTTATTTAGTAATGGGATTTCTGGGGAAAGATTGAAAAATGTTCAATCTTTTTGATTTAAAATTCTTTTCCTCATTTGATGATATGAATACTGCAATTTTCAACCCCAGACGTTGACGCCAGACTGAAATAGTAATGTACGTTTCGAGATCTCTAAATTCATCTCATGTAACTCTGTTCGTCACGATAGAGTACCATAAGTACTTGTGAGCAGTTTTAGAAAAAATGATAAAAACGCATAAAATCCTTATTTTGTTACAAGTGTAGGTTCTTATCCTTCTGAAGAACGTGATGTTCGTTGAGAATAATATTGTTGTAATTCGAAGGCAAACCACAAACTTGGAATCAGTGTCTTTTTTATGGGAAGTTGAGTCATAAATTTTATTTTAATGTTAAAATGAAAATAACTCGGAGTTTGGTTGTTTTCAGGTTATCTGGCGCCGTCAGCAACACGAGGGCTATAATGCGCCGAAACATTCGTCATTAGACAAGCCAACATACATTTACAAACACCCATGCCTAACACGGGACTCGAACGCGCAACCTCGCGGTCTAGAAGCTAGTACGCTAACCGCTATACCGTTTGGTCGGCACTCAGAGTTTGGAAGTATAAACAACGCAAAGCAATTTTAACTTGCAATCTTTTTCTCTTTTCCTGTAAATTCGGAGATTTTCGTAAAATAGCGTCTTTTACAAAAAAGAACGATGAAATTTAACATAATAAACGACAAATAATAAGCAACGGTTTGATGGCAGGAAATTTATGTTTACAACCGTTGGCAAACTTGTATTTAATATATTTTATAAATTTAATTTATGTAAGTAGGACAACATGCATTGTGGAAGCATTTTTTTCCCTTTTTTTTTTTCTCAAAGAACGACGTCATCTCACTAGATAGACTACAAATATAAATGAAATGGTTTAATTGCATGAAATATCAAGCGTATTTTTTACAATTTTTTAATTTTTTATCAGACGAAACGGTCGTTTCGCCGCCAACCTTAAAAAGGCGAAAACGACAGTAAGTATCAATTCTCTGCACAACTTCCAACGAAAAAGCCGAAATTGACTATTTTTTAGCGTGCTTCCGGAACTTCGCATAATTATACAAAAAATACCATTGATTCATCTTGGTAATAACTTTTAAAGAAAAAAAAATCGAGTACCTAGGATAAAAAGCAACTAAGAAAAAAAATATTGAAATTTCCAAAATGAAATAAAAAAACGAGTTCTAGCCCGTTTTTGATGTAAAAATTTAGACAAACGTTCAGACCTAACTAAGCTACAGATCTTCAATCGGATTAAATTATATGATTCAGAATGTTTCGACTTAAAATCCTACCTTGGTTTGAACTTCATTAAATAATTTTTTCTATTTTTAATTAATTTAAAACCACTTTTTTTCATTTCAAAATTTGGCGATGGATACGGGCGATCAGCCTGTAATTGTGGTTCAGGTTAAATGCCAAGTCGCCAAACAGGTTTGTCATTAATTCGACGTTAGTTTGGCTGCCACGTTAGGGCTAATTAAGAATGACCGTAAAGAGGAATATGTTTTCTATAAATTGAATGTGTTATTTGAACTGTGTGAAAATTTAGAGTGCGTAACTTTCAAACATATTCTATTTTCGGGAAATATCCGTTGAAATGTTGAAAAATAAATGAAGAATATAAATAATCATATTTAGTTGCCAGATACTGGAATAAATTCGTAGTATAATAAAAGTTGACGTCACAGTCAATACATTAGAACCGGACTAAGTGAAACACTCATTGCGATTGGTTTTTGGTTGGAATTGGAAAAATATTTTGTTATTCACATTGCGATTGGTTCTTGGTTGGAATTGGAAAAAGATTTTCTTTAAATTTAATAATTATCAAAGTACGTGACAATAATAATCATTCAGTTTCTAATTGATAATATATGTGTTTTCACAATGTATTTTTGATTTTACTAGAGTATAAGATTTACTAATTGGGTGTAACTCTGGTTTTCACTGTAACTGAACGAACTGCTTCTTGAAAAGTGTTTTAAAACTATTATGCTAGGTAAGAATTCATTACAACTTGATTTTGTTTCATCAAATTAGATTAATATGCCTTCAAAAGCGCAGCAAAATAAGCTAAAAAAAACGTCAGATTTACACAAAAAGGAAAGCTTCCGAATCAATCGCCAATTGCATAGAAGAAAAAGTAACTATCAAAAGGCGTCTGTTTGAAGGTGTTGCTTCAATTACAAAACGAAAGGGAATCGACATTACACAGGATTCCGCTGTTTCTAATTTTGAAAGTTCTTTGAACTTAAATGATACTTATGTTCCTACAGAAGTTTCTTGTTCAGCTTCTTGTGAGATAGTCGACCAAAAAAACTTGTCATACATTATAGAGACTGAAAAGTTTAAGGCGCCTTTCGTCACAAAATTAATAGATAACGGATAAACTTGACTTACAAAATGCACAATTGACTGTAGATAAGCTAATTAAATGGGCGATAGCGTTTCGTAAAGAGCACGTAAAACATTGCGATCCAACTTGCATTTGATTAGGTCTAAATTTAAGATACTGCTCACAAAATCTGCAATGTGCACTAATACGGAAGATAAGTATAAGTCTTTGACTGGCGTATCTTTGCACACTTCTAGCACTGAACCGTTTTTCGCTGAGTCGACCTACAGGGATTTCGCTGATTGCATATTCTCGATACAAGTAAGCGTAGACGGAAAATGCTAGAACTTATTTGAATCTGCTGTTGAGGGCGGGTATACCTAACAAGAAGTGGAAATGTAATCCACAACTATGCAACATTAATAAATATGATACTTTGTTATTGAAATTAACCAGTATCATGCACAATATATGCTCGAAAACCCTATATCAATCAAATCACTTAAGTTTATCGCAAAGTTAAGTTTGGCTGCATCATTTCGCCAAATGCTACGATGCAGTGAAGAACTTGAAAAGTACATCATAAATCAAGGACAGAGAGAAAAAATGATGAAATGGAAAAAAAAGGAGGAGAAGGGGGGGAAGGGAGAAAAAAAAGAAAGAAGAAAAAAAAAGATGTTACCACTGTCTTAAAAAAAGCTCTGATATCCCCCCAAAAAAACTTTTGAAAAGTAGAAAAACCGCCAACCTCAAAAACACAAAAAACTTTCTAGCAAGAAAAAAGAAGCATACACATAATCAAAATTTGCAGCTACAAACACAGTGATATAAAAAAAGGCCAACCTCTGATTACAGCTCTTGATTGTGACTCACTTAACAATGTACGTTTACTTAGTTTATTTTTAAAATTTAAGTTCCGCTCCCATAAAAATTTACGCTGCTTGAGGTTGGCGCCCGTCTTAATCACTAAACTTTGCAATTCACCACACAGTAAAAACTTTCCGAAATGTATGTATGAATCAAACAAAAGCTTACCACAAACACATCTGTTTTCTACAATTTAAAAATCCTTCATAGAGATTCCAATACGAGCTTTTCAGCATAATTTCTCTATACCATTTCGAAAATTACATTTACGTGAACTGGAAAATTTACACTACGTTGAAATTTCCTACTCATCCAAATAAAATCATACCTCCTCCAATATTCGTCCATGAATTAGTTTAGATGCAAACATTGTCAAAATTCCGACGACGGGCACCAACCTCAAGCAGCGTAAATTTTTATGGGAGCGGAACTTAAATTAAAAAAATAAACTAAGCAAACGTACATTGTTAAGTGAGTCACAACCAAGAGCTGTAATCAGAGGTTGGCCTTTTTTTATATCACTGTGTTTGTAGCTGCAAATTTTGATTATGTGTATGCTTTTTTTTTTCTTGCTAGAAAGTTTTTTGTGTTTTTGAGGTTGGCGGTTTTTCTACTTTTCAAAAGTTTTTTTGGGGGGATATAATATTCTAGATATATAAGTATTTTCTCAATAAATTTATTGCATTAAAATCTTTACATAGTATGACTAAATGTCCGACGGTGGTAAAAGGGTCAGGCTATTTTTCATTCTAGCGAATTATGTAAAACCAAATAGAAATAAAGAAGCCCGTAACAAAGTCTTTTTTCATTCTTTTCTTTTGCAGATGGATAGCTTCCATAAATATTGGATTTGAACACACTAGTAAACTATTTAATATTCTGTCAAAGAAGTTAAAACCAAAAAGGATAATCTAGTTTTAGTTGTTTTTAAGAAAGTACTCATTGCGCTAGTTTTAAAATAAAAACTTAGGTTATTATGATAAAATTGTTATTAAAGAAAAGAGTAATTATATTTATTACTATTGTTTGCTTAAAATATAACATTAGATTTCGACTAGATTAAAGCACATCAAAGAAAGAACTTTAAGGGAGAAAGTTATAAGCACTTTTGACGTTGTTTTAGAAACCATATAAATTTAGTTTCTATAGCAACGTCAAGTACTTTTAATTTTCACCCAGAAAGTAGTCAGTTAATTTTTAATATTCAATATTTAGTACGCAGTTACTGTACACTTCAATATGTGTTTCTTAAAAATAACTTGTGCACAAAATATTTTAAAAATATTTGAAAAATTCAATTCCTAAATTCAGGCTAGCCTTCTAGAACGTTTTCTAATAAACAAATATTCGCAAAATAAGGTATATGTGCTGTTTAGATCCTGATAAATTAAATCCAAATATCAGTTCACAGCTTCAACTCCATTTTATAGCACTTAAATGGCAAAAACGTAAAGGGACAGTCGCAAATGAGGCTTTTAAATCAAAAAGAAAACAACCCAATAAACTTTTTAGAATATGCTATAAAATCAGCCATCCTTTGCAAAAACTTGAATGATGTTTTTATCTAATTGCCATAGATAATTTCACCAGTATCTCAGTAGTACACCATAGACGCATAGCGATATGTTTATTCTTAACCCTAGACATCTAAACAGAGTAAGTTTAAATATAACCACCACTTAAAATGAATAAAAGCACACAATTAGTTACTGGAAATCCTATAGAAACAGAGATCAATAATTGTATTGACCTTATTTCAAACATTAATGCTACTATTCTACTGTATTCATACAATTACATAAAGGTCACTATCCTGTGTCACAAGAAGAGAAACAGTCTAACGTACACCCAATAATTATGTCTTTGACTTCGAACAGGTAGCTAGGAAATTGAGGCCAAACTAAAACCCTTCCCTGTTGTTTCAATAGGCTTTTTGATTTATTCATATTTGCAGTCCCGTGGGTTGACCAAATTGTTCTATTCGCACTACATAACGGGACAAATCAGTTTTTGGTTTGGTAGGTGTTAACCTTAATCCTTGAAATTTATAAATGTTTTTAAGAAGTTTTTATGAAACATGGAATTAATGTACTGAAAGCCTAAGAAATTATTAAGTACTATGTTCTGTCCTTATATAAACATTTATGAATCAATTAAATATTTATTTAACTATTTGACAAGATTTCTAAATTATATATATATAAAAAAATATTTAAAAAAAAAAATACCGAGATAGATCTGTAGCACCGGATAGTATTGTCTTCAATTAACATTCTAGTTAATTGGGTTAGGTTACAACATTTTAATTTAAAGAATTTAGATGAAAATGTTATATTAAGATGAATGCGTGTTATTATCCTAGATATTTAAAGTTGTACTTAAAATTACTTTAAATTATTTTAAGTTAAATGTTTATGCATATACTGAACTTCCTTTTGGTTAATTTATAAAATATTTCTTCTAAGATTTTTATTTATTTCAATTTTATAACACTTCATCTCTATCAACTTATATTGATCAGTCTTTCAATAAAGTCATCTACTACAGTTTCAAATATATTTTGTTTCATGATTATGCCAAGTAAATTTATGATATAATGCTTTGTCCTAAGAACAATTATTATAATAGATAATATTTTATGATTGAGAATGTAATAAGTTAAATTTTGAATTTCTAGATGCAAGTTTTGATTTAGACGAAGACTAACTTACAATTCGATTGGAATACTAACCTATAATTAATTTATTTATACTCATCTCTTTGTTTAATTTTTTTAGGTCCTTCAAGGCTTATAAATCGTCATAAAATAATTATTGACATTGCATTTGCTCAAATTATAACAATAGGAAAAAAGATACTGAATATATGCATTTAATTGTGTTACTAGATTATTTTAAACTCTAAGTATACAAGCATATATGTATAAATGAAGCTTAACGCATAATTTTATAGGAAAGCTTATTAGTATAGCCAATTATAGCTTTTATAGTATAGCTATAATTGATATAGTTATACGAATTTTTAAAGCCTATAAGTTGACATAAAATTAGTTATTCCAATAGTATTAATTCAAAATATAACTATAGAAAAGAAAACAATGCTGAAAATATGAATTTAATTGCTTTAATAGATTGTTAAAGCACTTATTTCTTATTGCAGTTTAAAAACTAGAAAAAAGCATTCAAATTAAGTAAAGGCAAACCCACTGGGTTTCTAGGTACAGTACCGAAAATAAAAATTAGAACGATGGCTATATCTTCGGTTCTAATTATCGTAGAATCTTACGGTTTGCACCAAAATGTTTTGCTTACGATTTTCTATATATCTGATGCAATTTTATTTCTTGAGGGACCGTTTACTAAGTAAAAGTAACGCTATCTTCGAAAATTTCAATACAAACCCTTATTTTTTATCATTCCATTCGATTCAGAATACATCATTTACCCTATATACCAAATTTCAATGCATTATGTTGAAAAACACGTCACTTATGAGCGAAAATATTTCGACCATTTTTTGACCGATCTTCAGGGAGAATTTCCATAAAACGAAAGGTATTTTTAAGGTTCTTCACAGCGGGAGAAATCGAACGGTTAATGTGGCGCGTTTCACGAAGTTTAAAAAATACAAGCATTAGTCTAAAATTGCATAGAAAGTACTTGGATTTATAGTGTCATGTTTAAGGTTAATACAAAAATAGCAAGTAAACGCAAAAGTAACATAATTTATTTACAACATTAAAGATGTGCATTCTTCACACGAAATAAATAAAATATCGAAAACTGTAATTGCAGAAGTATAACGTATACTACTGATAATTAGAAAATAAATACAAAGTGTAGGCATTAGTAAACAGTATTCAGCAAAACGTGATTATTTTACAGAAACATTTCACTGTAAACACAAATATAACTTGATCATTGAAATTATTTATAAAATAAAAAAATCCCATGATTCAGTAAAATTTTTAAAAGATAACTTATTGAAATTGCTTAAAAAATTTTGTTTTAAATAAATGTAATTTAAGAGAGTAATTTTTTAACAAAAGAAGAACACTGTTGAAAACAACACAAAACATATGTTCCGTGATTCCAAACACGTTAGACAGATTAAAAAAATATATATATATAAAATAAAACTGCCTTGTTTGTATAAAATAATATTTCTTTTTGTAATTTCAAGAAATTTTGTTCCTATTCACCCCATTTTACGATAATTGAACGTTGTGCGATTTTCCACACCTCTAGTTTACCTTGAATTAATCTTTGATAGTTTTCAAAAGTCGTCTACTATACGGTCCCTTAAAGTGAGCGTTTTTTACATTTTCGCTAAAAAATCGAGAACTAAAAGTCAAAATGGAAAGAAAAAAATTGTGTGGGGGTTTAAGACCATGTTAAATCTAATGAAAGCAAAAAAAATATATGTTTCTATTCAAATTTTTTTTTTATTGTTTTATTAATTAATAATTAATTATTAAAAAAGAAATGGATACAAAAGTTGATTGATATTTATGTTTGGCAATTTAACAAAGTCTCTTTAAAAAAAAAAAAAAAAAAAAAAAAAAAAAAAAATTACTGAAATATATGAATTATTTAAGTATTTATGGCCAAAAAACCAATTTTTTTATTTAACATTAATTTATCATTTTCTTTTTATCATTTAAATTACAAACCATTCATTAGAATATTACGAATTTTTGTATTTTGACATTTTTTTGGATGCTGAATCCAAATATAGGATAATATTATGAGGTTGCTATTGAACTTTATAAAGTTTGGTTCTGTTTTAATATGTAGATGACCCCTCATGACAAAAAAAAAAAAAAAAACTACATGCAATTATTAAAAACCTTCCACAATTTACAACGGTACCTTTTGTTTGTTATTTCAACAATTAGAGCACAAGATATAGCCATCGTTCTGATTTTTTTGGGGGTACTGTGCAAGAGTCAATTTAGATGAAGATTAACGCATAAGTTGACTAAAACACTAACCTATAAGTAATTAGTTTATTGTGAATGCTCATTTTTGTTTAAAAATATTTAGAGCTTTCAAGGCTTATGGGGTTCGTGTATTATAAATGTTTATTTGACCTAGTTAAAATAATAATTTTTAATATAACTTTAACACCAACAAATAGTATATAAGACACAAAAATAACTAATAGATTAATCATATATATTTTTTTATATTCCAATCTTTTTAAGAGTAAAAGAAAGAAAGCAATGTCCCGTGCGTCAGTTACAGAAAATTTCCCAAATTATTGCCAAAGAAACTCAGAACTCAACACTTTATTTTTCAAAAATTAAAAAAACTTTACGCTACATATTTTCTTGAATTATCTTTGAGAAAATCGACGTTAAAAATATCCTCTCTCTATTTGAATAATTATAGAGCTAACTCCCGAAAGTGCTATTTTCAGAATTAGGCGTAAACTTGACTCTGTCTACAATCTCGTAAAACCTATAATTTGTCGACTGTTCTCGGAAAAGGTCTCTGTACCATTCATATTACCGGAGAGACCACCGTTCCAGACAGTTTTGATAGATTTATAGCTTGTTGTTAAAAAGTGTTTAGCGCAGCTTTCACGAACTCAACATAGCATCGCTTAAGGTGCTGCTGAACATGATTTTGCTGTATTAATTAATTGGATGTAGATGGAATGATAATGACCACTTGCAAGAAGTAAGTGGTTCTCACCCTCTTGAATTAAAATTGTGTTTTTGATATGAGAATACCCATTATGAAGTAATGCTGACGCGTGTGGTCTCAGAATCTCGACTGTCTCACACACAACTTGTATAATGATTAACGTACGTTAACCTTGTAGTGTGGGTATATGGTAGAAGACATGTCAGAATATTATTTGTTTAGTATTTTTTGAAAAATCAAGATGAGTGGACTTTATTAAAGGCAGTAAAGACAAAAGTATTGTCGAAGAAATCGCACATTGTAGTTTGCTAAATGCTCTGAGATAAAATCATCAGCATGGCAAAATGTTCGGTGAATTTAGAAAAATCCAGAGAATGAAATATGGAATTTATATGAACATATTTAATAATATTTAAAAATTTTGGTATTTTTTTTAGTATTTCATATTTTATGGGTTATTTTTCTATTAGCAGATAATGTCTATCAAATTTACTGTTATAATTTACGATTTTTAAATGTATGCTTCTATATAAGTTTCTTAACTGTTCTTAAAAAGCTGGGGCACATTCAGAGTAAGTCATAGAAAAATACCCGCAAATAACATTTAAGCTAAAATTAATAAAGTAATGCAAAATCAAATAGGTCTTTTTCAAATTTTGGTATCATTTACACGTGTGCCTTTGCAGACTTAAATGATATTTATGTGTGCACGCATTTTAATTAAAAATGCTTGGTTCCTAAATAGGGTGTAAAAATTCTCCAAGAAATAACTAAATTTGAGAAAATAGTTTTAGTCAAATTGTTTTTTCTGTCCCAGGTAGCACAGCAGTATTAGCTAATCCGAAACTCGAACATCGCTTCAAAATACACGATTTTTTTTTTGAATAGACATGCCAAATACACTAGAAAGCATATTTTTTGCCCTCCCTCCTTTCTCATCAATAAAATATTTCAATTTTGAAACCGTACACCAACATTTCAAAATGTCCAGTATGGGACATTGGGCGAGATTTTACAATATCTATAACAACGGCCGGCTTACATAGCGATTGGATAACGTCGAACAATACTGGCTGGCTTTATTATGCTACTGGGTGGGACATAAGTTTAAGTGACAATGTACTATATATACAGGAAACTATATATTTGAAATTTATATTATAGATTTTGTTGTAGAGAGATATATTTTCCAGATTCATTTAACTGGCTTCTAAGTATCTGGTCGAATACCCTGTCTCCTATTACATATGCAATATTTCCGTGGTTTTTACCTCAACTAATAAAATTTAAGTAAACAATACTCCAAAAGGTATATTTATGGTGTTGCTTATTGGTTCTTCGCCATAACTAACTTCCTTTCTGATTATACTCCTGCTTTTAACATCGTTCGAAACTACATTTTGATATGCCATGTTTTTTTTCCCCATACAACAAAAAATATAAAGTATCTAATAAAATATTCGAGTTTTTGTTTATCCGCCTTACCATCACTCAGCACCTTTCCAAATATCCTGGTGCCGTTGACAGTGCTGCAGTTCCACCTCCTCGTCTTGAACTGCCACTGGCACTCAGACACTGATATCTGTGCCCCTGCACGCACTGATTCCATCACCTCGAGGTTCTTCTTACAAATCTTAATCTGTCTCTTGGTCAGTCCCACTAGATTCTCGCAGTGGTCTGTCTTCTCTATGGTAGCAACAGATGTGGCAGAGTGAAGCAGAGCCCTGGAAAGAAGGAAGATAATATTAGTGGTGGTGAATGCGATGAAATTTTAAAGGAGGGATAATATAAAAAACTACTGATATATATGTAATGAATTTCCGTTAGTATTTCTCTTTTCGTTTAAGTATTTTCTAGTGTTTTCTGGAATTAGTGAAATGCGCGTTGAATCTGGTCGGATCTTGCTTAGACCAGCTCAAATCAGTTCTTTTGCGCATCTATAAAAGCCCAAGATTTCTTTGTTCGGCTACACTTTTTACTCTTTGAGACTTAGCTCTTTTTTCTTTCGTCAAGCGTCACCCCGCCCTTTTCGTCTCTGTAAATAAATTATTGTTTTTTTCGGACACGGCTTGCTTCTTAAGGCGGTTTAAACTACTGAACCGTTTTATATATCTATCATTTTTAGCAACTTTCCTTTTTGGGTAAATGCCGTAATTGTGGAAATATTGTTAGCTTTTTTTACTTAAAATATCTTTTATATATTTTGTAACAGATGTATTAATAATAATTGATTTCTGAGCTTCTCTTGATATTTTAATTTCCGATCTTTCAAGAAGTAACTTTTTGTGAGAAGAAATAACATATACAATCCAGTATGTCTTATAAGTTTTTTTTTAATTGTTTAAGTAGTTTCAGAGACACAGAGACAAAAGCGTGTTTGAATTTAGCATGATAAAACGCTGTTTATAAAATCGCAAAATAAAACGAGTCAAACGTCCTCTTTTCATTGCATTTAATATTAGCATAACAAATAGGATAGTATTAATTTCTGTAATTACAAAACTCATAATTTTGATGTAAAGACTTGCAATCCTTTATTTTGGCCATCGGCCTTTTTCTACCAAGGAACTATCTATTGTTCCAAAAGGATAAATAATCGACCGTTTATCTATCGAAATAAATATCTCAAACAGGGAAAAAAATTCAATTTCATTCGAAAAAGGTGTAATTTTCTCGACCATCGGAAAATGAATTTACAAAACAATAAACCTGAAAGCAATCACAATCAATCCAGAGTCCATTTCAAACCAAGTTCTCATGAGTTGGTGTCATGTTAACAAAAGAAAGACACGAATGTCTTTGTGTTTAGCTTGGGGCCGGCGGCGTTTCCTCCTTTGACCTTGTGAGTCCTAAATTGCAGGTAGAAATAACCGATTGGGGCGTTTCGAAATTATCACAGAAAGCGTCGAAAATGAGTCTTGAGAATGGTCAAACTGAGAGGAAAAAAGCGAAAAGTGGCAATCCTAGAATTACAGAGATATCTGATGATGGTGTTTTAGTTTTTATAAAATGACGCCTAAAGTGAGCGTTTAGGGATTCGGAACATCGAACATTTTCTTTTGATGTGAAGCGCCATTTTTTTGTGTTAAATGAATCTACGCCTTTTATTTCGTAAGATCGTTCGTATTAGTTTCGTCCTCTTATTCTCAGTTTCATAGTGTAAAAATATTCTTATCAAAGTTGCTTTATTTTTTTCATTTGTAGTTATAAATTTCTTGGTTATTTCCTAGATAACGATGATTGTTCGATAGCCATTTTAAATGAATTTCCTCAACTTGTCTCAAACGAAAGAAAGTTTCTTAATAGGATGCTGCTTTTTTGACGAAAAAAATGGTTTCGCTATATCATCACTATTAAATATTTCTACATCCCGTGTTAGGCATGGATGTTTGTTGTGGTTTGGATTCCACGTTAAGCTAGGTCCGGCCTGATTAGCCGTTATTGTGCACAAAATTAGGTCGTTAAGCGTACGAACCAAACCAAAATCAAATGAAATATTTCTTATCTAATCTCTTGGTCTTGTAATGAATAGGGAAACAAACTTGTGTTTTAACTTTTCAAAGCAAAAACAACTAAACAAACTTGCAGATATGATTGTCATTCACCTTTATTCGAAACTAATAGAGGTTGCAACGTTACAACGTAGGAGCACTATTTAAAAAAATTAAGTTGGAAGTTTTCGGCCTCCTGATGCCCACAACTGGTGGCAACAAATAGATCTTAGTTGTCATGGACTATTTAAATTAATTTGGTTGAACTTATTTTTGTAGAAGCCAGGAAATCATTTGAACGAGTTTCATATTCCCAATCGAATAAATACACCATACATCACCTTAAAGTTCAGAAATAAGATGTTTTTAACAGTTATTATGAATGAAATCTAAGACAATAAACGCGCTTAATCTGGTCTGAAACATTCGGGATGTAAGAGCATCAAATCTCGTTGTAGCAATTTTTTGTGAAGCATCTTTTCGTGTTAAAGAATGCAATGCCTCAAACTGCATCCTCCGTCAAGTGATATAATCCAATTAAAAATTTTGAAACTCTATCACTGGAAATTGAAATATCTTAAAATAAAACATAAAATGGGCCTTGTATTCAAACACCAAATGAAGTCTGGGTATCCGTAAACGAACCGTTCAAAAAATGCCAGAATGCAAATCTAAAACATTTCATATAAATTAAAATGTAATTGAAATATGCGTATTATCACAAAATAAAAAACCTATTCTAAGCAAACATTGCACAAACTCGTGTCTTAAAGACTCCATTCGACATTAGATTTCAATGTCACTTTTGTGTCTCATTTTAAGATACTTCAATTTGTAGTGTGCTTTCCAAAGATGCCGAAATTTGTTTTTTTTTCTCCCATGACACTTATATACAACGTTTTATTAACTCATCGTGTTCTTTTTCGGTATAATTTATGTCTTAAAATATCTATAATCATGTTTTACCTCTTTAGCTTAGTAATTTTAGACAAAAGAAAGCTTAGTTTGATGAAAAAGATATTTTTCATACTTTTTTTTTGCATCCAATTCGCTGCAAAAAAGAATATATTTTAAGATGCAAAAAATTTCATTTTAATATTTTTTGAAGATTATTATGTTGATTTTGTTGAATTTTGTTGACCTTGTTCTTTCAGCTCTGCTTCACGAGTGGCAGTTATATACATCTATTAATTCATAAACTGTAAAGTGTAATTTATACTTTAATTATTAAGACAATTATGTATATTGTCATTTATCATAGTAGTTTTAGTCTGGGAAAATATTAGTTTGTTGTAAACATTGCAATCTGTCACACACAACCCCCCCCCCCCCATCCTACTCAGGATTATGTAAGTTTGGTGTTAAGTTTTTCTCAATGTTGAAGAAATTCAAGCTAATGTAAATGTTTAGTTTAGCTTCCAATATGAGCTTGCAATATTTGTCATGTCCTAGGATCGACAGGATTATCGAATTCTACTCAATAATTGCTCGCTCGATAATCAATAAGAAACCCGTAATGACGGAGAATGGCTACTTGACCTGGGTGTACCTAATTAAGAATGTCAGGAGATGCTCTTTTTTATAAAATGTAATGAGGAACTCTTCATTAATCAAAGTGTGATATAATCTGGAGTGAACTCAGGCTAAGACAAGTTTGGATGCTTCCTTAAGTTGTCAACAGACATGTTGAACGATGTTGTGATGGAAAAAATAAACCGAGTTGATTTGTTTGGGTTTGAGCTTGAGCACATTGGGAAGAATCGGAATAACGTTAAAGTTGATGAGTTCGAATGTTTGATATATATATATATATATATATATATATATATATATTTTAAAGTGCACTAACAGCAGCATCAGAATAGTGACATTTTATCCGCAAAGTGTATATTCCAATTTTTTTTTGGAATGCCAGAAACGTATAATTTCTAGTTAGTAAAATGCCACTTTTGATAAATTTTATTTACTAAATAAATAATAAACCTTATGCAAGGTGTTTGTTTGAGTGGAGGTCCATCGTGCGAAAACACTGAGGAAATGCTCATGACCAATGACAATAGAGCTTTAAAAACAAATATAATTTCTCACATCCCATTAGCCAATCACAATGCTCAATTCTTATCCTCGCGAAAATATATATTGACTGTGAAGTAGTCAAGCACACTATATAAAATTAAATATAATGTGGTCATATCATTTGTTGGATGTTATTTAACCTCATTATTAACTCGCAATATTTAGCTCTATTAATGAAAATTGGGTCTCGTACATAAATATTTAGCCTAATTGGCGAATGATAAAAAATTCATATCGACAATAAATGTTTCTCAGAGATCCACTAGATATTAAAATCTTCCTAGACAGATTCCATTCAAAATTCCACTTGAAAATATAAAAGCTGCTGGATATTGAAAAGTATACAATTGTGTTACGATTCAGATGTCTGAATACTTTGCCTTTGTATTACTGTCAATCAAGGTAACTTTGAGCCACATTTTCTGTATTTTCTCTTGCCCTACTTATGTTTTAATAGTATTTTCAGACCTAATGGCATAAAATGGAAAAATAAACCTTAAATTATAGATTAATTTACACAAATTAGTAAATGTCGATGATGAAAGCACCAAATAATAAGAAAATAACCAGATGCAAAGTTACTCTGTCATTCTGGGTAACTTTGAGCCACTATCAGAAGTTTCATATAAAATACCTTTTACACTGGTGTGCAAAACTTAAGCAACAGGTGGGTTTTTGGCCATAACTCCACGAGAAATCATCTGAGAGACATGAAATTCAGAAATGAGGGAGAGTATTATGTACGCAAAGGATGACGAAAGTATCGGCGCTGAAAAAGGAATACAATGCATACCGTATGGAATCAAACAAAAACAAGCTTTATTGAACGAATAGTATCGTGACTCATGATTGTCTATCCAAGAGGAAGAACAACAAGCAGATGTTCCTTAATATGGGATATGCCCTCCCCTCACTGCAATGGTTGCTTCGCACCGTCTCCGCATACTCAGAACCAACTGGTGCAACATTTCTTGCGGTAGGAGTGCCCATTCCTCAATCGGCATCTGTTTGAGTTGTTGGGTGTTCTCTGGAGGATGTAAGCGTCCTACAATGCATTTCCCCAAAGCATCCCACACATGTTCAATGTGATTTAAATCTGGGGAGTACGCTGGCCAATCCATTCGAGTGATATCTTCACTTTCCAGTAGCTCCTCAACAGCAAGAGTCCGATGTGGCCGTGCATTGTCATCCATAAAAATGAAGTCTGGACCAATGGCACCTTGGAACAGATGCACATGGGGAAGGAGTACCTCCTCACAATAGCAATCCCCGGTTACAGACCCTCTGTCGAAAACGTGGAGCTCAGTTCGCCCGTTCAGTATAATACCTCCCCAGACAAGAACTCCAGGACCACCGTTACGGTGTCTTTCCTTGATGTTACTGGGATGAAACCGGGTCCCGACCTCTCTCCAAATCAAAATGTGTTGAAAATCGCTTCCGGTACTGAACCGACTCTCATCCGTAAAGAGGACACGACTCCATTGATCTGTTGCCCAGTTTCTGTGCTCTCTGCACCACTGTAAACGATGGCGTCGGTGGCCAACTTTCAACGAGAGGCAGCGTTCAGGACGGCGGGCCCCTATTTATTATTCAGTTTAAACATACAAATATAATGAAAAAACAATTTTTAGTTCATTCACTTAAATATAAACTCATTTTATCAATTAAAAATTGAAAAGATAAATGGAAAATAAGAAAACTGATAGACCTTCTTTATGTTATTTGTTAAGTACTATGGTGTTTGCAAGCCACAATGTAGCACACATACAAATATTCTACTCTTAATGCTAGAAATAGAAGGACAATATAAAAACTAAGTTCAAACTTCATGAAATTTCTCTTTGGCATTCTTTAGATTAAATGTTTTACACCAAACAAATAATCTTTGATCTGGAAAACTTCTTGTGTTCGATCTGGAATAATGATTGTTGAAGATAATTTCTACACGTCTGATTTTTCATATCACAGATCACCATTGGTATCGGGTCATTTCTAATATGAACTAGACTTCTTCATGAACCACCAAATATCAGGTTGGTCTTTTAAGTCAATTTGGCATGTTTACATTTCTCCATCGTATTGAGCCGACCAAACGGTATAGTGGTTAGCGTGCTGGCTTCTAGATCGCGAGGTTGCGGGTTCGAGTCCCGTGTTTGGCATGGGTGTTTGTAAATGTATGTTGGTTTGTTAAATGACGAAATGTTTCGGCGCATTATAGCCCTCGTGTTGCTGACGGCGCCAGATAATCTGAATACAACCAACCAACCAACCATCGTATTGAATAATTAAGTGGCCGTAAACTTTGCATATGCCATAACACAAATCTAAAACACTTGCTTGCGCTGTGTATGAAATTCCCACCTCATTGATGTGTTCAACAGTCACCATTTGAACAATCTCTGATTTTTCAGTAACATTTTCTACAACAATTATCCAAGTTTCATCTCCTCCCAAAATGATATAGTTGTGCATGCACTGTCACCTGCATCATCTAGTTTCGGTTGGTTGGTTGGATTATACGCTCAACGACCTACAGCTTAGAGTGGATTCTGAACTACAATGAACATCCATACCTAACTCAGGATTCGAACCCGGCACCTTTGGCATGCAGGATCAGAGCGCTAACCACATAGCCATCAGATGGGTCATCTAGTTTAGGACTTTTGCTGTCTCTCAAGAATTCATATGGTAGGGGACTTTGGACGATCCCCTCATGTCCTTGCTCTACATATTTCTTTGCCATATTTTTTTTTGCATAGAAATGTTTTACTTTATCAACAAAAACGCTTTTTACAGTCATTACAGGTAGGCACATTTTTTTTTGTTCTGTGAACCACTACTAGATCATTATTTATAATATTCTTAGGTACTTTTGAATTCACTCCCAATATTTTCATTTCATCGGATTTTGCATACAAGGGCAGATTCCGTAAATTAAATTGCATTTGTATGTAAATAAATGTATTTTAAAGCAACCAAAAATAAATTGGAATAAAATAAGAATTATATGGGCAGTGTATACATTACACACTGTCATCAGCCTAACTTTGAATCGGCGCAAAGTTATACTGAATATGTCGTAAAATTATATTGGATTGTTTTTTTGCTTTTTACCAAATGTTAGCAAATAAATAACTATTAGCTACTAACAATTTCACTATTTTCAGAAAATTATATAGATGTTAAAGTGGTAAGTTGATACTTATTTGCATAAATTAGTTGGTTTACACCAGCTTCAAAATAGAACTTGCAAACAGTACTTCAGAAAAACAACTGAACGGCCAAATAAATTATGTATTATTTTGCTAATTAATTTTCTAAACTATAGAGCATAAAACCAATTTCACAATCTTGCCAGCAGTTTGCTGCAGTGGACCGTGAGCAGCTCTGTAAAACAAATGTACTGAAAACTAGGAGGTGGCGCAAAATTACACCCTATGGCTCAAAGTTACCCTGAATGACTGTTCTCCGATTAAGCTCATCCCAAAAATAAATATGCAGGGTTTATTTTGATACGTAAATCATTATCTTTGAAAGGTTAAATGGTTTCATTTTATATTATATGAGGCGTTGCGGATATGAATGGCGAACTCAATATTGGATCAAAAGTTTTTTTTTTTTGCCATTCATTTTTTTTTTTGTTCTTTGCCATGAAAAATATACTTGTAGCCAATTAACATATTCTACAAGCATATTTTTCAGTTCATCAAGTATATTTTTCAGAGGGATGTTGAGTTTATCCTTCTTTGATTCTCAAAATAAGCAGAAATGATGCCAAGCTGGTTAAAAACTGCCTTAGGGAATACTTATCGAATGCATTTTTCAGAAAACCTCTTTTTTTTTTTTTTTTTTTTTTTTTTTTTTTTTTTTTTTTAATACGCCCTCCGTATTCTCATATTTTCTAGCATGATGCTTATTTCTTAAACACCAGTTAAATTGATGAGACAATCTCTGCCAATAAAATACTGTTTCTGCACACGATTGTTTTAGGAGTCGTTAAGTTTAGAAACCCAGTATATATATAATTTGGTGACCATTAATGATTAAAACCTCCCACTACTGAGATTGACGTCAAATGATATCAAACACCCTTCCAAATTTTTTCTTCTTTTTTTTTCATTTAAAAATATTTCGCCAAGTTGGTGAGTTGGGTAATAACTTCGGAAAGGAAATTTGACACCGAATATCTAAATTCCTGTCCGATATTCCAGTTTGAAACCAAGTTGTAAGCTCTCCAATTCCAGTGAGATTTTATAACTATTATGTTCGGAACTTCCGGTTAAATTTTATGTAAACTACTAATCTCATTGGGATTTTCAAACTGATAAGATACATCTTTGTTGCAATGACCAGACATGAACGGAATTCCTTATGCTTAAACTATACATGTAATAGTGTTGCATGTATTAGTTTAAGCTTAAGGAATTTTATACTGACTTCGAATAGCCATTTCCATTACTTCCAGTTAAATTTTGGCATGGAAACTCACGTCTGCGAGACCCTACATTTAACATTTAGCTCATGCTTGTAGCATTTGTAGTTTTTTCTGGGAATGTTGATCATAAAGGAACGGCAAGAGCCTTTGTATAAACTTTTCACTACAATTCTAGGCATTCTACATTAACATAGCGTAGAAACTAAAACCGTGATCGAATCAAGACGGCCACGTTTATTTTTCTTGTTTCGTTATCTCAAAACAAAAAGTAATTTACAAATTCAAGGGTATGGAAATTGTGTAACTATTAAGATGATATCAATGATAGTTTATAAAAACTAATGAGTTTCATGGATTACATAAAGATAGGTTTAGTGACCTTGATAACTTTTAAGTTTACCAGCAATTTTCATAGCTCTATAAACCTCATAACAAATGTGATTCCAATGGGATGAGTTAAAACTTAAAACAGTTAACTTCTCGGAGAACTTACAAGTACAATGTAGATTGGGGTAACGATGTAATGATGTCCATGCTCGTTTCCTATTTCGGTCATCCGTGATTACTTGAAGGCTGCATGTATATCTTTTTTTTCAACTTCGTGTGCGGGGCAGTTACAATCATCAGCTATAATGTTTATTGTTCTTACATGGTTTGATAATGAGACTTTGATAGCACTATATTAAATTACTCACTATATGTCAATACTTTCAGGAGATTATTTTCGAAAGGGCACCGAGAATCAATGAAATAAAAGTTTTTTATTATTCCTTTTTAAATACTGTACATTTAAAACTAGGGATATGGAACATCGCACAACTTTCAATTACATTATAATATTGGTCATTGCATTAAAATTTGATATGGTATAATTTACCTTTTTTATATTTTCATTCATTTAAATAAAAATGGCCAGTTTGGCGATATTTTTGGCAGTAATTTTTACATGGACAAAAAAAAAAAAAAAAACGCCAGGATAGTGGAAATTGTCGATGTTATTAAATAGATATTACATTTGTAGCGCAGGATTATTTTGCGAGAATACCTTCATTTTCTGCTCTCTCGTGAACTGCGTTGCGTTTGATTAAAAAACAATTCGCCCACAGAAACAGTTGTATGTTTTTCTTTTTAGAATTGAGTTGGATTCTTAACGCTGTGAAGAGAGCTTGTAAATATTAATAGCTTAGATCTTCAGTATTCTCTCTTTTATGTTTCACTTTAGTTAACTAACCTAACTATACATTCTCCTTTCTTGTGCGTAAAACGGGGGAAAAATCAATCGTTGATGTGCGATGTTCAAGGGCAGAGTTCTGAGTTAAAAGCACACGTTTTATAACTTTTTAAGCTTTTATCACATTTTTACGGGAATTTCGGTGGTGGTGACGATTGGAACACCTTAAGGTGGCATTAGCACAGAGATTTTAATCAATTTCGTCAGAGTCGTATTTTAGCAATTACTGGAAAACATGATTTTTTCATGATTTTAACCATTTGCACATGCGCGATTTTGATGAAAATCTTTAAGGTAGGTCCCATGGTCACCACCAACCCGCACACCAAATTCGACCATTAGGTCAATTTGTTCGGGAGTTATGTTGACCACGTTTACACAGACATTGAGCAATTTTTTCTAGACCGCTTGTTTGAAAACAAGATGTTCTAAAACGTAAAGAAATTACAAAAAAAAAATTTAAAAAAAAAAGAAAAGGAAAAAAAAAAAAAAGAAGACCCGTCAAAATAGAAAATTGGGGATTTCATTCGATGAACATCACATTGTTCTTTCTTGTGCTTGAAACGCATAAAATAAATCGTTGTTGGGCGATACTGAAGGGTAGAGAGTTTTGTGTTAAAGAAGCTCATTTTTCAACTTTTTATGCTTTTATCGCATTTTTACGGGAATTTCGGAGGGGGGGGGGGGGTCTTTAAACACTTTAAGAGGCATTACAACAGCGTTTGGATCAAAATCGTTAGAGCCGTTTTTTAGCAATTTTACTGAAAAACTTGATTTTTTCATTGGCATCTACTTAATGCACTCTAGCGATTTTAACAAAAACCTTAATGGTAGGTCCCATGGCTCCCACCAACCCGCACACCAAATTTGAACATCATAGTTTTGAAACATAGAACATCATAAATTTGATTCCAGTTGATATAATTATGTATTGTGCAGTTTTTAGTGACAACAAAATTTCTAATTTTTAAACGTGTTTTTTCTTAATGCAAAAACTGAAACAAGACTTAATAAGAATTATAATATTCTTAAAATATTAATTTATTGGGCTCTAATGCCTGTAATACATTCATTTTCGAAGAATATGTATATATTTTATTTTGGTAATATAATATTACAAATGATGCAGTTACTTAATTGCAAGGTTTATTATGGCACATTTAATTTATTATTTAAAATACAATTCGTTTTTAAAATTCAGATGTATAATAAAAAAATTAAGCTAGTTGAAAATACACAGAAAAAAATTGTCCGTTTTGGTTAACTAAAGCTCTGAAAAGTTTCGTAGAGGAAAATGACGATTAAATGACAAGTTTTAAAACTTAGTAGGTATTTAGTGAGAGTTTTGTTTTCTTAAATTTAGAAATAGTCAATTACATGCAAAATTAATTATCTATTTGTCAGACAATCGATATATTTTACAGTGCTTATTAAGTTATTCTAATCTGAAGTCATTCCATATTTTATTACCGCTATATTTAGGACGAACACTATCCGAAACAATTTAGATTCCTATAGACAACTAGATCATATTTCAAGTATCGATTAGGGGCCTCAAGAAGACATGAATACTAAAATCCCCAGCTAATTACCGTTTTCATTGCAACCTTAATCAGCTGGGAGACAGAAAGAAATTATGAAATTAATAGGGTTAATATTCCATCGAAGGTCATACTCGTGAGGGAATTCTCAAACGAGGTGTCAACCATCTTCTGCCAACGATTTTTACAGTTCCTCAGCACACGTTGAACAAATTACACACCTGTAGCGAGATGAAGATAACGGGTAAATTACGAGCTGAACCTCCTGCTGCGGTTGCGACATCCACCAGAGACATCAAACTGCAACAGCGTCAACCGGATTCTCGTCTGTATGATGCAGTGTTTCCATCAGTGTGATACCTCATCATGTTTATGTTCCATTCTTTTTCCCTTAAGTAGCTAGGTTACATGATGGTAATCGAAACTGGATCACGTGTTAGGAGGATAATGGGCTGCTAAGTTGGGGACGTGTAATCATTTCATGCCGCACCCAGCAATGCGTGAAATTTTGAGATTAACGTCGAATCGTCTGTTTAAGAACTGAAATCTTGCTGTGGTTTTGTGGTAATTGGACCCAATCAGGTTTACATACCATTTCATAAATTTAAATTTTATCAATTATATTTGGTAGTTATAATGTTGGTTAAATATATATGGATAGAGCAACAAATTATACGACTCTTTCATTTTTACGTCGGAAATTGACCAACTTTGAAACAGATTCATTTACTAGAATTGAAATCCTTTTTACAATAGTAATTAATTTAAGGTAATAATATATTTTAAACTATATATATTTAAGCTTTCACGTAGTTTAAATATAAAAACGAATATCTATGATACAGAAAAAGCAACATGTTTAAAGGCTCTTTTTATACGTGACAATGAAACAGAGCTCGTAACTTTTAAATGAGAAGGCACACTTTTCATTTTTTAGAAAGATTGTTGCAGTTGTAATCCTCACATATTGATATCATTTGGTACCAGCATCAGTTATCATTGGAAATATATGAGGAAAACCGTTTTTTAACGTTTTCCTCATAGGGTCTAATTATAAACTTAAGTTTTTTTTTTTTTTTTAATTTAATGCAAATAAAATTTTTAACTTTTTCTATGAATGAATTTAAATTCTAACTATCAAATTAATCAATCAAAAATAAATTGAACAAAAATTTTACTTTAACATTTTATTTCTCAAGTAAATAATTAGGTACTAGTTCACATAAAATATATAAGTGCAAAATATAAAGACAAAGTAAAAGGGAACATACATAAAATGCAACGAAATGATAAACTAGATACTAATGTACTAGATGAGAATTTATTCAGACTTAAATATTTTAGATTAAACAAAAATAAAAGGATTGAAATGTTTCCAAGTCCAAAAATAACCTGGCACCCAATTACTATTTGTATCATTATACCCTTATAAGGGTTTTGATGTGTTAAACAGGATTCAATACAGACAGATCACCTTTCATCATTTGTTTATGTTACAAGCTTTACAAGAGACAGCAGACGACTCTTCTTGCATAATAAGCAAACTGCCTGTGTTCTAACAGAGGGTCATTTGAATTTCTAGGTTAAGAAGATGTCGCCTCAATTGAACTTAAGTATTATTTTCTCTTTATATGAATGAATTGTACCTGAAGACCACCCAAAAAATTCAAATTTGGCACTTAATTCATCACACATATTAGTTTAAACATGTTCTACTTGAGGGGAACCTCTTCTTGAAGTATAACTATCATGTCAAGTCTTATGGGACTTTACAATGACCGATTTGAAGTCGTTTAGCTGCCATCCATTCCCATTCTTGACTCTAAATAACATGTTATTTACTTTGACCTTTATGTTTTTATATGCAATGAGTTTATAAATTAATTTGCCCTCGGAATAATTTTTTTTTCGGAATATATAAGTTAAGCATTTTGTTAACGATTGATATCGAACAACGTTTTCAATAGCAACTTATCTTTGTATCTAAATACTTAACAATTGAATGGCACGAATATCATTTTTGGGTGGAGGTATTTAAATCTAAAACCTGCTCCGTGATTGAAGTACATTTCAAATTAAATTGGACATATCTTACGTGTGTAAGAGATTTTCTATCTTAAATCATTCCAACTTCATCCAGAGAACTGTAGTTCACATGTTGGTACAGTGTTTTGGCTCAGCATGTATATAGTTATCGTGAAATCCTTATTTCATGACAATATTAATACATCAATTAATTCCTTCACTTGCTATAGTTCTATTTCCATCCATAAATCCCACAGTTTTATTTCCACTAATTTATTTCACAGTTCTACTTCTACCCATATGTTCAACACCTCTTATTTTCATCCATTTGTTCCATACTTCTATTTCCACCCATATTTTCTAGTTTTATTTCCACCCATATATTGTCCGGTTACATTTCCTCCCATTTGATTCCAAATTCTGCTTCCAACCACCAACTTAGCAATATAAAAGAATCCTTATCGATTATTTTCCAATGAATATAAACACACTAAACTTCAATCGGATTAATGTAATCGACCTCATCCAAATGCCCATTATTAATTCACATAAATATTTATAGTTGTTCTGGACTTATTTCTGATTCTCCGCTTCATCTTCTTTACACGTTCGAATCATGTTCGAAGGTGTGTTCGGGAAGGGTTTTAGAAGATGACTGACAGCATAAAGACGACTTCATTGTGGTGTCAAAGTAGCCACTGCGAATCGACCTTAATGGATTCCTTTCGTGAGCAACAGCCTCGCTTAATTGAAGAGTAAAGAAGCACACCTCTTGTTCTCCGAATGGCGTCGATGGCTTAAAAATGAACCTGACACCTTCCAAAGCTTCTTCTGATCCCGTTTCGGGTGAACTTCAATTACGATATGATTTCGAAAATGCTTCCAGTTGCTTCTATTTACTTTGGCTGCCGAATTAAAGATAAAGCTCTTTAAGCTAGTGGGTCGGAGGATCACTGTAGAAGTCATCTTCTTATGCGCTTTTAATTAAATACAAACACTTCTCTGTAAATTATACACTGCCCGAACTGGATTTTTATTTATACGGCAATTATATTCGTATTTCGTACGAGCAAAAAAAGATAATAAATACAGTTTATTAGGTGACAGTCATTTATCACGGCACTTCCTACATATATTCTGCACGTCGTTTATCAATCTGACTTCACACGTCGACTTTTAGTTACTTTGCTTGATTACTTATTTTTCCTTGTTCTAGTCTGCTGCAAGTTTTTTCGGCTTACAAATAGCAAAAGAAATGTACTGTTCTTGCTCATTAATAAAAATGATATCATATTATGTAATTTAAATAAGTGATAGGGAGATTTAAAAAAAAAAGTTTTTATGTCATGACGTTAATATTAACTTAATACTGTTATAATTAAAAAGTATCATTTTGGAGTCTTCTTGAGATTGTAGTAATGAAACTTGTTTTTTATATAAAATTTTATAAGGATTTTACTAAGACTAAGGAAAAATTATACCTGAATATAATATTAAAAAAAAATATTTTTTAACAAATTATAATTTTTTACAAATGATGCTTCATGAACTAGTATTGCAAGACTATAATTTAAACATTACAACATTACTTGGTTAAAAAGTTAATTATTACATAAGTAATATAAGCTTCACATTTCCATCTAGTAGTAAAACTTTTAACTGAGATTTTATATTTATCAAATTTTATTGAGATATGTTCATTTTAACAAGTTATAAACATCGTTAAATGATACATATTAATTATACCTTCCATGTATTTATTTATAGAATAACACGAAGCTTTTTGTATGTATCAAACTTGCATACATTGATTACACGTTATATAAAATTTCCCTTTTAAGCATTTTATTTTGTACATAATTACACTTGGGAAATAGTTTATGATCCAAAATTATATTTTGATGAATGAAGGATCCGTGTATAATTAGTATAAGCGAATATTTAAATTTGTTTTGTATGTAATAAATATTAAGGATATTCAAAAATCACGTGGGTATTTAAATATATATGCAGATTTACATTTTGAACAAGTAAGAAATTTTTTTGAATGAAAGTAGAGAAGAAATAAATAACTGTTTAAAAGGATCAAATTACAAAAAAAATCTATATAAAATTGTATCAAAAGCAGGTTAATTTAAATTTTAGGTACTTAGAAGATCCGTTCTCTGATTTGAGATAAATCATAAAATCGAAAATTGTTACTTTAAAATATAAAATGTTGTATTTATTGATGAATAAAATTATTATAATTTTGTATGAATAAGTTTATGGATCCGTAGAAAAGCACAAATTATCCTTGATAAAATACCATCTACTATCATTCTGGATACCGACATTAGGGAGACACTAACTAACCTGGCACGAACAATTATCTTTTCAATGAAGGAAACTATTTTGAATTCTCTTACTGCATTATTAACCATAAATGAAATTTTCATCAACTGTCTTCTTCAGTGAAAACTATTGTCAATTTTTTTTTATCCACGCAGTCAAAGTTATGGATCATTCCATCATAAACGTGACAAGAATGTCACAAAGATTAGTACATTTCTTTTGTCGGTATTCGCAGCATTCGATTCATGACGTCTAAGAGCCCAATTAGGCGTCATTCTCATTCTTTCTTCACGTAAACCGGTAAGAGAGCATCAAAATCTACAATCGGTGGTTAGCAACAAGATGATAATATCAGGTCTTCCCAGCATGTTCCCTTTCACACTTAGCGAGAAAAAATAATTGCGCACAACATAAATGAATGATTATCTCTCTTTGGTTTCTTTTGTCCTCATTAAAGTCTTATGCCGCCAATGAATTATATTAGGACTTCAGTGTCATCAGCAGCCTAGGAATCAGAGAAGAAATAGCTAATGAAAGTATCTAATTGGTTGAGGTTAAATGCACAAATTTGCTTATCTTTAGGTTGTATCTAAGCTGATAAAGTGATAAGGATGGTTTAGGTAGTGTCTACCGGCATTATTTATCAATTTACTGGTTGGCTTAATTGAAAAACTGGGCAGACGCAAATTAGTTGAACGATGAGGATGTAAATCGTTAGGTAACTACGCACAATAAACTATTTTGTCTGAGTAATTAGTTTATGCATTGAGCAAAAAGAATTATTTTTATATACTGTAAGCTTGATTTGAGTTTCCAGGCGACATACCACTTTAAGTAACCAGTCACTAGTTATAGCGACTTGCAATTTATAAAGCACAGTGCCAAAGCTTTTTGGCAGTCACTGAAGAAGCCAGTTTACCACTGGTGTTGACATCTACGGTAGATAAAATTTTCTCAATTTACTGGCGCTTCAACTATTCTTTATCGTGACTACCTACAGGCGCATTAACGTCGGCTCAATACTCGGATTGTACCAATTGTTGTTACTGTTTAAGGGGAGAGTATCAGTAAACTGGGGTTCCAGTCACTGGATATGAGTGACATTCCGGCCAGCTGACCAATTGGCACGCTTTTCACTAGCGTATAAATTATTCCATATACAGCTTCATTTTCTTAATTTGTGTCGTGATTTTAAGGTAAATTTTTTTTGGGTTCCCCTTCTTTAAGACTTATGATATAAACCATCTAACTATAGTTGATATGAGCACTTTTATTTGCAAAAGCAAAAAACATACATATTTAACAACAAAATTATTAAAATTTATTTCTATATTAAATCGGATTGGATTAGATATTTTCTAGAGCAAGAAGAACACAAATGTCATTCCGCACCCAACCCTCATTAAAACAAGATTCGAATTACTGAGGGTAGCTCGAGTGTTAAAGGCTGAAGTTCATTCCAGGAGGCCTTTTAATGGATTAGAAGGATTTGACTTGTAGAAATTCTTTTGAATTCAGAAAAATTGGTAGGCACGTAATGCAATGTCAGGATTCTAATTGTAAAAAAGAGGAAAACAAATTTGATCGGAAAAGATGGCGAAGTAAATTATTAACAAAAAGACGACAATGCAAGATAATTTAACTTTTAGATTCCAAATTTTTGATTTTTTTTTTTCACTCGGCGATATTAGCTTTCTAAGATGTAGTCTTGCAAGGTTTTTAAATTACGTACAATATCATTGTTGCTTTATTTTTTAAGCTTTAAAGCACTTGATGTTGTCAAACAATGGGCAAGGGAAAAAAAACCAATGAAATTGCATTAGGGCCATTCAATACATTTTGAAAACTGATTACGTCTTTGGCTTTTAAGGTATCACAAATTTGATCTTTTTAACCTTTTTTAATTGTTTTCATTGCCTTTAAAAGCAAAACTTGAGCTACAACCTTATTGCCAATGAAGTACGTGATTGAATGTGACTGTCCTGAGATCTGTCTTCCTGGTACTTAGCATCGATTCGAATCAATCCAAAGCAACTTAAATGGAATCTTTCCGTGTGGTCAACAAGTCTTTCTTATTTAAAATAGAACTGCAAACGATTATGAAGTCAGCACAGCTAATTATATTTGGAAGACTTTAGTTCCTTTTCTCGAGATGTTAAAGATATAGAGTACGTGATCTGTAAAAGTAGTAAAACATGCAATCAATAGAATGTAATGAACTGATCTTCTGACAAATTGGCTTCTTGAAAAGGAGATGTAGGGAGAAGGAAGTTGCAACACTATACAGAATGCTGACTGCTGAATTGTGAAGAAGTTTTAGGAATCAGTGTGGCTTTAAAATGTCCGTATTATAATCAATATTAATTGAAACAACTTAAACGTTATCATATTACATGAGGCGAGATATTAGATACTTTTTTTTATCTACTAGTCAAAAGAATAGATTGTTTTTGGAACAAGAAAAACTTTATAAACAGGCTGAAATTGTTTAAAAACTATTGCAATGTAACCAGTTGTTATCTTGTGCTAATTTGTTGTTAAGATCATAACTAAATATATATGTTTTGAAGTCTGTGGTAGAACTTTTTAATGTGATTTTGAAATAAAATGAACTTTATAAAGTAATAGATTCGACTTACAAAATTATTAAAAATAATAAAAGATAAATTTTATACAAATTATTAATTTTGAAGTTAGAAATTTCCCTTTAAAACTTGTCAGTAAATAAAAGGGAAAGTATTGCACACAAAAAATAAAACATTTATTTTAGTTTAAATAAATAAAGTCATTTCCTTATTTATAAAGTCTTGAATTTCATTAAATTCGAAACCTACCAATTAAAATAATTAATAATGTCTTATTAAAAAACAAGAGCGAATTGTATGAAATTTCTATTAGATCTCACTTGCGAAAAAAATACACCCAAAGAAATATTACAAATTAATTTTTGCTGTCACAACGAAAACAACAGACTTTTCATAATGAACATGTTTGGCCTAAAGCAGTCATTAAAACATTGTCTTCACTTAATTACAGGGAAACTATCCGTCAAAACACACTGTAATAAAGCATGTCGAATCTGAAATGTGAAGATGATCTTAAGAATATGCGTCATACCTTCCATCATTGAGAAAAATATATGATGTACATGTACATGCCACACCTCTTTGGACAAAGACCGAACTTCCTGAAATTATACCAATTAGCAGGTACGGCCTCTTCTGTTTTATCGTTATTATTGCCAACCCCTCCCATACAAACTTCTACCTTATACGCCCCTCCATAAAGTGCATTGAACATATTCAAATTTAATGCTATCATATTTTCTCAAAGAACTTATTCTGACTTAAATTGTGTTTGTTATTTCATCATCAGACGTATGACGTTTATGGTACGATGCATATTTATGCTTTCGTGTTGACCTTGACAAACGCGGCATGGATAAGTACAAACAAAGAATCCGTGAATAAATATAATAAAATAATATTCACATTTGCCGAATTATTGTCGTTTTTTTTCCTATAAGTCGGTTATTTCTAGACGGAATATACCAATAACTTTTTTTTTTAGAGCAGGAAAGGAGTGGTACCCATTTTACTTTGAAACAAATATCGTGGCATAATGTTCTAGAAATTATTATTTTACTTTTTATCCATAAACTGTGCAAACTTTAGTATCTGATACCCAATATTGGACACAGAGATTCCATAGACAAATAATTTAGCTTCACTATTTGGTCATTTTCTAATATTTCAAAATAAATGATTTACTGACCTAACTTTTCACTTAGAGTTTGAATTAGGTCAAAATCTGAAATGATTTTTCGAAAGAATAATTTGAATTTTGAAATTAAATTGAAATTAAAAATGTCTTAAAATGCTGAATGAATAATTACTTAAATCTTATGAGTAATTATGTGGAAATTTTTTTAAAAATATTGATGAGTATGGCAAAGTAAGTCATTAAAATAATTAGTTTTGAATTTGTAACTTATATGGTAAATGAAAATACGTTATTGGCTCTATTTTCTTATTAACTCTACTTAGGAGAATATACTAAGATCAAAAATCTATTATGAAATTCTTAAATAATTTGGAAGATAATAAAAGTTGGATATTCAGAAAGTTAAAAAAAAAAAAAAAAAAAAAAAAAAAATAGGAACAAGATTCTAGACCATATTGTAAATAACTTTGCATGTTTCTTGTTTATAAGATGAATAACTTTTTAATAATATATTACAATGTGTAGTTACTAATTCATAATTTATAGATATAAGCATAAAAAAATTCCCCTAGCCAGTTTCAATTCCTTAATCACAATTTTTTTTTGGGGGGGAGGGGGGAGGGTTAAGTGTTTTCTGGTTATATCGATATAAATACTGGATTGATGTAAACCTATTTATTGGATGGTTTAAACGTTTTCTGTAAAAGAATATACTGCATCGTAAAAGAATTTCTTATATAAATAAAGAACGCAGATATGTTTATTGCAGAGAGTGAGAGAGAGATGAACAGTTTTTCTTCTTCTTTTAAATATATATATATATATATATATATATATATATATATATATATATATATATATATATATATAAATAATTTTTTTTTCTTTTTTTGCAACTCAATGAGGATAAGATCAAATTGATTTAAACAGATAATCAATTAAATTTTTATCTACTGCCATTAAAATAACAATTTAATAGCTTTTTATTTTTATGCAAAACCTTTCTAAACAACGAAGCATCACGCAATGAATTTCTAATTTGTAAAATGGTATCCCTAGACTTTTAGATAATATGTAAATTGAGTTTGATTACCAGTCCTATTGAAATAAGATTGCATGTCTTTAGTCTTCGCAAGACCTTGAGCAACTTATCCAGCTTAGTATGGAAAAATAGAACACCCAAACCAATAACACAATCACATATACAAAAACAAATAACCGGCTTACTATTCACCATCAAAACACTAATAACAAGGTGAAGCGATACTCAATGCATGTTCACAATGGTACATCCTGGTAAGGTGTCACAACTGTCATTGCTTTCCATCGCAGTGCAAATTACGCATCGGACTTCGTCTCAGACATGGTATTTGTAGCCGATAGGAAGAACATTACGCCGCTTTTCTGGGTGGCTAATTTCTGTTTAGTAATTTAGAAACGATTAAAGCATGAAAAAACTGGGTGCCGAGGACATAGTATGATTAATGATTTGATGGATGGCACCGACACTTAATTTCTGTCAGCTAGAGATAGAATTAATGAATTTTCCGTGGCTGATATTGCGCTACCTTGTCTCGTCAAAGAATGTCGGTTTGGATGAAGTTCTGTGTCTCTGTGTGTTTTGGAGCTTCTAAAAATAATGTTCGCGACTTTTAATCTTTCACTTGTAATAAATCATGGTCGTGGGTTGTGAAAATGTACTTTTTTTCTGAAGTGTTGTTACAGTTGATAAATCTGCTGAAATATTTATGATGCGTGTACTTTTTCAGAATTGGGGATAAATTTATCGAGGATATATTTTAAAGAAAATCTAGGTATTCTCGTAAAGGTATCTATTCAATTCTATTCACAATCCGTAGTAAACATTAAAAAAATGGCTTCATTTAATAATTTAATTAAAAATGACGACATATTTACACATCTTAGCCTTGAAAGAAGAGTTATGAATTAAAAAAAAATGCGTCAATTTTATCAACAATATCAATATTAGCTCGATATCTGTCAATAAAACAGGATATATAACCCTTAACATTTGTATCCCTTTTCTGAACAAGCTATAACCACAGTTCGATGTTGGAACAAGTCCTCTCATGATGACTGGGCATTTTACTTGGATTGCTTTTTGATAGAGTGCCTACTTTTAATCATTAACAAAAAAACTTATTTATTACTTATGCTACATTCATTAAATTTCAATAACAATGAATGAATATCAAACTTTGGTATCGTCAAGCTAATTCCAAATTTCAATTACTTAGTATATTTTAGGTAAGTGACCAGCATTAATCTACCAATAAGCTTTTAAATAATGTATTAAAAATATAATGCACTGTAACTCTGAAGACTGTTATACAGTGTGCTTATTTAACAAAAAACAAGAAATTTTTTATGGACAAATGGCACTTTTCTCATTTATAAATATAATACAAATAATTAAAACTGTTAAGACTTAATAAAAAACACATAAGAAGGAAAAAAATCTATTTTATTTTAGGTGTGTGGTTTTCCTTTCTTTCCAAGATCACATACAAATGCAAATAAGGCTGAAGATCTACTGACAACATAAGTCCTCAATGTCTTCAATCAGTGTATTAATTTATTTCTTGCAATATAGAAGTTTTTTTCCTTGTAACTCACAGCTCCATAATGAATAGTAAAAAAAAATGGAAGCAGTAGTTTAACGTAGGATGGATTTGTCAGACATATAAATTACAACACTTATTTATATTTCCACTCGTGTCCAAGAGCATGTACCTCAACTAATTAACCGATAATTACTTCTTTTGCATACATAATAATACTAACGAACCGGTCATGAATTAAATAACAGGATAGATTGACAAGCTAGCAAACAAGATAGCAATTATTTTAAAACCGAAAGGAGAAAAAAAATGCACCTTTTAAGTGACCCAGCTAGATATAAATGCCCAGCTTTCCCTTTTTTAAAAAGATTACTTCCGACGCAATGTTAGGGTGAAGAAATAATTTATTACCTGCAACAGGCGTGCCCGATTTAGAAAACATAAGCGCATGTTACTTTTCTAGTGAGGGTAAACATAAATCGCTAGACAAGCAGCCTAAACACGTTGCGTGTCAATCAACTGATTTTTATTGCTTTTTTCCCCAGTGTTTATCAGGATATTTTAATTTTTTATTATTTTTTTTTTATTTTTTTTTTTAGAAAAAAGAGTTCTTTAGAAATTGAAGAGAACTCCTTACAATACAATGTCAAAGTTTTTTTTTTCTATTTTATATATGGATGAGATTTTAATATATGTATAAAAGATAGTTCTTTGTCAAAGGTTTTGTTTTAAGAAGGTATTCTATTATGCGATATGCATAAAAATTTTATTATGTGATAAAAGGTACGCTTTTAAAAAAACATGAGCGAAAAGTATATAAAATGTGGTAATGAAAACCATTTCAAATAGCCAATGTTTATTGAGCTTTGAGCATTATTCTAAATTTAATAAGTAAACGTTGAAAGTGTATTCTATAAAATAATAAAATATGTTATAATTTATTGTGTTTTAAATATAAAAAAACTGGCCTTTCCTTATGTTAAACATAATGAGGTGATTCTTTATAAAGAAAACAAGAAGAGATGTATGACTCATTTACATTAATCAATTATAATAATTTTACAATTTATAAAGTTTCAAAAGATCAGTGAAAAAGCAAATGTTTTAACTAATTAAAACTATTTGTAATTGATCACTAATTTATATATTATGGTTTTTTGAATAAATTTTTAAGAAAAACGATCAAGTTTATAAATAATTATTAACAACTAAGCTGCACAATTTATCGCTTTTGATAAATTGTATGATTTCCTGTGTCGTTTTGTGCTACAATACTAAGTGTGAATTAAGAAAAAAATAACTCATGGTAATTTTATAGAATGTGTATATTTTCATGCTTGCTAATTGAATTTAAATTCATGGTTTTTAAGTTATTACATACAGTTATTTTCTAAGATTTTTACTTAATTTAAATAAGAAACTTCGTTTTACCTCTTTCAACATCCTTTGAGAGAAAAAATTGAATTTCATTTTAATCATGGCATTAACACCACAAATGCTTAAGCTATGCCTGGAAGAGTGTTTTAATAATAATGTAATGAGTAGTTTTCAACTTGATTACAATCAAAGATATAGGACTGGATCATAGATATTGGTTGAAAAGTTTTCTCATTAAGTTTGTCGTCAAACTCGCTAGCTTTGCGATATTTCTTATATATATATATATAAACACTTTAATTTGACAGCATTTGGTTGTTATTTGACGTTAACTTTGAGTGGTAGGTTTCAATCATTAAGTGGCGCCAAATAATAGTGCTTGGTATCTAGACACGTCAAGACCTATAACACAAACGTGGCCTTTTCGCGACAGTTTCTGTCAGAATCCAACCTGTGTATCCCTACAATGTGTTTAATGACTTTTTTTTAACTGTATTAAAATATTACTTATGAAATGTGTATGTTAATTAATTTTCCTGTATTAAATGTATACTTGACTGCAATGGTCGAAATGGAGAAGTTATGTTTTTTTTATACTTTAATAGTTTACTAGTCAGTATAATAATAGATTTAAATAAAATTCATACAATTGAAATAGAAATTTTCGATCTCTGAAGTTTTTTCTTTCATAACGAAATTAATTTATGTGGGCCATTTTGATTAAGTCAAGAAATTAAGTTGCACCAAGTTTATAGTAATTAATAGCAAATATAAATAAATAAATGAATAAATAGATAAATAAATAAATAAATAAATAAATAAATAAAAAAAAAAAAACAAAAAAAATAAATAAATAAATAAATAAATAAATAAATAAATAAATAAATAAATAAATAAATAAATAAATAAATAAATAAATAAATAAATAAATAAATAAATAAATAAATAAATAAATAAATAAATAAATAAATAAATAAATAAATAAATAAATAAATAAATAAATAAATATTTATTTATTTATTTATTTATTTATTTATTTATTTATTTAAATAAATAGATAAATAAATAAATATTTTTTTCTTCTTGTAATATCGTATATGAATTTAACAATGCACTCCTGTACACTTTAAATTTTTTACTAACTCGATTTGTTGCTTCCAAACGTGCTTTCTTTGGTAATTTTGACCCATCGATAAAGTTTTGCCTTCATATAATTAGTTTTATTATTTTAAACAACTCAATTGTCCTATGATATATAAATTTGAACAATCACATTTTAAGATCTAACGCAACCATCCAATTTATAAACATTACAGTCAAATTTGTAAAGGTTAAAATAAAATACACGATATATTCGAAACTTTTAATAATTTGATTGATCTGAGTGACTTTTAACAAAATTAGAAATGTAAAACAAAATAAAAGTAAACCAGGTTGCATCTACAGCAATTTTGTTAATCATACGTTTGATGACAGGATGATCACAATTTTGTTTTGAATGAATGACAGTTAGATGCAAAAATGATCGAGCCCCAATTACTAAATAGATTTCTGAATCTCTCATGATAGCAATCATTAGCACATTAGCATACAATCGCCATTTCTAGAAAGATGGCGAATGGCTAAACGTTCTGATTTTCTTTTCAAGGATTGAACGAGCAGGATGTTCCATGCAATATAATTTATTTAGGGGACGATTGGATACTAAAAGCTGTTTAGTTTTTTTTCTTTCTTTTTCTGTATGAATTTCATAAAAGAACTATAAAAAGCTCATTTCAATGAAAAACAATTCATACGAAATTTACTAAATCTCCGATTAGTAAAAATAACTCTTACACTTCTCCTAAATATACAGCAGTACATATGCGCCATCAATAAAGTAATAAATTTAACATCACCCAGATTCAACTGTGTAAAACCGTAACAAACTAGGGGTGTGGAACATCGCACAACTTGCAATTACACTATAATATAGGTCATTGCATTCAAGTTTGATATGGCCGTTTTTTTACCGTTTTCATATTTTCTCTCATTTAAATAAAAATGAACAGTTTGGAGATATTTTTGGCAAGAATTTTAGAAAGGGTAAAAAAAAAAAGCGAAATTGGCAATGTTATTTGATGTTTTGCATCCCTAGCTTGTTACATTGTCCTTTCTTATGTGTGAAACAGAAGAATATATAAGCACTCGTTTTTTAACTTTTTAAGCTTTTATCGAATTTCTACGAGAATTTCGGAGGTGGGGACGTTTAGTACACCTTATGAGGCATAGAGATTTTAATTAAAATATTTAGAGCCGTTTTTTACCAATTGCTAAAAAACATTATTTTTTTATGATTTCAATATTAGACGCATGCGGATTTTGATGAAAACCTTAATGGTAAGTTCCATGGTCTCACCACTAACCCGCACACGAAATTTGAACATCTTAGGTCAATTTGTTCAGAAACTATGCAGTCCACGTACATACAGACATACCTCTTTCTAGATCACTTTTTTAAAATTAGGATGTTTTGAACAGTGGAGAAATGAAAAAAACAAGAAAATTTTTTTGACCAAAAAGAATATTTTCACTATGCTATATTAACGTATGGGTAATCGAAAGTAAAAATTAGTAGATTTATAACAATCCTAAAAATAATAAAACAATTTTTATATTACTGCTATATTTTAGTAAGAAATATTTGAATTCAAAGTGTTTCTTTTAATCGTTTGCATTAATATTTATCATTCTGAATAGTTGGCGAAATTTTTATAATTTATTTAAATTGATTATGTTATGCTAGGAATAACTATAGACAATATAAAGTGTTTTCACATAATATGGGAAAGTGATGTTAATAGTTATACACTGCAATGTTTTCGATTTCTAGTGAAAAACGGACAAAGATTCAATTTCTATGATAACATATCATGGGGTGTCTATGGTTGCAATTTCTATGATAACATATCGTCAATGCTACTACTTACTAATTGTAATGTTAAAAGTTATCCAACATGCCAAGTTGTAGCATTCAGTGGACGATATCATTCAATATCTTACTTGCTGATGAAGTATAGCTTCGTGAAGTTTGAGTGCTACCTCCAAATTTTGCGTGACCCAATTTTTAATTTCTGAAATTCCGTTGTAAAGGTTTACAATATCAGATAAAAAAATCGTTGAAAATTTTAGAGATTTTTTTTTTTTGAAATATCACCAAGTTGGCGAGTTTGATAAATTTACTAAGAAAACTTGTTATCGAATATCCAAGTCCTCATCTGATATCGAGGTTCAATTTCCTATTTTCAGTGAAGATCGGAATTTCTTTAGAGTAATGTTAAAGCATTTTCCAGTAATATTTTATAACACTTCAGGTTGAAACATCCAATTGAATTTTATGTAATCGTATTAATATTATTGAGAGCTGTAAACTGATAAATGGCTTACGTCAGTAACATTTCTGTTTAAAGTTTGATTATGGAACTCGCCCAGTTAAGACCTTTCATCATCGAAAGTTCATTTATCATATAGCATTTGAAGTTTTATCTGAAAATGTTGATCTCAGATAAACAGACGAATAGTTTCTTTGTATTAGATTCTCTATCCATTTATGTGGTGTAGATCCTAAAATAACGAACAAGACATTTTTAGTGAAACATCTAAAATAAAATGTGTTTCATTGTAATCTACCCTTTAACGTGGTTATAGTTATTACATATATCTTCATCCAGTGATCCGAAAAGCTAGATATTCTGCTTTCAATGTATAATTAGAAAATAAACTATTCGTCTATGCAAACGTATCGAAATAAACTGGTTAGGAAATAATATACAAACAGCTCGTCAGACAGAGACACACTGTAAAAACATATCGTTGGAAATCATAACAAATTATTTAATAAATGTAAGGTGGAAAATCAATCCCTGATTTGCCTCAGGAAAACAATAACAGACTTCAATGTAGTTTTAAAAATTTTAATCGTTAATTAGTCATCAAAAATCGTTTATTTTTTGTCATTAATTTATAAATTTCTTAATTGTCTGAATAAGTTGAGGTAGTTAGAGATTAGATCATTAAAAATAGAACAGATTATTTATCTTTAAATGGCAAATGCTGCTTTACTTTATTTTTAATAAATTTAATAGTAAATTAAAATGATAATTCACCTAAAATTTATTTAGTCTAAAATTTTTTAATATTTTAGTATTCTGAAGACCTTAAAGATAGATGGAGGTTAGATCTAAGGCAAATCCCAAACGGTTTTCTTGTCAAACTGAGAGTGGAATGCACGTTTTTTCACAACTGATGCGTCATATTCGGTGGAAAGAGACCATGAAAATCTAGAGAAGGCACTTTCCATAGAAAGACTATACTATCACTCCCAGATCAGCGTTTTCAGACAGCTGAGACAGAATCCATCCTAGTATTTTACTGCTAAGATGGATCTGATGAACGGACAACCTGGTGGTCTAGTGGCCGATTTACAACCGATAAAAAAGAACAAAGCCCGTCTCTTGTGTACTCAAACCTGTCACACACAAAAAGGGCAGCCCTCGTGAAGGCTGAGGTCAGCCTTATTATCCCCTTTTCATCCACAGGGGGGTAAAAAGAGGCCTACAAATGCTTTCTGACACGAAACCCTCGAGCGAGGTTCTCATTTCATGGGAAAATAAAGTCCTCCACCAAGTTTATGACTGCAAGTAGGGTTTTCATCAAGGGACTTATTATGGAAGGGTGTGCCACAACCAGCCCCTCACCTCACTTCCCCCAGGCCCATATAATCTTGGGTTATTATATGTGGCATAGAAAATGCTGTTTGAATCAAACCTCGTTTAACTGTGAGGGCTGTAAAACTTTAAATTCAAATCGTAAATGTTTTCTAAAATGGAAAGTGGTCTTTTATTCGTGGAACCATGCTTAAACGACCAGCGGTGTAGTTTGTTGCTCATAAAAATTTGCCCAGCTATAAATGATTCACCTACTCTTTCAGTGATGTCGGACCCAAAGGATTTTATTTGCATAATCAATTGTTACAGTTTGGCCTTGTATTGGTTTTTAGAACCCTTTTCCTTCTCCCTCCGGTATAAATTTCAAGGCCAAGGACACAGGCTCATTGGCCGCGTTGGGTATGCCATACAAAATGTTTGCAAGAGATATATCGCAGCTTTGAATGGAACGTAATGAAATATGATAAATTTGTCAGCAATGATTCATTATTATGCAAACTTGTTTAATCAGTCTTATCAAGTTAAGCACACAAGTGCAATTTATTTCTAATTTTAAGTTCATCAACAACCTAACCACTGAACATTCTCATAAAAAAAAAATTCAATTTCAAAATTCGTTTTAATTTTATAAAGTAAAACTTAATTTCATAAAAATTAATTTTACAATGATTAATTTTATAAAGGAAATTTTATAAAGCAAGTGACTGAATATCGTTTGCTTCCGATAATTGTGATACAATTTGAATTAAACTATCAGAGGATTTTGTCTTGAGAATTTAGTAGTCAAGTATCAGGAAATTATTTTGAGATGATACTATCATCATCTAATCTTAAACTTTATATCATAACTTCTGACACATGCTTCTTAAAATATTATACATATAAGTAAAATGTAAGATATTTTATTTGCCTGAATGGCCAAAATAATGACCAACATTTTCCTCATTTCATCTATATTATTTTATATTATTAACGATGATCACAGAACTTAGGAATTTAACACATAGTTAAAAAAATGTCTTCTGTCAGACTGAACATATAATTTAAGGAATTGTATTTGGATTTGACATTAGTCTTGTAATTATAGTCAGAAAAAAAAATCTAAGTAGTTATTTTATTTATTTATTTATTTATTTATTTATTTATTATTTCAGTAACCACATCCTAATGATTTCAATTAGATGCATTGTGTTAAACACTCCATTAGTTTAAGGTAAACTTTTTACTATATACTGGTGTAACTAGATTATATTTTTAGCAGTTTATAACTTGGATTTCTACTTAGCTTCCCTTCAAATAGTAAAAGTAATCATCAAATGTAAAATAGTTATATTTCATATCATAAAACAGCAATCAACCTCGCGTTCAGGAGCAAACGATTACATTACGAAACAGATACCATTTACTAAACACATAGAATATTTCTCTGCTAGGCCCATTGAACAAAACTTAATAAATACATCACGATGTTCTCTATATTATTTCCAGATAGTATCAAAAATATTTTCACTCTAACCACAATCACATAACAGCTTCGAACCATCATCGCCGGTACATTAAAAGAACCCACAATTTGTCACCATTGAGTATGATGGTTATTAGACAAGCTGCAAACTTCAGTAATGGTGAATGTAATGTTAAGAGGTGGGAAATCTCTGAAGACAAATAACTTAATTATCACTGTGAATCTTAATGTCTTGTAACAGCATAAGAAAATGATCGCAGACACGTGTTATCATGATGGAATCGTTGCTTCTTGCTCGATTATGATAATTAGAAAATATCTTAATGAGATATTCTTCTGAGAAAATATTTTCATTCTTAGATTTTCCAGAGATTTTTTTTTAATTTCTAGAACTTTCTTTTTATTTTCATTGACAGACGACAAAGATATGATTAAGAGTGAAAATAAAGTTATTATATATGAAAATTTTATACATCTACATCTACCTAAGTGCAATTTCAGTCATCGCTCTTGTAAAAGATATTAACTTAAAGGTTCAGAGTAGAGCAACACAAATTATCGGGTGCAATTTGAATTCGGATTCTGGAACTAGAGCACTTAAATATTTATACTTTGGAGGAAAGGTAGTTTAGAGGGAAATTGATTCAGTTATTTGAATTCATCAAAAAGGACGATTTTAAGTAAAAAGTGGATAATTCGGATGCATATTATAGAAGTTATGTACGTTCCCTTTTAATTAGGAAAATAGAAAATATTTTTCTAACTGGAACCATTTGAAATCGTTTTAAGTTAAAAAGGAATATATTTAGTGCATGGATACCCTAGAAAAAACTGTGATATAACAGCGATTGGCTGAACTGTGAGAGGAGTGAGATGAGAAAGTTAAAAGCAAACCTATGTTGAATCAGTAGTAGATCATATTTTTGATTTTAAATCTAGTGGAGTAGCTTCATTCCAACCAAGATATTTACTCAGAAAGTGAAATTCCAGAAAAAAATATATAAAGTAGGGTGACATAAAAACTTCAACAGTGTGTTCCCAAAGAGAAAAATTCTACTGTTAAATTTATTTGTGACCAACTTCAGAAGAAAAACAAAGGGACGATGATTGAAAAGTACATGCTAAGTGTCATTTCACCCTCTGTCATTTTCTAAAGATACTTCGTAAATTATTATGAATGACAAGCTTTAAAAAAAAAAAAAAAAAAAAATTATGTTTTATGTTATGTTTTTTTTATGTTGTATGTTAATAGGGGCCAGTCGAAGGATTTAAATATCTTTTTTAATTGAGAAATATATATTGTGCTATTTTTTGTTATTAAAAGTATTTACTTATGTCTTGGAGTAATTATATAAACAGAAGCATTACTCATCCCTAATTTTTAAAGTAGGGGAACAGCAACATTACTTTTTTTTTAAAACTCAACCCATCGGTAACATATTTTCTTTCAGTCTGAAATTATTCAATTGTATTTGTAGAAAAATTTGCATGAAGAAGTAAAATGTTGCTTTTGTATTAGTTAATTGGAATCAGTGAAGTGGTTATTAAATTTATAACCAATTAAACACTATTTATATCTTTACAATATGAATAACGAAGGTTGAAAATCTGTGTATTGATATGAGTATATCTATACTTGTGTTAATTTCAAATTCTTTAAAATTGGCTATTACTCTCAAAAACAAAAAAAAACAAAAAAAAAAACAACAACAACAAAAAAAAAAAAAAAAAAAACAGTTGCGCAGTGATTTAAAATTATTGATTATTCCAAAGAAAAGGATTTCAAATTATATGATCAGTCCATAAACTATATATTTACAATAAAGTTTTTTTTTTGCGTCATAATTTTAAAGTCGTAAGTGATTTTAAATTTTAAATATTAAAACGACCAATCATCACATCATATATGTAACAATAAAAAAGCGTATTAAGGCAAGTAAAGATCAACGCGTTATTTTTAATGTGTTATAATTAGATTTAAGTACAATTAGATTTAATGCATGAGAAACTGAAATTTTTCCCATACTTAAAGGTAAATGTATAATAGAATCTGAAAAGTGGAAGTTTGAAATTTTTTCACTTTGTAAAAAATATATTAAATACCTGCAGGATTTATCATTTAGTCTATCAAACATATGTTTTGTAAATTAACAACGCATCGAACAATAAATATATATTTAGAATATATCTATTGGAGTTAAATATAGCCTTTCTATTTATGACAAATTCCAATATAATTTTAGATTTGTAAATGTAACTATTATGTTTCTTTCTTATGAAACTTTAAATATATATAATAACTTCAGTAGAAGATACACAATTTTTCGTAGAATTGATATAAACACTACATTAATTCAAACCTAAAAACCTTTGAAATTTTTAAACAATACAACCAACTTTTTAAATAAGTGTAAAACTAAACACTGTTTTATATTACGTGACATCAAGTCGGATATTATATATGTGTGACTACTTTGTGAAATTGATATATTAAGAATAAATTTATTTAACAGTAATTTCTGCTAAAGCATGAAATAAAATTCGTGGATTTAAATTTCCGAAAACATCAGAAATGTTACAAAATATTAAATTGGTAGAACAAAACACTTCCATCTGGTTTTGCTCGTGTTTAATTAGCAAGCGAAAGATTTTTGAACCAGTTTGAAAGTGTAGTTATGTGGGGATATTTAGAAGAAGACATGTAAATGTTAATTACCATGATATACAAATAAAACAGCGAAAAAATGTGTTCTTATGATTCCAAAAGAATTGAATACAAACAATTATTTTCAAGGATAAATTTGTTTAGTTTTTAATAATTAATATTTTCTTTAAACTTATATTAGATAATTAATACACATTATTCATAATAAATAATTGAGAAAGTTATTACTAATCTTTTTAGAGTTCTATACTTTGTAAAAGTAAATAAAAAAGACTTTTTTAAAGTCAGGGCGTTTCCTGACACGATATTTAAATCCATTGATATTAATCATTTATGCCGATACGTTAATATCGCTTCAATATAGTTATGAGATTCCACTTTCCATAAATGCCTAAAGAAGATAATTTTTTTAATTCATTAATTAGCAGCATCCGGTGGGAAGAATGTGAAAGTTTAATGAACACCTGAAACCTGACACTCTATAATTAGATCATAATTGATCAGTCATTGACTTGTAAAGAATCACTCACAATATTTCTGTGTAGCCATTTTCACTCAGTGATGACTAGTTAAATATACCCAGCACGTATGTAATTGAAGGGTAAATTATAAGCAGACATGGAACGATTTAATTAATTTGTTTAGGGTATGTTCGATGGAAAATTGTCGGACATATGTTTTAAAAAGCTTAATATTCAACCAAGCAGAGTATTTTAAGATCCACACTTACAAATCAGGGTCCCGACATTAAAATAATGTGCTTATGATCATGATAGAATATAGCTTATATAACTTTTATCAGAAATTTATTCCAATAAAGGTTGATCATTACATAATCTTTAAAGGAAATTACCATTATGGTAAATAAGGATATTTCACTAGCACTAAAAATCATGATACGATAAATAAAAATCCATAGTTCTTGATTTGCTATAAATTGATAAAAATGTTTTAGCACCTGCTGCCTTTTTTTTTTTTTTTTTTTTTTTTTTTTTTTTTTTACCCCATTTGTAGGTACATGCAATTTTTAAGTTAAGACGCTCGAACTTGCTTTCATGTTTTATAGATATATATATATATATCTATAAAACATGAAAGCAAGTTTGAGCGTCTTAACTTAAAAATTGCAACTACAAATGGAACATCGAAAGTACTTGGGAAAACAGCGCAGTGGTGAATGATGCATAATATGAATTTTATTTTTTTAGTTTCAAATTCATGTAGTGAGTAAGAATACAAATGATAAAGATACCTAATATTAATAACGAGAGAAGTTAAATTGGTTAATGCAAAAGTAACTTCTCAACATAGTAAGCGGACATGGGACACTGAAATCACCAAAAATGATGAGTGCTTTCCCCCCCCCCCTCGTTATTTTATATATCTGCTCAAATGTTCTTGTTGTGTTATCTGATCTTCTATGTTTGGGCCAAATTTTATTTAATTCGAAGCAAAACTAAAGAAATTTGGAAAATATGTCCCATATCCCCTTAAATTTTAAGTTATTATGTTTCCAAATTTATGATTCTCCAAGAATCATAGTTACATAGGAAAGTATGGATTTCTTTTTTACCAATGATAAAAAAAAAAAGTAGCTGCACGTTTTCCCCATGTTAGACACTTTCTCAAATTGCAAACATATGTCTCATGTATGTAATTTTTCTCTGCATCAAATTTGAAAAAATATGTAATTTTATTTTATAACTTTGTTACTTTATTAGAATCGAGAAACGTAACTTATCACATCGAATCAGGAGATAATCAATAAAAGAAGGAGAATATATAACATTCGGTTCTCTAGAGCATTTCTCTAGAAGTTTTGTAGAATATATGCTGAGGAAAAGAAAGTAGAAGTGTAAATAATTTAAACTTTCACAATAAGAATAATCCTGTAGTACAATGTCCACAATAAGAATAAACTTTTAAAACCTATTTTTAAAAGAAATGTATTTTTAAGAATATAATTTACTATTGTATTAAAAAAAAGTCCATTGCAACAAATCTGTATTCTGCAAACATTTATTTCATAGCTACTATAACGTTTAATGCAACTTTATTGATTAACTCATTTAAGATCACTCGCTACAAAATATTAACTGGATTTTATCTTAAATCCTGTCACATGATAAATAGAACATGAAAGATTTAAAGTCTTGAATCACTTCATTTTCATAATGCTATAATATTTCTGGGAAGAAAATGTTTTACAAGAATGAGAAAACAAATTCCACTTATTAAATACTGTGGTTGGTAATCATGCATCAACATTTTAAAGCACACAACAATATGATCAACGAAAAAATTAAACCACAGTGCAACTTTGAGTTATTGTTGTATTCCAAGTACTTTTATTGAATATTTCGTTGCACAAAGGTTTTGTCTTTTACAAAGCATGTCATGGTATATTACTTTTTTAGAAGCATAGTCAATGTCAGTTATTGTGATTTAGGGAAAACCTGAGAATCACTGCGTTAACTGGCGTTACAGATCTTTCTGGAATATGTACCATGTTTCTAAACATTTATCGTAACCTTGCAATACACGGGACAACAAGATACGATTCGAAATTGAAATTGATCACCTAAAGACACCTCGATATTCGACACCATAGAATTTATTTATGATTTATTATCGACACCCAGTTTCATTTCTGCCCATAAACTGCGATTGGATACGTCATATGTCCATTTTATAACTGAAATCGCGGCGTCACACCCATCGGTGTAAAGAAGCGTTTTTCTGCTCGATTAAATGTTGAGATTAGATACCATGAAACCATTGGACGACAGATTGGTCCAAAAAGCCTTAAGCATAGTTCTCAAATGACAAATAGTTATTAATGTGACTGCTGCTGAAGGACAAGTACAGAAGCAGAATCAGCAATGACAAATCTCGAGTTTCTTTGGGAGATGCCCTTTGCAGGAACAATTAAATGCCTTCCGGCCGTAGACTGTATTTGTACAGGTGTGGAAGTTTAGTGGTTTCGGGTGAAATCATCATTTTGATTTTTCTACGAAGGTAATATTGGTTTTAGTTTGTGGATCTGTAAGTTGACTACTATAGTCACTCTTTCAAAAGATTACTTCGTATTGTTTTTACTGTTACTTATTTAGTCAACAAGACAATGAAACAAACCCGAAAGTGACTATTAAGTACTAACTTCAATCTTCTAGTTATTGACCAAAAATAAGTACTTAGAATAAAAAATATATATGTATAGGTAATATTTCATGCTTTTTTTTATCAAAAATATTTGGCAAAAATATAAAGATAAAAAAGATAGAGGTCGATCAAAAATAAGCAGATTTTGTAATGTAAAGTGTGCTTTGAGGTGTTAGTGGGCATGTTTTGATCGTAGCTGAAAGCACCACTTTACCACACACCCCTTGCACAGTATTACGCACTTCGCAGAACTCTCCTTTTCATACTACTAGCTGGCTTGATATTTATGAGTTTCTTCTTCTAGGGACATATTCAGAGCATGGCCTACAAAAGAACTATTGAGTCCGATGAAGATCTAAGGACCAGAAAGTCAGTTGCTGCTGGAAATGTGTTTGAAATGTCTGACGTGTTTGCATATGTCCACCAATCTATACACCACAGTTGCAAATATTGTATTACTGTTGATGGTCGTCCATTCGATCACCTGTTGCAAAAAATTAAATCATTAAAATGTTTTCTTCTTTTGACTTTAGCTGTTCTTCTCACTTACCTGTTATTAAAACCTTTTTACGTGCTAGTATCAACACAATTCCTTTCTGCACACACATTCCATTACAAAATGAGCTTATATCTGCACCTTCTACCTGTTTATACATTTTTGCAATATATTTTAGAAACACCCTGTATACTTATGAAGTGACAGTTAGTTATATGACAATAGCAACTTTTGTTGGATAAAATTTTTTCGCCTTTCTTGAACTACTCAAGTAGAATCTTGAAGATTTTCTTTTAAATTTTTCTTTTTTTAACTTGATGTATTTTTATCTTTTTGTCCACATATGTTACAAATGGGTTTTGGAAGGGAAAATTAAATGCATCAAATATGAGAAAAAAGCCTTCAAATAATTTAAAAACAACTTTCCATATTACACCAAAATAAGATATTTCTAGGTCATACTTATATAAAATCCGATAAAAAAATTATATCTAAAAGTGATACTATCAAGTTATTACTACGAACAATTATCTATGCAAATGGTTTGCATGATTGAAAAAAAATCTATATATATTTTTAAGGTTTCATTGTATTGGTTTTTATTTGTTATAGTTTGGTTATGGTTAGTACATTTTCTACAGAATTTTATATTTCAAGATAATCAACATTTCTGTAAACATTATTTTATAACTTTAGGCTAGGTTTGCTCGTTAACAATTAACAGGGAAAATGTGCATTCTATATTTATATACTAATAATCAGTAACAATAATAAATAAAAATACGAAAATTTCAACACATTATTACATTTAGTGTCTGAGAGAATTAGGATGCGAAATCGCAGGTATAATAAACAGGCAGTAAATTATTTAATAAATCTACCACTTTAAATTTAAAATATACTATTTACAAAAGTAATTACATATCTTCACCAGTCAAGTTAATGGTTGTAGTTTTCGGGACCTAAATAAAAACTGATTAAAATTACTTTAATAACTAAATTTTTTTTCTAATAATGCAACTCTATTTTTTAACTTTTATTAAAAAATCTGATAAGAAATATGATTTACGATGACACAACATTACTATTTTTTTATAAAGAAAGAATAAGAAAGTTTAGGGCCCAATGAAACGGGACTTGAGATTTTTACATGAGCGTGGTCAGTTCACAGTTTTCACAAAAAATAGTGCTTCATTTGATCTCTTCACATGTTCTCGTTATTTTGTACAAGCATAAGTTCTTGTTGGAAACTTGCGATGGAAACTTTGTTTTTTAAAGCACTATTTAGATTTCCCTCAACTAACATATTTTTATTTGCAAGGTAAGCACAGCACAAATAGTTTTTTAAATGTATTCTAGTAACACTTTTTTTTTTTTTTTTACTATAATACCATATATTTCATGCATTCTGTTATGTCCAATTACTTTTCATCAAATTGTCATTAGTCTCATGAAACATTACTATTTGAGGTACGATGTATCGTTTCAAGGTAACATGCTAAAAACATTTTTATAATTCAATAAAGACATGAATTGCATTAATAACAATATAAATTAACTGATAAATTTATATTGTTAACTAAAAACTCTTGTTACATTTATTTTGTTGAATAAACTTATTACATATAAGTGCAATGTGACGTGAATCATCATGTTAAAAAGTTCGGTGGGGATTTGATTTTTTACTAACAACTATTATTAATATTGTATTAAATCTCATGTTACTCTTTCCAATTAATAAAAAGAATCGCTGAAATAAAGTTGTTTGATTAATTTTTCATGGTTAAGTAGTTATTTCAAAAATCTAGTTGGTATATTTCATTCTCGGATTTAAGAAAAAAAATCGAATTCGACTAAACTAATAATGCAATTGTTACAATATCAATAATAAGCATGGAGAATTATTTCAATGTTTTCCCACTGAAGAGAGTAAAAACCAAAAAGTATAAAATATAAAAACGAAATGTTAGTGCACACAGCTCTTGTATATGGCAATAGCCAAAATATGGACTTCATAATTCTTTTTTGAAAACATCGTGATTAAAGTACGTTTTCTTTTTGACAGACCGAAAAGATGTTAATCAGCTTCAGATTGTTGCATTATTTATATATTGTATATTGATACAAAATCTGATTAAGTTATAGAACTTAATTAAGCAACTCACAGGTTCACACTTTGATAATCTTTCGACACCTCCTCTACATCCTCTTTCAGTCTTCCAATCGAAATAATCACCGATGATTAAGATACAGAATACAATGGAAAGTTTTCTTTGTCTATTCGATAAATGCAATGTTTCTTTTTTTTTTCTCACTTTCATTTGAGAGAGGAGAGTAACACGCACGTAGAACTTTGATTAATGGAATAAAAAGTCATTAGTCACAGCGTAATAATTACGTTTCTTGAAGATAATTTCGAGCTGAGAGTTTTGAGATCCGAACAGAGTAACACTTTTTTGTTCATTTGATTTCGCGCGTAATGCGTTTTACAAATCGCACTGACAACGAGGTTGAACAAGATGTGGAGAATAATATTAATAGTTTTAGTTGAAACAGGGAGAAAATAAATTAGTTGGACTTGAAAAAGTTTTTCATTTTTCTCCTTCCAAAATCAAAAAATGTCCTTATACTAATTAATCTGCTTGCAAGTAGAGAAATTAGTAGTCTCATATATGTATGTATATTAGTTTATTTTCGGAAAAAGTGTTGAAAACTTTTGTCCGAAAATGCGTGGAAGCTTTCAGAGAGGAATGGTGATTCTAGTTTTATAGTGGTCTATTAATTTTTTGAGGATATTTCCCTCGTTCATTCTCAAGGATGTTGAATCTGATACATTTAGAAATCCAAGTAAATTAATATAATAAAATATGACAGTTAAGACATGTATCTTACAAAAGGTTTGTAAATAAATACAGTATATTAATAATTGAAGATACTGTGGTAACCGGGCCTCGATCGTAAGACCTTTGGTTCTCGAGCCGAATACTTTGCTGCTGCGCAAAAGAGAACTCAGTGCGCAGAAGCTTTTGTCTGGTATTTAAAGGCGACACCAAAATACGCTGACCATAGAAAAATACACTGACCATTATCTAAAAGCCACTTGTTTGGTAAAGATGCCTTCCAATACTTGGAGATCACTAGAAAATTCGAGATCTTTGATCCTTACGCGATACTTTTCTTATCCTATATTATAAATTTTATAAATCGGGTAATTGAGAGAAAAAAAAATTTCAAAAGTGTGCGATTTACTGAAACAGAGAAATAGAAGGAAGTATCTTAATAAAAAAAATCGCCTTTCAGTAAAAAAATTTAAATAGCAGCTACATAGATTACTCAGTAGAATTTTGATTTTAAAAAACTGTTTCAAATGAAATAATAAAGTCAGTAATTTTAAGAGAATGTATTTCTTCACTAGTTAACAAAAAGTGTTTGAAATCTTTATGAAACATTTACAATCATACATTTTCATTACTCATATACTACAATCAAATAGGAAGTTGCAAGATGAAGTAAAGTGTCATTTAAGAACTTAAAAGTGGTGTATTAGTAAACAGCAATTAGTAAAAATCTATGATGCATCATTTTGGCAATTGAGTCATAATGGATCTATATAACAAGATGTATAAGTACGCATAATAAATCATTCTGCTTATATACACACCCAGGTAGCACACTGGTATTGGTCAATGTGGGAAACACAGTTTCTGGGAAGATTGGCCCGTCCATGATGAATCTCGAGCACCGTTCCAAAATACACGATTCTTTTTCTTTTTTTTTTTAAATAAAAAATACCTCTCAAAACCACCACAAAACATATTTCTACCCCTCCATCCTTTCTTATAACTCTATATTGCAATTTTAAAACTCAACGCCAACATTCAAAACTTCTAATATATTTTATCCATAACTGGGCGAGATTGCTTAGTAGCAAAGGTCAGTCTAGAACATTTCAAATCGGGATTGGCCAGTAAGGGCTTTTTCAAACGGTGCGGACGCGGGCTCGGGCCCGCAAGAATTTTCATCAATATATTTTGAATGGACCATTTCACACGAAGTGGAAAGCGGCCCCTCAATTTTAAAATCTACGAGCGAACCTGCATGCGGAGGGCATATCTCCGCAATTTCCAGAGATAATTAACTTCAGTTTGAATCAACTTTTTTTCTTCCTTTTTTTTTTTTTTTTTTTTTTTTGTAATTTAAAGCGTATAATGTAGGACAGAAAACCTAACTGGATCTACATTATCCATGCAATAATATAATTTTAATTTAATTTTGAACCTTGGCATTTTTAAAAATAGTCGATAATTTTAACTACTTTTAAAACAAAACTATAAAAAGAAATATTTAATTTAAATATACAATTTTAGTAGGTTCTCTCACTGTATATCGTTTGCAGTTAAATTTTAAATAAATTACAAATTGGGTTATAATTGGTGCAAGTATTTCCTATTAGTTAGTTAATTTAATTAATCAATTAAATATCATCAAATGAATAATTTTTTATGCAGACATGCTACTTTTTTAACACTTGTTAAGTGTGAAAAAATGTGAGTCTAATTCAGATGTTACAGAAACATTTTTCCAATGTATACTAGTATTTAAACTTTTTTCTTTCTAAGAGATATTGTAGGCTTAGAGAGAAAATGTCCAACCTCCACTTTTAATTAGTCTCAAACTACTCTATAGTATTTCGAAAACAACGAGAGAAGCCCATTGGTAAGTAAAAGCTGTCGACTATGTACTACAAATCAGTACTGGTCTCTTAGCTGTTTTTTCAACTATACTACTATTCATTCATTATTACTACAAACAATAAAGAGAGTTGTTTATTGTGTTTCCACCGTAGTATATTTTGTACTTATTACTTATACATTCTAATAAATTTCGCACATATAACAAAAAATTAGAACATTAGGAAAATATTCGGCTCTTATCACGTAACGGTTAGTCTTTCTGTTGGTTGTAATGTAATCTCTCATGAGTTTTATAGTCTTCTGAAAGTGGTTTCAGTTTTTTTTGTAAAAAAAAATTGAAAAATTTATCCCTGTCCTCCTTAAGCTTGTCTTAAATACCTTAAAAGCACCATATGAATGTTAATTCATAAACGAATGTATATATAATTCATGAATAAATGTGACCATATGAATGTCTCAATTCATTTATAGAATGAACCAATAAACGCCTATCTTTTCGTTTCCTCCTAAGATAAAGAAGATACATATAATAACCGTAACTTTCTAATTTTAAACTTGTATTATAAAGTAAAACTTAAAAAATAACTAAATACTTTTAATCAAAGCTTATCCCCGTACCCATTCACAGGGTGAAATTATAATCAAACTGTTCAAAGATGCGGGTGAAACGTCCGCAACTATGTACTCATGTGAAAAGGTATGCGATACGGGCCCGCGTCCCCACCGTCTGAAAGAGCCTTAACAAGCCGATATTGGTCAGCGGATTTGTGCTACTGGGGCAATAGCATGGTTTGTATAAATGAATTTGACAAAAAATAATAAATTTATTATGCGTAGTTACATAGCATTATACAGATCCATTTAGGTCCCTATGAACCAACTAATTTATATCCATAGCAAAAAATAAGTCTAAAGAATCCTGTTGAAGGAAAAGATCACCTCGATTGCCCACCTCGTAACCAATTACGCAGATAATTCTTCAATCCCCCATCATGTAACATGCCACATATTCTACCTTATATAACTGAACGTAACTGATATCTCATTAAAGACGAAGTAAATCCTTTCACACACCCGACCCTCACCTCTTTCTTTGCGGATCACACTCCCCGTTTCTCTGCTGCGAAGAAGTCAACTGTCAGGGTGGGAAGAAAACGTGACTTTCGCAGCCGAAATACTGGCGTGCCGATACACGACCCCCTGCCAGAAACAAAGAGGATCGTGATGTTACACAATGGACCACTCCTTGGAGTTCTCGTATTAGATTGCTTATGGCTCCTGGTATTTACTGGGAAGGGGTTGTCGTATAAGTTAGAAACTCATCTGATTATCAGTATCATATTTCAATGTTACGCTCGAAGTTTAAAACTATCTCTCGTATTGAAATTATATTAAGTAAGTATTGAAGTCAAAGAAAACTTTGTGAGATTCAGGTTTACTTAGTTTGTTTGAATAAATTTATTTAACATTGATGCTTTTTTTTTATTAGTTTATATAACTAAAAACTCAACATGCCTGCATATGTATGCGTGAAAATAACAAAGATCTTTTTAAAGAAACTGGGTTGAAATATCAAGTTGGATTGATCGCTTGTGGGTTGAAATTTCTGTTAAGTTGTTCAGAAACTTTTGTTCTAGAAGTTGTTAAAAACTGTTAAATAAACGGCTATTCCAATTACAACAGTACGGTTTTATTAGGTACTTTTATTTTTTGTCTTGCTGGATATTCTATTCAAGTAAGTTGGCAAGACATATTCTTTTTTTTTAACATGCTATTTTTATGTGTACATTATAAAAGAACATTGTAATTTTTTTGTATTTTACCTTAAAAAATCGGTGCGTATTCCACCATTAAAAGTTATTTCAATACTCTTATCAGATAAAGAACCTTGCAGTTATTTATAAATAATAGTATTGAATTAATTTTAATTAGAGCATATGAATTTATTCAAATGATATAAGGATAATAATTTTTTTTATTATGAATCAAATTAGTATCGTATATGCTTTTATTAGCTGACTTACAATCGAATCGCTATAAAAATACACCTTTTTGACACGCGCTTTAAATTATAAAACTGTTTACAATTCTGATTAATTACAGATAAATGTTTAGCTCTGAAAATAGAACAACTTTTGGCATAAATAAAAGATGTTATTTTATCAAGATAAAAACAACAACCTCCAATGCTTATCAACAAACCATTTTTAGTTTTCAATATTGTATACTCCTCATAGAATTGAACCGATAATCAATAAGTGACTGCCCCTCCGAACAAAGGCTGATTAAAATGACAAATCGGTTAATGGGATTTAACAGCACGAGCTTTGATCCGTGATTTGCGTGATTGAATCTGCTTATGCACCAAATAATGCGAATGTCGGTTACGCTTGCCTTAAAAAATAAAAGCCAACATGGGAAAAAAAAAGAAGAAAAAAACTCCAATCGTGATCAAATATTGACTGACCACCTGCCAGAACCGGATCGAATTCAAAATAAGGTATTGAGTAATCTGGTTGATTTGTTTTCTGTTGTTATGAAGTTGTTAATTTAGATTTTGTTTTGTGAAAAGTAAAAGTTTAAATGATGTTAGTAAATGAAATGTTTGTTTTTCCCGTTTGTAGTTTAAACTCGGGTAGAATGACAGTATTGGTCAATATTGGAAACAGCGGTTCTGGAAAATTGGTCATTCCTGGCTGAAACTCAAGTAGTGTTACAAAATACAAGATTAAATAATAATATATATATATATATATATATATATATATATATATATATATATATATATATATATATATATATATATATATTATTAGCTTTATGCCTTTTCATAAAAATGAAACACTTCAATTTTAAAAATGCATCAACATTTCGAAACTTCCAGTATTTTTAGTATAACAACGGATGGGGATATTGGGATTAGCCAAAGCTGAGCAATATTGGCCAGAGGTGTTGTGCTACTGGGCAACGTATTTGATGTTTATAATCAAATTTATAATCACTTTTTGATATATGTAATTGGTTATTAGGAAAACGGAGCAATTATTAATGGAAGAATAGCCGTAAAGATATTATTGTAGTCTACAATCGGAAATCTAGACACAGCTATATTTTTCACATTATTGATATTTTTCAGGTTTTCCACAAAGGTACATTTTCCTTTTAAGAAACAACAACAAAGAACTATCATTTAGATTTTATTTCAAGGTAAAATCCATGGTTTATAAGTTGTAACAGGGAACAGTCATAATCTATTGAGAAGAGTTAAACAGAAAAGAAATTACTACTTCTTTTGCTTCTTATACAACACAATTTTACTATTATTTATTTACTTTTTAGAACTATTTATTTTATATTCCTTTCAACCTCAAAAACAGTCTTAGAGGTATCGTCAACCTGTCTTTGTACTATGTACATACATATTTGAATTATTATTATTATTTTTATTTTTTTTAATTATCATTTTAAAAATCTGATTATTTTTGCACCATAAAATACACAATTGGCAATGTTGTTTACTTTAAAAAAAAGTTCAGTTTTACTCAAAATTTTACTAGAAAATTAACATTTAATTCGTTAATTAGCATATTTTTGAACAGTGATTACAAAAATTTTTTTAGGCCGATAAAAAATTATGGTTGGAAATTGTTTATAATACCATTCCTAATTTTTTGATCCTCCATTCAAGTTTCTTCCAATCAATTTTATTTGAGGAGCAAAACATCTAATAGTTAAAGCAGATTGTAATTCTAAAATTATTTTTTTTTTAAATTTATCAAACTTCAGTTTTTACTGTTTAAATGAATTTCCAACTAAAAACACGATTCTTAAGATAATGAGTTTGAAATTTATGAATTTATTTTCAGAATAAAATAGTACTTGAAACTAATAAAATAACTCACTACCTTCAAAATGATACTATTATCTTGCAAAATTTCTATCTAGAAATAATTTTAAAGCAAATAAACTAAAATTACATTTTAGACTATTTTGTGATATTTGAAGTGTGTATGTATACCTTAGGGTCAAAATATTTGATAAGGTATTGTTGAAATGTGATGCAAACAACGTTTTTTTTTTTTTTTTTTTTTTTTTTTTTTTTTTTTTTTTTTTTTTTTTTTTTTTTTTTTTACCAGGTACTGCAGTAAAAGATTTTGTAAAAATTCTTATGATCTTGATCGAAGCTACAGGAAACTTATTGATTTATACTCAAAAGCATAATTTCAGAAATTTTGTTTGTTTTCGAAATTAAAGAGAAATGATCATTCATGTTCATTAATTCAGGACTTTTTTCATAATAACTACTTGCTTATACTAATTTAAAAATTTATATTAATTGATCTTGAATAAATTAAAAGCATTTGTGGAAATCTTTAAAATTCATTGGAATGTTTGAAAAACTGTAAAAATTGCGAAATTGTTAAATAGTATATAATTTGAATATTGTAACTATAAGTAAAAGCAGCCAACTTAGAATATTTTAAGTCATAAAAACAAGAAAGAACCCTTTATTTTAACATGAAAAATATAACATAAAACTTTTATTTTAATGAAGAATCTTTGTTTAATGACTTTTTTTTTTATAAATAATGTTGAATAATATTTATGCAAATAGTTTCTAAAGTATCAATAAAATTTTTGACGTATATACATTTTATTTTAAATTAAATTTTGGAGGTGTGATCGTAATTCCGCTTGGCATATTTTCCCGTTTACTTGCCAAGGTAAGAATAAAGGAAGAAGAATTTTTTTTTTTTTGTAATTTTTAAAAAAAAATTCGAAAAACTTTATAGGAAATTAACATTTCATGTATGAAAAATTAATCATACCTATATTGTTACTGATAACCTAGAAAATAAACGAAATGATAAACTTGTTTGATAACGATATGAACAAAGTGATAAACTTATTTGAGTCGCCAAATTACAAAATCGACAGTATGTTAAAAAAAAACAAAAAAAAACCTATATTTTTTACTACGTAATCTTGTTCAGGTTACACTTTTTTACAGGAAATTCTTTTTCCCAGCTAGTTTGTTAAAAATATATTATTTTACATTAAGAAGTTTTAAATTAAAATTGTATTTTTTAATGTAAAATTTTACAAAACATTCCAAATGTTGGAATAAAGTTTACAATAATCTCTAATTATATTTATTTCAATTAATCCCAAACAATATTTCATTAAACATACCATAAAAAAGCTCTATTTGTCAAATTGAGTTTCAAAAACAACAATCTGATAATTTTTTTTAAATAATCATCCAACTTCAATGTACTATAAATTATTTGATTCCCAACGTATATACAAACTTTTTTACAGAATTTGTTGTAGGTATTTGCAAGTATAGTATTTGTGAGCAAAATAATAATAAATTTCAATACTTTGAGTATATAAGCATTTTTTGCAAATACATATATATAATCTTATATATATATATATATATATATATATATATATATATATATATATATATATATATATACAAAATATTATTTTTTTACAGGCTTGAATCGAATTCTGTGAATTTTTTTTATATATACCTTGAGAATCAAATAATTTATAGAACATTTTTTGAAGTTGGATGCGAATACAGCTTTTAAAATTCGTCTTTTATGATAGTAAATAACACATATAATACTTATTTACATCATAGTACTTAATGTTGAGACACTGGTACATTTTACATGTTTCACTATCATATAATCCTATCATTTAAATTCACAAATTAATTTCTAGATGACTAATTAAGCTAATAGGTTTTTTATTATTTAATTGAACAATTACAATTTAGTTTCATTCGTACAATTGAATAATTACCAAATTACAATGACGCGTCTCTCCAACGCACATTGAGTTCTTTGAAATGTAGTGAATGCAATTTTCCACATTAAAAGGTTTAGCTCAATTCGAAGAATGTTACTAGCAAAGTTAAGCCACAAACATTTTCAGCGTAATTTTCTTAAGTAGTTGAACATTTGATCAACATAAAAATTTACATTATTAGAATGACGACATATTTTATTAATTGTCATTCCAGTCATTAACATTAAGTACAATAGATATGGCATCATATGTAAAGTGAAATTAAATTTTAAAAAAGTCAAGTAAAAGTGTTAGTAAGTCAAGTTAAATTTTAAATTACATGTTCAAGAAATATTTCTAAAACTGTTTATTCTCCAATGTAGTGACTGTTAAAGCTTTAGCAAAACTTTTTGCTTAATAAAGTGGAATTTTAAATTTAATAAATATCAGAAATGTTTCTTAAAATGGCATAACAATAATTGTTTATATAACACCAACTTAAGGAGAGTAATATTAATAATGTGATAATTAGGCCTCTCTTACATAAAATTATGAAGTGCCTTTAGCATGATAATCATTTAAGGTTTTTATTTAAAACCTAAAAGTACCTTATCTTTCAATTGTTAAAAAATATCTATACTTTTATCCTTTTACACCAAAATTATTTTTAAAAATAAGGTGATACAAACTTTTAAAATTACAACTATTTAATAAGTCAAATTTAATAACATCGCATGGTTTATTATAACAAAAAGAATGGAAACGGATCAAACACGTGCTTCAAATTTTCCTAAGGGCTTGATTTACTAGAAAAGAAAAGTATATAATCCCAACTTGTCCTTCTTTTAATTATTAAAATTAGCATATATGAATGCTTAAAGTAATAGAAAACATTAAATACAGCAATTTCAATCGCATACGATTCAATTATATTTTGCTTTTGAAAACAGGTATAATTTTTTAATCTATTTTAATTATCAATATCTCATATCACGCCATCATTACTGCATTTTAATACTATGCAATCAAAAAATCATCGAACATTTTACATAGAAAAAAAATTCAATGATAACGTTCATCATTGAAAAATTCACTACGTATATAGCATAATAACTACTACTTGTAATATATAATAACAGTAATTGAATTTTGCAAAGATTAGTGGCAGACTTTTCAGAACTCTTGATGAAGATGTGAAATTATCTATTCTTCAGAAGATGCAACCAGCATAATGAAATTCTAAAAGTTATTTTCCTGCTATAATATTAAAAATACTATTACATATGGAGTATGATGCAAAATAATCGTTGTGGAAATAATGTTCTTAGTGTTGAAAAGTGAGGAGAAAGTGTAAAAAAAAAAAAATTCAAAGTGTCTTTTGATAAGGCTTAGTAAAATCTTTGAAACTGCTGAAAAGTATTCAGCAACTTCTAAATTATACACTTTTCATACTTAAAATATTTTTTAATTACTAGAGCTCAACCTATACTATAAAAAACATTAAAATAATAATATTTTTACAAATCTTACATGTTCTTACCTAAGCGTATATAAATAGGTAAACATAAAATTTTAAAAAATTAAATAATATGTATTAGTTACATCGGTACAGAATGTTCTAAAATTAGGACAATTGCACAATCCACTTTTATGAATTCTTACTAATGTAATGGGAGAATGCATGTAAAGCCACAATTCAACATTACATCTTTTACATTGTTGGTTTTTCTGCACAGGTTTTTACTTGAATTTTTCTTTGTCGGTGATTAGAGTATTTCACAATAACATATTCATTTTATTTTCTGAACTGTAATGTAGTGAGAAGCTTTCACAAAGGCAAAGTCCGTCTTTCTGTCTGTCCGGTCGGGGGGAAATATTTTCAGACAAATTTAAAAATGGAATTAAAACTTAAGATATTTCAAAATGCGAAAAGCATTTGAATAAGTTCCCATACCAAGACTCAACCAAAAGTTTTAAATTCATTTGCATCATGCATCCTAAACAGCAAATGTTACAGATATTAGCCTTGTATCATTTTAAACTTAGAAAATTAACATAAACTTCAAGTGGAAATTCCGACTATAAGTTTTTTCAAATTTCACTGAAAAATAACTTTAGTAGTAACTCCATAGAAAGCTCACAACTTGGTTCCGAAATGTCATATTGAATTCATAAATCTCTAAACTCATTCGAAAGTTTAAATACATGTATATGAGCAGAGAAGATATCAGATTTGAACTTGAATGACAAAATCATTGACAAGCTCACCAAATCGGCGAACATTTTGTTTATAAAAAACGCATAAGTTGAATGATTTTTGTTGCAAAATGGCTTAAAGTTGTTAAACTGTTGTAACAAGGTTTTGTTACTAAATGACGCCAAATTTTACATACAGTTTAATAAACAATTTCATTGGAAACTATAGAAATTCAACTATTAAAGAAATGTCCACTCGTATGGTATTTCTGGGTGAAATTATGATTTTGAACAAATATATATATAATGTAGTAAATGAAAGTGGTTTTGTCTTATTTTTAGGATAGTTATAAATATAAAGTCAATTAATCATCTTAATAAATTTTCTACGAATACTTTTTACTGTTTTATAAGTACAAATTTCTACTTGCATGATAACTCTCGAAGCTCAAATTGTTCAAGTTCTTTTATTTTAAAATATTTTGAAATGTCAAAAAAAATCCTTATTTAAAAATATTTATTCAGAATAAAAGATGTAAGTTAAAATTAGCTAAAAGACCTTTTAGTTGGCTAATATATTCCAAAACAAAATATATATTATCCTTGAATTATTAAAATATGTGTTCGTATCGTTAAAAAAAAGTATTGTTCTTAAGACGATGAGAAAATATTCATTAAGAAGTTCATAAATGCTCTAATGGTTTCAAATAATAATTATAAATCAATTATATAATTATTATGCCAAGAATTAAAAGGAGAATTTCATCACATTATTGTTGTTAAGCGCACACTATATCCTTTTTAAAATGGAATATTCATTGTTTTTAAATGACTAGAGATAAAGAAATGAAAATCCAATCATTCATTTATTTGCTTTTTACAAAACCCAAACTGGATTTTAGTATTAAAGGACAACAGTTGCATGGGGTAAAGGACAACAAACCCTCTCACATTCCAAAACCGTTTACTGACCGTTGATAAATCGCTTTAAATCCGCCCAGTCAATATTTTTTTTTACATCCTCACCCTCGAGCAACAACACCAACATGTCGTCTCCTCCTTGGTTGAAAAAAAATACAAATCACTTTAAAATTTTCAATCAAATCAAAGGCGTTCCTTCGGAATGTTAAAGATAACTATTTGTGGGGTAATTCTAAAAGAAAAAGAAAGAACTTTTAAGATGTCCGAGTGTCGTTGACATGTAACCTCCTCCCCCATTTTTCTTAAACGTGTTCTCCATTCATAATCAAAGGGTTTGCTCATCCCAAATCCAACACATTCAGTTCAGTACTCTGAACTGGTTTTTCTGAATCTCCAGATGGATGACCACCCATTCGGAGGGTTTGTGAACGCATTTTTTTTAAGGGTGTGGGGTCATTTGATGGTCGTTTTTTGATAATAGGGGAGTGGTCATCGAGAAGGAAAGTGATTGTTACGTGAGAGAGGATTCTATTTCCGCGTATTATGAAGGTTCGGTATGATAAGTAAATTATACCCGCGTACTAGATAGTATTTAATCGCACATGGGTGTGTGTGAAGTACAATTGAAAGAAAAAAAAACAATATGTTATTCGACTCAGTTTCCCACTTGGATGTTTTGGAGAGTCTTTACTTTCGTTGAAGAAACAAGGACTTTTCATATCACTCTGTGACTTCCGAACTTAGGCCCATTTTTTCAGCAAGAAGACTTCGATTACAATTCATTTAGGAAGCTTTTCATTTAGCTAAACTATGTTATACTGAACTATGAATGCACACAAGCTAGTGTTACTTTAAGTATAAGTTGATATAAATTCAAGTACATGCAATGTGTTTCCATAAGTACTTCTCTTTTCAGTATTTTCGAATGCTTTCCGAAATTAGTGAGATACGCATTGGTTCTTGCTTAGACCGGGTCAAACCAGTTCTTCTGCGCGTATCCAATCTAAAAAAGTCCAAGATTTCTGTTCGGCTTCAAACTTTACACTTTGGCACTTTGTTCTTTGATTTTCTTCTCGCCAAGAGCCTCACCACGCCCCTGCCCTCCTCTTCTCTGGAAATAAATTCTTTTTTTACTCGGACACGACTTGCTTATTAAGACGGTCTACACTACTGTACCGTTTTAGATATGGAATAGCAACTTTTGTTCACGAATGATCTGCTTATTTAAAAGTTGCTTTATAGTCAGTCTACTTTGTAATAATTTTCATATTAAAAGATTATTATGAGTTCTGGTAAAAAAGTTAAACTTTCTATCATCCGATATCATTATTGAGTAAAAAAAAATTCCAAATTAGACGAATTATGTGAACAACTGAGTATGAAACTTATGTCTTTTGGAAGTAAAAACGTTCTAATAAAGAATTCATTCTCATAAAATTTGAAATTTTAAAGTATTAGGCAGACATTACATTTATTTTTGGTGGTTGTTTTGGCATTAAGAGGAAAAGAACCTTTAGTTGACCATCCTTTGTTTGAATTATTTTAATATATGTCTTTAGATAGTATATATTTTTCAAAGTGAAGGTTTTACCTAAGTAATTGGATCTAATCATTTGAGATTAGATTTAAATATGTGTTACAAATTAAGTACTTTTTATATTTATAGCCTAAAATTGTACTGAAAATTGTAGTTTCCAACACTTGGAATTCATAAAATTGTAATAAAATGAAATTACAAAGTATAACCTAATGTTCCTTTCAAAACGTTGAACAATTATCTTGTAAAGTAACTTGTGCATAATATCGTCATCATTATATCGGCGAATAATCTAAACATTAAGCAATAAAAACGCAAAAATAAATTTCGTTAATTTCTTTTTGCTGTCATTTTACTGCTGACCTGACTTGGCGCAACACTCCGGTGATACATAACATCAGAGAGACAATATTTCAGACGGTACGTAACGAACCTTTTTTCACTCCAGCTTATTTTGTTACTGAAAGAAGTTTACGACATCACTGTCTGTGTGAAATGCCAGTGACAACAAACCAGGGTGATATTTTACGCATACGAATGTTGCTGATCCACATTTTTGCTGTAAAGATTTACTAATTGTCCGTGGGTTGAATCAAGGTGAAAAATCTCGTAAACTGTCTCTAGGTTGATCAGTTAAGACAGTTTTTTCCCCTTTTTCGTGATTGCTACAGTAAAAAAGACCGATCTTAAGATAACGACTGCAAGTTACCAGAAAGTAGTTTGATAAATATCACGAGACATAGTGTGGTTGTGTGAGGTTGTACAATTTATTTAGGATTACTGAAAGCTTTTTATCTCTGAAGCTATTGCAATAAATTATTAAAGATAATAAAAAGGTATTCTACATTCACAATTTGCATACGAGATTGGTAGTTACTTTATGTAAAATTGTCTACTTGACTAATGCAAGTTTTAAACGCATTTATTCCATATCTGGATCCCTAATCTTCTACGAGTTTCACGCTGGGTTCTTTTTACTTAGTAATATTTTCGACTACTGGTTGGTAATTTGAATGCAAGTGGTAATAAAAGTCAACGTTTTGATAAAAAAAATATTGTTTATAAAATGGGTGCAAATTTAAATCTGTACTTTATATTCGAGGGGCAAAAGATATTAAAAGACTATAGCTGATTTAAGACTTTTCAATCATTCTGAGAAATTGTATTTGAAAAACCAATTTATTTGTTAAAAATATATTTGGTTTTTAAATAATATATTTAAAAAATATATATATGTACTTTCAATATATATATATACTTTCAATTACCCATGTATATACATAGGGTAATAAAAGTATAGCATTCGGTAAAAAAATTAAAAAATTTGCATTTCTCCACGTTTTGGAACATCATGATTTCAAAAAAGTGATCTAAAAAAAAAGTGTGTGTGTATGTGTGTGTGTGTGGTCAACATAATTCTCAAGCAAATTGACCTCCGATGTTCAAATTTGGTATGAGGGTTAGTGGCGGCCATGGGACCTACCATTAAGGTTTTCGTCAAAATCGAGCATGCGTATAAGGTAGGTGCCATTGAAAAAATCATGTTTTTCAATGATTGCTAAAAACGGCTTTAACGATTTTGATAAAAATCGCTGTGGTAATGCCTCTTAAGGTGTTCTAAACAACCCCACCTCCGAAATTCCCGATAAAATGTTTTAATAGAGTAAAAGGTTGAAAAATGAATGCCTTCAACACAGAGTTCTCATTCCTTGAGCATACCTCATCAACGATCGTTTTTTCTTCTCCTATCAGTTTCGCTTATAATAAAAGATAATATAAGGATTATTGAAAGGTATATCACCAAAATCACCATTTTGGCAAATTTATTATTATTATTATTATTATTTTAACCATACAAGAATTATTGCAAAAAATGTAGCCACACTGGCCATTTATTCTAAATGAAGGATGAAAATATACAAACGGTAAATGACACAATAACACAAATACACGTCAGTATTATAGTGCAATTGAAAGTCGTGCGATGTTGCACACCCCTAGTTTATTTAAAATAGCAGCTTCTGTTTTACTAATAAAAGTAATATAATGTAAAGACATTTTAAAGTATAATATTTTCTATGAATATATTTTTAAGTAAAAAGATACTATGGTTAAATTAAAAATCAAAGAAGGGTTTTACAGATGAGGGATTTGCTTTTATAGATTTTTTTAACATTTATTTTAATCCCGATATAATTGTATGTATTTAAAAAAATGTGTTCCCCAGTAATGGGGATAACTTAAATTCCCCTTTCCGTCTTCTAAACGGTTGAATTAAAAAGTTAATGAATTTAAGTATTTTTTCATTACTGACGAAACAATTTTAAGACCAATTTTCGATTCAAGTGACTTTGTAAAGCCAAATGGTTTTTAACACATCAAATTCTTAAAACTCTTTTTACATCATCCATGAAATAAAATTTGCCAACATTCAATACAAGTTAATGTTTAGGTTCTGTTGAAAAGGGACAAAATGAAAGTTTATGCAAACAAATGTTTGAGTTATACTCGTCGACGGATAATAAATCACAAAGTAACAATCACTAAAATTATAAATTCAAACATACTGCAGAAATCAAAATTTCAATGTCGAATCATCATCTATGTAAGAAATATGTACTACTATTAAAGCAATAATGAATAGATATTTTTCTTATCTTAGAAACAATTTAAAATGTAAACTGTTATTGAGTTATACAACCATGCAATCACTAAATTCTTTTTCAAACTGTAAAATAGCACATACGATGTTAAATGACTAGAATATAGACATTAGTAATAAATATTCATCACTAACAACAGGGAATAGTTAATGATGTGAATGATACGCCATTTACATATAATCATGAGATGAATTGCGACCAGTCATCTGTATCATCGGAAAGGTGTTGCCGGCGCACGAGAAGTAAAACCATTTGATTGCTTGAATGATATATACGAGTTCATTTGCCTTTGATAATCGTCACTTGTAAGAAATTTTAATAAGTTGCTTGCTCTGAAATTGATTTTAGTTTCGCACAAAGTAATAAAATAATAATTTATGAAACTAAAATAATAATTAATAAAGATTTTAGACATTAAGTATGTCTTTGAAGTATAAAAAATTATCTTATATATACTTATTACAAATCATTAATTAAATTCTAGTTTTTGTGATTTTGTCTGTGCAGGAAAAGAATGAGTAAAGTGATCTACAATAAATTGTAATCTTACATAAACTATGAAGATTATGCATGTGCCGTCACAATCAACTGCTGACTTCGAGGTGAGTATGCGGAGTTGTAACGTGTTTTAAATTTGGGTATGTGAATTAAAGTTTGTAAACTTTCTTTTTACATTGTCATTGACAGTAAAGTTCTGGAAACTTTCACCGATTGATCAAAAAAGATTCCTTTAAAAAAACTCCCGATAGAGAAACTATCTTTGTTTATAAAGTGGATGATTAACGTCAAATTTAAAATGGAAGTCATCATTCTTGAAAATCACCAGCATGCCAAACTTAAGCAGGAGCATTTTGAAAAAGTCTTGTTTGTTGTTTCATAAAAATGTAAGTGAAGATATAAACTGCAAAGTTTTGTCTTTAAAATTTTAATTTTTTTTTTTTTTCTTCTTTTTTTTATGAAAATGGTTTCAGGCAAATGAGTAGGTATAATTCGAGAACACCTCCTTCCAAATCGGTTTTTAGTTTGTTATTGATTTTCCTGAAAATTTATTTATGGTTAGGTTACAAAAACTTTTTTAACATCTTTTCGAATAGTTTTCATTTACATTTGGTGCTTCAGTTAAAGAAAATTATATTTCTGGAAAATTATGTTAAAACGTTTCAGAATCTAAGCAAGAGTATATTTAAAAGTTAGAGAAAGTTAGGAAAATAAAGATAAATGTTAAATAAGAAAATACTGAATAACAGGGGTAGAAAATAAGGTCATAAGAAATAATGGGTTTTTGACTGAGATCAGGTGAATAACTATGAAAAATTTAGTAAAAATCTGTCAATGTTTGAAGCGATTTCTGCAACGAATACAGTTAAGAAGAAAATTACGCGTAATATAACTTAAACAATTTATATTTTCCTACCGATCTATCTCTTCTTTGCAAAAAGATTTATTATAAATAGTATAAAAATTTGCAGATCTTTATATCATCATAATTAAAATTTAAAACGTCCTTATTTACCACAAATACGCTGGTCAATATCACTCAGCACTGACCAATCCCGAAGTGGATTTTTGTAGACTGGCCGTTGCTACGGATCTTGGACAATCTCACCTAGTACTGGGTAAAATATACTGGAAGTTTTGAAATGTTGATGCAGAGTTTTGAAATTGAAATATATTTTTATAAGAAGGGACGGAGGAGTAAAAAATATGTTTTTTGATGGTTTTGACTTGTGTATTTAAGAAAAAATTATGTATGTATTTTGGAGCAATTCTAAAGTATTGTTATGTATTGGCCAATATTCCCAGAACCCCTGTTTCCAATATCGGCCAATATCGCTGTGGATACCTGGGATATTGTAATTTCAAAAAGTAACAAAATGAATTTTTTAAAAGAAAGAGAGTAATATTTTCAGCTTTAGCGTTGTAGTATCTAAATCAGTAAAACATCCAACCATATGAGAAATGCTTCCAATTTTATATTTACTTAATAAAAATTTAAGTTAACTTCGTTTGGTTTTTATTAAAGACACTTTAAAAAACGCGATTAGACACTGTTTGATCACCATCGTTACAACTATTCAACATTTTGCCAAATATGATAAAAGTAGAAAGTTGCAGATTCATTTTCCTTCGAAAATATAACTTAGAAAAAAAGTAATTGTAATAAAAGTGAAATTCAACGTTAATATTGCTTTCAAAACAATATCTTTCCATTCTCTATATATGAAAAATTTACAAAGTAGAAGAAAATGTAAAAAAAAAAAAAAAAAAAAAAAAAAAAAAAAAAAAAAACTACAGACAAAGAAATAAAGAAATATATTTTTCTGCAAACCCTTTATAAAATAAATGTTTTCTAAATACCTAAGATAATTTTTTTCAATGTCACAATGGTATATTATTTTGATAAATGAAGTAATTAAGTTTAGCTTACATAAATGTCAAAATGCATTTTACAAACTAATAAGCAATGGTCTTGTAAAATGTTAAAATCCCTTTCAAAAGTTAAAATATTAAATAACTATTGAGGATTGCAATTATATTAAGTATACAGAAGTTTAATTTTCTTTAGTCCTCGCTAGCAAAGTATATCGGAATTAGCCAGATATATAATTGGATTTTTATTTTTTCGTAGTTTTCAATAAAATTTCCCCTTATAATAGTAAGCTATAGTTTAATTATTCGTGAAAGAAAGATGGAATTGTCAATAACTAACACTTTCAGTATTATTTCTAAGCAATTAGAGAAACTTCCCAAACAAAGAAAGATAGCTTGTTAATTAAATTATAAGTGGTAATAAGAAAGAGATTTGTTTAGGTACTGATCTTATTAAGTTCTTGCAACCTATTTGAGAAATTGTGAGACTTTTGTAAATATTTCTTAAACTTTCATGAATTTCAGTTTTCATTAATTTCAGTTAGAAAATCATAGTTGATTTTCATAATAAAGCTAGACAAATATGACTTTTCATATAAGCAATTTCCTGGATATATTTTAAATAAACTTGAATACCTAAACTAAACAATTAACACCTTGATAAAAGACAGTGATAATTTGATAACAACGGTACAAGATTTTCATATGCGTCCCATTTTTTAATGACTGTAATCATTAATTTCTTATATTATATTTACAACTCGTTCTTTGTCATTATTTGCAGTGTCTGTAAAACTTTTAGGTCATAGATAAAAAAATTCATCTATTACTTCTTCAAAAATACAGCCCTACTAAAAGTCTCATAACCCGGAATTCAAATATTTACATCATTGTATAGGGGATGGTATCGCAAATTGGAACTATTGTACCGTGAAGCAGTTTTTGTTGTGCTGTATCCTACTAAGCAAGAAGTAAAATAATGCACGTCAGTTTACAGTTTTTCGACATGTGATTGAATACTTCTTATAAAGATTTGCACGAATCTTGTGTTGGCTAAACAACAAATTGTGATAATCCTAATATGTATTCCGACCAAACGGTATAGTGGTTAGCGTGCTAGCTTCTTGACCGCGAGGTTGCGGGTTCGAGTCCCGTGTTAGGCATGTATGTTGGCTTGTCTAATGACGAATGTTTCGGCGCATTATAGCCCTCGTGTTGCTGACGGCGCCGGATAATCTGAATACAACCAACCAAACCTACTATGTAGATATTCTGAATTTTGAATTTATGTTTATATTTTTATTAATTATAATTGTATGTTTTGATAAAAGAGGCCAAATAAGTTTATAAATGCCCCTAATGTAAGCATTAAGTGAAATAACATTATAGGATGTTTTGTTTGTAAAGCCAACCAGTTTTAGATTGTAAAAATAAATATCATTTGAAATACCCCAATGAATAACATTAATTTTTTACTGAAAAATAACAATATGCATTTACAATCTAAACATTCTAGAATGCAGTTTTGATAATATATTCTTAGAAATGTATTAAACTAGTAAAAAATCAATTATTATTTATTTTATGTTTCATAGAACTGAACATTTTGCAATGTTTTCGTCCAATTTGATTATTTGATATTATAACTCCATCTAATTGTCAAACTCATTTTAATTGGAAACAAACTCAATAATGTAACAAATGAGATGGAGCGACTATTTCTCAACACTGCCAAAAGAACATTTTCAACAAGAGGAGAAACAGTCAGAAGCAAAGTATTGATAGACTCAGAACAAAAAGAGATTAGAAAAATTAAAAAAAAAGTTATAAGAAAAACATAAAATGTTGTTTTCCACTAAAAGTATACAGAAAATATTCTGAAAAAAAAAAGGAAACAAAATACAGAAATTCTTAACTTTGAAGAATTGTAGTGTCCCATGTCTGCTGAATACATCAGATACTCTAATTCCTCCACGTTGATATGTAATAGTTGAAGGAACGTGTACTTTTGATGATATATAACTACCAGCAGACATAAAATTTAAGAACGATATCGAGACAAGAGATTATTCATTAATGATATTGATTGAAAAGAAAAAGAAATGATTTCGTTGTGAATGAAAACAAAGATAGTTTGTTTTTGATAATAAGCATCATAGTTAAAACAAGCAAAAATTATTTTTTTTAAAAAGGGAAAAAATCTGTAAAATCGATGAAAGACATATAATCTGCAAATTACCAACCCCATCCTTTGCAAGAAGTTCAGAACTACATTCAAATTTTGTGAAGCGATGGATTACAGTGGTTATAATGTTTAACAAATACATAAAACAGTGTTGAACTTAGTTTATAATTTCAACAGTTACATTTAGTTAGATTTAGTAAATTTTTAACTACTTTATACATACATAATAAAATCACTTTTAATAGTTATTGATACATTGAAACAAAACTCTTACAATGAAACAAATCCTTGATTATATCTCATTTAATTTAGCATTTATATCCTCGAAACAATGCAAAGTCAATATTCAGTTTTGATGCACAGCTAAAAATGTAAGCAGTATTTACATATATGGTAATTGAATTATCTTAAAATTTCAAAACTAATAAAGCTTTAACTTTGATTATCCTGACATTAAAGCCGTTAAAACACTACTTCCTAAATTTATTCAAAACCAATTTTAATTTTTTTTTTACTTTGGTTGAGAGATGGGGATGTGGGGGGGGGGGGAGAGAGAAGACCAAAAGTTGGTTCATACTATATTGCCTTAGTAGAGACTGCTCGATGTTATTCAATGCAACTAAAGTATCAGTAAAAACACCCGCTATTTACGAGTTTGGGTGCTTTGACTTAACTTTTTCCACTATATTTCAGGAGCATGCATGTTTGATTCCAAAATTTAGTCCTTTAGACGTGATGTAGATAGATCATATTGATTTGATGCATTAAAAAAAATTTATAACTCAACTAGTTTTTGTAGTTGTTGTCTTGGTCACGGTGGATTGTTGCAAGGAAAATCTTTAATTCAATAAACACATCTACTGTAACAAATTATAAAGTGTAAATTTGCTTATTCTGTGCAATATTTTGAGGTATATTTTTAGAATTGAATAAAACTCTTTTACTTCAAATCTCCCATTTACCGTAGAGATTTGGTCTCTTCGCCCTGCCTCTGTCCTCCTACACTTCATTTTTCTGGACCTCAGTATTTGGTTGTAAGCCAAGGTAAAGTTTGGTTGTAAATCCAAGGTATTCCGATAAGACATGTTAATTTTTTTATCACATACAAAAACAATAATAAATGCTCATTAAAAATGCTAATTTGAAATAGCCGGTGGAGTTTTTTTTTTTTTTTTTTTTTTTTTTATACTTTATAAAATCTCTTTATACTGTATTAAAAACTACCCTGTTATTTTCTTTTAAATTTCTGTTACTAACTACTTTAATTGTTAGTGTTGTACCTAGTAAAAAAAATCATATTGTTACGAATTTTCTCAGAGAAAATGACTGTACAGTTTTACAAAATAAAACTGATTATTTATATTCCTTTTAGAGAATCACAAAACTTCTTTAAACCGCAGCAAACTCGTTATCAAACTTTATAATTAGCTACAGTACACACAACTTCAGGTACAGCAATAATTCAGGCTCCGCAAAAGTATACAAGTGCTCAGCTCTTTTCAAAACATCTTTTAAATACCAACGATCTCGAACTCCCCGCATTGATGACATTTAAATTCTCGATGGCGAACTTTCCCGAAAAATCAAATTCAGATGATTTTGAAGCCAGAACAAGCAAAATAATCTTGAAATTTCTTGATTAACTTTTCTTTATCATCGTTGTTGACAAATAAATTCAAGAAAATAGAATATTAAAATATATATATATATAAAATATGTACATTATTTAAAATTATATACAGAAAAATAGCGTAACATTATGCATTAATAAATGCTTCGATACATATTAGGACCCTAAAATATGAAGCATTACATCTATAGACTAGGGACAGATTGATGATTCCTTGAGTCGAAAAAACAGAATAATATTTAATGAAAGATCTTCAAAACATTCAATTCCAAGTATACAAAGAAAGAGGAATCTACTTGTAATAATAATGAAAAAAAAAATTTCCCTTCACTCCTATCTAAGGAATAAATAAGACAGCGACAGCAATCCCATTGATGCCGTGTCATCAAATGAATGAATGAACGCCGTCAGAATCATGTAGATTAAGTCGTGACTGGCTGTGTGTGTATCTGTGCCTGCATCACAACCAAATTTGCTGTTGGTGACATGTATCATCACTTATCTGGCATGATGCATTGTCATGACATCGTACTCGACACGATGGGGTGTAATTAATTCAATCTGCGTAGTGGGCAACAGCGGAAAGAAAAGAAAGTTTGACGAATGCAGATGTGTAGTATCTTCCAGGTGGGACATTGGTCTTTAATTTGCATATTGTAAGAAAAAGGTGAAACAAACCGTTCGGTTAATGTGGTATTTGTTTTTTATTTATGAGAGTTGATGCTAGTGATATGTGGCACAGAAAATTCAAATTGGATTTATGGTAAAATATTTTTAAAAATTAAGCATCGACGAAAATTCCAAGCAAAATTGGGAAATGTTCGTCAGACTTTTATACTTTTACAGACTACATATTGAGTTTAAAAGATTCAGGGATCAAATACATCGATATCTGGTAGATCGATATTAGGTAGAAAGATATGCAAGAGCTTCGATAACGTAATATTAAAATTGAAAACTTTCGGTTGATGTCCTTTGTGAAAGATAAAAAAAAAAAAAAAAAAAAAAAAAAAATGAAGAAATCACGACACTGTTTGGTATTTGGTCTTTCTAATGGAGCTAACTTGACAAAGGAAATACTTTGATATGGACTCAACAGATATCAAATTGTATAAAGTATAACATTTCAGCAAACACATGATATTCGGGAAAGATGTGATTTTGAAAAAGAACAACACATATATCCGAAATCAATGTGTTTACTGCGTTGTTGTTTATTAAGCTTGAAAGAAAAATTCAAAAGTTTTTAGTATACATTTTTATCTAAAAGACCGTTTTTTTTTTCTTCTTATTTAAAGCTATCTAAATTAAGATGCAATAAACACATTTATTTTGCTATCATTATTATTATCTAAAATACAAGTAAGTTTTAATTAATAATTTTAAATACTCACTTAATAAATTAATAAATAAGTTTACATTCTCTCTATTTTAGAAAATTGTACTAAAAATATAAATTACTATTCATATTACCTATACAAAGTGCTGCTGCTAATCAAGATAAAAACAAGATCAATGCACAAAAATATTTGTCTGTCATTGGTCACCCAAACAGTTCAAAATAAAGAGGTAAGAGAAAAAATGCTAATGTCTTATTTAACTTCTTCTAAATCTACAATGAAATATCTAAAATTTTAATTAATATTCTTTTATAACACAATATTTTTAAGCATTTTGTTTCATCTAGAAATCGGTTATAAAGAAAAATGATTCTCTTTCGGTTTAAGAGTACAATTATTCAACTTAAAATACTCAATCATCAAAAACACCTACAGTGTTATGAATATAAAATCAAAGAAAGGCGATGCAAATGTTCTTCTGCATATGAGAACTAAAAATCAAAATGGTTCTATGCGGTGTATGTTCCAACCTTCACAACACATGTTACAACTCTACAATAATTTGTGCCAGTCCTCTTATTTCCGTGAATGGTCCAGGACTTAAAAGGTAAATAAAGTAAACAAATCGTAAATTTCAGCTGCTATCGCAGGTGTGCTTATCTTTTTAAGACTTAACCTGAGACCACACTTTCGTGGTCTAACAAGCATTCAGACTTCGCGCCTTAACTCCAAATATCACGACTATGGTAAGAGTGACGGGATTTCTTGGTATCGCAAAAGATTTTAATGTCATTTTAGTCTGCCCGAGGAGAAATCATCCACTTTTCTGCTTGAGCTGTGAAAGGTAGGACATAACCTTTTGTTGTGTCTGGCTATGAATCAATTTGCGCTTGGAAAATTGGTGGGAAGTGACGGTTTTGTGTTCTTATGTAGAGAAGTATCCGAACTCCCGTTTTGTGTCAATGAAATTCGTAGTGTTTGCTTCTTCAAGTTGAAAAGACAAAGACAATGCGCGATACGTCATTTTTTTGCTTCGGCTGCAGTTGGATAAAATGAATATTAATGGAAGTTTTATGTGGAATGTTAGAGCACAAAAATTACGGTGACTTTTACTTGTCGTTCCACCGAGGTCAAAAAGTTGAAGAACTTTAATCCCTCAATAAAAAAAAAAAAAAATAAATAAAAAAAAAAAAAAAAAAAAAAAAAATTGTAACAGATTGTTTGTTCGTGAAAGAAAAAGTGGTTAATATGTACATGGTGATGCTTGTTGATCGGACTCAAAATTACAAATTTAAAAAAAGTAAAAGGAAATGGTTGAATATAACAATGGTAAACAAAAATAAATGTGTTTCTGATTTTAATTTGAAACTAAATGCCATGAATATTAAATGTGTGTTTTTAGCTTTACCATAGTAAACGTAAGTAAGGGATGTTAGTTTTCTTCGAAAATTCGTACAGAATTGCAATTAGTCGAACCCACAAATGCATAAAGAAATTTGAAATATCTAATTTTACGAACTGAATTCAACAAAATCATTAAGAGTAAAATAAAAAAGTAATATTTGTTGAAAGATGAGGCTGTTTAAATATTAATGATATCAAAAACATAAAACGATATATTTACAGCTAACGCAATCAATATAGTAACTAGTATATGAAAAAATTTAATTAGTAGATAGTGCAATTCTCATTATTTCATTTAACACTTTGATTAATCACTTATTCAAAAGTTTACAAGAAATTTAATTAGTCATTAAGTTTTCAATCTTTTATGTTTAAATATTGTTTCTCACCATTCTGAATTCCTCGAAAACATGTCAAAACTTAAAAAATATGTAATCACGAATAGTAAAAGCAAGCTGATAAAAAGCAAAAAACATTTTAGAAAAGGTTTAAAATTTCAATAAAAATAAAAATATATAATGCAAAGATGAACAATAAACAAAATCGGACTTTTGTGAATGGGAGTTTCAAATGTAATGGGTTGAATTTCAAATTTATCTGTAACAATCTGAATGACTTTGTAACTATTCTAATGACAGTTTGTATTAAAAAAAAAACCTTTTGAAATTTAGCTCTCGTTTACAGTTTTATCAGAATGAGCCTTAATACGCAAAACAGTAAACATAAATAAACTAACTTTGAACTTAATGAATAAAATTTTGTGTAGTACAAATACATTAAAAGAAAATGTCAACAAAAATTATAGTGTTCAAAAGAAAAAACTTGGAAATTTACTATCTACTATTACAACTATTCAGAAAGAAAGTGAAAGAGACAGCACTACTATTTCAAACAACTTAAAATAGATTAAAATAATAATCAATTGCCATTATATGATTATTTATGCAACTATATTTTTCTTTAAGCAAGACTCTTTTAAAAAATATTTTCCATCTTAATATAACATTTGATCTATTCATTTTCACACTAAGAAAAAGAAAGTTATAACATTATTTCTTTTTTAAATTTTTAAAAACATTTATATAATACATTAAAATTTTAAATGTTTTATAAGTAATTTTAATCAACTTCTTACCCCTCACATAAAACTCTTAATATCCATTTTCACCCAACACCAACCCAACTAACAAACAAAATAAAAGTTGTACTCACATCCACTTAATAGCAAGTCCCTGCGGAAGCAGTAACAACAGAACCAGAATATTCAAGTACTCCGATCTCATCTCCATCTTCACCATAAAGTCCAGCCACCACAAACAGATGAAAAAAAAAGTCCCCTGTCAACCCCCCCTCCTACCTGACACACAGTACCACTTTCTTCATCAAACCAGAACAGTATTCTTCAAAAAACATAACTTCTATTTACAGTACCAGGACAAAAAAAGTTCAAACACGCGGAAGAGAGCAAACTTCAGAGAACGGAGAACCAAACGATCGCGCGTGTATCACGGACACACACTAAACTGCGAGTGTAGCGAAACCAGTGCTCTCGTTTGTGGACAAGGTAAGGATGTTTGAGAAGATGTTTTTGGTCGCTCCTCCCCTCTTTACCTTGTGGTCCAATGGGGATGCTTCTAAGTTTTCTTTTTCGGTTTTGTCGCGCGGACGCACGCTCTTTGGTTTTGTTTGGTTGCTCTGGGGTGGATGTCGTTGTGGTATTGTAAGAAGCAGGGACTTAATTGTTTTTAACGTTGTCTTCTCCAAATGCCGTGTTGACATCTCAGAGATTTTTTTTTAATTACTTTCTTTTTATTTATTATGTATTGTATTTTCGGTTTCATAAAGGGGATATTTGCCATACCCTTAGGATGTTCTGATTCTTAGTGACGCTAAGAAGAGTGGAAGAACTTTTTTTTTATGGAATAAGGCACCAGATCTGAAGTACTAACTTTTGAAATAATAATACATCATTTAAATTTACACCATAAGTAATTTTCATGATGGTTAACTAAACTACCTATTTTACTTTCTAGAAAAATGCTGCAACTGTTATAATTCAAGACTAGCAATGGAAAATGACTTAAGTACCAAAAAAATTGAAAATCTTTTTTTTTTTACGGAAAAATGTCCCGCGCTAAGCAAAGTGATGAACGCCCCAAGTGCGAAATTCAGTAGCAACAGTTCAAATTCAATCTGATACTTAGTCATAGCCTTAAGTACCAATGCGAGGGTTTTTCCTTTTTCGGCTCTCCCGAAAAAATTTCTTTTTTTTTTACTTAGGTCGTTTTCCATTTCTAGTCCTCAATTGTTATTATTTCAGTACTTTTTATAAATTGAAAAATATTCACTCGTTTTAAATTGTAATATATTAACTCACTAATTAGTGATGAGTGAGTCACTCAATAAGGAGTTTGCTTTTTAAATATAGAAATCATATCAAGAAATTTTGGTTAGAAAATAAATTGCTTAAAAATTGACTATTCTTTCACATTTGTTAGTTTCTTATTTTAATATAGAATAGCATTAATTTAATTTGAGTACGTAAATAGACATTTTAATATAGAATTAAATTTCGTGAAAAACTAGTACTGATATAAAATTGTTCGATTTAACAGATTAGTTCGGCATTCTTGATGGTAGAGAGGATACGGTAGTTGCAATTATATAAATGAAAATCATTTAAGTGTAATTTTTCAAACTAAAAACACCTTTCAATTATTAGTTATAATTAAAATACAGAAACCAAAAAAAGAATAAATTATTAAGTTTTCTTGGAATTAGTCAATATTAATTTAAATTTTCTCCTATTTGAGAATACGATAGAATCTTCTTGGGAGGGATGATAAATTTTATTAGCACCACCTCAAGACATTCATATGCTTGTATGGATGATACCTTTGATGGCAGAGAGGATATATAGATAGAAAGTTTGTATAAATCGTAAAAAATAACTTCCCATAAATGGTTTTTCTTTGTTAATGAAATCTTAACACTTAGTACGAAATGTTAACATTCCGTTCAACACATTTTGAATCCCACGAGAGAAATGTAATTTACTGATAAATCTTTATTTAAGAAGAAAACGACAAAAAGAATTGTTATATCGGATGACCTGGATGTATCAAATATTTTTGATACGATATGTATAAAACAAATTAATTTTAACGAGGAATTAGTAATTGTAAGAAGTAATTTCTTCATGAAATGAATCACGTGTTACACATTCTACGAGGACTTTGGCGATGTGTAGACTGAAATTATTTTACTTTTATTATTTTATTTTCTGAATCATTATTTGAGTAATGTTCAATTAAATTCAACTGGAGAAGGAATAAAGTGTTTAGGAGGATGGACAAACATCAACATCATATCAGATTGATTTTATTAAATATTTATGGCACTTGAAATACACGGGCCTGTTAGAACATTTGAAAAACGAAAACATTAATATTTTTAACTTTTTAAAGTGACAATTCATTTTAGATAAAAACAGACCAAAAATAATGTATAATATTTTTTTTTGATATTCTTTAAAATTTAGAAAACTGTTATTTATTTCAAAATTCTTGGACCTAATAGCTCCTTTTGTGTAGTATGGTAGGTATATTCTGGCCTGGCAGAATGATGGCAAGTTAAAAAAAAACTATTATTTTAGAATTATCTGCTATTAATAAGTGCTTATTATTCATTTATAACAAAATATCAGAATGTGATGGGTCCTTTTGAGGGTTAGGGGGGCGTTGACATAAAAACCCTCCTTTAGATACGCGCCTGAATGGGACAGTTGCATTACGTGTTGTACCAATAAAATAGTAAGAGGGATTTTTTTTTCAAAAGATAACATAGAAAATTATAAATTACACTTTAAACTTTTTCTTTTTAAATTTGCTTGGGTTCATTGGGTAAATCCCAATAAATTTTTGAAGTAGTGAAATTTTAAAAAAAATATTGAATAACTAAAAAAAAATTCCAAATTCTCCCATCAAACTATTTGTTAAAATACCCTCTTTTAAAATCCTAAGATAAGATAGCATTTTTGCTGTTTGACTTAAATTTATTTCCAATTGGTTTATATTTATTTGCAATAAAAAAATGTCAACACTTTTTGTACAATATTGCTTTCTTGTAAATATCCATTTGTAGCTACACTTTAAAACAAGTTAAAAGTGTCTTTCACTTTTGGGTGAAAGATCATCTCTATACTAGCTGATGATGAAGATTATGAAAATGTTCTCATTAATTCATTGGAAATTTAAGATATTTCTGTTTACGTATTGAATCTCATACATTTCTCATAAAACACTGCATAACACAATCAAAAATTGTACTTGTTTTAACACTTGAGTATTGAAAACTGGATTCTCTTGTCTGACATTGGTAAAGGTTTTCAAGTATAATTTAGTAATGGTATATTTTTCAGATTCAGTGTATCCTTGTTAATTTTTATTAATCGATATTGCTAGTGCAAAAATGAATGAATGCATTCAAAAGATCTGTATGGAGAATGATAATGTGGTTGCATTTAAAAAAAATCAAAATCTAAAAAGTCATAGGGAAATAATCGTAAATAAAATTAAATTGTTTGGCCTCAATGAATATCTTCCAAATGTGTACTTTTTGTTCTAAGGTATTGCTTATGTACTTAATATGTGTTTAAATGGATAAAGGCTTCAAGTAACTAATACTATATTTTTTGTTATATAAAATTAACATGTGTCACAATATTCCACATTACGATTCTAACACACAATCAGTTTAACATCATATAAATTTCATTTTCAAAAAATATTTAAATAAAATCATTTTACTTTGAAATATGCATTTAACAAAATTAATTATCCTAGAAAGTAAAAAGTGTTTAAATTATCGTTAATTCATCTTTTTCTGTTGTAATCGAAAATTAATGGATTGGATGTTCAAATATTACAAATTGAATTTTGTTTACAAATTTGTATTAAAAATTCATGTTGTAAGAAAATTTAGTTTATGAACTTACCTAAACTAGAGAAAATAAAATTTATAAATAATCAGTCATATATTCTTTGAAAAATCAGTATGCAATCATTACATAAATAAGTGTTATGCTTTCAAAAGCGTTAATCATTTTAGAAGAGAAAACTGCAACAAACAAAAATAGAAATTGATATTTGTCTCATTACTATATGCAGAGCGTGAACTTGATTTTTTGTTTTTGTTTTTTTTTCCTTTAGAGTAATGATTAAAATAGTGTTAATTGCATTTTTAAATTTGGTAGTAAATTTGATGTTTTTGTAGCATACTCCAATGCCAAGTAATGTGTTTTTAGATAAAAAGCAAGCTATCCATATGAAGGGTAGACCGCTGTAGCTTGATTCCCATTTTAACTGTCAATATTAAAACTGGTTATTGTCAATTTTCTAAACCCTTTACAATAAACTAACCCTCCCCCCCCCAAAAAAAAAAAAAAAAACTTTAGTTGTTACGAAAAATTTCTTTTTACTTTCAATTACCCATATGTATACAGGGTGGTTATAATTAAAGTTACCCTGTTTAGAGCCACGTAGACTCCGTTCTAATGAGCAGATTTTGATGAAACTTGGCATATACACTATATGGACAATGGGGAAAAGAAATCTGCAATAAAAAATTGTAGTTCAAATTTTTACCACCAGGTGAAAAAGTGGCGCATAACGAACAAAAACCACAAATTGAAAACACAAATTTTTATTTAATTACAGCATATGTTCAATGTGCATTCCATTTATGTCAACCACATGCTCGAAGCGTGTTATAGCGTGTTCAAGTTCTTCTACAAGTGCTCGAGCGGTGTCACGTGATTTGTCTATCCCTTGGTATACAGTTAGAAAGATTCTTCGATCCATTGTAAAATGGTATCCATATAAGATCCATGTGTGGTGGGGATTTCTGAAAGATCGTGTGTATGGAGGGAGCATCGTGTGTATGGTAAGCGCATTCAATTTTGTAGAATTTTTTTGGCCAGAATAATCGTTGATAGTGCATGGCCTTGGAACATTTTATGATCGGACGAGGCGCATTTTACACTAGATGGAGCCGTGAATACTCAGAACTGTCGAATATGGGGTGCGGCAAAACTGAATGTTGTGCATTAACAGTCTCTGTATCCTGATTACATTACTGTATGGAGTGGTTTTACGGCTGAATTTACTCTTGGTCCCTTTTTCTTTGAGGGGAGCACGCTTCATGGCCCTCGAAGGTGTTCGATTAAGGGGACCCGCTACTGCGAGCTTTTTAGGCATCAAGTCCTTCCTACCCTACAAGAACGATAATGTTTAGAGACCACTGTATTTATGCAAGATGGTGCACCACCTCACATTGCATGACCAGTGACAGCACTACTTCGTGCCCACTTTGGAGATGATCGGGTAATTTCGAGAAGTTTTTCGACTTCCTGGCCTCCTCGTCCTCCGGACTTAAATCCCTATGATTTCTGGTTGTGGGGATTTCTGAAAGATCGTGTGTATGAAGGGAGCATAAGGACTCTTCCTGAAATGAAAGCAAGCATAACACTTCATGTTGCTGCAAATGATCGAGAAACCCTTTGCACTACTGTTGAACATGCTATAACATGCTTCGAGCATGTGATTGACATAAATGGAATGCACATTGAACATATGCTGTAATTAAATAAAAATTTGCGTTTTTAATCTGTGGTTTTTGTTCTTTATGCGCCACTTTTTCACCTGGTGGTACAAATTTGAATTACAATTTTTTTTATTATAGATTACTTTTCCCCATGGTCCATATAGTGTATATGCCAAGTTTCATCAAAATCTGCTCATTAGAACGGACTCTACGTGGCTCTAAACAGGGTAACTTTAATTAGAACCACCCTGTACTTAGGATACATATGAGCCGCATTATGAACCTCGAATACATAGGATTCGGTCAAACGAAAAATTGCGATTTTTTTTATTTTTTTTGCATTTTCCCACGGTTTGGAACATCCTGATTTTAAAAGAATGATCGAGAAAAAATTTCTGTCTGTTGTCAGCTTAACTCCCGAAAAAATTGACCTATGATGTTCAGATTTGGTGAGCAAGTAGGTGGTGGCCATGGGACCTACCCATAAGGTTTACGTCAAAATCGCGCATGCGCATAAGGTAGCTGCCATTGAACGAATCATGTTTTTCAATGATTGCTAAAAAAACTGATCGAACGATTTTGATCAAAATCGCTGTGGTGTTCTAAACGTCCCCAACCCCGAAATTTCTGTAGAAATGCTTTAAAGGCGTAAAAAATTAAAAAACGAATACCTTCAACACAGAGTTCTCTTTGCTTGAACATAGCTCATCAACGATTATTCTTTCTCCTCGCCTCAGTTTCACTTATAAGAAAGGATAATATAAGAATTATCAATATATATATATCAATATATATATATAGACCATATAAGAATTATCACAAAAAATATCGCTAAACTGGCCATTTTTTCTAATCAAATGATGGAAATATAAAAACGGTAAATGACACACATCCATATCAGGAATATATTGTAATTGATAGTCGTGCCATTCCATGGTTTACTCAAATAAAGCCAAAAAAAATAAAAATTAACCAGTTAAATTACCAAATTAAGGAGCATCTATACAAACTAAATAACCAGTACGTTATAGGTTCTGTTTTGAATGATGAAATACAACAAATCATCATCTAAGACAACTTATCCTCTGATGACTTTATTGAATGCTCTGTACGATGGATTTTCCGCGTAAAAGGCAAGCAAATCACAACTTATCTACTAATATTGATAACCTGCGTACATAGTTTTGTATTAAACTTAAATATATGTTGATAAAAAGAATAAGCGCTTTTAAATTGTAATTTTACTTGATACTTAACTTTTCTAACCACAGTTACTATAAGATTTTTAACGAATCATACGGTTTTGACCGAGCTATTTCGTGACGTCACTCAATATGCGAATCACTATTGGCTAACTCGGCTAACGCTATCTCCTTTCAGTTCAAGATGTCACATAAAAGATTATTGCGCAGCCAATCAGCTCGTAGTAAAACCGAATCGCACAACACGGTAGCGTATTCAATGAGATCAGGTTGGTTGGTTGTTTTCAGATTATCTGGCGCCGTCAGCAACACGAGGGCTATAATGCGCCGAAACATTCGTCATTAGACAAGCCAACATACATTTACAAACACCCATGCCTAACTCGGGACTCGAACCCGCAACCTCGCGGTCTAGAAGCTAGCACGCTAACCACTATACCGTTTGGTCGGCTCGATGAGATCAGGATAAGTTCTCTTGGACTATATAGTTAGTTCTTAAGATGCCTAAGGAGCACGTTGAAAAACGAAATATTAATTAGAAATTAAATTTCAAGAACGCAATTCATACCAAGGATGATTATTGAATGACCAGAGTCAATTCATACGCAATGTAGTTTTTCAAGAGATTATTTGACAAAAAGTGGTTTTTAATGAAGAATCTCTTGAAAAACAACATTGCGTTGTTGGTGATCATCTGAGGTATGAAATTTTCGGCGCAATTCCTGGCGAATTTGCGCACCACCTCCCCTATTTTCATTGGCCAAGCGACGCTTTCAAGAAGCAGGATCTTCAACCTCATTCATTATAACTGTGATATGTATAACAAATTATCTGTTGTACAACCATAAAATAAAAATGATGTTTGCAGAAGAAAAAATAAATAGCGAATTTTTCATAGCAGTACATTATCTAGAAACTATCGCATAAGAAAATGGAAACTGTACAAAAAGAAGTAAGCAAAACGTTGTGATAAACAGAAACAAAGTCTAAATAATCTATGGGTTTGGAACATCACACAACTTTCAATTACACTATAATATTGGTCATTGCATAAAAATTCATGGTGTTATTTAGTGTTTTCATATTTTCGCTCATTTAAATAAAAATATTGTTGCACATATTGTCTGTATAAAGTTGTAAATAGTGACGTATTTATTTTAAAATTCTATTGTAATTTATTTTATCTTATTTTATTTATTAACAGCGATGATACAGGTTAGAAAAAGGTGGCAACACCTAAAGCAATCAGGAAATTTCGAGATGTTTCTTTTTTTTTTTTTTTTTTTACGAATTAGCTGGATATTTCGAGAAGGCCTGTATAAATTCGACCGCAGCTAAAATCGACGGACAGTTTGACTCGGAACTCGATGAAATCTGAGCGCTTTGAGGAGGCCTGACCTGAATTATCGCTGAATTAGGAGTTGTTTTCATTGAAGCTTGTGTTGAAGCTTGATAGTGATTGCACTGTTCTTCGAAAAAATTTTGTGATATCTTGAAGAAAGAATAAATAATTTTTATCTAGTAAAAACTGCGCCATCATTGCCTCTGCGGAAAATTCACAACAGTGGTGTCAGAAGTGGGATACATCAGCTTGAATGCCGACAACTAGAGGAATGATGGAAGATCAAATGAAGCAATTAATGCAAATGATTGCCACTGGTCAAGTCAAGCCCGCCAAGAAACGATTAACGCCGAACTTGCCGCTACAATTGCCGCCGGTCAAGCCCGTCAAGAATCAACAAATACTGAACTTGTTGCCGCGATTACTGGGGACATTAAAAATTTAGCTAACAAGTGTGAAACAACATCTGAAGCTGTGACGGATTTATCAAGCTTTATGGAAGTCATACATCAGTTCGCCAGAGGGAGAATCAACATCATGACGGAGCGCATGAAAATCCGATACGATGCTAAGGCCACGGACCGTTCATACCAGGAAGGTGACAAGGTGTGGTTATGGAACCCTAAACGTCGGAAAGGACTCTCCCCTGAGCTCCAGACGAACTGAGAAGGGCCGTATGTTGTCCTTAAGAAGATCAACGAGTCGTGGTAAGGATTCAACGGACACCTTCTTGTAAACCTAGAGTTGTATATTACAATAGGCTAGCCCCATGTACTAGTAAGGATTGAATGGCCTTTCCTTTTAAGGACTTCACTGCCCGAGACGTACAGTCTTTAAGAAGGTGGAAATGTTGCACAAATTTTCTGTATAAAGTTGTAAATAGTGACGTATTATTTAAAAATTCTAATTTAATTTATTTTATCTTATTTTATTTATTAACAGCGATAATACTGGTTAGGAAAAGGTGGCAACACCTAAAGCAATCGGGAAATTTCGAGATGTTTCGTTTTTTAGACGAATTGGCTGGATATTTCGAGAAGGTTCTCATGCGCCTGTATAAATTCGACCGCAGCTAAAATCGACGGACAGCTTCGGAACTCGATGAAAGCTGAGCGCTTTGAGTGTGCCTGACATGAATTATCGCTGAATTCGGAGTTGTTTCTATTGAAGCTTGATAGTGATTGCATTGTTCTTCGAATAATTTTTGTGATATCTTGAGGATATAATAGTTTTTATCTAGTAAAAACTGCGCCATCATTGCCTCTGCTGAAAATTCACAACAATATACAGTTTCGCGATATTTCTGACAATAATTTTTACATGGGCCATAAAACAACAACAACAAACTCCAAAATGGCGAAATTGACGATGTTATTCGATAGACATTATATTGTCTGTTTTTGTGCATGAAACTAAAAAAAATCAATCGTTGATGGGCGATGCTCAAGGGAAAAGAGCTATGAGTTAAAGGCACTCGTTTGACGATTAGAACACAATTGAGGCATTAGCATAGAGATTTTAATCGAAATCGTTAGAGCCGTTTTTAGCAAATGCTGAAAAACATGATTTTTCCATGTTTTCAACCTTATGCGCATGCGCGATTTTGACGAAACTCTTACTGGTATGTCCCATGGCCACCACTAACCCGTACACAAAATTTGAACATCGTAGGTCAAATTTCTCGGGAGTTATGATGTCCACATACATACAAATACACAGACACGCATTTTTTCTAGACCACTTTTGAAATCAGGGTGTTCCAAAACGTGGAGAATTTTTTTTTTTATTTGACCAAATGCTATACTTTCATTACCCTATGTAAACATGTGGAAAACTGAAAGTAAAAATATTGTTGCCAAATTAGAAAATCATAATATATTTTACACAAAGCAATTTTTATGTGTATCTGGCAACTCTAATTCTATGTTTATCAATCAATTATAACATACAAGACAATATTTTTATATTCATTAGCCAAACAAAAATACGAATTTCAATTTCCGAACAATATAAGTGTTTTAGCAGCAGCTTATGATGATTAAAACTAATATAACGTTGGTGTGTATCGTGTGGCAATAATGTCTCTGAGCAAAAGTATCTCACAGCGTTACAGAGCCAATGAGTGAGTCAGTGATAAGACCAACTCACATAGTAATTATTATGACAAAAAGCATTGTTTCAAGTAGACAATTATTTCATACCGAAAACTTATTAATACTTTCGGGGGGAGAGAAAAAAGAGTAGCGAAAACTAAATAGTTTCTTTTTAAATTATAATATTTATGTTTCACTTCTCTTCATAACAATAATTCGTTTATAGCTCTCATCACGTTATCTCTGAAATGCAGAGGACAAAGTTTGAAGGTTGACACTTTCAGATGTTGAAAATCCATAGAATGATCGAAGACATACTAAGTTTAAGATTCAAAAGTATGGTTTCAGGTATAAAATTCAGCTTAATTAATTAAAAAGTAATGATTGCGCAATTAAAAAATTTCCTATTATTTTTTAATTTGCATTTGCTTATAATAGTTTCTTGACTTTATAAGTATCAGATATAACAATTTATCAAGAAGTGTTACCAATATTATTCACTCAAAGTTTGATATTTGAGACGCCTTTTTGACACACCAATACTTACATGAAAGCTGTTTCTAGAATATGCGAAGCAAAGAGCGTAAACATGAGCAACTATTACAAACTATTCTTAATTGCTTGACTGATGAATATAAAACGTTTTTCGTGATTTTGTCTGATAAAATATGAATTAAAATGAGTTAGACAGTCGGCTTTCTCCATTAATTAAGAGTTTTATGAGATAACAGCTGAATTTGTTTTCAAGTCTGCTAGATGTCATTTATTGTTCGTTAGTTACCTGAACCCGTTTGCAGATTTCTTTTCGTAGGCTTATGTTTAACAAAGAACAGGTGTTTACAAGAAGAATAGATAGATTTGTTCATGAAAGTAATATGTCATAGAGAGTTCAACTGTAAACATATTAATGTAAATTTTTCGTTTTCTTTTCAATGTGTTTTTGATATTATTTCATAGTTTTCAATAATGTAAATTGCAATAATTTTAGAGAAATAAATTAAGCATTGAATCCCGTTAAAGAAATAAAAAAATTTGGAATTATAAAAAAGACTCAGATGTTATTCCATGATTGACAATTGTATGCGCTTGGAAGACAGTAAATACTCATGCAAACATTTGCATTGATTATAATTTTGAAATAAATAAATCAGTTCGAAATGCTGAAAATTCAAACAGAAGACAAATAATTGCTTTTAAGAACAGTAAATCATTCCTAAAAATAACAGTACTCTTATATGTAAGAATAATTCAAAAGTAGCGAAATATTTGAAAACTCTATAATTCATGCAAAAACATTTGAGAATTGGGTGGTACGGTTTTCTCAAAAATGCGCAGGAAAAATATATATTTTTTCTCATCAGGTGGAGGAAATAAGGTAAATGTGAGCAAAAACACAGTGTTGCTAAGTAGACCTCAGATTGAATTTCAGTAATTTTGATATATAACGTTTTGTTTTGTGTTTAAAAATAGCTATTTTTTCTGAGCATTACTTTAAAACTGCATCCTCCTACACTTAAATGTTTATGAATTATCAATTTATCAAATGTTTTGTTAGTTTTAGATCAATCTGTACTTAAAATATGACTAGTAAGTAACAACACAGGAAACTAAGGGTGTGGAACATCACATAACTTTCAATTACGCAATAATATTGGTCATTGCATTGAAACTTGATATGATGTTATTTAACGTTTTCATATTTTCACTCATTTAAATAAAAATGACCAGTTAGGTGATATTTTTTACATGGGACAAAGAAAAAACTCGAATGATACGATATTGGTGATGTTATTCGATAGACTTTGCATTGCTTTTTCATGAGTGTGAAACAGAAAAAAATCAATCGTAGATGGACGATGTTCATGGGCAAGGAACTGTGTGATAAGGGCATTCTCCCCCCCCCCTTTTTTTTTAAAAAATTGTTTACACTGTTATTGCATTTCTAAGGGAATTTCGGAGGTGGGGACTATTAGAACACCTTAAGAGGTGTTAGCATAGAGATTTTAATAAAATTGTTAGAGCTGTTTTTTAGCAATTTCTGAAAAACTTGATTTTTTCACGATTTCAACCTTATGCGTATGTGCGATTTTGACAAAAACCTTAATGTTAAGTACCATGACCACCACCAACCCGCACACCAAATTTGAACATAGTAGGTCAATTTGTTCGGGAGGTATGCTGACGACGTAAACACAGACACACTTTTTTTCTAGACCACTTTTTTGAATTTAGGATAGAGAAATAAAAATAAAAAAATAAATCGTTTTTTCTTTTACTGAATACTGTACTTTATTGCCCTATGTAAACATATGGGTAATTGAAAGCAAAAATATGGTATCCACAATCACGTGGAATAAATCTAAGCACAAATTGAATAATGTTCAATAAATATTTGGTACAAATTTTACCAATACATATGAAATGACATAGAAGGATTATTAAAAATAAATTAACAAAACAAAATGTTTAAGAATTATATGAAATAAAAAAAAAGTATGCGCAAAGATTTTTCAATGCAGATATCTGATATAAAATGAAACCACATAATTTGATCTGAATTAGAAGTTCAATCACCACTGGTACAGTGAGCAATGTGTTCATCTGTTAAGTTTCTAGTTTCAATTAACACTTCCAGTTTTTAGTTATTATAAAAACTGATGTTATCAAGATGGGATTGAGACACCGCATGCTAGAGCTCTTGATTTAAATATGAACTATAAAGTACCATACAGCTTGCTGCAGTGATTGAATTTACCCTACAACTCTTATGCTTTACGCTGGTGCACAATCTCATAAAGATGCTTTTGACCTGCTTTTTTACCATTATGCTTCGCTAAACGGGAGCGACTGATTCGATGTAGTAGTCTCTTGTGAAGAGAGTACCTGATCTCAGTGCAAGAGGTTGGTAGGTTGGTTGTTTTCAGATTATCTGGCACCGTCAGCAACACGAGGGCTATAATGCGCCGAAACATTCGTCATTAGACAAGCCAACATATATTTACAAACACCCATGAGTAACATGGGACTCGAACCCGCAACCTCGCTGTCTAGAAGCTAGCAAGCTAACCACTATGCCGTTTGGGCGGCCTCAGTGCAAGAGACTGGAGCGTATTGGCCATAGGGTTGTCCGGTCTGTAAAAAATGGGCCGAGCCGGTAAGGAAGTTTTTTTTTTTTTTTTTTTTTTTTTTTTTTCATATTTTTTTTTTCCAATATAAGTATTTGCCTACCTTAGCATTTTTTTAAAAAACCGAATGCAATCAAATAAGTACTTCTTCGGTTTTAGGGATTTTTTAACATACGTTACATCAGGTTTACCCAGGAGGTTATAGATCATTGGCGGCTTCAAGGGGGGGGCCATGGGGGCCATGGCCCCCTCCTTGAAGGGTTCCCTCTTCCTTCCTAGCCCTTTCAAATATCCCAAAACTCTTTGAGAATTTCCAGTTTAAAAAACGGTGAAAATACAGATTTTTAAGCACAATTTCATTAACGTAAATTTTTTGTTTACAGTACAAAAAATTATAGCCCCCCCCCCCCCCTCAGAAAAAACCCTGGTTTTAAATGTATTTACGTACACGACACAATATACGAGTTTATAGTACACAACACAAGTACACAGGTAGTGACCATCCCCCTCCTAAACGACGATTTCCTTTTTCCCGGGGGCCTCTGCCCCTTTTTGGAACAACCATGCTCTTCTAAGCAACCATGGCGCCGAGGGTAATTTCAACACGTGATGTCTGGACTAGTATGTGACTTTTGTCACTTGGGCATGGAATCGGTACTGTGTTATTGTTATAACTAGTTTAGACAGGCCATTTATTGTGAAAATATCTGTTGAACTAGCAACACTTTTATTCGTTGTTTAAAGGTTTCGTGATCATTTTACCTCGAGTAATTAGTGACGAATATCTACAATATGTCTTCAAAAAGAAAAAATGAGAGCATTTTTAAATACTTCTCTAAAAAGAAATACTCAAATACCAGAAGAGTATTTTAGAATCTCGGTTTACATACCTTTATTGGATAATATAATTGAAGACCTAATAGGAAGATTTCCAAAAGAAAATTTGGATTGTTTTGGCTTTCGATTACTGATTCCAACCTCCGATATGGAAAAGCCAACAGAATCAGAAAGCAACGAGCTTTAAAACTTATTAAAGAAGTTCATACCAATTTTACACAAATGAGTGTTATTCTGATTGAAAGTGAGCTAGCACTATGGAGAGAGAAATGGAAAAAAGAAGAATAGCTCCCCCCTTCTGCCATAGATACAATGAGAGCTTGTGACAAATATGTATATCCTACTATTTACGAGTTACTTAAAATTTTGGCAACACTACCAGTTAGCGTTGCCTCTGCTGAAGAAGCTTGATGAAGTTGCTGATGAAGTTTCTCTACCCTTCGACGCTTGAAAACGTGGCTAAGAGCTAGAATGGGGGAAGAAAGGTTAGCAGGACTTAGCTTGTTGCATACTCACAGAGACATAAACATTGATGTGAGCTGTGTCATAGGCAGATTTGCCAAAACAAAGCAGAGGAAATTGGATTTTGTTCTTTAGGCTTTCAAAGAGTAAAGAAGTATGATTGTAAAACAATTATTAACTATTTTTATTTTTTGTAATTTCTTTGTTTTACTCTTTTCTTATTTTTCAGGAGAGCAATTCAAGCTTAAATTAACTTTTTTAATTCTGCATTAAATGAAAATTACTAATTTGAAAATTCTACACTTATCATTGCAATCAAGCATTTAATCAGCAGTTAGTTTATTATAATTAGGTTACATAGTGCATACATTTTACGAACTTAAAGTTTAAAATGGCCCCCCCTGAAAAATGAACCTAGGGCCGCCTTTGTTATAGATCATGAACGCATTGCCTCTTTTTGCCAACGCAAGGCGGGTTCCCCAGTAGTCATATTTCTTGTATTATATACTTTTATGTTTCATTCACAAAGCCACATGTCGAGAAATAGTATTTTGAAAAAGTCAAGAGATCATTCGTCTATAAGTTGCAATTCAAGTGATACACACGAAATCTTAGTGACAGAGTCACAGTCATAATCGGCGAAGTCATATTCGGGAATTCATAGTAATGAAGTCATAGGCCGGTAAAGTCACTAATTGTTGTTATTAATCCTCATTAGCCAATGAAACTGTGAAACAGCAAATAATGCGTTTGGAAATAAAGCTTTTGAAGCGTTTCCACTTCTTGGTGTCTTTTTGGTACTTGATGACTGAAGTGGCAGCTGATTTGTGCTGATTCGTGGCCATGCACCAGGCTATAAATAAAGCCACCTCCTCCTGCGGTCTTCCTTCCAACATCCCAGCATATATGATCCCTCTGGCGACTGCTGCATTCTGCTCCTCAAGAAGCTCAAGTTCTATCTCCTGCATTGTTGCAAGTGATGGATGGTATTTGCGAGTAGTATTAAAGGGTAGGAAACTGGCTCAAGGGAGAAGGATTAAAACTGTTAGGAGTTGAATAGAAGGAATAAAAACTTGCTATAAGGCTTTCAGCTTGAGTTAGACACCCAAAAAAAATGAAATAGTCTGATAAGCTCGCAGAAAATGTTAGTATAAAAAAAGTTCATCTAGATATCATACTGATCGTATATAGACTCTGGAATGAAAAGGGTCGAGGATGATCGTGAGAAGATCTGCTTATAATGTCAATAAATTGACAGAAATGTTTTTTGCAACGAATAAACTTTTCATTTCACAGTTGAGATTGTGAGAGCTTATCGAGATAGTTGCTATTTTCGAAGAAACTAAGACGTCAAATGCGATGGGGTGATGAGGAAAAGTCCATGTTTATTGATTTGATTGATATGTTCAATCGTATATAGAGTATGGAAAATGGAAGGGTTATGTACTTGTGCATTCGTGTCTTGTTAGTGTTGTGTGTGTGTGTTCGTGTCTTGTCGCTGTTGCGGCGTTCTTTCCCACCGATTGTATTGTGCCGTGTGTTCGTTATTTTTGGACAAAAGTGCATCGCTGAATCGGATAAAGCAGAATGGAAAGTGGTGAGTCTTTAAACATATTATTCTTTTAAAAAAAAATATATGATTATTTTGAAAAAAAATTAAAGGCCGGTTTTACCGTTTAGATAGAAACGAAACAGTCCATTTGAAGAGGCGGATTATGAAATTTCATCTAAAGCTACAATAAAAAAACGCAAGTTTGACTTGAATCTGAGCAATGAATTAGAATCATCATCGAAAAGCATTCCACCGTATAGCGTTTACTTAGGCAAAGGCACATCCTTAGAGGTAAAAGAATATCGCAAAATTCATTACCTAACATTTATAAAATCAAATGAAAAAAACGAAATTAAAAATCGTTTAAATATACCATTAGACATGATTCCTGTTCTTATGCAAGGCTTACAAAAAATTCAGGAATACATTAAACAGTAAAGTTTTAACTCGATGCGCAAATTTTTAAAAAAAAATGAGTTTAAATTTTATAAGAATGGCTAGTAGTTTTAGAGGATTTTTACGAAGTCGAGTAACGAATTAGAAACATCATCCAAAAGCATTCTACCGTACAGCGTTTACTTAGGCACATTCCTAGAGGTGAAAGAATATTGCAAAGTTTATTACCTCACATTTATAAAATCAAATAAAAAAAACGAAATTAAAAATCGTTTAAATATAGCATCAGACATGATAGCTGTTCTTATGCAACGCTTGCAAAAAATTCAGGAATACATGAAACACTAAAGTTTTAACTCGATGTGCAAATTTAAAAAATGACTTTAAATTTTATAAGAATAGCTAGTAGTTTTAGAGGATTTTTACGAACCTATCGAGCTGCTATAAATCATATCGATATTGACATCTTGATCAGAGATGCGCGAATAGCTATTTTCGAGTTGCTCAGTAATTCGCCTGTTTTGAGGCAAAGACTCGTAATTTGTTTAACTCTTTAATCCCCGTAACGGCCCAGCCGGCTGAGTTCCATTCCGGCCGTGTCTTTTCACTTATAATTCTTACCCCCCCCCCCCCCCTTCTTGGGTGGACCTTGGAGGTCCGATACCATTAACGGCTCACTACAGTGGGTCAGAGATTTCTCTTCACAGCGGGAGGGAGAAGAGAGGCCAAGGTATTCTTGTGACTGTCGTCACACTAGGGTGGGTATAACAGGTGGTTTTCATTCTTATCTTTGGAAGCCTTTCTTTTCAGAGCTTCATGTCCAAAACACAAATACTTTGTACTACTAAAGAAAACAAACAAAACGCCTTGAGGATTTACTAGTTGTCAATCTCTATCTGGAAACCAGATAGCGAAGAGAGATAAATTACCCTTAGCTTAGCAGGGGGTCTATTGCCCTTCTCTCTAAATGCTGCACTTGGAGGGGTGAAAATGGTTTTTCTTTTCGGGCGGGAACCTGGTCCCTAAAGGATATTCCAGAAAACTGCATTGGGAACTAAAGAGTTAAATGTCATTTTTAAAAAAATAACGGAAGGGGAAACATTAAGACAGACGTTTTATTTTTGCTCTAATGCTATGAGAATATTGAGTTTATATCAGCTCAGAGAAGCAATCGACATTGCATTCGAAAAAATAAAGAACTCTATTGAATCGTTTATTAAGTTGGTTGTATTCGTTGGTTGTATTCAGATTATCTGGCGCCGTCAGCAACACGAGGGCTATAATGCGCCGAAACATTTCATCACTTAACAAACCAACATACATTTACAAACATCCATGCCAACACGGGACTCGAACCCGCAACCTCGCGGTCTAGAAGCCAGCACGCTAACCACTATACCGTTTGGTAATCGTTTATTAAGAATGGTTTGAATTGGACTATTGATCAATTTTCACATTTAGATTTGCATGTAGGCAATTATAGGGAAATGAGGGGAGGATGCAAGACTTCTGAGCTACCGATTATATTAAAAAATAAAAAAGCGCTACTTAGTATTGATTGTGCAGATGGACAGTGTTTGATTTATTGTATTCTAGCAAAACTATATCCCGTTACAAAGAATGCAGGTCGTCATACGACTTATCAAAAATATATGAAACATTTAAATTGCAAGAATCTGACTTTTCCTGCTAAACTTTCTGCAATCAAAACATTCGAAAGAGTAAATAACTTAAAATTAAATATTTTTTCTTACGCAGAAAAATTAATTTTTCCGGTTTATCATTCAAAGAATATAACAAGCAATCGCGAAATAGATCTATTCCTCTATGATGAACACTTTTATTTGATAAAAATTTTTAATAGACTTTTAAAAACAAAGCATAATGAATGCTACTTTTGTCGAAGATGTTTAAGCGGATTTGTAAAGCGCGAGTCTTTAGAACGGCATAAGGCTTTCTGCAATAATACAATAAAATCACAGCGTGTATCGATGCCTCAAAATTTAACTTTGAAATTTACAAATTTAAGTAAGATGGTACAACATGAATATGTAATTTATGCTGACTTTGAATGCATTCTTAAAAAAGAACATACTGCTCTTCCAGATAATTTAAAAAGCTATACTTGTGCTCTAGAAAAGCATGAACCTATTAGTTACTCGCTGATAGTCACCGATCAATATGATAAATGTATTAATCATGTTTATTATGCAGGGGAAAATCCCATTCGACATTTCTTCTTTACGTTAAAAAATATAACAAAAGTTTTAATTCAGAATATGAAAATAATAGATAAAATTGAAATCGATGATTCGTCTTCGTATGATCCTTCGCGATGTGTTATTTGTCATAATACCTTTAAATTAAAAGAAATACGCGTCCGCCATCATAATCACTACGAAAAAAATGTATTCGGTTTAGCTCATCAAATTTGCAATTTGAATTATAAAAAGAGATATTTCATTCCAATTGTAATACATAACAGCAAAAATTATGATACTCATTTATTAGTAAAACACATACCTCCAAACTATGGAATAGACATATCCATAATTCCTATAAATTTAGAGAAATTATTAATGTTTACCATTGATCATATGCGTTTCATTGATAGTTATGCTTTCTTGGATTCTTCTTTGAATAATTTAGTAAATAATTTAATTTTATCAAATCACGATTTTGCATTATTTAACGAATTTTTTAAAAATGAAAAAATTGCTTTTTGTTAAAAAAAAAAAAAGGCAGCTATCCCTTTTCATTTGTCGATTGCAAAGAAAAATTGGAAACCTTTGAATTTCCATCGCGTAAAGACTTTTTTAATGTTTTAACTCAAAGTGCTATTTCAGAAGATGACTATAAACATGCATTGCTAGTATATCGAACGTTTGAATGTAAAAAATTAGCAGACTACTTAGAATTATATCAAAATACTGATGTTTTATTGCTAGCAGAGGTTTTTAATTCATTCAGACGTATGTCATTAAAATTCTATGAATTGGAACCCTTGCATTTTGTGACTATCAGTGATATGACTTTTTCTGCTGGTCTAAAGTTTACAAAAATGGAATTAGAGCTCATTAGCGATGTTAATCTTTATATTTGGTTCGAAAGTCAGCTTCGAGGAGGTTTGTGCTTATTATCTAAGCGTTTGGCTAAAGCAAATAATCCATATGTTTCATCGACATATGATAAATTAAAGCCTCATAGTTATATCATTTCTTTAGATATAATAAATTCATTCGGTCATTCAATGGGTCAACCTTTATGCTATGGAAAATTTTCTTGGCTCACGTCTGATGAAATTGAGAATTTTAACATATTTAATACGAGTGATAATAGCCCACAAGGATATATTTTAGAAGTCGATCTAAGCGTTTATCCATCAGAACATGATAGATTTAATGATATGCCTCTTGCACCCGAACATTTTACAATCGACTATGAAATATTATCCGATTATAGCAAGCGTTTATGTAGAAAATTTAACTTAAAAAATACATTGCCAAGCAAAAAATTAGTTCCTACGCTATTAGAAAAAACTAATTATATTGTACACTATAGAAATTTCAAGTTTTATCTTAGTCAAGGATTAGTATTAAAAAAAATTCATAGAATTTTAGTATTTGCTCAAAAACCATGGTTGAAGGAATATATTGAATTCAATAATAAGCAAAGAAATTTAGCACAAGCAGAATGCGAACGATTTCTTTTTAAGAAATTATCAAATTCATTTTACGGAAAATGTTTGGAAAGTGTACGTCGCAGAATTGATGTCAAAGGCGGTTTAAATACTGAACAATGCAAAAAATATTTAAACAGTCCATTATTGAAATACTTTCAACCCGTAAATGAAAATTTTTCGTTATTTAAAATGACAAAACCTAATCTTTTATTGAACAAGCCTATTTATGTAGGATTTTGTATTCTAGAATAATCAAAATTAAATTTATATCAATTAAATTATAATTATTTTAAAAATTATTATAAAGAAAAATGTGAAATGATTTATACTGATACGGATTCCTTGTATTTACATATAGAAACTAATGATGTATATGCGGATTTAAAAGAAAATTTTTTAGATATTTTAGACACATCTAATTTTAATAAAACTCATACATTATATTCGAATAGAAATAAGGGCAAACTAGGCTTACTAAACATGAAATAACAGAACCTATTTCGGAATTCATCGGTCTTAAACCAAAAATGTATTCCGTTCTTACACAAGGTGGACTTTTAAAACAGACTGCAAAAGGAATTCGAAAAAGCGCAATGGCTTCCATTACGCATGAAACTTATAAAAATGTATTGGAGGAAGAGAGATTAATTAGAAAGGAACAGTTCTGCATTCAATCTAAGCAACATATCTTAAAAACATGCATTCAAAATAAAGTTGCATTATCTGCATATTATGATAAAAAATACGTGCTCGATGACGGAATAAATACATTATCATATGGACACTATGAAATTTAAACTATTTTTTTTTTTAAATTTGCGCATTTTTTTTTTTAAATGAATTTATTTGATTCCTGTTCAAATGTGATTATTAATGCAATGATATCATATGAAAGTTTGAATGAATTACCGATTTCTCCGTTGCTTGTGAAACGATTAAAAGATTTTTTCCCATTTTTATGTGTGCATAGAAAACAAAAAAAATTGCAAGCTGCGAGCAAAGTTTCAATTATCAGTCAAAGCAGATCTCTGGATAGGGAAAGCTTCGAAACATTGCTCTATCAAGCGCATCCTTTTTTAAATGATGTTTTAAAAATTTCATTGAAGTATTTTAAAATATTTCATTGTTATGCTCCTGACGAAAACGTATTTCTATGTATATCATGCGCCAAGGAGAGATTACATATGGGATGGTCAACATTTCTAGTCACTGAGATTGTATATGAAGACAGTAATACACTAGAATTTAAATGGCATTCAGAACGTTTAAAATGGTTATCCATATACTTTTGTCGACATTGCTTAAGATGTCCTTTGGTTACTATTTCTAAATGCACTCATCCTTTAAGAAATTCTCAAACAAAATATGAACACATTGCATTTTTAAAATGAATAGTTTTTTTTAAGAAATGTGAATTAAGATCGTTTTTTTTTTTTTTTGTAGGTTTGCGAATTTCCTTAGAATATTTCATTTTAAAAAATATTTTCATGTTTTTGCAATCCAAAAACATTTCTTTTTAGGACGGACTTCAATTTTTCCAATATGGCCTGTTTGCAACCAGCCATTGTCACTTTAACAAGCAGCTTCAAAAAAAAATTGTTAGCAACGTTTTAAAATGTGAGATTAAGAAACTTCCTTTGCCTTTACAACTGCAACTAGATTTAAATAATAATTACAGAAGCATACATTTAAATCAAACAAACGAATTGACATATGGAAAAATTGCTGGCTACTATAACAAATATCAAACTGCAAAGCTAAAAATAATCGCCGATTTGCCTTTGAATGCTGAAACATTTTTTATGATATCTCACTATAGAAGAAGGTTTCTTTATCTTGCCGAATCTATGGAATGGAAACATATTATCTCTTATCACTGGATTAAAACAAATCACCAGAATTCAGAAGAGAAGTTTTATTTTTGTACAAAATGTGCTAAAGACGAACTTTTTACAGATTCAGATTTTTCTGTTTATCGAATTTGCAAGCATAATCCCACGTCCGTATTTGAAATCATTCGAAGTTATGATGTTAGTAGTCTATTATGTCGTAATTGCTTGCGCACTCCCATAAAAAGTATTTTAACAGAAGACGAATGCTGTGATTCATATAATTTTCACTTTAGAATACATTGTAAAAATTGTGAACCGCCTGAATGTTGCATAGTTTGTTATCATACTTGTCTAAAAGAAATGCAAAGAACAATTCCATACTTTTAAATTAAAATATATCCTAAGGAAATTCTCAAAAAAAAAATTGTCGCTACTCTAAAAGCAAAAAAACATGAAGGATGGATTTATTTTAACATCGTTTTTTGATTATAGAATGATAGCTTAGTGGTCAAAACGATAGATTACTAAGCTATCATTCTATTTTACCATCGCGAGTTCGAATACTCTAAAAGTTTTTTTTTATATCAATCAAATTTTCTATATATTAAACTTTTAAAAAATCCTCCTTCAAAAAAAAAAAAAAATGTGAATGGAGTAGTTGTCTATGTTTAAAAAATTACTAGTCATATATGTTGCATTCTATGTTAAAATGTGAATATTGTATGTTTAAAAAATTACTAGTCATATATGTTCTATGTTAAAATGTCTATATTGTATGTTTAAAAAAAATTACTAGTCGTATATGTTGCATTCTATCTTAAAATGTAAATATTGTATGTTTTAAAAATTACTAGTCATATATGTTCTATGTTAAAATGTGAATTTATGTTTTTTTTTTTTTATGACTAGCATTTAAGAACTTAAAAAATTAACTTCTGAATTTTTTAGTATGTATTGAATATATTATCAAAATTTTGAATGATAGAGCTTTTTTTTAAAGTTATAAAAAGATTAATTTTGCTAATGTTTAGTCATATATGTTCTATGTTAAAATGTGAATTTATGTTTTTTTTTATGACTAGCATTTAAGAACTTAAAAAAATTAACTTCTAAATTTTTTAGTATGTATTGAATATAGTATCAAAATTTTGAATGATAGAGCTTTTTTTCTTAAAGTTATAAAAAAAGATTAATTTTGCTAATGTTTAGTCATATATGCTCTATGTTAAAATGTGAATTTATTAACTCATATTGCATTCTATGTTGTGAATTTACTAGTCATCTATGTTATATATATATATATATATATATATATATATATATATATATATATATATATATATATATATATATATATATATATATATATATATTATGATAAATGTTATAACTGTTCTATGAAATTATCAACTTAAAAAATTTATATATTTTTCTAGAGACGAGTAGGACGTCTTCTATTCATTAATTTTTTTTAAAAAGATTATTTGAATAGAATATGTGAAACGTCTCTTTAATAAAAAAAACGAGTGCATGTCATTTGTCCTCTTGGGTTGCACATGAAAAAATGACTCAAATTTTTTTTATTAAGCATTTAACATGCTATTTTATATATTTTTCTAGAGACGAGTACGACGTATTCTATTCATTAATTTTTTTTAAAAGATTATTTGAATATAATATGTGAAACGTCTCTTTAGACTGCATTTATCCTCTTGGATTGCACTTGAAAAAAAGAATGACATAAAAAAAGATTTAATTGAAATATATTTATTTAATCTTATTATTTTTTGGCATATACATTTTTTAACATCAGTTCAAACTTTGAGCAGCAAGACATAATATAACATTTCACATCAGCATAACATTTTACATTTAATACAATATTTCATATATAATATAATATAACATCAGAACATGACATTTCACATCAGAACATAATATAACATTTCATATTGTTCATCACAGATCGAAATAATTTTACACAGACTCATTGGCTATGCCGAGTCATTTCTTCCAATCGACAGTTTGCAGGAGGGCTATGCAAAGCTTTCACTAACTGCCCATTCGAGAGAATTTGGAAATAGGCAATTTTCATATTGCGATTATTTGCATGTGACATATAGCATATGCTAGCTTCTTCCACGCATTTTAGCATATTCACATGAAGAGTTTCACAAATTCCGCGAATCTGAAACGCTTTACCAGAATTTTCTCGTTCCAAAAGCAAAAATCCATATTGCTGCTCAGGATTTGACATTTTCGAAGCTTTTTAAATTTTTTAAAAGCGATCTGTCATTATATATGAGATGCAATATCTCGAATAAAATCTCAAACCAATCAAAATGTTTGCGGTTTGCAGTTTTGATTTTTAAATTCGACTTTCACCTCGCTAAGTCGGCTGAAATGGCGGCGAGTGAATACTTCTAATAATCGCTCATTGGCACACGTGTCCGTCGCATGCAATCGATCAATTTTTAATCCTCGCGATTTATGCCAAAGAAAATATAGACAAAACAAATCGCACGTTCTCGAATTCCAATGTTGAAATTGACAGCGATTATAAGAGACACATTTCGAATTTCGCATGATAAATTCATTGACATAATCGCAAGGTGGTCTTCCGTAAGAGCAAAAGAAAATTGCTTTACCATTCGGTTCAAAAAAATACTCTGCCAATGTTCACAGGGCGCACTTGATATATTCGTGTTGACTATGAAACTACGAAAATGTTTCTTGCTATATGGAAGCTGATCTTTTGCATAAACACCACCAAAACCTATTTTAATCCTCGAATCTGCCATCGCCAATCGCGTTAATGTTATCGTATCCATTTTTTTTAGTAATCCGTAAACACGCTACGGCTTTTGTCAATCTCTATGAGCGATTGGAATTCGAGATATGAAATTAAAGTAATCGTTTCGTTTAAATCGGACTCGAATTTGAGATGAATGGATATTTCCCCTGTCCTGGCAATATTTAAATGTTCCGTCGAAGCGGAATAATCCTCAACAATCACTTCTGACTAAGAGATCAGAGAGTTAGGACCTGTTTATCCTGCGATGCCTAAACCAAAGCGTAAAGCCAAGACTGCTAGTGCCCTGGCACCAAACAAGGCTGTTACGATCGAACCTGATATTGGTGTTCCTGCTCCAGCAGGTGATGTCTCCATAGACAACACTGCTGTGGAAATCTTTCCAAAACCGATTATTCCAAATCCGAAATCCAGCTCAGAAATGGTTACTGCATTTTTTGACGCTTTGAATGCTAAACGTGCAGCCAGAGATGCTGCCATGAAAGCCGAGAATGCTGATTTCCTTCCCACCATTTTCCAGTTTCCTGCTGACCATATTGGCAAAGAGTTACTTCGTAAATTGCACCAGTTGCTTGTTGATAGTAATCTCCTTCTTAATGCCTCAGTAGTACGAGATAACTACCAGATAACTCCCCACAATGCTCGTGAGGAGAATGTTATTTCTAAGTTTCTGAAGGATGCTGATTGTGGATTTTCATCTATTCCACCTAACTCACCAAAGCCTGTCAGGCTTGTTATTCGGGACCTTCCCTTTTCTACCTCCCCAGTGGAGATTCTCGAGTTTATCAATATGGAAAAGCCTAATTCTGTACCTACAATAATTACCCAACTCAAGAGTAAGGTTAGCAGGAAACTGCTGCCCCTCTTCGTGATGGAATTTCCTGGAACTCAAGATGTTAAGAGCATCCAATCTTGGACCTCTCTTCTTTTCGTAAAAGTTACGATTGAGACTTTTCTTAGCAAACGTGGTCGAGCGAGAGGACCGATCCAATGCTACAAGTGTCAGCGTTTCGGTGACCACTTAGCTGCATTTTGCAATTTCCCTACCAGATGTCGCCACTGCTCACTTAACCACCCCAGTCGTGAATGCCCAACCAAAGAGGGCATTAAAGTTTGCTGTAATTGTGGTGCAAATCACCCTAGCTCTTCTCTTTCCTGTCCTACCAGGATTGAGTTTCTTACCAATGGGAAAAGAGGGCCCGCTGTCAAGAAGGCGATAGCTCCCTCCGCTCCCACCTCCACTCTACATCCCAACCGATCTACCAAATTATTGCCGAGACCGCTTGCGGTTAAAGCTTTAATTAAGAAAACATATGCGGAAGTCGCATGCCAAGCTACATGTCAAACTCCTGTTACCACAGTCAACACGGCGACTGAAACTGAAGTTTTGACCCCCCTTCGACCCCTGATGTGGATTCTACCGTTAGCTGCAAGTTCACTAATGAATGCAGGAGCACCTTTTTGAACTTGAATTCTACTATTGCTGATTGTTTTCCTTGCCTGGAAGATTGCCTTGTTTGGACCAAGAAGCACGCACCACTATTTGTGCCTGTTGTTGCTCTGCTTTCCCAACTTCCATTGCAGTCAACACCATAAGGTTGGCTCCTCCCACCTGCCATTTCCTCGTTTCTTACTGGATGTCAAGTTTAGACACCATCTTCTTATAAAGAGCGCTTTGGATTTTTTACGTATTGTACTGTTTTTTCACCTACTGTGCTGTCCTGTCCGTCCCTTTTGTATTTTTTTGCCAATGATGACCTTCTCATCTTCGATGATCGACCTTCGGGCTCATTTATTGACCAGTGGCATAGTGCCTCCGGGCTGGTACCACTCTAAATAATTATTAAAGTAAAGTAGGAATAATCCTGAGTTAGGTCGAAAATATAAAAACATAAGGAATCTTTATATTCCTCGTAGCTGACATTCGTGTCCTCTTTTCCTAAATCGGTAAACAAACTGAGATAATTTCTCGAATATCAATCTTTAACATAAGACGGAGAATATGCCGTTGCTGGAATTTGAATTCCATTTTCAGTCAGCGATAAATGATTGAGTGAATAATTGCGAAATGCGAAAGGGTTTTTCTTCATATCGACATTATACGCAGCATTCGAGCATAATGCTAAAATTATACGACTCGGTAAAATGCCATTTACAGCATTAGCGATAGTTATGCTTTTTATTCCGCTACTAATTGTGAATGTTTTCAATTCCACTCGCGTAAACGGTAATTGGATTAACTGTGATTCCAGAGCTTTCTCGTGCGCTACTAAAATAGAGCCTGCAATTTCACATCGTCGAATAAATAAACTAGCATTTTCGATTTGCAATTGATAGTCTCCATTAGCCGCTAATAAAACAAATGCATGCTTCGCTTTATCGAGTTTAATGCGAATAGATACACCGTTTACTAATAATTTACTTTGCTGGCTTAAATCAAGATGCAACATGCCAAACAGTTCAAATATTTTTCCATCTTTAGCATAAGCATATCTTTTTTTCAAGCCCGCATTGGCTCCCTGCGCGATATCGAGATCATTATATTTATTTGCCGTATCTTTTTCAAATAAGCCTGCGCTTAATATATTTTTTTGAGATCTCTCAGGATGAAACAGCAAGGCTTGAATGATAGACTTGTAAGCATAATTATTTTCTGAAGAAATTTGATGATCATTAAGCGACATGTGACATTCCGCAAACATAGTGTTAATCAGATAATTGATAGGACCGCACTTGTCGCCGGCTGCAAACGCAGTTCCGTCTGCCTTGATAATTTTTGCTTGAACCTTCAAATAGAGATGAGATAGATCGTAATACGATTCGCCTAAGCCCGGAATGTTGAATTCGATTGTCGGATTGTCTGAAATTGATGCAACGTGGTGGATCTCCAGAAAGGATGATTTGTCGACAGCCATTTGAATAGGAGGACTAGCGAATAGTTCTAATTCGCTTTTAGTGCAAAAACACCGATCCATTTTTTATGAAAATACGTCTTTCTTCCTCTTCTTTCGAGACTTCTTCTGAGTTTTTCGAGAATGGCGTTTCCTTTTATTTCCTCCTGTCTGAATTTTTCGAATCACATCGTCTTTAATATTATGCGCAGATTCTAAAAATCTATTACGAGCTGCTTCTTTAAATGATTGGCCTTGATCGATGTCTTCTAAGATGTTTTGTCCCGTAGCCAGCAATCGTTTACCGAAATATTTTCCAGTTTTTTTCAATATAGGAATCGCAAATCTTCGCAATGCGCTAAAAAACCCATACCAGCGTTGTATCGGATATGCAGATGCAAAATATCCCCCAGTTTGAGCAGCACAATAGTGATCCACGCAAGCCTTCGTATCTAATCCGATTCTCCTCATCTTGGATAATGAGATGAAATTCGAAATGTTTTAGTTATTTATACTAATTTCTTTTTCGGAAACTTAGCACTAATGAAGTTTTTCCGCTAATGAATTTTATCGGCGTACCTTGACTAGTTCGCAATACGATATGTATCGTATCGAAATGATGTTTTTTAACAGTAAAGTAGAGAGGCACTGCAAAATGTTTCACGATTTGCTCTGATTTTTCATTTACAATAGGAACGATTTTTAATATCGAAGCATATGCATTGCCTACAAGCGACGGATTTATTATATCTGTATAGACATAAACCTCGGTAATTCCAGCTTATAATTCAAGATTATATTCAGAGGTGTACGTTCCGCTCTTGAATGTATCCTTTACAAATCCTAAGAGATCTTTTAATTTATCTCCGAATGTGATAATCATATCAGGCGGTACTATTAATTGCGTTTTCTGATCGGGAAGCTCTTTTAATTTAATCGACTTGAATTCTAAAAACAAATCCTTCGAATTTCGATACATTCCTTGCGGTATTCGATAATTCGTTAGAGTTTTTTCGTATTTTTCTCTTATGAAGATACTGTTAACAATAATTTGAAATGTTTCATTCGTTAAATTATCTATTCGAGTATAAGGAAATTTTGTTTCTCCTCGAATTAAATGAGACTCGAATATTTAACATGTTCATTAATTATGGACATGTTTTACTTTCTAGGAAAATATTTACGTGTTTTAGCATTGATACTAAAACTACATTTTCACTTGATATATATTCGAATGTAGCATAGCTCTCTCCATCTATTTTGAGAATATTTTCATTTATGATATCAAAAACATCTCTATCGATATCATGCGTGATTGTGATTGTTTTTCGATATTTTTCAATAGGTTTTGTAGATGTCAATTTGACAATCTGGTTTTTATATGGTTTCTTCGGTTTCGAATAATGATACGGGAACTTACTCGGTTTGTCTTTGGCAGCTATATTTAGCGGTCTAGTTCGAGTAAGCGATTGCATGATTTCTGGAGCTGATTCTTTATCTATATCCATGCGCCAATGAGCCATTAAATTCCATTGTATTAGATTCTTAGCTAAATATTCGACTTTGAGAGGTATTATACCGTATATCGCATCGCTTTTTCCACTGCATTGTTAATTCCTTCTGGTAAATCGCTCGTATCGCTGATATTTAGTAATATTTCTGGCAGTGTAGATATTTCGGAAATGACCATATTTTTCTCGATGCTATAGCTATCGTTATAATCTTTTTGAACAGTAAAAAATCTTCCAGGTAACGTGATTTCCGAGAGAGCTACTTCGTAATATCCGCGCAATGTAATAGGATGAGCCAGTTTCGTTCGATAATTATCGGGTGTATTTCTGAACAAATCCATGCTAGCGTTAGACGGTAAAAACACGTTAAAATCGTTTTCTATAATTTGATCCATTTTGCATTTATCCACGAATTAAAAGACTTGTCAAAGCCGACCCACTTGACGAATAGCTGACGAGAGGATCCTTTTCCTTTCGTTCTAATAATTTTCTCAATAGCCCAAAAGTTCTTTTGAATTTTCTGCAATTCTTCAGCGTAAAAGCGTCCGTCAATTTCTTTTCCATTCAAGTCGCATAACATATATGTATGTGGATCTGTTGGATATCTCGCGCAAATTTTTAAAACTTCATCTGTCCATCCAGGAAGATATCCTTTCCGAAAAATTCTATTAGCTTTTGAAATTCGTACGAAATCATTCACTTCGAAACGAAATTTACCGATCTTGGCATATCCATATAATCTTTTATAGATTTCGGCTTCGTTTGCCGAAGTCACGTTAGCCTGTTTAAAACCATGACTGCTATGCACTGTATCATTGTATGATGTAAGTAATGACGACAAAACATCTATATATTTATACGTATTTCGATATGTAAATAGTCGATACATGCGACTTCTAAGACTTCTATGTGCACGTTCCAATATTGCAAATTTTGACCGCTCTTCGTCGAGTCCATCATCCGTTTGAAGGTTTACTGGTTTCGCTTGTTTAAACACTTTTTTAAAAGCGTTTGCAATAGTCAAGGCTTTTTTATTTTTTATTGGAATCGCTCTTAGAAAACGCGACATGACATCGATGATTGTCAATAGATATCGATAGCCTTTGTTATATTTTGCATGTTTTTGCATGTCGACCAAATCGGCTTGCCATAATTCATTTATGCCATAGGCAATAGTTTTTCGCCGCTTAAACTTATAGCGCACTGGAAAATGGAGTGTATACGCATCTTCTTGTGAAAGCCACTTTCGAGCATCATCTTCTGTTACTTTGCTATTACGCGCAAGACGTTTCACACCTCCAAACGAACCCGGTTTCTGTGGATCGTAATATACACTCTTCATTCGGTCCACGGATTCCATTTTACTTTCTTCGGCATGGGACTTATAAATTCTGACTTGTTTGGACTTGATTCCACAGATGATTCACCTTTGATAGAAGTCGTTTCGTCTGACGAACTTTGCATCATCGAATCAATTTGTGTCAAATCTAATTGATCGCGCACATTCTTATTAGCTATCCATTGCTTTGGTATATTAGCAGCATAGATACCGCGCAAAAATTGTTGATATCCTTTTGGAGGTATTTCTGTGCTTTTTAAATCTCTCATTACATAACTGAATAAATCTATAGCATTGCTCCTGTGTTGCGGTTTTCCGTCTACTTATAATTCGCCCATATCGTTAAAGACGTAATTAGCATTTTTCAAACTTTCCAAAATAGGCAATATATATTTTTTTCTCGATTTTGGAACTGCATGCGATAAATATTTTGCAATCATAGGCGTTATATTAACAGGCGCGGATTCTTGTTTCATCTCTTCTGCAGGCTCCATAATATTCTTTAATTCAGCGGGGAATTCGAATTGTTTTTTAGGCTGCATGCTTCGCTGATATTTCGGAATCAGTTGAGATAGCAGTTTTCCTCTCAAATCATCTGGCATTTCTGTCTGTTGCAGGAGCTTCATAATAGTATCTTCGATTCGAATTTCTGGTTTGTTAATCTGATAATAATCAGACACGAGTTCTGGAGGTACTAGAGCCATTTTTCGTGCCATTATTCGCCTAGCAATCCAGAAACTAATTTCAACACGGCCGGAATGATCAGAGGCAGAAAACCGCTGCCGCTTTGATTGTTAAATATTTTCTTTTTCTTTGCAATGGAAATTTTTTTATCGGCTAGCTGGCGAATCACTCTTTTATAAGAATGCAGCTTTTTGCCGTTTGAAATTGGAATATTTCCCGAAAGTAAATTCGCGCAAATCTCACAAAGAGACTTTATCTGATCTTCTGAAGCCGTTTTCAAAATTGCTTTTCTCTGCAGAGGATTCGCATTTGCTAAAACATGCAGCAAGTGTACATGTCGTTTCACTCTTTTCATTTTTCTATTGGAATATAAACCCAGTTTATCATATTCTGATCGGGAAATATAGACTCGCGTAACCGCTCTATTTCGGGCGTTCTCGGATGCACGTCTACGAGTAAATAACTAAACGGTTTAGAAGTTGCCTTCTTATAAGCATCCATGAAATATTTTGATTTCGATGGAAACGCTTGTCTAGCAAAACAAGACGCCTGCGATTGATCGCGACTGTTGCGAAAAAAAAATTATATAATGCGTATTCAGACTAATATCACGCATTACTTTCACTCTGGGAAATAAATTCTGCGTAATTAAAATCACGCTAAAATTCTTATGATGAGAACCTACAGTAAACATATGCGTGATTTCATTCGTTAGAGAATTCATCATATCGTCTAATACTAATAAGTCAAAACATTCTTCGTCCGATGGTAGTCCGCATATAAATTTAAAATGTTTTTCACTCGTAAACCAAAGCTGCCAAGCACAATAACACCATACGACGTTCTTGATATCATAATCGCAAACTCGTTCTGCAATCATTCTTCTAACGAGTTCTGTTTTCCCTCTCTGAGAAGGACCCGTCACCATGCAACTCGAAGGAAATTTCACTTTGAGCATTGCTTGCATAGTTTATCAAATTCTATCTGTAATAATTGTACTCCGTTTATGCTAGGCTTTAAATAATCGGTATCGTCTCTCCAAAATCGACGAAGATCAAAAACCTTTTCACCATCTTTTTCGCATATATGCAAAAATATGCGTCTCCCAATATTCTCCGAATGTGTACAAGTCGTAATATGCACATTTATTTCCCCTCCGCATGCTGGTTTTTTTATTACTATAATGAAACCCAATTCAAAAACGCATGCAATCGCAAGCGATACAATGATAATAGGGTATTTGACACCATCAACAAATAATTACCAAATGCAGCATATACATAGTATTTAACGAAGTAATAATAATGCAAGCATTTTCCACTCGAAATAATTGCTCAAATTTTTATAAATCGAATTCTAAAAAATGGTTTTCTAAGCTCTTCGTCATGTGACCAGAAACGATCGCTTAAGCTCCTCCCAGAATGTGACGTCAATATTGTGGAGTGGAAGTTTGTGAACAAACAACTTCATACGTTTATTTTTCAGCTTGGTTCGTCTTTCTTCCTACTTTATGATTAATTATGACCATTGAAGGTAACTTTTAGGAAATATTTATTTAAGAAGTGTTATTGGAACATTGGAAGATGGTTTTGTAAAGGCACACATTTCGAATTTACCCAAAATAGATGCTTTGATTGTGGGGTTCTTTTTCAAGCCAAGCTCAGAATTTTATTCTGCAGAGTTTAGAAATGTTAAAACATTTGTGTAAGTATCAACAATTCTCACAGTTCTTATAGTTAGAAAAGCAACAACAACACTTTTACAGTTATAATAATCATAAAAATATTAGGATAAAAAAAAAAAAAATAGCAATTAATATAATCCGCTGAGTACTGTTAAAACGGAGTGAAATGGAACAATTTTCAACTTTCAAAGTAAAAATAGAGTGTAATAATATCGTTAACGAACATATTTTTGACTTAGGAACGTGGGTCTTAACTTCTTCTATAATGATCAAGCCCACAAATGTTGGAAAAAACGTGACTTGCATTTATTTTGATTTTTTTCATGTTGTTCCGATTCACCCCGCAGAAAGGGATGAAACGGAACACTCGTTATAGTTTATAGCTGATATTATTTAAAAAAGACAAAAAGGTGAAAAAGACAAGTAATAATGCATAGAGGTGAATAGAAACACAAGATTATCAAATACAAAATCCTTTAACACTTTATCTACTGAGGGTACTTATAAGTCCAGTCATTGTACTGCATTTCTCGTGGTACTGTACTGATTTAAATGCTTTGAAACCCATAGGGACTTTGAAGTTCACTTCTATGAAGTTTGTTCTTCACCTATTGAATGACAGCACAAGATTGCTTCTTTTTGGAAACATTAAGTATTTAAAAGAGTCAGTACAAATTTTAAAAAATTCAGTAAATAAAGGGTTAACTGCTGTGATTGGGTGGTTTTATCTTTTTTGGCGCAAGGGCAACACGTGGTTTATACTGCTCCAAAAAATTTGGTGAAGATCAATTTAAAATTTTAGTAACAAAGAATTGGAAAAATTAATTTAAAGTCAAAGATTAAATATTTTAGGCGGTTGGAAGCATTCTACAAAAAATGACTCGCGGTCTGTCAGACCGCATACAGTAATTAAAGGTTAATATGACAGACAAAAAAGGTTTTTGTCAAAACAATTCATGTAAACAAAATAAATATTTTAGTTTCAAATTTACAAAAAAAAAAAAAAATATTTCAATAGTGCATCATTACATAAACTTAATATTGTGTAGTTTAACCCTTTAAATCCCATGGAGTCAGCGTTGTGGGTTTCACAAAACCCCGATGACTTTCCATTCATAAAAACTGGAAATGAACTCGCCCGACTCGTTCTCCTGTCTGCCACTCCTGGGATTGCTGTGGGGGGTCACTGTCGACCATTAAAAGATCATTACTATATGTATACAGCCTGCAATAGGGGTGTGCGTTGGGTCATCTGCTTGATATGTCAGAGAATTTAGTTGGCGTCTTTTCAATGAAACAAACGCCACCGCTAAGTACATGACAAGATTCGCATAAAAGAAGAGTCCCTGACTATCTTACTCCATGTCCAAAGGGTGGGGCAGTTTGACATTGAGTACTTTAAATCCATGTCTCCCCTCTACATGCCCCACAATAGCCTATTGTTGAGGACCGTCACGCTTTAAACAACTAAGGCAGGGCAGTTCCCCTCACTTGAAAATATACGTTTACCCCTGCAACCGCCCGAAAGGCGGTTAGCTGGGAAATTCTCTACAAGGCGGTATAGGGCGGGTTGGGATTTAAAGTGTTAAACAACTTTTCTGGAGTTTTAATTGAAGTACTTGTACAGTGGGGTACTGCATAGTACCCATACCGGTGAAACATTTCTTGGAACGAAATCAAAAGAAAAACACATTTCGCGCTGGAAACTCACTCGAAATTGCGATGCTGTTTATGCAAGGTTGACGTCACACAGTCAGATGGGTTTTTGAGCAGCGTTTTAGGGGCGGGGCTTCTAGTTGCATTTTAAAATGCAATTTTTAGCGTTTTGCGGCATTATTTTGAAAAAAGAAAAAATACGTGTCTTTTATTTTGTGCATACCTTTTATTTAAAACATATTTTAAAAATTTGTCAAATACCCTATTATTTAAAAACCATCCTAGCTCTCTCTTAGTCGAATGATGTGGAATAATCAGTATCTCGCTTATATACCAAGGTAAGTTTTTTTTTAATCAAGTCTGATCTCGCCCACGTGTGCTTTCGTCTCGAGGACTTCGTATCGAAGCAATGAAACTAGTCAGCCATCTCTCTCATGATGTTATTGCCATTCGAAATGTAACATTTTGAGCGAGACGGTCTGATTTACTTTCATACTAGCATGCCGTCTCCAGCGCTCGTTTCAAACCAGTGAAACTAGTTTTGCCATTTCTTTCATAATATTAGTACTCATTTAAAATCTAATATTGTGCTAGGAATAGACAGATTAACTTTCACACTAGCATCTGGCAGCAAGCTTTTTTCCTCTGCCCTTCAAGTGACTAACCAGCGGTAAGCTTCCTTCTATTTCAAATAGTCTCCTACCATGAGCCAAACTTCTATGCCGTCTCCTGGTCCAGCGCTCGTTTCAAACCAGTGAAACTAGTTTCGCCATTTCCTTCATAATATTAGGGCTCATTTAAAATCTAATATTGTGCGAGGAATGGCCAGATTGACTTTCACACTAGCATCTGCCTGCAAGCTTTTTCCTCTGCCCTTCAAGTGACTAACCAGAGGTAAGCTTCCTTCTATTTTCAAACAGTCTTCTACCGTGAGCCAGTTTCCTACCCTTTAATACTACTTTTGCGCTTGGACACTCCTTCAAATGGAAACTCCATTTTGTAAATCATTTAAAAATTACAGTGTTTTATACTAGAAATAGCAGTATTTCAAGATAAACTTCAACAAACGTCAAATTATCAGTTTTTATTTGTCTGATCTGAATCAAAGCTCTGTTAAAATTAACTATCTTACCTTTCATTGTTACAGAAATTGTTTAGAAAATGTATTATTTGGAAATTTCATTGTTTGGAAAATTTATTATTGAAAAGACATATAGAGACTTGTAGAAAGCATTGTTACCACCCACCTACAATACTTCATAAGTTAGCCAAGCTGCAATTAGCTAGAATTTTGCGCATGTGTTGTCCTTCAGAATGACAAAGTTCAGTCTCTAAAAGAGGCCTTTTTTTATTATTATTGCTTCTATCCAATCACTATCTTTTGGGATGAGAAATTTCAGTTTCTCAAGATGCCATTTTTAACTTCTACATTACACTACCATTATAGGAAGATTATACGAAGGGTCTGCGCATCTAAAGTCAACATTCCCTGACAAAACTACAAATACTACAGAAACAAACGTAATGTCAAATTTTCATACCAAATTAGCAAACGGAATGTGAATTTTCAAATAGTTTAACCTAAAAACTATAAATGCGACAAACATGGGTAATATCATTTTCAATTAATTTGGCCGAAACACTGCCATAGTTACTACATATGGTACTCTTCTGTTAGAAGGGTATCAGATTGTCGGAAAATTGTAGCGATATATCCTTAGATTTATTATTATCAGACTGCGCGTTCCTACTTCAATTATACAACGATAATGAAACCAAAATGAATCATGAGTAGGGACTTTTTGGGAGCAGGGTTGCAGATTTGGCGGGTTTCTCCTCACTCAGGTGATAAAGGGTAATAAGATTATTAGATAAAGGATTAATTTTATGACGCAGTTGTCTTGTACGTTAAATTGTTGGTTGCTAGACCGCATGTTTAGAGTCACCTCGTGTAACAAAATTAAAAACCACGTGACTGATAGACGAAGGAGAACGAAGAAGATAAAAAAAATACTCATTCCAATGGAAAACGCCGAAATGCGTCTGACGGAAGTATGTGAATACAAGAAAAATGGTGAAATATTGTTCTGCATTTGGTTGCAAAGAAAAATTCCAGAAAGGAGGCTCAATAACCTTTCACAAGTAAGTGCTATTTTTTAAATTTTCTATTTAGTTAAGGTTTTACAGTACACTCATAAATATATTTTTGTTTCGCATTAATCCTTTATCTAATAATCTTATTATCCTTTATCGCCTGAGTGAGGAGAAACCCCCCAAATCTGCAACCCTGCTCCCAAAAAGTCCCTACTCATGTGATTCATTTTGGTTTCATTCTCGTTGTATAATTGAAGTGGGAACGAGCAGTCTATTGATAATAATAAGTCTATGGATATATCATTCAAACTAATAACCTTCAAATCCTTTATAATTTAAATAACAAACAGTTGTAGAGTTGCTATAGTTGTACTATAACAAACCGTAGATATTTAGGCTTAGTGATACATTTACTCATCCTTTCAACAAATAAACATTTAGGCTTGTTGACAACTTGGCACCAACTGGTATCCATGTAACGGAAGAGTATGTATAGTTATAGAAGAGTAATATGTAAAGTTCACATCTTGGCTGTAAAAAGAGATCTCAGATTATAACTTGAATATTCGATGTCAATGACATTTTAAAGTAAAACTCGCTAACTTGGAGAAAATTTTATTTATACAAAATTCCAGATTGGAAGGGTTTTTGTTACACATTGTTACCCTTTAAAATAATATACAATAAACGGGAAATTCAGTCATTAAATTGTGCAGATCCGTGCGCATTGATGAATAACTGATTACACAGAGGGGATCGAACACTTAACATATAAAAATACTAGATGAATACCCGTGCTGCGCTACGAAATTTTACCATGTGCATTTTAGTAATCAAAAGACATTAATTTATTTTACACTTCAGACGCTTGCTTCCATTTCGATTCCGACATTTGAATTATTAAAATAATAACTTTCCTTTGTTGAATTTTTTTCCAAAATTAATAATTGAGAATACATTGGAAATAAGACATTTGAATATCCCTCGCTTAGAACCCTTTGGATCTTTTTAATAATTTTAACTAATAACTAAATTTTAATAACTAATTTTTTCTATATTTGCCCTTCTTAATATTTGCACCAAATATCAGAATTGTGATAACATTGGAAGTGGGTCAATCGGATATCTCTCGTTTAAAACGTTTAATCCCTTTTCCACCCCTTAATGAGGATTAATCTTGATCGGAATAGCTTACTGTTTTTATGTTTGGCTTTTTTGTCATTTGCACCAATTTTCAATGTTGTGACCATGTGGGAAATGGGGCATTCGAATATCCCTCGTATGGAACGTTTAACCCCTTTTCCACCCTTTAAAGTGGGTTAATCGAGATTGGAATAGCTTACTTTTTCTATGTTTGTCTTTGTTGCCATTTGCACCAATTTTCAGAGTTGTGACCAAACGGGAAGTGGGCCATTCGAATATTCCTCGTTTGGAATGTTTAACCCCTTTTCGACCCCTTAAAGTGGGTTAATCGAGATCGGAATAGCTTACTTTTTCTATATTTGCCTTTGTTGTCATTTGCACCAATTTTCAGAGTTTTGACCAAATGGGAAGTAGAACATTCGAATGTCCTTCGTTTGAAACGTTTAACCCTTTTTCGACCCCTTAAAGTGGGCTAATCAATATCGGAATAGCTTACTTTTTCTATATTTACCATTGTTAATATATGTTCCAATTTTAAGATTTGTGATCAAATGGGAAGTGAGACATTCGAATATCCCTCGTTTAGAGCGTTTAACCCCTTTTCGACCCCTTAAAGTAGGTTAATCGAGATCGGAATAGCTTACTTTTTCTATGTTTACTATTGTTAATATTGGTACCAATTTTCAGAGTTGTGGACATGTGGGAAAATTAGTGATGAGTGAGTCAGTTAGGACTTTGCCTTATATATAGAGAGATCACGTCTTTATTTGGACAGCTTTAAAATACAACATCGCTAAGTGCGAGTAAAAAAGGTAACTGAAAAATGTTAGTTTACAATATAGAATTTTGTCTTTCTGTTGCCAGGCAACGGCGACGATGTTGCCAACCAGAACGCCACAGTCCTTCCCCTCTAGACCGAAAGCTCCTTCGAAGCTGTAAGCAAGCGAAATCGGATTCTTCGGCCATAACGTGAAATGTATTGTGGAATACTGTGTACAGGTGAAGTTGAAGTTTCATGCGTAATTCCGACAACATCATTCAGGATAAAGGTCGGTTTAAGGCGATAAATAGATACAGTCCTCTGTCCTTGATTTCCAGCTTATAAATTTTGTAGGTTCTTGAAATGACACGGAAAGGCCCATCATAAGGCGCTTGCAGAGGATGGCGCACCGTGTCGTTCCGTACAAAGACATAAGCACTGGCTGTCAAGTCTTTACAGACGAAGAACTTGGTCTGCACATGATGTTTCGCTGGAGCAGGACGCAAGTTCTGCACGTGATAGCGTATCTGTTTTAAAAATGGTGCCGTGCCAGGCGATTCTTTGGATGGATGCGAAAATTCGCCTGGTAGTCGTAAAGTGTCTTCATACACTAGAGCTCTGAAGGAGACGTCTGAAGGTCTTCCTTAATACTTCAACGCATTCCAAGCAGTACCAATGGTAAGGATCGCATCCAATCCTCGGTCTCATGGCATTTGATAGGGCTCTTCAGTTGGCGATGAACACGTCCTGTCATTCCATTTGCTGCCGGATGGAAACTGGTTGTGCGAACTTCTTAGAGCCCAAAAGATATGTAAATGACTGGAAAAGGTCGGATTCGAACAGTGTACCTCTGTCAGTCATTAAAAATTGCGGCACACCAAAGCGTGGTATCCAACCTCTTAGGAAAGTCTCAGTAACTGTTCTAGCAGTCTGGTTCCTCATCGGAAAAATCACTGACGGAGAAACTTTGTTTTTCTGACACGTAATATAGCATTTCGCATATTGAATGCAGTCTTTTTCAAATGAAGGCCAGATAAATTGCTCCTTCACTAGCTTAGCACTCGTCCACTGGAGTGCCACAGGGAATGTAGAGCATCAAAGACTATCTTTCTGAAGTTTTTGGGAACATATGGTCGAATCGACCCAATCGATACGTCGCACCGAACCCGAAGGTGCGATTGCAAAAGGCTTAAACTCTAAACCAGATCCCCCCCAGCTTAAGTGCGTGCATACTCTCATCACTCTCCTGCTCGCGAGCCATCAACTCATAGTTTATTTTTCCGAGGAGTTCAATGTCCTCAATGCGGGAAAAAGCATCACCTACAGAATTGTCCTCACCCGAAATGTACAAAATATCAGTCGAAAATTGCGCAAAGTATTCTAACTGGCGGACTTGTTGAGGAGAGTTTTTATCAGATTTCTGACAAAACGCGAACGTTAAAAGCTTATGATCGCAAAATATGGTAAACCGAGTACCTTCTAAGAAATGTCGAAAGTTTCGGACTGCCGAATATATCGCCAAAAGTCCGCGATCATACACATTAATTAAACTCAGCTGAAGTCAGCTTTCGAGAAGAGAATGCCTATGGTTCAGTTTTACCGTCAGAAATCTGATTTAAACATGCACCTATGGAAATATCTGACGTGTCTTTCATTAATGCTAACTGTGCATCGACCTTCGGATGAGCAAGCATATCCATGTTAGCTATCATATTTTTACAGACTAAAAAAGCACTTCGAGCTTTAGGAGTCCACTCAATAGGAGTTTTATCCTTCTTCTTGTTGCTTTTCATGAGGTCATAAAGTATTGCTTGATTTGTAACAACATTTGCAAGAAATTGATGATAAAAAGGAAACGTCGCAACTCGTAAATTGTTTTGGGAAGCGCATATTCAGAAATCGCCTTCACTTTATCGGGGAGAGGAGATATTCCCTTCGCCGAAACTAAGTATCCAAGAAATTACAACTTGCTTATGCCAGAAACATATTTCGCGGTGTTCAAGACAATGTTGTGTTTATCTAAACATTCGCAAACGTAGGACAAGTCCTGGATATGAGTTTCCTCATCTTTGCTAGCGATGAGGATATCATCCAAATATGCGTAAGCGTTTAAACTCCGCAAAACCTCGTCAATAAAATGTTGAAATGCTTGACAAACGTTGCTGAGACCGAATGGCATACGGTTGAACTCAAACGATCCAATCGATGTTGTTACTGCTGTCTTGGGAACATCATCCTTAGCAACGGGATTAAGCTTTTTGGTTGTAAGCTTCTACTAAATCTAATTTCGAGAATACTGTCTTCCCATCAAGCTCCATCGCAAAAGCATGAATATGCGGAATTGGATAACGGTCGTGCAACGTCACGGAATTTTCTCCAAGAAAATCACTACATATTCTATACGAGTCCGGATCATTACTGTGCGGATCCGTGCGTATTGATGAATAACTGATTACACAGGGGATCTGAACAATATATAAAAATATCACGTATTTATTTGGGCCGCTTTAAAATACAACATCGCTAAGTGCGCGTAAAAAAGGTAACTGGAAAATGTTAGTTTACAATTTAGAATTCTGTCTTTCTATTGCCAGGCAACGATGACGATGTTGCCAACCAGAACGCCACAAAATGTTGTGAAATTATATATGATTTGGTTTCCAAACCTAATGTGCTACAATGCAAATGTGTGAAGTGGCAGTTTTTTAGTGATAGTAACTGCCATAATCCAAGTCATTTTAAATATATATAAAAACTTATCTCTTAAAAACGTTTATGTTCCTTAAAAAAAAATGCATAAAAGGGTGTTCATTTCCCATATCAGGAATTACTTTTGTTCATTGTTCTTATTATAGTATTTAATTTCATTTGTGGTTTCTTTCACATATCCTGGTTAATTATAAAAAAAATAAAAAATAAACAAATTATCCAATTTGTAAATAATTTACAAAAGAAACTTCAACAAAAAATAGCATTTTATTGATACAAGGAGCATGCATTTTTAATTTTAAATATACAAAACTCTCTTTATAATGTATTATTATATAGTTTAAACTTTATTTATATTCACGAGCTACTATATGTACATATTATACAATAAAATAAAAAAATTTACATTAAGAACTGTTAATGTACTTATATCATTAAAACAAGTATAATATAAATCCAAATAGTTACAAATCTTTCTTCTAAACAAACAGAAATTGAGCTTAAAGTTGTATATATACAACAAATCAATGCAAATTAAATTATCTAGCAAAAAAAAGAAAAAAAAAACTTAATACAATCAAAGAAATTAAAAAGGTAAACTTGAAACTTGCTCACTTTAAGCACCAAATTAACATATTTTTTTTTTAATTAATGCAAATTTCAAAGCTTTTATTGTTTCCAAATGAAATGTTTATGAAAGAGAATCATTTCCAAACTTTGACAACACCATCTTTGGAGGCAGACAATATGAGGGGTTGAGATGTTTGTATGGTAGCAAGGGCGCTGATAGTATCATAGTGACCTACTGGGGGAGTCAAAGCTTTTGGGGCCTCCTCAGAAGATGTGCTTATTTCCTCTTTCTGCCTGTAGTTTTCACATATCACCTCACTACCATCAATCACTTTTAAACTGCAAACAAATATAAAAAATTAGTTCTAGAATGCCCACAGTCAATACACAAATCTGGAAAAACACCTACTGATACTATATAGAAAATCACACATTGGTGATAAAGTTGACATTGATTGAGGATTTTTATGCTACTGTGAGGGAACTTTTCAGATCCCAATATATTGTACTTAATATCATTAAATTGGAAGATTTTTAGAAACATATTATTTAAAAATGCTTGTATCTCTTAGCAATTGCAAAAGTTCAATAGAATCCCATATATGTAATGTACTTAGGACGCTAACTACAATTTTGTGATCGATAAGAAATTATTAACAACCTTCAAAGCTTGCCATTCGGAGTTGATGAGAATTTAGAAATAAGGGCTGGAACCTCCTCATGTATTAAATGCAAACATAGTAACATGATAGGATATTTTCTACTGAAGTTAACTACATGACAGCATATTTGCTAATGAGTGATAAAGATTAAAATTATTTCAGGGAGGCCACAAAATACAAGGAAAAAAGTTTCCTGACAGATTTCTAAAAAATTCCCTGATTTTAAGGAAACTTTTTTTTTTAATTTCCAATTTTTCCAGATGTGTAGATCAGATAGAATATTTATGCCAATTTTTTAAAAATAGTTTTTGCAGTAATGAAAAGTTTAAATTATAACATATCATGAAACTTCTAACAATTATCACAATTCTCCTCGAAAATGGCACCGAAATATGGATGAACGAGGAAAGGTACCTTCAAAACAGTAGAAAAATTCCCTGATTTTTTCAAAATCAGAAAATTTCCTAACATTTCCCTGATTTCCATGTTCTGTGGCTACTATGACAATGCATCCCCGGTGTCGTGCTGTAGTGTTATTACATATGCGCAACTTTGGAGTGTGAACATTTGATGGCAGCTTTGGAAAATCGTTTCGGTTTCATTGGCGACTTGAAAAAAAAGAAAAAAGAACGGTTTTTGGGAAAAAAAGACTGTGAAATCCGTACGATTTTTTCAGCTGTTCATAAGACCGTACAAAGTAGTGGAAATCCATACATTGTACAGATACTCCCTACAGGTTGGTAGCTATGCACCACACACTAATGTAAATAAAGCCGATAGAGGTTGGCAATTTGTAGGAAAAGTGGTTAGGATATTAGAGGTTTGGGGAAGTCGGAACGTATGTAGCACTGTTGCAAGACTTGTAAGCAAGCCCAATAAAACTGTCATACACAATTGCATCATTCTTAGGAATGATTGCAATTTCAGCAAAATAGAGTTAAAATTAGCATTTCAGCTGATTGTACCATGGCTGACAGATGCAAAGCTCTGCAACAGCTCCAGTGACAATTATTTCGGCGTAACATCCGAAGAAAATTAGCATCGTGTAACAACGTAATAATAATTCCCTGACAGATTTCTAAAAAATTCTCTGATTTAAGGGCAAACTTTTTTTCAAATTTCCCCAATTTTCATAGGTTTTCCAGATGTCTAGACACCCTGATCAAATAGAACATGTATGCTAAAGAGATAATATGCAATTTTTTAAAAAATAGTTTTGCTGGTAATGAAAAGTTTAAATTATTCCGTAACATTAAACTTCTAATGGCTTACCACTACAAATCTCCATGTAAATAGCGCCAAAATATGGATGAATGTGCCTTAAACACTACAAAATTTCCCTGATTTTCATGAAATTTTAGAAAGTTCCCTGCCATTTCCCTGATTTTTTCCAGAATCAAAAAGCTCCCTGACATTTCCCTGATTTCCAGGTTTTCCCAGTTCTGTGGCCACTCTGTATACTTTCATTGCCCTATGTTTACATATGGGTAATTGAAAGTAAAAAATACAGAAATCCACAAAAATACTGAAAACTTTCACCTATGATCGGAAATTTGGAGAAGTCTGAATGTATGTAGGTTTTGTGTTTTGTGGTTGTCAGACATGAAAGTAAACCTAATAAAATTGCAATGCAGATTTGTATCGATCTCAGGAAGGATCGAAATTTTAACCAAAAAATGAGATGAAATCTGTGTTTCTGCAAAACTGTACTATGTCTGACAGGTGCAATTTTTGAAATAGCGTTAGTGACTATTATATTGTAACACCTTATGAAAATAAGCATCACGCAAGAATGTAATTCACGCGATAATGCCTGCGAAAATAACGGCCATTTCATTGGAAATATAAAAGTAAATAATGCTGATATAGGTGATAACATTAGAGAAAAATGAGGGGGAAAGGTAGTAATTTCTCATTGATTTGAGGAAGTCTGAACGTATGTAGGTTCAGTGTTTGTCAGGAAATTTTAATGCGAGAAATTATGTGGTCAGTCTTGCGATCCAATTTTAGCAGTTCTTTTTTAAAACTTTTTTTAATTTTTTTTTTAAATTGATTTTGGTACTTTGCTAGCAGTGTATCTTCAATTGTCAAAATTAAAAGTTTCAGTTTAATTTTGGAAAATTCCCCGATCCCTTTAAACTTTTTGACAAAATCCCTGATAATTCCCTAAATTCCGAATTCCTTGACTTTCTGATCAGTGGACACCCTGAATTTATAAGGAGTTGTATTTTAATAAGGATTTAACTATTTCAGCTATACTAAAGGATCATAATAAAACTTCACCTTTTTCAAGCCATCTAGAGCTGTTCTAAAAAAAATATTTTGCTATCAAATTTGATATAACTGTTTAGAACATGGGAGGCCACAATTGATATTTAGACCATGGGAAAATAAGTGTAGAAAACGATAAAATGAGTTTAAACTTCCACCACCAAATGGAAATAAGGCCCTTTAACTTTGTAACGAGAAATTAACTTTACAAGGAGAACCTTATTGGGAAAGTTGATTATATTTTAGAACAAAAAGAAAAAAATCTAATAAAGGTTTTAATATATATCATATAATTGTCGTCCTTGGAAAAAATGTGATCACCTTTGAATTTTTTTTAAAAACTTTTTTTAAGAAATTATGTTCCTGTTTCAGTAGTATGTATACAAAGTTTTGTGAAGACCTGGTGAGTTATATAGGGAACAGACTACTCTAAACATTGACAGTTTAATTATTATGAACTTTGCTTATTTAAATGACTATGTAATTTCACTGCTATCTGACTCCTGAAAATAGAAAATCCTTACTTGTAGTAGATGTTCGCAGAGGACACCAGTGGATCATTGGCAGCTCCCACAATGATGTGAGAATTGCTCGGGGTTTTCAAATCCCAGTGGCGTATCCTTCGATCAGATCCAGCGGTCAGCAGTGACGACCCTTGTTGAGGAAATGACCAGCACATTGAGTACACAGAATCATCTGATACCTAGAAAAGGAAAGTAATAACAACAGATGAATATCTTATTATAATCAGTCTTTTTTTTAAAAAAAATGTAGCTTTCTGAGACAATTTTTTTGGTAAAATTACTTTCAGATAGCACTACACAGTGTAAAAAAAGTGTTGAGCTCACAAAGCACAGTATAGGATATAAACTTACAATTTAAATATTGAACATATAAAAGTTGCAAATGAAAAGTAGACAATTTGTTTTTAAGAAGACTTGCCAGCCTGTTCCAAAAACTTAATACTCGACTGAAATGTACTCGATACAACTGTGAAAATATATTAGGGCTATTTTCTCTTATTGCAGTAGAATATATTTATGTTAAGAATGAAATGCTTATAGACATTCATTCAACACGTTATACGCCAAGTCTGTTTTGTCTTGTTTATCGTTCAACTCGCGGCCGGGGTTCCTTTTATGACAAGGCAATATGTGATGAAAAAAATTTGACACATCATGGTAGAGCAATGGCCAGAAAAACGACTAAACGAGTTGTCATATTTTGTGATACCTACGAAGGACAACCGTTTTTATGATTACCATTTTTCAATAAAATCCATTAAAATGCCTTAAAGATGTAATCCTGTAATAAATAAAAATTAAGTAAATTTTAAATAAACTTTCAGTAATTACTTAAAACAATGTAAATTTTTTAGTTTTTTATCATATTTTACACTGTCAGCCACCAATGGCTGAAACGGTCTAAACAGAAAGTTCAGTGTCAGCCATCAATGGCTGAAAGGCGCTCAACGTTTTAAGAATGGTTGTTTTATGTTGTTTGGAAGGATATTACATTTATTACAATTATTTATACTGCACAATTAATACATAGATTTTGTTTAAAGAACATATAATTCCTTAAATTAGGTTACAGTAGTATACATATCAATTACTACTACTCAAACTGTAAACAAATGAAAGGATAATGTCCATAAGAAATATATGAGTAAAATAAAAATTAACACTACACATTAGTAAAGATAAAAAGTTTAATGAGCAATGGACAATTCCAGCATTTTTTAAAAACGAGTGAAATTAGTTTATATTTATAAAGAATTTCTTTCTGATTCCAAACTTTCAAACAAGAGTTCTTTAAAAAAAATTAGTTTTTTAAATATTAAGAAAAGAAAATACCCCAAACCCCAATCCGATAGAAGTCTGATCAAAAAGCTCAGCTATACCTGTGACGTCACAACATCCTTCCATTCTCTATGGTTATCATGAGGTTTAAGCCAAATAGTTGGTGTGTGTTTATTGGACAGTTGCCATATCCATAACAGTTGGCGCGATTTGCAAGAAACTTTCAAAACTGTTTTCCGTGGTTGCGTTTCAAGCCAAGTTGTTTCAGATGAAGTGACGTCACATTCAATTCGAGCCAAATGTGTCGTTTTCTCGCAAAATCTAACAAGTGAACTAAGGTTGCAAGTTAAAAAAAAAGAAACAGTGCAGTGAGCAGAAATTTTTGTGACTATGGCCTTTTCGAAACATTTAGAATTGAAATTTAAAAAAAAAAACGTGGGAATCGGCCGTTATGTTGTGTATGTACACACATCAGGGTGCATACACTTTTTTGGAAGTGAAATTCACGGACTTTCAAGGCCCTTTTTAAGGATATTTCAACAAAAATCAAGGCCCTATTTTATCGTTGCAGAGTCGATACCAAAATTGAATTTTTATATATTTTTTTTAATTAACGAAGTTGCAAAAAGAATTAAAATACTTATTACTTAACAACTAAGATGCAACCACATATATTTATTGATAATTATACCTCTTACCAGGATAAGGAAAAAACTAGGTTAAAAAAAAAGAAGTTTTGTAGTGGTTTGTTTTCTAACACTCTCCATTGTCTAAATGGATTATAGAGGGTTCCCATGTGAAATCTCAAGGTCAATGGAAACAAAATGATCTTAAGTCTGTGGTTATTTGGTTAGTTTTTTTTTTTTAAATATATGCCAAAAAAATAATCATGCACTCTTGAAGTACTAAGAAAAATATTTATTATTTTTACTTACAAACAGGCAAGAAAAAAATATCCAAATTGGATGCATAAAGATTGATTTCATGCCTTCTACAGTTTGAATTTAAAGCGCGAATCCCTGGTTGGTTGGTTGAAGTTTAACGGCGCAAGGGGCATACTGCCGCGAATCCCTGATCTTTCCTATCGCTAATTTAAAGGAACAAAAGTTTGTAAATACAAGAAATCCTTACTTTTTAAAAAAAATAGAGACATAGCTTAAATCCCCCCCCCCCCTCCTCCCATCCCCATTCCAGGGGCGGATCTAGGATTTTACTGAGGGAGGGGCGCAATAATTTGCCGTGCCTTAGTCAGGACGAAATTAAATATTAAAAAAAGGTACAAAAAAAAAAAAAAACTAAACAGTATTCAAAAAATATACTTCAAGAACATCCTTATCCATTGATTGATCCCCCCCCCCCACACCCACATTCGTCACATCTCCGACTTGATAGCTTAGCGTAGGGTGGTTATCACTGTTCTTTTGTTTTTTCATTAACTCTTTTATTTAATAAAAAAATTGTATTCAAAAAGTACAGTACCTATTAAACATTTTAGCAAGCTACATTTACGGAGGTATCGATTATACTGAAGAAATTCCAATGAAAGCGGGAACTTGCTACTTTTATTTGCTGTATAACTGACCAAGTATAAATCTTACACTATATACTTACATCAAACTAGGAAATCAATAATTGTACATCAAAAATTTTCATATTCATAAAATATTAATGCAGTGAGCTTAATAAGTCAAAATACGTAGTTTTACTGGATAATCCATAGCTACTCGAATAATCTAAAGTATGTAGGGAAAAATTGTTTTCCAAAGAGAATGTTTAACTAATAATTATAAGTAATGTTTTTAATAAGGCAATCGAAACAAATACAATTTAATTATTGCTCAGTTATTACAAAAATTCCAGTTTCGAAGTCTCTATGGCCAATAGTCATACTTACACATGAAAAAGTCTAATGATAAAATTAAAAAATTACATGAAAAAGTCCAGTGATAAAATTTGACATTATATAATATCGTAAAACAAGATCTTCCCCCCTCCCCGAACCCCCGAAATAATCACTAAAAAAAGTAGATCTTTCGGCTTCCCGTGGGCACCCACCGAGTAGTGTTACTTTACACAGATAATCCTTTTTTAAATACTGTTTGTAAATCTATTTCTTGTAAAAAAAAAATGGCATACCTTTCCACTGTGGTGTTGCAAAGGAGGATTATTAATCTGAATTCAAATATGGTACTTATTTACAAGCCGAAACATGAGCTAGCGCTGGACGAGTTCTTATGCAGTTTATAAACAACTTTCCTCTTCCTTTCTATCAAAACTTTAAAGTTTAGCCAATTACCATGTCCAGCTGAATGAAGGAGGCAATTTCCGAGGAGGGGGGTAACCAAATAATCAACCTCTCACTATTCTTTTTCCTCCTTGGTTGGCGTTGAACATTACGCATGTGAGAGTTAAAATTTCTTCCTCCCACCCGACAGAAAAAGTTATCTTTGGTCCTGCAGGACGGGAAGAATACTTATTCATAATTCGATCCCAGGATACTTTCAACAGAACGGGATGTGTTTTGAAGTGTAGTGAAGATGTCTTCAAGATCAAGGGGGTGGAGGTTTGATTGCTTGTACAGTCTTACAAAGTCCGATTGAATGAGAAGGGAGAAGGCAATAAAAAGAACCTTGATCCAAAAATAAGCTTTTTTATTGTTGCTTTTTTCGGAAATTAGATGAAGGTCGAAATATGTTTGTTGCGTAAACTTGTTTTTAACAAAAATGTGGAATTTTTTTTTGTAAATTGAAAAAAAAAAAAAATAGACTCAAGCTGAGGGAGGGGCGCGCGCCCCCCGCGCCCCCTGGCTGGATCCGCCATTGCCCCATTCAAGTTCTTCGTAGAATTTCTAGTCTACCTACGGTACGACTTTGCGCTTTTTCTGTGAATTGGCTACTATAAAAGAATGACGTAATATGCGTTTTCCCGTTCGTTGCTAAGTCAAAATCATGATCCAACATCCAGGGTTGCCAAAAAATCATTTACTAATAGTCACCAATCCTTCCAGATAATCAAAAAGGCAAGTTCAAAATTCAAATCCCGTTTTACCGATGACTTAGAAATTAAGCCTGGAAATGTTTGGGGAGGGGGGCTGTCAATTGGATTAAGTTTAGAAATTACAAAAAATATTCGCGTTTTTTTTAGCTTAAAGAAAGCTATATATTTCTTTATTATTGAAGCCAGGCAAGAGTGCAAATCTAAACCAGATGCACTAAGATTGCTTGTGTGAAAAATACAATACTTGTATTCTATTTTTAGCACGGAGTCTCAGTAAAATTTTTTTTAAAAAATCACGTATTCTATAAGTATAAAAAAAAAAGTATTAATTTTCTATACCTAAAATCAGCCAAGAAAACAGATTTAAATCAGATGCACACTGATTCATTTACTACTTCTTTATAGTTTGAAAAACCTACAACAAAACTGAGAGACTGTATTTTCAAGTACGAACCTTTTCCGGCACGTTAACTGACGAAAAACGCCCTTGAAGGGCAAAATACTCTTTATCGCTTTGTTGGTGATGTTTCATGATAATTTTGAAAAATTTCGACACAAAATTCTCGCCAAGTAGTTTTTCAAGTCAAAAAATGATTTTTTGGCGCAGTTCGGCGCAATCTTAACCGAAAAGAGGTTTTTGACGCAGTTTGGAGCAGGGTAGTCAGTTTGGCGCACTTCGGCGCAATTGGAACAGCTCTTACATTCCTGTAATTAGAAATTTTTTAATGAGCTCAAAATAAATTTAATAAAATTGGAAGGTTTTTTTCCAGCAACCTTAGTTAATAACTTTCACGGCTTTAAAGTAGGCCATTTTAGTAATTGATATAAAAAATTACATATCCTTCCCCTTCTACAGAAAAAGAAATTCTTCTTTCTTGAAATATGAATCGACATAAATGAAAGAATGATATAAATCATAATACAATACCGAAGCGTAACTGCTATTTTCTCTGTAGGCGATATACTCCTCCGATAGTTAGTGTCGGGTTTTTGCAGTCTGGAACATAATTTCTTCACCAACTCGTCGAAGCTCTCAATCGACATCCGGAAAAAGTTTAAAATTTTTACTTTGTCTTCTCTTAACTGCGGGTAAAGACCGAAGAACATACCGAATATTGATCGGCTCTAAACAATGGGATGAATCCACATAGTGCGATTAATTCGATTCTTTTTCCTTCGATATTTTATATACAAATATGCTAAGCGTGCTCTTTTTCATTCCATTTCGAACAAACACAAAATCCTCTCAGAGGAAAATTTTGGTCGTTTGAGAATGCACCTAATGAGGGAGAGAGAGAGAAAAGCGAAAATATCCTTCATATCAAATTACACCCTCTTTCCACCGGATACTCATCGTGCAACTTTTTGTCTCTTTAGGGGAGAGGTCAAAGGTCATAGTGACCGTGCCGTTCCAGGGCCGCTCGGGAGGAACCGATTCAAGTGTGATTGACAGATCCGCCAAAAGTGAACCGGCTAGAAAGTGTGAAGTCAGAATAATGGTAATACAGGAACGAGAATTTTATGGTTTTAGAATTGAAAAGGGGAAATTCAAGGACTTTCTTAGAAATAATCCTATTTTTCCAGGCTATTCAAGGCCTTGAAAAAAAATAATGAAATTCAAGGACTTTCCAGGTTTTCCAGGCCGCGTACGCACCCTGACACATTTATAATCAATGGCACAAGCAAGTACACAAAAAACATTTTCACAAAATTGCACAAGTTAAACAATGATACAAAATAAAATTGCTTCAGCAATTAAACTATTATTTAAAGCTTTAGCTAAAATGTAAAATTGCTTATGAAGTAAAAATAAATAAACAAGTTTACATACAATTGCAGTAAAAATTACAATTTTTACCATGGATAATAGAGAAAAATTGGACAATTAGTACTGCATTTTTTGCACAAAATTGTGTTAAAATTTTATTAATTCTGAACTGATATAAACTAAATGACGACTTCACACACAGGCGTTAATCAAGGGCATAGTGGTTATCACATCAACGGAAGCTTAGATGAATATCACCACAAACGCGTCGTACGTCTTAGAAACAGATATTACAATTGCTTAAATTTTTACTAAAGTGACAATCCCAGTAACATAAATATCGGTGATAGCCGCCACCATACCGGCACAAATATTGGTAATATCATTGCATAATATCGGTACAAATCATGGTAATATCAGACATTACAACAGAACAACACTTAACCAAAATGCCTTCACACTAATTTAAATATCAGTGTAAGTGGCCAATATACAGGTGCACATTTATGCAATAGTGGCTAATTACATTCGCATAACAATCGACAAAAAGGATTATCACACAACAATGTAAATCTTGGCGATAGCACTTAACATTTAACCAGGAAAATACAATGTGCAAATATTCTAAATAATAATCGAAATGTTTTTGATAAAACTAGGAAAATCTTTAACAAACCTCTGTCGTGGATAAAGGAGGGGCATTGTTAATTGACCATAAAGTCATTAACCTTCCTTGGGACTCTAAATCCCAAAGGCATACTTCATTATTTCCTTGCACAGAAGTAAACACAGATGACCGCTTCTTATTATGGACTAACATATGTCGAATGCGAGCATCTAAAACAAGATTCAAACTTAATTAATATCGGTTTCTATTAACATAAATTACATTATTTGCATAATTAAATGCAATAAATAAAAAAAAAGTGTTTTACTTACAAAAGAGGAAAACAGTGTCTTAAATTTGAGAAATAAAATATTTTATATCAAGTTGGTTGGTTTGTACGCTCAACGACTTATTTTTATGCACAGTAATGGCTAATCAGGTCGGGACCTACAGCTTAAAGTGGATTCCGAACCACAATGAATATCCATGCCTAATCTAGGATTCGAACATGGCACCTTTGGCAAGCGAAGCCAGAGTGATAACCCCACAGCCATCAGGTGGGCTACTTTATATCAAGAGTGAAATTATTATGATTTTATATCCCATCACTTGTGCAAAGAATTGCAAACCCCCCTTTGGCCAAAAATGAAGATATTTGAAAAAATTTAATAGTTTAGGATTTTGTAATCAAAAAGAAAACATTTAATTTTCAAGGTTTAGATAAAAGCATTTGAAGAAATTAAAAACTAAAATTTAATGATAATGTAGAGCATGCTCCTTTATAGAGTTAAGTAAAAATAAACTTACATGACGGATGCGTAATTGTAGTGATAGGTAGTTGGAAACGTAGATCCCAACAAACCATATTCCCTTTGGCTGTCCCGACCACCAACCAGCAATGGTGAGGATCAGTACAAAAGGAAGTGATAAGACCTATAAATATAATCCTAAATCAGAATTGTAAATATTTAAGTCATAATTTTATCTAATTTTTTTCCCTTAGATCAGTAATTTGGAGTGTCTCATCTCCCAAAAATCAGTTTTGCCAAACAAAACTAACAATGGTCTAATACTTGCATTCAATTATCAGAATTTGGTGCATTCTTTAGCTTTAGCGGCTTTCACCAAGGTCATCATCAAGATGTGTTAATATTCAAGTGTTGTCATGACTTATAAGAAAACAGAACACAAAAAAGTGCTTCCTTTTTCTTGTAAAGTCACTTGAATGGGACAGATTCCCTTTAACAATTGGAGGACTCATTTTACAAATTAACTTTTTTTCAACATTATTTGAAGTAACTTTCAAATTTTACAAATCTATAAAATACATATTTAATTTTATACAGTTAATAGCTAAAATAAGGTACAATAAATAATATTTAAAGTAATATTATAAAAAAAGACATTAATATTACATTAAGAGTTACACAAAAATATCAAGGAACGAAAGCTAGAGAAATTACCTTGTCGAGGATTGTTTTCCAATTTCCATGCAGTTCCTGGAGAACGCAGATCCCATCCAACTATAGACCCAGTAACCGTTGCATATGCTAGTACTGATTGACTACCTATACATTATAAAGAAATAGTTGGTGTTTGTTATGAGAATTTTCTTTTTATAAGATTAAAATTGATGTCTGCTTAAATCTTAAAAATCTAACAGTCATGATTCTGCAAACTGAAGTTACAGATATTTTTGAAATCTTAATCTGAACAAAATCCATATTTCCAAAGTAATTTTTATTGCAAAATCATTTTTATATGTCAAGTTAAATTTGTTAGAATATTCATCACTGAATATTTTATAAAATAAACCAATGGGTTTATGCAATTATATAAATTATTACTTTAATGTCAAACAATATTTAAATAGATACAGTTTTGTAGATAAAGTTCTCTAAGTACTGGAAAAAGACAAATATATTTAATGTTAGATGGTTGTAACTTAGTTTCAAGTTAATCAAACATAATTAGAAACTGACTTACAACTATATGACAGAAAATATGATTTTGTTCTTTTAGTACTTAGAGAACATTATGTACAAAACTATTTATGTAGATAATGTCGTTTAACATACCTGTATCAAAATAGTCAATATCTACAACACAGCCTTCCTCCACAGGATCTAAGTTTCTTGTGTGTACAAGTGTTGATTTAGTGTTCTCAGACATTATCCTATGCATAAAATGTATACAAAAATGTGAATAAAAGATGAAAAGTTTAAAGTTAAACAACACAGAGCTCAATCAAAGAGTATCTCAAGAGTATCAATCAAAATTAAGCAGAATGAAAACAATAACAATTTAGAATAAACTTACAAGTTTAAATGTGTTAGGTAAACATTTAATTCTGCAATTCTGATACCTTAAAGGTAAACTGTCATAAGTTGAATGATAAACCAATTGCACCTATGATAGTTTACCTCTGAAGTACAAAATTGTAATTATAAATAAGGTTGTATTTTAAAAACATTTAGCAAAAAAAAAAAAAAAAAAAAAAAAAAAAAAAACACAAAGAAAAAAAACATTGAGTTATAAAAATAAAATATATTTGTTTTGGTATTCAAATAATGAGCTGTGAGTGTGTTAAAAGAAATATCTTACAGGTAGGTTAGCATAGCTTGAAAGTAAAGCTAACAAATTGCTAAGGTTAAATCTCCATAAGGATAAATCTTCCATAACTTTTTCTTTTCCAAGGTATAGTCAAAATAATTTTTAAAAAGTTAAGAGTTTAGGATTGTTTAATGCTTATGAAACACTTGTTAGATAAGTAATATTTTATTCTAAGTGCTATTATTCATTGGTAAAAAATTAATTTTTTATGCTTTAATATGAATGAAAACTAATTATATAACACTTTAAAATAAGGAATGAGGATAATTAAATTAAACAATACCAGTAGTCAAATTATCTATTCTAGATCTCAAAACACTATTTTGAAAAATATCAAATGCAGAAGAATGTAAAAAGGTATCAATAACAATACCTAAATACATGAATATTTCCAGTTTCTGAAGCAGCTGCTATTGATTGCATATTTTGGCACATAGTCATGCATGATACTGGGCCATCTTAATATAAAAGAAGAAATTAGTATAAGTGTTGTAATTTATACAAACTTTAACAATAAATGAATTAGTAAACATTAAATATTTAGTATAATGTAATACAATTTGTAATGGAAATATTACTTATTTTTAATAAAATATTAAAAAGTTAAACAAATGAACAAATATACTTGAAGTTGAACATGCGAGTGATATTACAAACTCAATTTCATCAAAGGTAAAATTTATAACAAACTTTACAAGTCTGTCATTAAAGTATTAAAATATCAAACAAAGTATTGGTTTAAATATTTTTATACATTAATTGTGCTAAAAAATCATAATTAGCTTTGAGACAATCAGAGGGAAGAACTTCCGTAATTGAATCGGTTGTTTGAAAAACCCAATAAGTCACTTTTTTGTCAAAATCAAGTTTTTGGTAAAAATATATTCTTCACAGGAAGGGAAGCCCTACAAAGTCAAATCATTCTACATAGAGATGGCTCATATGAGACCTTTCATTTATAAGAGAAAGCTCATAAGTCAGTGACAAATGGGGTTTCTCGAATACACGCCCGCATTGCTGGCTGTGTGAAGAACTTTTTGTCAAAATCAAGTGTTTATTTTTAAAAGATAATAGCAAACAAGCTACCACAGCTGAAAAAATTACTTATTAGCATCGTTCGAAAAAAATTCCATCCTTCCAAGAAATTAAAAAACGATGACTCTATTAATGCCATTACTGTTGACTTCATGCAAAACCTTCAGCTTCCTCAAATACCTACGCAGGAAGTATTTCATCTTTTCCAGTTAACTGTTAGTGTGTTTTACATTCATAATCTTAAGGATGGATGCGCCACTTTCCTTCTGTACCATGAATGGAATGGAAAGAAAGGACCTAAGGATGTGTGTTCATTTGTTCTGCATTATACTAATTCAAAAAAATGGGACCAATCAATCACTTGCACACTTTCTCAGACGAGTGTTGGGCTCAAAATAAGATTCACACCCTAGTTAGAATGTGTTGTGCTATAGCTTTCTTCAAAATTTGAAACAATCGAACAATACTTCCAAATTTGAGGGTATTCATTTTTGCCATGCGACAGCGATTTTGCAGTTAAAAAAAGAAAAAAAGTTAATTGCATCTTCACTATCTAAGAATATGCCTCTGCTTAGGTCTTCTATTAAGAATGGTTGGTTTGAGATGACAACAGCAGAAGCAAAAGTTTCTATTAACTTCAAAGCATAGAGGCTCACATTTTATTAATAAAAACAATGCTTTCCACTGAGTCAAATAGGTGTAAATTTCCAAAGGATGAGAAAATTGCCTTTAAAATCTCACAGTTCATACAGTTTTCACACTCTTTGAAACAAAAGGATATTGTAATCTCCAAACCTTTTATTGATGGGTTGCCCAGTCACACTATTTGGCTAAACAAAAATACTGCCAATATCACTCCCAAATAAACCAGTGTACTCAAGTAAGAAAATCCCCATCAATAAATTTAAAAAAAAAAAAAAATGAAGACATAAATAAACTGATGTAATATATCCCAAATGAAGAAAATATTCAAGTATTCAACAAAGAGATAGTTCACTAGTGGCCTAGATTTGATTTTGAGTTGCAGAGAACTACTCTAGTGATGAATATGAATAAATTTTATTTTGCTATTTCTACTATTCTATTTCATAGAATTAAATAATCTAATTTGTGTTTCATACTTAGTTACTATTTCAGAAAATATTTTTAAGGTGTAGTAAGTGTACTTACAGTTTAGAACACAATTATTTTTTCCAAAAATAAATGCATTTGAGAAACACAATAACTCATTTTAAAAATGCATTATAATTTAATTACTTATCTTTTGAGACCTCCGTTGAACACAAAGATTGCACTTAACTCTAAACAATAAATTTTATTGGAAATAATAGTATAGAGATTGCTGGTTAATGCAGAAATAGTTTTTTCTCAATCAACATATTTAATTAGTGAATCATTTCTATTATTTAAAATCAACAAAAATGTAAGGCATACCTAATCTGTTATAGGACAACCTGGAACGGTTAGCAACATTCTTTCCTTCCATTTTATCACAATCCCAAACTTTTATTGTTCCATCATTTGAGCAAGTGGCAAAGAGAGCAGAATTGGGAATGACTTGTATTCTAAACAAAAAGGTAAAATAAACATAGGAAACAGATTGTGCAAAAATAAGTATTCAAAACATATTAAAGGATTTAAGAAACTGTTACAAGAACGAATAAGGAATCTTATTTTAACAAAAATGTCTTAACCAAAAAATCATACACAGGCATTCAATGAACAGCTCAAACTTCTCCAAGTTCAAGACAAGTAAACTAAAACTAAACTATTTCACTAAAAAGTGCTCATAAAAGATAGACATTAGAACACTAATTATTGATATTTTAAAAACATCACTTTTATTAATATAGTGCAACATTAATCTCAATTGATAGTCTGTTAATTAACAGCTCTTTTTAGATAAATTAAATCAGTAATTATTGACACAGATAATTAATGAATTATGTAGATCTATTGCATGAAACAATGCTCTAGATCAAAATAAAATAAGAATAAAAACAAGTACATTAATAAAACATTGAACATATAGTATAAATAGCCCCCCCCCCCTCCCCATTTTAGAAAATGCAAGAAATTTCACTTACTTATTTACAGACCCTCTATGCTCTTGAAGGTGGGCAATTAAGTATCCAGATGGGATTTTAATATTCTTCTTATTGGCTTGTGGTTTTTCATCCTTCAGTTCAATGTCACTAGCTTCCCTTGCGACTTGGTCACTAACCCACTCGTCTTGCTTTTTGCGAATCAAAGCATATAATTCTTCTCGGCAAGGGGCACAGTGGTCTATAAGACACAGTTGATTGAAAAGCCTAATTGCATATTCATTAAAAGGTTATAAACAATAAAAATGTCAAGTATTACAGATAGCATTAATATGCAATAAATATCCTGGAGTATTAGGCTAAACTTATGGCTTGGAGGCAGAATTGAAAAGTGGTACACAAGTAGACTTGAGTACAATTCTCTGTGAAGGTGCTCAAAAATATCATATTTAGAACGTCAAAAATATCATATTTAAAACGGCCTAAAGACTATTGTGACAGATTGCCTTAATTGAATTACTGATAATGCTAGGTTTTGTTTTTAGAAAGATTTCTAGTTTGAAACACAAAGACTGTAAAATCTCTCTCTAGACATTTCGATTACTCTCAGCAGCACAGATTGTGTTGGGTAATGCTGTTTCTGCCCAGTCTTTGCGTAGATATTGAACAATTAAAAATCTTATGAAGCAAGTTATGAGGGGTTCTGTTTTGTAATTAAGCCATATTTAACACAATTAAATATTATTTAATTATACCACATCAAAATCGAAAGTATTTATGACTGAAGAAATAATTAAACTAAAAATAAACTATTCAATGTAAAAACTACCAATTAGAATTCAAATATTGTGTTTTCTACGATTATTGCAAAGTAATTAAAATTGGATTTGTGCATATGGATCTCATTGGCTGGATTATTTTGAATGATAAAATTCCAAAATAACTTTATCAGATACTTTAAATAAAGTGCTTGAGGATATTTCATATTAAAACAAACACAACTGATAATTAAGTAGTCTGAACAAATTACTAGGTTTCATATCGTCGATGTCAAGCTGAAGAGGAGAATTCTTGCCATCAATAGCCGAAATGACTTCTAGTCCTTCATCTGTAATTTTACCACTAGATGGAACTCTGGAATATGAATTCAGAGAATTGTCTGAATTTTGATGTTGGAGTTTGGGAGATGAAGGGTCTTTAGGGTCATTGGTACCAAACATATGCTGCCATTCTTCATTCTAAACAGAAAAAAATTACTTTAATAGCTTATTCATTGTAGAAATATATTTAAGCAAATTGGATACACACATTGCAAATATTTATGCCAAAAATCTATGTATGTCAAATGTAATCCAATTATTATTGTCTGCATACACATTGCAATACAATAATACATCAGAATACACCAGTGGTTCCCGTCTTCTCTGCAAAGAGGTTAAAAGTGGTTGATGGAGTTATCAAGTTTAGAACATAAAATTTTTTATAGCGATGCAATTTACAGCAAAAAAAAAAAAAATAATTTAGAAGCAAAAATTTAATGAATTATGTCTGGGACATTGCAAGAATAATAATTTTGGATGAAGGAAAGAAAGAGTCTTAAAAGAACATTTATAACTATCTGAACTCCAGTCATTTCTTTCAAAATACTTCCTTTCAAATACAACCTTAGTTGTCCAACTATTTGATTGGTGTGTTTTTACTTCTGAAATTTTTGACATTTGGTTGTGAAATATGATCGAAAGACATGCTCATTTTATTTTTCATGTCAATGAAAGACAATCTTGTGTTCATCACATTTTATTTACTTTTAATACCTAATTATGAAATTAGTTAATTTTATGTAGTTTCTATTTTAATTCCCACAAGTTTAATACTAAAAACTAACAATTTTAAAAATAAAAATTGTTAGTTTTAATTTGTTACTTTAGTGCCTTTTCTTGGGTTTAATTCCTTGTAGTATGAATTCATTAAGCAACTATATGCTAAAAAAAATTTAAAAAATTATTTAGTGAACTTGGGGAACGTTGGTAGAAAAAGCATAGAAGCGACTGATACAAACAGTGATTGATTATCTTTGGCTGGAGCTCATCAAATAGTATTCAATAGTTAATGCAAAATCATACAAAGTAAATATTCATCTAATAAATTTAATTCTTAGTACAGTCAAACCCAGTTAACGCGAAATCGCTTAACATGAAATCCCAGTTAAAGCGAAGTAACAGCAGCTCTCCGCACATAAGACTTAACATTAATTTATTCGTTTAACACAAAATTCAGTTAAGGCGAAAAATTTAGGCAGTCTCATTGACTTTATGCTAACAGGGTTTGACTAAATTTATTTAAAAATTATGACTAATTTCTGAAAAAACGGAATAGGAAAATTTATTGTTAAAAAAAATCTCACAAATAATATGATTCTATTTCCCAATCTAAATAAGGCCAGTGTATTTTGCACATGCAATTAATCTTTCACCATGTATAAAATTAGAAACTTTAATAAATAGAAAGATTCTTATTCAGACATTTTGGTAATGTAGGGGGAATTCCTCAATATTTTAAGGTGTGTCGCAAAAAAAAATCTTGAAAACTATGCAATTTATTTTAAAAGTTTTTTTTAAACAGTTGAATCAATTTTAATCCAGAAAAAAAACCCTAAAAAGTAACTGTTGATTAAGTTTTAAAAGGGAAGATTTTAAAACAGAAATAAGAAAACACTCACCATAGTTGGGGACTCAGCAGTTGACCTCTTTTTTGTCCGTTTACTAAAAAATATGAAACAATATAAAAAAATTATGCAATTCAATTAAACATTATTATGCAGCAAGCTAGACTATTTAATCATACCTCTGAACAGAATGGTTTGGCTTTTCAAACTGATTGTCTGTCATTACCAGTGGAATGGAGTAAGTTTTAGGAATAGTCGGAAGTAACATTAAATCTATTTCTCCGTTATCTTTTTCTGATGAAGACAAAATTAGATCCCTGTTGACATAAACCAATATTTAGTCAGAGCAATTCAATATTTTATTATTTAGTATTTTATTTAATTAAATAGGAATTCATGACAATATATTTCATAATTACACCAATATTTAGTCAGAGCAATTCAATATTTTATTATTTAGTATTTTATTTAATTAAATAGGAATTCATGACAATCTATTTCATAATTACACCAAGTAAGCATTTAGAAAAGACTTGAAAAAGAAATAACATTAAAACATATTCAACAAATAAAATATCACATCAAACGATTAACTTACCCACATTTCTTGGTCTGCACTTTAAGCAAATGATCCTTCATGGCCTAAAAATAGTTTTTTTATTTATTATATAAAATTTAAATGTAAATACTAAAATTGCAAATTGTATTTCTTCATCAAGTTCAAAATATAATTAAAACATAACAAAAAACATACATAGAAAGTTACTTTTTATTATTCAGTGCATGAATAAACAAGAAAACAATAAGAGTAAAAAGGACAAAAGGATTTGAAAACAAATGTACATTACCAATATCTGCTCTTCAACTTCTTCAGTCATTCCATCTGACTGCAAACGATTATACACCTAAAAGAGAAAAAAATTGCAGATCGAAGCAGGATTTCATACAAATAAAAGAAGCAAAGCAAACAAAGAAACAAAATGTAAATACCGATGTGAGGTTGGGATCCAAATCCCGATATGTATGCTGATGTCCTAGTCTTGTAACAGATCTTGAAATCTTTCTCTCACATAAGCTCTCTAAGACATTTCTTAATGATGGCAATTTAATTAAGTAATCGAAAAGGCATCGTGGCAGAGGATCTTGAACAGCATGCAGAAGCACCAACTGATAAATGTACATTAAAAAATATTTATTTTGACAAAAACAAATTAAAAGAATCCTGAAACATCAACCAATTGCCAATATTTTTATAAAATCCTTCACTTAAGTGTGAATACTCATTACTCAACCGTACTCAAACACTTAGTGTGTGAGATTGAGCAATCAAACTTGATAGTTAATAAATTTTTAGGAAGAGTGGCATTAAACAGCGTATTGTTTAAACAGTAGTGCCATTTATGATTCCTGGAATATTAAACATGTTTAAATACTTTGCTGGAAAATAAAACATTAGGGGTACTAAATAAATTTTCCTGGAAAGTGGAAACTAAAAACAGCCTTCTACATTCCTACATATGGATGAGAGCACAGCTTTTTTTTTATACAGATATTGATTGATTTTGAATAAAAATTTATATTTCTATTAAAAAACTCAAGTACAATTTTTGTACTACCTGACGGGTGAAATTTCAACAAAAGGTTTTCTCCCTCCATTCTACATAGAAGATATATTAAAGTTTTTTCTCTAATGATAAATCATTGATTGCTATCAGCACTATCAGAGGTTTAAATTATATTTACCAGATGAAATCCTATTGATTATGCCAATTTTTAAAATACCATTGATTATTTATCAAAACACACCACTATAACAACGAGATGATAGCAAAAATTCATAATCCCTTTAATTACATTATCCTTGTACCATAAACAGAGAAGAGGGGGAGAGGGATAGATATGTTTCTTCATATCTTTTGTTAAGTGTTCTAAAAGTAGAGTTTAAAAATTATTATAATTTGGAAAATGTTAGAATCATAGCAGTTAAATCCTTAAAACATACTTTTTTTCTATGACTATTATATATTGTAATAAGTGTATTACAGGCCACAATCAATTTTAAGCTAAACTAGTCAGTCTTGCACAAACTTTGCAATACTTATTATTTACAAACTGCATAAATATATATCCCACAGTATAATTTTTGGGGAAAAAATAGTTTCATATGATTAAACATTTCAACCAAGAATAAATTTTGGGGCAAAATAGTATGCCCCGAAATACTGCTTGTCTGACAATATGCATTTTATAAAATAGATAAACATTTTAGTAAATTCTAAAATGTTATTAACATTTTTTAGCTATACGAGTCAAAAGTGCTGATTTGATTGAATTTACCTCTTTATCAACTTGGATTACTTGGTATTTTAAAAATGGTTGCAAAAGTGGAACTAGACGACATTGTACATCTGCCAAATTTAAAGATTTTGCAACAACACATATGAATCCTACTGCCTCTTGTTTAATCCATAAATTCTATAATAAAAGAAATACATTTTAACAAAAATTGTATTACATACTTTTCTCAATTTAAATAAAATTAAACCGAAACATCTACATTCTAAAATATTATAATAGAAGTGATTTTTTTACATACCATATAAGTAATTATACAGTTATGATTAAACTACTTGAATACCCTGCTTTTAAGTATTTTAAATACATAAAATACAAAACTCAAAGAGCATATAATATTGATAGATCAATATATACCAAAACATTTACAAAAATGTGTCACAAGACTTCAGTAAATATTGCTAATCAATACTTACAATGTAGAAATTTTATTCATTTATAAGGTAATACTTAATGTAGTTGATTTTATCGAATTTTGGTTGCAAGAATAGGACAACAACATAATGAATATGATACACATAACATTAGATATAATTTATTTTTAACACAATTTTTTTTTTTTAATAAATTTGAATACGTATATGGAAGGATAAAATATTTAAAACTTAGCATATTGCATTTATATTACTTCTAATCTGATTCCAAAAAATATTTGCTATGGTTTAATAAGTATTAAAGATTTAAAATTATCTTAAAATATGAGCAAAGCATATTTTAATACCAATACTGTAATATATTTTTACTGATAATATAAATGAATAAAAAAATAAAGTGATAATATTAAAAATAATCAAAGGAAAGTTTTAGCATTCTTATTGGTAAAATTTATTTAGATTTCAGCTGCCAAAGCAATTTTATATGTTTTACATCATACACTTATGATCTTTAGATACATACATACATAACATGACGTGACTGACATACGTACGTACCCCCCCCACACACACACACACATACCATATCATATCATACCATACATATTTGGATTAAACCAATCACATAAAAGATTACTCTACTTTTATATAAAGTAAATGTCAACTACTTACAGGATGTATTAACAAAGGTATTGCTTCAGTAAGAAGGTCATATAACATTTGCTTTTGCAAAAGACCCAGTTCTGTTAAAGCTGATAAAGCAGTTAAAGCCTTGCTGATCACAAGCTCTTCACAATCAGTCAATCCCTATAAAAAATGAATTAAAATGAAATCTATGAAACACAACAAATCAAACATACAAAAAAGGAAAATTGATTATATATAATTACCTGTTGCAACAATGGCTTTAAAATAGGGCAACACTGCCATCCAACATATGAAGCCACACCTACAATAGCATCGAAGAATGCACCCCTAAGATGCCGATCTTCCTAATAAAATTAAAAAAAAAATTATGTTTAAAAATATCACGTTAATGACAAAACTAACAAATATTGAAGGATATTAATAAATGATGAAGAATATTAAAAAATTATAAAGAATATTAAGACATGATAAAGTATAATAATAAATATTGAGGCGTATTAATAACGGAAAAAGTATAATAATAAATCATGAAGAATATTAATAAGTACTATTTCACTTACTTTGTCATTTAAATATGTAATCATATGCGAGAGAAGAACATCATTTCCTAAAAGAGTTAAATCATAAGGAATTTAAACAATTTTCAACATTTAAAAGTATTCAATATTAAAATGGTATGGAAATTTAAAATTTGAAAAGTATGGAATAAAAATTCTAAAAGCTAGTTTAGCACAGAGTGGTTAAAAAATCAGGAATCTCCTGCTGTGTATTAATATCGAGTAGAACAATCTCAGGCTCTGATGACAGTAGATATTTTTTTAGGCTTAGGATCTATTAATTACTGAAATTATGCTGAAGAATATTACAACTCTTAGTTACCTCAAATTGAGTGCCTTGAGTAGACATTTTTATCTTGTCCTATAAAAACTCAATGGAGTTGAAATCACAAAACCAAGTTCTTGACTCTTCAGACCAGATAATCATTTTGAATTCACCAAAGATCCAATATCGGCATTCTTTAGACAAAAACCACATTCTTTGGTATTGCAGCAAATTTAAAGAAACTATTTTGGGGGACTATTGTTTGCAATCATTCAAAATAAATAGTTTTAATATCTGTCTTGAAGAGAGTATGTATATGCTTTATGATGATTGTGAGTTGTATGGCTCTGCAATTATCATTGTAGCATTTCTGTTCCTACACACAACATGTACCAGTCATTTGTCATCTATTTCATTATAAACAATTTCCACTTATCACCCTACTTTTGACTTAAAGTTTTTTTTTGGTCTAGCTGACATTCTTTAAAGGCTCAAGATAATATTATATGAGAAAAACCAAGGTTAAGGGCTTCAGATATACTAGAAAGGACCTTTGTAGCACCTACCACAAGAAAAGGCAAATTACGACATTTGCTAGTGTTTCTGACTATAAGAAAGCTGTTTTTCACAGTATCTGGTTTATTATATGTTGCAAATCAGAGTTTGATTAAGATTTGTTATCAGTATTTTAGCCAGTCAGTGTATAATAATATATACTTATAAGAAAATGATTTTCTGAAAATATGCTCACAAAAATAGTTTACTGAATTAAATGAATTAGTCAGAATATAAATGGTAATGGTGAAACAGCAAGAATGGTGCTTTTACTTATCACAAAAATGTTTCATTAAGAAATAACTAAAAATATTAGTTTTATTGTCATAGGTTTTTCTTACAAAATATTATAATACAGAGGTCTCAACAGATATCAATTTTTAAATTATAACTATTGGTTAAGTAAGCAATGAGTTAAATCAAAACATTTTTTGAGGCCTTTATTTACTAAATAAGACGATTGGTTAAAAAAGGCTAAAATTTTGTCATTTAAAATATCTCATTGTTTTTCCTCTTTTTCAGAAACATAACAATATATAGCATATAAACAGAACAAAATTAGAAGGTTAGTATCTTACAAAAGCATTAGACTGAAAGATAAAGTATTTAAGCGATGATAGAATACCTTTTTGTCTTCCAAAAAACACACAAAGTCTTCGTATACCTCTTTCAAGAAGAGTTTGCTTAACTGCATTCACTGGATCACTTAGCAATGTTGTAACACTTTGTTGTATAAGTTCTTGTAGTGCTTGTAACTCATGATCATAAGAAACCTATATACATTTCAGCAATAGATTTAGTAAACCAGTTTATGTTAGATCACATTAATGCATCATTGATGTAGATAAATGTAATTTTAAAGTATGTACATAAACTTTTTTCAGTTATAAAACGTTCAGTTTTTTTCTGTACAATACTTCAATGATAGTTGAATATAAAAGCAAAGACTTTTTTTAAAATAAATATTATGAATCCAAAAATATTAAACAAAAAAATATTTTTATTACTAAATTCTTACTATCAAGTTTTAGTTATTTTAAAATTTAAAAATTACAAATTTGAGGTGCACATTTTTTTTTTTTTTTTTTTTTTATTTTTTATTATTATTGAAGAATAATACAATTTTTATAAGAGACAAGTAACTTTATAAATTTTATATAAAATCCAATGTCCATCATGCATGTATGTTCCTAACGTGAGGTCTATTGAAGTAATCAGCTAAGTTAAAATATTTTTATAGGTATCTGAACTAACCCAAATTATCAAGAACACAATTTTAAAGATTGTCAATCACTACAACTCTCTATTAGTTAAAAATTGCCCTATTTTTTAAAATCAATTCCAGCTTTATTTTATCATGGACATTAGCATTTCAATTATATGCATAACACAAAAATAAAATTTGCAGCATAGAAATAATTTTTTTATTCATATTACAGTTCATGTTTTAATTAAACTGAAAAGTTTTTGTTGTAAGAAAAAATTGTTGAAAAATGTTACAGTTATATTTTAAATTAGCAAACATATTTTCAATTCCATGATGAATTTAGTAATATCTAGCACTAGTAAAAATTGTAAAGCATGTTTACAAATGTGTTATAGCTAAATAGGGTGGCTGCAGGTATAAACTTTTCTTATTGATCTTTTTAAAAATAAATCATGGTATGAAATCTTAAAATTATGTATTTTTTTAATATTTAATTACTACAAGTTATCAGATATCGCCATAATCATGCAGCTAGTTTTAAATAAAAACATAATAAAGTTAAACAAAATTTATTTGTAACTTACTTTGTTGTGGTGATTTCTTTCATCATCACTTAAAAAAGTACTATCTGGGTCTGGTTCCATATCTGATTGAGTCATTTCTAAAAACCTTAAATATTCGATTGTGAGAATTTAATTTTAATAACGTGTATTTCAAGACAAAGAGTTATTGTCAAAATTTAAGAGAATTAAACTTAAATTAAATAAACCTTACAGTATAAAGATATATACAGAAAAAGTCAAGGTGAGTTGAAACACTTGATTGTTTCACATAAAATAAGTTTTACTGCATGTTACTTATATACTATTCTAGAAACTTAACACTTATTAACAATTTAATAATTTAACAATAAATTATCACTATGGTTAAATTTTTTGCAGTTTTTGGTACCTGACTGAAAGTTGACTATTTAAGTAAGCATACCTCAAGGCAGTCTCAGCCAGAGATGCAATATTTTCTGCATAAGCCATGCGCACAATAACGGCCTCATCGTGAGCAATGTGAGACTGCAATACAGGAAAAATAACATCAAAATTATGCTACTAGCAAATAAAACTCTCATTATGAATTTCAAGACATCTCAATGTTTTCAATTTCCAAGACATTCAGCAGAAATTAGTAATGGGAGAGATTGCTTTTACTGGAGATTGACAATATTTCGGGGGCACTTGGAAACTTGTAGTCATATATTTTATTTACAACATGAGGAAATCAGTACAGGGCTCAACAAAATTTCAGCTAATTTTGAAAAGCTCCTGTTTAAAAAAATGCTTCTAAAACTAAAAGTATTGTATTCTATTTATGTAATGTTGTACAAATACCTTCAATAACACAATACTTAAGGCGTCTTCTCACTTTAGGCACCTCGAAAATAGGCTATTTTCGCGATTTTTTTTCGAGGATTTTTGCAAACAATTATGGGATAAAATGGATCCTATATAATAAACACATCTTTCAAGTACAAGAAAAATTTTATTTTTTATTTTTTTGAACAATTATTATAATAAAACAGTAGCATCGAAAAACCCGTGTAGAAATGTAATGTTCGTGGCTTGTTGATGAAATTTCGGAAACTATCCGGCCGATTGTCATGAAATTTGAATGACATATTCTTCATAGTTATGGCTATAGCGCATATCATCAGATTTTTGATATTCGCGAAAATAACAAAATGGCGCACGTTTTTCGAAAAAGTTTTTTAAAAAAACGCGTTTTTTTGCAGTTTTTTGTAAAAAAAAAATACTTCAAATCAAAATTTCAAAAATCTGATGATATGCGCTATAGCCATAACTATGAAGAATATGTCATTCAAATTTCATGACAATCGGCCGGATAGTTTCCGAAATTTCATCAACAAGCCACGAACATTACATTTCTACACGGGTTTTTCGATGCTACTGTTTTATTATAATAATTGTTCAAAAAAATAAAAAATAAAATTTTTCTTGTACTTGAAAGATGTGTTTATTATATAGGATCCATTTTATCCCATAATTGTTTGCAAAAATCCTCGAAAAAAAATCGCGAAAATAGCTTATTTTCGAGGTGCCTAAAATGAGAAGACGCCTTAAAATTTTAAATTTTTTGTCAGACTAAGAATTCAACTATAAATTATTATGATGATTCAGGGTTCAAACTCTTATTAAAGAACAAAATTTGTGGACTTTCAATGATCTTTTTAAGAAAATTCAAGGACTTTTTTAAGAAAATTCAAGAACCTTTTTAGGAAAATTCAAGGACCATAAAATTACATACTTTAGAAATAAAAATACAAAATGGAGATTATCAGTAATCACTTAAAAATTTAAGGATTTTCAAGGATCAAATTTCATCAAAAAAAATTCAAGGTTTTACCAAAACTTTCAAGGAGCGTGGGAACCTTGTGATTCTACCACAAAAAGGTTAACTGCAGTATTTATATTCAGTGGTGGTAAATAATAAAAACACTAATTTAAAAAGATAAAGAAAAATATGGAAAAAAAATAAATAAATAAAATAAAATAAACACATGAAAAATAGTAACATGAAATATATAAGCATTGAAAATATAAAGGTGATTCAAAATAAACCCTTTATAGGGCAATTTTTTTCTATTCATAGTATATTAAAATACGTTAGCGATAGAGAATGATATAGAAAAAGAAATGCATTAAGTTAATTAGATAAAATTAATTTGATTTTAAGATGCCTTTTTGTGGGGGAGAAGTATATTTACCATCACTCATTGAGGTCAGACACATTTGGTACAATTCTAACATTTTTATACATAGCAAGTGTAAAAAATGAAGTACCGAGGTAAAATACGAAAAATTTCTAAATATTACTCAATATTTTACTTACTGTAAAAAATTGAAAATTTTAACTTATAAATTGTTTTTACCATTTGCTATTTATACCACATTATATAATTAATGCATTCTTATCTTTATTTTTTGTATTTCCTGAAGTTATTAGTAGATGACAGTATAATCAAGTGATAAAATAGCATGGACATTTAAAATTTGATGAAGTTAGTGGTATGTATACCTACCCACAGCCTGAGAAAGGGTTAATATAAAAAAACAGTATAAAGGAAAATAAATAAGGACCCTTCCAGTAGAATTCCTAATGAAAAGATAAAAATAGAAATGAACAACAAAAATAAAAAGAGCACCAATTGCATGCAAAGTGACTATTTTATGATTATTGAGTGATTGTTCCGAGACAATGTTTGTCAATGATGAGGAAGAAATTTCCTGAAGAAAATTTAATAGACAGCACCTATTTCGTTAATGAATTAAACCCCATCAAATTGTTGATTGAGTCCTTCTTCAACTAAACTTTTTCCCAACTTAAAATCAGTGTGTGTATGTTATATATATTTAATTTTATAATTAATAATTTAAAAATGGCTTACCAAATTCGGTAGAATGTATTCTGGAAATATATTGATGTCACTATAAAGATAAAGAAATTATAAGGTATAAAAATTTACCACTTTGATTTTCAAATAAGTGTAAATTTAGATTAATGATAAGAATTTAACATTTAGCTGCACTAACAAAATTATAAGATACAATTTTTTTTTATCCATGGTACAGACTATTTTTATTTTGATCTTACACTCTCTTAGGGAAATTATTGGACATTTTTCTTTACATTGATGCATTCAAAACTTATAAACCCTAACTAAAACTTATCCTTAAAATATTCTTAATTTTTTCAAAGACTATTATATAAATAAAACAAAAGATTGAGTTAATATTCTCTTCAATAGCGGCAGGAAAATATTTGAAGCTTGAAAAAAATACATTTCAATGTGCAAAATAAAGTGTACAATCAAACTAATGGACACATTAATAAACTAATAGATGCAACAATGCTATCCTAATAGGAAGAATGTACTGGAAATTATCACAATATCAATAATAACTACAAAGCCACACTTTTTTTTTAGTTGAGTCATTGCACAATATAAGTAAAATTATTAAAATTTGCTATAAGATAATTTCCAACAAAATACAAGTATATTACCTCCTTGGAATACTCTTAATTAAAGTTAAGCATTCTGTAAGAGTTTGGATGACAGCTACTCGAACTTTTGGATACTTGTCTTTGGCCAAAAATACCTACAAAAGACGAAAAAATATTCCAATCAAAGGCTATTTCAAAAATAAAATATTACAATGCTTGGTTGCCTAAAATAATCAAAATGACACTTAAATAATTTTGCAATAACCAAACCAATGATATTTTAGTTATAATGAATAATAGACAAACTTGGACTACAATGTACAAAAAGAAATGACATCAAGAGTATCAAAATCTAAGTAAATGAAAATAATGATTGGCTTAGCTATTATTTTTTTTAATAAATTAAAGCATCCCTTACTTTATGTATAAAATCATTAGATAGATAAACATTGACAAATGTAAATACTTCTATGATTAAATAACCCCTCTAGAATACTGGGCATATGAGTACTCAACGAACCGTATTTTAGACACATAAAACTTTGGCTATCTAGTAACGCCCCCAACACCTCATATTAAGGTCAGAGAATTGTGGATGTAAGAGAGATCACTGTTACTAGACAATAGAAGCATGGCCCCAAATCAAAAAACTGAAGGAATCCACCAAAAGCTTTTCTAAATTTTGCTTCTTACCTTTCTTTAGTCTCTTGGAGTCTCAATAGAGTCCTTAATAACTAATGATTGAAATTTGGTTTTTTGCTTCATAACAGTTTACCAATTACCACAAATTAACAGTTATCAAATCCACTTAATCATTGTGTGTTAATTAATACAATTCAATGAACATCTTACTAATTGAGGTAGCAATCTGTCCAAGATAACCTCAGGACTGAGATAATTTGCCATTGTTTTCAGAACCTCTAAGGCATTCAATTTGGCTGAGCAGTGCTTTAGAGCTCGCAGTAAGGATGTCAGCAAGGATACAATCAGAACAAGTCCCTCACTGACAACATTTTCTTTGTTGTTGGAAGATTCATTTACACTTTGATGTTTCTCATATGAAGTTATTACTTCGATTATTTGGTTGATGTCCTTTTTCAGCCTAAAGAAATAAAAATCAGTATAATATTAAAGAGGAAATTTAAAATCCTAAATTAAACTTAGCTTTGTGAAAATTTTTCATAATGGTAAAATAGTTTGTCAAAGAATAATAAATCAAATGACTAAACAATTCAATGTACAAGTGTGTAATTAAGATAATGTACATATATAAAAAGAATTAAAATATGATTTTTACAATGGTTTATCAAATACCATAAAATAATTTTCTATTTTTTTATTTTCTAAAAATATTTTTTGCTGTAATTTTTTTTAAAATAAATTATGCAGTTTTGACAACATTTTACTTTGATGTTTTTTTGTTTTTTTTTTGTTTTGTTTTTTCAAAGAGATTCATCAATTGTTTACTTAATCAGTTTCAATCAACTATTTACACATAAAAAATAGCAATGTTCATGTAACCTGTATATCTTTTCATCTGGGGGCCTAGGAACCGAAGCAAAAGCTTTCATGTAGTCATTCAGAAAAGTATAAAAATATTCAGGGAATGCCTTATCACGTTGCAATTCAAGATACTCATTCGCAGTTAAGCGGGCAGCAGGATCTTTTTGAATCATGCTCTGCACAAGTTTCTAATAAATAATAAAAAAAAGAACATGTAATTGAAAAAATTTAAAAAAAATTCAGACAAAAATTTTAAATAACCAATATTAAAATACTAAATAACAGCAAATTATTCAGCTATGAAATTTATTCTGCATATTTCTTTAGCACAGTGATTCTCAACCACTGTGCCGCGGCACTTTTGTGTGCCGCCAAATTCTTAAAGTGTGCCGCCAAATTTTAGAAATGTATATTTGTAATTAATCCCTTAATAAACGTACTGTTGTTTTTGTAGTATATATTATATTTTATTTTAGATTCCAAATTATTATCATAAACTATTTTACACAGTGTATAATAGGTGTATTACAGTGTATTATAGGTGGTATTATAGGTAGGTAAAGTAAACAACTTTTAAACTTATCTTTTTCTTTGTGTGCCGCCAAATTTGGAAATCGTTAAAAGTGTGCCGTGACAAAAAAAGGTTGAGAATCACTGCTTTAGCATATTAACTTATTGCAGAAATAGTGATAATATTTAAATATTAATTAAACTATACTTTATTAAGCATTTAAAAATATAATTTTTATTTAAAAATACTAAAATGGTTTAAAAATAGCAACATATATTTGCAAATACATTTACAAAAACTTGTTAAATTTCACTGGGTTTACCTAAAACAATGAAAGTAGGATAAAAACTAAGTAATCATTCAATAAAATACAAATTTCTCCATTTTTATGCACAAACAGCAATAGTAAATGTAAAAGTATTTTTCCTATTTATACAAGATAATTTATTTGAAATTTAAAACCCTATATTGTAATATTTAATAATCAGCTTGACAAATTGAATTAAAAAATTAATGAAATCATATTGCAAAATAAATAGGTAGTATGTGCCACAGAAAGTTCATAATAATCTAAATATAATAATTAAAATTTTATGCAAGTTGATATTGTATAAACACTGTAAAGTTTTCTCTAGCTAGTCATGTAACACAGAATGAAGAGTGTAATTTCACCTTTAAGTTAGGATCCTCGATTTTTTCCAGAACTTTAGAAGGATCATAATCTCCAATCCTGTATCTTAGCAACTGAGAGAAATCAAAAGGGCATGTTCCTTCACTGATGAATTCACAGAATGCACAACTACAAAAAATAACAATTTAAGAAATATTTACATTTTGTAGATAAGAAATTTACAATGATTTCATTAATGAAAAGAATGTAAAATCAGATATGCTATAGATTCATGGTATAAGTAACTGAATTTCATATAATGAGATAATTTTGAAGATTTGCATCAATCTCAGTAATGACCAAAATCTGTGAAAAAAAAGCAGAAATACAGATTTAGGTTAACCAGTAGGTCAGTATAACATATTCAAGTGATCACCATACCTAAATGAGGTTAAAATGGCAGTCATTTTCAACTAACTACAAACTACTGTTGGAAATGAATCTATTTTTTATCATTTGAGTGATTGTTTTTTTATATATATAAAGTAAAAAGGTTTTTAAATGATATTTACAAAAAAAAAAAAAAAAAAAAAAAGTGAATATATGTTCAGCTATTTTTCACTAAAACGTTAGGTTATTTAGTAGTGGTCATATAAAAATCTACAAAAGCATCTCTAACAATGAATTGATCCCATTGCAGCTGGTAAGCTAAATACAATGAATTCATACATTTCTTATGTGGTTCATGTAAATATTAGTAAATATACAAGTATTAATAAAAAGCCCTTTATCAAGTATATCTTTCCTCCCAATTGCAATTTCAAACAAACTTGAATTAGAGAACAGCAACTTGCATAAAATTAATAAAACATAAACAAAATAATTCCATACACCTTCTGAAGTCTTAACATAAAAGTAAAGTATGTTAATTGAAAATTTCTTTTCACAATCTAAGTTTAACACATTTCAATGATAATTATTTTTCTGCATTTAGAAGTTTTTTTTTTTAAATAAATAAAACACTACATAAAACTATTTTTTGTTTTACACATGCATAGGTACTTTTAAGAAACAGTATAAAAACTTTCAGGTATTTACCCAAGTGAAAATATATCCATTGCAGGTGTTAAGTCTCCAGTCTTTATTTCATCAGCATGAATGATTAAAGATGGAGAAGCAGGAGCAATTGAACTTGTGGAACTACTGACTGCTGCAGTAGCAGCAGAATATGTGTTGGAGGAGCTCATAGTTTTGATGAATCTTTCTGGAGCAACATAGCACGTTCTTCTTCGGGATGTATCAAAGAAATAGGAAAAATCAGCTGGGTTATCCTATAGTGAGAGATAAAATTCATTTTCACTTTTAAATTTAATAAAATCCCAAATAATTTGCCTTATATATAAACTTAACAATTTAATTGCTTAACACTTTTGTAAATTGGAAATATAGGTAGGCTTTTAACTTCTTTAAGTTCGTATTTCTAATAGAACATTCAAATTAGTTTTCTAGATTTTTGCAAGTACCTATTAGTCATAATTTTAAATGTAATCTTAAATATTTAAGTCTATGAAAGATTTAAAATAAACTATTATGAAAATACTCAAAAAGAGAATATCGATTTAAATATATTTTTATTTGAAATAGGTAAGACTTATGTAATAGTCATATTTCACTTATGCTGAAATATCATTAGAAATTAGAATAGTTAATTTTAAAGGTATAAAAAAACCTAAAACTCCCTTTTCTTGAATATTATTAGCCTACTTATATAAATATAACATATAAACTTTAATCTTATACTATCATAATTATTAACACACAATCTTAACATAAAAATACTATGAATAAAGAGAACAACACAAACCTCAGCTAAGTTAGTCGGCTTGAAACTAGCAAAATCTGTTAGAAGAACCCAATTCCAACTTGTTATCATTATGTTTTCAAGCTTTATGTCACCATGATACACCTAAAAATTACAAGCTTTATATTTATGTAACGAGATATTGGTTCTTAAAATTTTAAATAAAATGTTTTAAGATTTTAAGAAATTTTAAATAAAATACATAGAACTAAACAGTATTTTTATACATCACTTTAGTACACCACATTGTTTAATTCAATAATTAATAATCTAATAACTGTTATATGCCAGCCCAATAAAACTTGCTTTTATGGCAAAAAAATCAATGATCCCCATATGAAGTATTTTCTTACTGTAAAAGGTGAGAAACAATGCTAATATATTTATATGGCTTGTTTTGAAAACTTAGTATAATAACATAAGTTGTTCTTGTTTCAAGTTACAAATAAGGTATCAATAAGAAAATAAATATTGAAACCTTTGTGTGGTAATTCCAAAATTTAAAAGTACTATATCAGCCTCTAATCTTAACATGACATGTTGCCAATAAATATTTTCCACAGCAAAATGTAAACATTGATAAATACTTGGTATAACACAAAGAATAGTGATGCAAACCAGTTTGAGGACCACTATACACTGTATAATCATTACCCAAAACGGTCAGAAATGGTATGTTTTACAGAAGATCAAGTCAAGTAATATAATCAAAAATAAAACAAAAACTTGTAGGTGAATTTTTGAAAAAATTTAGTACTTTTCTGTATTTTTACTATCTGTTTAAAATATAATTTATTTGGAATTAAAATCACCATACCCCAAGAGCATGGCACTGGCTTAAGCACTGTAGAAGTTGAAAGGCTATCCAGTGTTTTTCAATGCTGTTCAAAAATGGACGAGTACTAATCCTATCATACAAGTTGTCTTTCACATATTGTCTCATTAGTATTCCTGCTTTATCAGTAAGCTGAAATTGACAAAACAGTTTTGTATAATAAAAATTTACAACTTACAATGGATGTAAAATAAATATGAGTAACACAAGTGACATACCAGAGATTTTTGGAATGGAAGGGCATTTGGCACATTTTGCAATAGTTTTCTTATTTCTATAAAATATAAAAAAATTAGTCAATAGCTAACAGTCTAATAATGCTAACATATGATTAAGATTTCTAAAGAATAATGCTTTTAAAGAAAAGTAGTATATTTTGATAATAATAAAACTAAAGTTAATTTACATACTATTAATTTAATCAATGAAAGCACTAACTTGGATGAATTTAATGTATATAAAATATTTGAAAATATAGTTGTTTCATTAACAGTAAAAATGAAGTTGGAAAAAACATTTTATACACTTAATTTGTTTAATAGTTTCCAATTGCATATCAAGGTTAATCCTGGTTAATAAACAGTTTTTGATAATTATAAAAAGGTTAGTAAAATTACTTTTGACAAGACACAATTCATAATTTCAAAAATAAAGCACTAACTATAAACAAATAGACAGAACATTTAAAGAAAATAAGAGATGTATAAAAATATATTTTTGTTTTTGACACCGCTAAATATTTATCAAAGTTAAAATATACATAGAAAAAAGTACCATCTAATTGATCTCTGTGAGCCTTCAACGGTAGTGAAGGATCTCTTATAGCAAACACTTTTACAACAATCAACCCTTCCCTGAAAACAATTACAAAATTAAACACATTTTAAAATTTCAAAGGCATCTTTAAAAAAAAATGGTATAAAACATTCTGCAATATATTTAAATGTAGAAATGGTGATAAATATTAAGCCAAAGCAAAACAAGATTACTGGGAACACATTGTAAGCATGTCAATAACCATGAAATTATTTTCTTAATTTTACTACTTATTAATATTGTAATGGATTAGATATTGCTTAGTTAAGATTAGGAAGTTTCACTTTTTCGTTCCTTGGAAAACACTGGTATAAATGAATTTCTTTTATACATGTGTTAAATTGAAATCACTCCTTCATAAAAAATGTCTTGATGTTGAATGCACTATATAATTTTAAATTTATGTCAATTTAATTGAGTAATATTTTGTTAGATGGATACTAGATAAAAGCTACCAAATTGCCGCTATAACTCATCCAAATTAACAACCTTCAAATTATTTATAATTACTATAACAAACAGTAACTATTTAGGATTGGTGTTACCATTATGCATCATTTAAACTTGTAAACATTTAGGCTTGGTGCCAATTGGTACCCATCTAACAAAAGAATACCCTTAATTGTTTAATTTGAAGGATTACAAATAAATTTATATCTATAAAATGTCACTGTATGTTTTGAATATTAATTTATAATGCTCTAACATGTCTCACAGTGAAAAAAAAATTATCCCACTTTTCAAATAATATGTATATTTAAAGAAATACTGAAAACATTATATATTAGAGTAAGTCACATTAAGGCATACATGAACATATTACAAGTTTAACATTACCTATGCTTTGCTCTAGCAACCTTGAAAAACCGTGTACTTCCTAGACTGAAAACAAAGAAAGCCTAATTATTACAAAAGAAATATTTGCATAAATTACCTACAAACACAGATGAAAGACTGCATTTTTCAAATGAAAATACAAAACAAAAGTTACAGTGTTATTAAATCTTTCTTTGTTCTAATAAATGTTGTTCCTTAAAGATGTCCTTTGAAAATATTGATTATTCAGAAATAAAACTTCGATATAAGTTGGCAATTTAATTCTTTAAAAAACACTTAACAGATTGCCTTTACTTAAAATTGAACTAATCATTTGAGATATATAGCAGTGGACAGTCCAATTTGAAAAATGACTATAAAGCAGGGTTTGATATTAGTGGGTGCACGGCAAGTAAAATTTTATTTTTACACAAATGTTTTTAACTTGGGTGAATGCAGTGCATCCAACTATTCAAAACCATTATTAATTTTTTTATGATTAAAAAAACTGTACCTTTTTGTTTATTATAAATGAATGTTCAGATATATATTAAAAAATTGTATTTCTTTAGGCAACATGTCTAAATAGAATTTCTGCACTCGTCACTTTATCCACTTTTAATGTTGAAGTTAATTTTCTATTTTGTTAGTTAATGTGTGCACCTAACTGGTATTTCATGCACATAAATCATGAGATTTAAGTGCACTTCTCCACTTAAATCTCATTCCTATTTAAAAAGTAAATTTTGACACCTGATATAAAGTAATTCAATAAATATCTTAAAATATTACACACAGACAAAAAAAACTACTTAGTATGCAAAAATTCAGATCTACGTGAGATACCAGTTTTCACTATGTGCCTTTTTGGGCATGTATTTTTACATTATTTATTTCTTGCACCTCAGAAAAGTTTAATTTGTAGGGTGAAAAAAAATAGGTTTCTTATGAATAAAACTACCTTAAGTCTGCATAGTTAAGTTAAATCTGTTCTTTTTTCAGGACATTCTGATCTGTGTTATTTTTTCACAGATATCTGTAAGTAGTACTGTAATTAAAATCACTGCGTACATTCAGGATTGGAAAAGTTTTGTTTACAAACTAGGTTATGTGATGCGAGATGGTAAAAAATTGACGATTACTGTGGCTCATACTCATTGGCACATATTGAATGGTGTAATAAGTTCATAGCCAATCGTTTTTCTTCTTCTTCTGTTAAAAAAGTGCTTAACATTGCCAAGGTTTTTGCTTTAGTATTTGAGTAGCCTACTGATTAGGATTAGGAAATTTTGCCAGTTGATAAAGAGTATTATCCAAGAGATTTCTTTTACTACATAAATTAATATATTATAAGCAAAAGTTTGCTTACTCAAAAAGCACTATTGTAAAGACTAATGAAGCAAACACAAAATTATGCAGACTAGTTTGAAGCTCAAACATAATGGAATGGTGAGAATATAAATTCATTATATGAAAAAAATGAGTTCTTATTTACATATGCAAACTGTTTTTCTTTTTCATTAATGCTTCTAAAAAAATAACTGATTTTCTAATTATTAAGAAATTTGAAATTATATGCCCAAGTAGTTTAATTGTAGTAGTATAATGTTTAATGTATAATGGAATATATTCCGGGGGTTTGAACCCTATAAATCTGGATACGGACCTGCAAAAAAAGAGACGTATTTTCAGCTGAGGATTAAAAATTTGCTTACTTTGAATCAAAGCTACAATCAGGAAGATCAGTTAAATAATATTCTGCAGGAAAAATCTGTGATGGTACAACTCCAGTCAATTGGTTACCCATTTTAGTTAGAAAAGCATCATAAAGTAGTATCTACTATAAAGAACAATTACAACTTTACAATAGAGCTTTAATTATAATTCACATCAAATTGCTTCAATAAAAGAAATTATGAAATTTACTAAGAAAAATAACTAAGCCTTCATCATATAATTCAGTCCTTTCTCTTATTCAAATGCCGAAATCTACAGTAGTTACAAGAAAATACAAACAGAAGAGCTATTTCCATACCGAGTTACATTTTTTTTACTACAGAACGTCTGTATTTATTGTGATGATGGTGTGATACTGCACGGTTTTTGGATTGTTATACATAGTATCTGTTCCTTAATTTCATGAATTTGATTTCAGTATTTTTTTAGAACCTTAATTGGTTGCACTGAGAGTGTGTGTGTATTTTTATTCTTAAATTTTCTGAACATTTTTAATTTATGAATGGAAAATTTGATTTCCAGCACTTGTACAATTTCTTGTTGGTTTTTAACTAACTAATGAAGAAAAAATTAAATTACCTGATAAATTCCATTTAAAAAATTCTCTGGCCCAAAAATGCCAAATTTCCTGATATATTGCTGTTTTACAAATTTTTCTTATTACCCCCATTGAGATATAATAGGCATGGAGGAAGCAATAACAAACATTCGACGAACACTACACCATGTCAAGTGGTTTGGGTACGTTTTAAAGCAATTTTCCTATTTAGCACCTTCTCAACTATGGTACTTTAATGGGGGATGTTAACTTGAATGTTGTGCATTGTCTTTAACAGGTCAAAATGGTAGGCTATTGCTAGTGGCGGCTCGTGAGTAGTAAAAGTGAGGGGGCCAAATTAATAATGACGGGACTTTTTTTTTAAAAAAAAGGGCTGGAGGAGGATGGAGTGAAAATTTCAAATTCAAAATACATGAATTCCATGTAATTTTATAAATGTAACACAAATGCATATACAAATAAAAAATACATAAGATAAATTAAACAAACTATTGAAAATTAAAAATTAAATGCAGAAAAGTTGAGAAATTTTTAGAAAAAGTATAGTATGGTTTCAAATTATTCATTTGAACATAAAATTAATTCATATTGATTTATTAATATCTCAGTGCGTAATTTTCATTACTCAACATAAACATTTTCAAACTTATATTTTACTCCATAAAAATTTTGGTGTTTCAGTGTGGTCACTTTTGTCACTTGTGGAAATGTAACAGAAAAAAAGTTATTGTTATCTTTATAAATGGAAATTTCAGACAACTGAATGAGTTAAAGATAATTAATGTTGAAAAATATCAAGGATGAGTTTAAAAAAACAATAAACAAATTTCTTCGCTACTTGCAAATTTGATTTAAAAATGAAACAAATAAATCTCATTCACAATTTTATCACTGCTTAGATTAAATTTAGAATAGAACTGGGGATAAGGACTTAACACTACTCTATGCAATAAAAGGTGGACCAGCGGGTGCTTTTTGGAGGGGACAGAAAAGTTTTCAAAATTGAAATTGTTAATAAATATATCTTACGTGTTAACAATCGGCCGTGAAAAAGTCTTTTTTTACCCTAATATTTTTACCTAAAATAGTTTTAAATCAAATCCAGCTTATTTAATAATTATTTTAAAATTTCATTTAAGTTATTTGTATAAAATTCTTATATTTCGTTAATTGAATTTTATTGTTTAAATAATTGAATATTTAGATCATTACATTAATTAAATATAAGTTACTAACATAAGATGTCATTTAAATAATGAATTTCACTTTTGGTATAAAATAAATTCACCAAAACCTTCAAGAGGACTTCGTCTAAAACGAAGCTTTTTTTGCTTAAATGATAAAATACATGAAATATTATGCAAGTTTGTTTTTGTTGGGGACGGCACAAACAAACCTATATGCATTAAAATACTTTAAATATTGTTTCAATTACAAGAAAAAAAATTGTTATTATGTCGTCATAATCGGAAGCGGATTTAGACGTTAGTTTAAAGAGAGAGTAATATGATGACCATTGTTGTCTATTATAGCGGCGGTAAGGTGACATTAATTTTGATTACCATACAAGTACTCACGTCTAAAATAAAACTAATTCAAAAGGTAAATTATATTTTTACGACACTTATTTATGATAATTAAGATACAATATACTTAACAAATTGAGCTCAAATATACGAAGGGGCCTGGGATCATCCGAACAAAATACCAGTTTCTAAATATTTTTTAAAAAATCATGATTCTGTTTAAACACTTATTTATTAAGAAAAACTTGCGTTTATATATGAAAAATAAAGGGTAAAATTAAATGATCTCACTAAGACCTTTTGTTGAAAAAGTAGTACTCATTATCCATCTGTAATTTTAGTTTTTAATCTATTTCTACGACTCTCTCAGTTTTAATGCTCCATCATAACCATCTACGCTTGTGCTGTAACAAATTGCAACACTTCTTTCGACGGTTCAAGCTTGACTTCCGTCTCAATCCTGCTTTTTCTCAACACACAAAGTTAACCATTCCTTATATCGAATTTCTGTAAATAAGATACCATGGAAGTGAAGAAGCCCCCCCCTCCCCACACACCAAGCTTTCTAAATAGTATTCTTTAGTTTCAAGGTCTGAGAGCCCAAAAAGGGGTCGTTTATCCCCTAAAGAATGCGTCCCATTGCGGATAGACTTCAAGGTTATTCTGACAAGGGGAATTCGAAGAACTTCATTTGGTATTTCGTTCATCGTTTTTTTAATTATCTGGGAATTTTATTTTTTAAAACGGAATTAAAGAGAGAAACAACAAAAAACGTGCATTCATGCAGAAAAAATCTTTAGTGATACTTTCTCATATGTAAAATAAATTTTATTGGGTGCCATCGTACACTCCCTAAGTCCGCCTCTGTGCTTACTTAACTTCTTTGAATACGTTTTTTTTTTTTTTTTTTTTTTGGACAACTTTTTGAAATTTCTTTTCTTCAAACATATCCCACAATACTGGCAATGCTTGTTTTATTGTCTTGAAAAGAATTGTATTTTTGTTGAAATGGTTGCGTTTGATTGACATTTCCACTAGTTTGTGGCAAGAGAACTGCTACTCCATTCCAAATAGTTAATATTCTGATGCTACATTGGTTTTATATTTAAAATAAAATATTTTACAGAAATTCCTCAACAAAACAATATTATCAAGTTTAACCAAGGCCAAAAAAGTGAGGGGGCCCGGGCCCCCCCTGCACCAGCCGCCACTGACTATTGCTGCGCCTACCATTACAGAGTTTTTGAAAAAGGAAGACCCAATAAGATTTCAGTCAAAAACTTAATCCAATTTTTTAAAAATAATTATTATGTTTTGATCTGTTTTTGTAATATGGTGTGGCAAGAAATTGTGTAATTGTTGATTCTAATACCTTGCAAAACTGGTTTCCGCTGCCGCATTTCAAGCTAAAATGTTTGGAAAGCCTTGACGTCACATTCAATTCGAGCTGAATGAATCGTTTTCTCGCCAACGTCTAACAGAGAAACTTTGATTGCAAATTAAAAAAAAAAGAAAAAGCACATTGAGCAGAAATTTTTGTGTTTATAGCCTTTTCAAAACATTTAAAATTGAATAAAAAAAAAAATTAAATGCGGGAATTGTCCATTCTTCACTGATAAATGTTTTGTACAACTCTGTGTCAATCACAGTCTGCATTTTAAGGATTCCTAGCTAGATGCTCATACCATCACAATTGAAGGAACTTGGAGTGGCACAATAAGAGAGATTTGAATCTCAACAAAAGAAGGGTCTTTAAACCTACCTGACTGAACTTATGCATTACAAAAAAAACAAAAAAAAAAACATACCAGGGGTGTGAAGAACTTATTAAGTTTATTTGTAAATTATATTTTAAAGCTTTGAAAAAACAGATTGAAGATTGACATATGAATTGCATTAAACATAATTTTTTATTTATTAAGATTTTGACGTTAGGTATAAAACCATTACCAATAAAAATCATAGTTAATATTTTGGTGGCTGTTAATCCATCAAAAAAGTTTATAAAATATAATGCGAATTAAAATAAATTTTTAAAAAAATCTAGAATCCGTTTCATTGAATTTTGCGACAGCAAATGATTGAAAAATAATTTAGGCTGCTCGAAGAGAAAGGTTGTTTTTCTGAGGGTAAAGTGGCCACAAGATCTCCGATACAAGTTATACTATTTCCTTTTAGAGTGTGCAGACACTACTTTATGCATTTTGGAAACACAAGGGAATATAAGGGAAAGAAAGAAATTGCCTAAAAAAAAGAGGGAACATATTTATTGTTATAAGAGGAATATCATTCAAAGATAATTACAAAAATATGATTACTTAAATAGTTTTAAGTTTCTTAAACATCTTTCATTTTTTTAAATTCACGTAAAAGTTAATGAAATTCAACCCGAATTTTCGATGTGTCATTAAGTAGTAAAAATAAAACAGCACTTTAACAGATAAAAACTGGCGTGATTAATACTCCTATTTTTGAAAAGAGGATAATTTTTAAAAGTCTACCTATCATAATCTTTTTTTTTTTTTCTAATTCATTACTTTCATTTCATGAAATTAGCTCATTACAAAATCTACTGCTAAGTATGCTTATTATAGCAAAAACAACAAACGTTTGCATAGAAAAAAGGTTTAGTTTTAAAATATTTTAAATGACGACGAGAATATTTTAACCAAAATTATATTTACTTGATTTCAATAAAAAAAGAGGGATACCAGAATACCAGAGAATAAAAGTAAATAAAAATTAATATCAAAACAAACTATTTTAAATCAGTTCAGTTCATGTGACAGAATACAGTTTCAGAAATAAGTTTTTATTTATGACGTCAAACCTTTTATGCAGGAAAAAGTAATTTTCATGGTTGGTTGTTTTCAGATTACATGGCTCCGTCTGCAACACGAGGGCTATAATGCACCGAAACATTCGTCATTAGACAAGCCAACATACATTTACAAACACCCATGCCTAACACGGGACTCGAACCCTCAACCTCGCTGTCTAGAAGCTAGCACGCTAACCACTACACCGTTTGGTCGGCGTAACATTCATAAGTAAAACATACTTGATATTTTACAAACGAAAAATCCCAAGTCCTCACTTCCAAATTATGCAATACCATGAAAAATGGAGGCCTCTAAGAAAGTACAAGTGGATGCACTTGTACCCTCCTGGATTTTGAGAATGAAAAATAATGTGGAGAAAAGTGATACGATTCACTGCAACCCAAGTACCACAGCAGTATTGGCCAATATCAGCCCTACATTGGCCAATCCCGATGTGGAACGGCGCAAAATCGGCCGTTCGATGCCGATATTGCCCAATCTCGCCCAATATTGGATAGACGATACTCAAAAGTTTGAAAGTTTGATGGACAGTTTTAAAATTGAAATATTTTATGTATAAGAAAGGAATGTTTGTGTTAATATGTTTTGCGATGTTTTTAACACGTTTTTAAGCATTTTTTAAAAAATCATGTATTTTGGAACGATCTCGAGTTACGGCCAAAACCGTCAGATTCCGATACAAAACGATGCGCAGAATTTCTCAAAAAGAATCGCCACCGAGTGGCTGAAGCAACTGAAGTGCCCGGATGTGTGTTTGGGAAGTTTGTTTATATCGCCTGCTCGACTGTCATTTGTAACATTAAAATTGGATCGAATTCTAGATATTGGTAAGTGTTGTCACAATAATTTGTCGATTTCATGTGGTTATGTTTCGGTACCTATAACGTATTGCATTGTTGGTTTTCGTTAATTTCAACCATACTTGATTGCCGATTTGGCATGGTTTGATCTACAAAATTGATGTTGACAAAGGTGATTGGTATTCACATTAAACTTGATAAGGAATCAAGTTAGTTTCAATTATTTATTTAATACTGTTTAAAATATAATCAAGATTTTCAGCTTTTATGTCATCTGGACAAGATTAAGAGCTTTTATCTCGTCCTTACTCGGATGCAAACTAACACTCATTTACCCATTCCCCCTCTCCATTGCTTGTTTCAAATCATGCTCATCATTGAAATACTTATACTACATGTTATATTTAGTTATAATATTTATAAATATTAAATATTTATCATATTTGTTATCGTTAGTTTATATTGCGGAATTTCCTATATTTGCTCCTTATAAAATTGAATATCCAAGCTCCGTGATTAACAGCTCTGTTAAAAGAATATATTGTGAATTGCACATATTGAGGAAACCACATTAAATTAAAACACGCCTATTACTCAATCTCAAAGGTGGTGTGGAATAGGGTGCATTATCTCAATCAACCACTTGGCATAAAAGGTAAATGATTGTTCTAAAAAATGTCAATTTTAACAATATGTATAAAACTATTGTAATTATGCCTCCTATTTAAAAAAAAAAATACAGCAAACCCTGTTAACGCAAAATTGCTTGACATAAAATCACATTTAATGCGAAGGAAAAGCGGTTTTCCGTACTTAAAACTTAACTTTAATTTATTTGTTTAACACAAAATTTGGTTAAAGCGAACAATTTCAGCGGCCAGATCGACTTAGCGTTAACAGGGTTTTACTGTATGTACATTTCCCTATTTAAAAGGTCTGTCTTGTGCAATTATTGATTACTCAGAAAAGAGCAATGAATGCAAATTTTTGAAATATCTACAAAAATATATTTTGAATGCCTAGCTTCCTTTGTGTTAATCTAAACACACTGTGCAAAGATGTTGTTTTTATAAAATAAAAATGTTTTTTTTCATTTAAAGAAAAGACTTTCCATTTGAAAAGTAAACAAATATTGTAATCAAGTATTATTGTTAGTGCTATTCATAGTGCAATTTTCTGTCTTGGGGTGAAAAGTGTAATAGTTGTAGCCTTCCTTCCCTCAGCAGTAAAATGCCAGTATGGCCTTTCAATAGTTAATTTGTTATTCTGTTCAGTTTAAAATAAAGATACATACTGTTGTAGGGTTCATTGATGGAAATGGAGAACCCATAGAAGTAATTCCTTCATCTTGGTTCATCTCAGACAAAAGTTGTCTTTGGCAGTTTGCAATGAATGGGGAGAAGGGGGGGGGGGGAATTTACATGATTAACACTTTAAATCCCAACCCGCCCTATACCGCCTTGTAGAGAATTTCCCAGCTAACCGCCTTTCGGGCGGTTGCAGGGGTAAACCAGGGGTAAACATATATTTTCAAGTGAAGGGAACTGCCCTGCCTTAGTTGTTTAAAGCGTGACGGTCCTCAACAATAGGCTATTGTGGGGCATGTAGAGGGGAGACATGGATTTAAAGTACTCAATGTCAAACTGCTCCACCCTTTGGACATGGAGTAAGATAGTCAGGGACTTTTCTTTTATGCGAATCTTGTCATGTACTTAGCGGTGGCGTTTGTTTCATTGATAAGACGCCAACTAAATTCTCTGACATATCAAGCAGATGACCCAACGCACACCCCTATTGCAGGCTGTATACATATAGTAATGATCTTTTAATGGTCGACAGTGACCCCCCACAGCAATCCCAGGAGTGGCAGATAGGAGAACGAGTTGGGCGAGTTCATTTCCAGTTTTTATGAATGGAAAGTCATCGGGGTTTTGTGAAACCCACAACGCTGACTCCATGGGATTTAAAGGGTTAAAGAATATATACCCTCAAGTCAACATGGCAAACATTTAATTTTAAAATCTATTGTACATACAGTAAGTAAATTACAATTTTTGTATAGGGTATACAAATAATTAAAGGTATCACAAATATTGGTTCATAAGTTTTTGATCTACTTATCAATTCAAGTTTTAATGGTGTAGATTTTGGAAATTGTGGACATGAATAACAGATATTTATTAACAGATTTAAATAATATCCTATTTTAATTTCCCAAACTGAAGATTGGTTTTTTAGTGAGTGATACTATAAGTGCGCTAAGTAAGATATTTAATTGTATAAATAAATTGCATAAGAAGTTTTGCAACTAGTTTGAGCCCAGGTAGCACAGCAGTATTGGCCAATGTCGGAAACCGGAGCTCTGGAAGATTGGCCAATCCTGGGTAATGTCGGAACGGCCAGCACCGAACGGCTAACATTTTTGCAATATTGGCCAATATCGCAGTGCGGTTTTGGCCGATCTCGAGGAGCAGTTTTGGCCGATATCGATGCGTAGTTTTGGCCGATATCGATGCGTAGTTTTGGCCGATCTCGATGCGTAGTTTTGGCCGATCTCGAGGAGTAGTTTTGGCCAGTATTGATGTGCAATCTTGGGCAATATCGATGAGCATTGGTTTAAACCAAATGTTTTTCTTTTCTCTCAGAAAAACGAAATATTTTTTTTTAAAGAATAATTTAAAATTGTATTTTTATATATAATTAGATTTTTTAAATTATTTGATGTTGTAGATGACTTCTATTTTTAGCTGAAATACAATATGTTCTAATGTATTTTAAAATAAATCTTCCAATTAAAAACTATTGAAGTTTTTATAAGTATCAAATGAATCGAAGAGCAATATTCTATGTATTATGTAGTAAACAATTACTATTGTATATATTGAATTTAAAAAATAGTACCTCTAAATAAAATATTAAAATTTAATGATTTAAATGTCCCCATAAATAGCAACAATTGTTTATTTACTTAGTTCAAATTACTTTCAAAAGGAATATTCATTGTTTATAAAACATAAATTATTCTTGTTTATGCTAAATTTTATTTATAAATATGTATACATGTAATTAGAAAAGGATAAAAAAAAAAGACCTCTGTTTAAACCAAAAAAACATGTTTTTTTCCAACCCTGAAAGAGCAATTTTAGCTACTATTTTTTTATTATATCTCAGAGCAGTTTAGGGTAGATTTGCCACTCAACATATCTGAACTTTCTTTTTAGTGGAAGAAGTGGTTGCAAATGATAATTCTTATATGCGTTTAGATTCAATTTTGAGCTGTTCAATGTTTAGTAACACATTGTTGCCCAAAAACCCTTAATAATTTGTTAAGTTATACTTAAACATTTGTAAAATAATGTTTTCAACTCCCCTACCAAAAAAAAAAACATTTAGATAACAAAATGTCTGACATTCAAGGATTTAGAAAGATACATGCAGTTTTAAACTAGAAAACTAACAGTAGAATTTAAAATCCCTATTGGTCAATCAATACTCATTGAACTTTTTATGCTAAGGTTTCATAAAAATAGAAGGTTGAATTTTAAACTTGTGAAGTATATTTTTTCTGCACCGATCAACTTCATTTATGAAGTCCCTTTTCATTTTTAAAACATAATTTTTCTCTATGCATTAAGAATCAAATAGATAGTAAATAAATCTCATTTTAATGCTTTAGTTCATTCACTTCAATCATAATATTGTAAAAGCAATAAAGTGAATTAAATTGCAGACCCCCCCCCCCCATTGAAAAAGTTTTCTCATCCAAAAATTATTTGACAAAAACATCTATTATTTTAAAAAATCCACAATAATATTTGCATGAATACCTCGTATAATGAATAATTTTTCATACTTTCATTCCTATTTTAATTGCTTTTTAATGACCGATAATTGAAACCCAATATAATTTAATTGATATTTTATGGCTTAAAAACCATGCACTCTTAAATTAATTGTCACTTTCTGCAGTGCATATTTATAATAAAAACATAAATTTAATACAAGCTGTTTATTATAATACATATTTTATTTTACATATTTTATCTTCCTTTGAAGTTTCTACCTCGGCGAAGAAAACGAACCTGAAATATAAAATTATTCATTTCTGTTTTCATTAAGATTACATTAAAATTTAAAAATCAAATTATTGCATCAAACTTTTTCTAGTCTTTAGCTCTTTTTATTTTATCCAAACTCTTTTTGTTACGGAACTGGAATTTGTTATCAATAAAAGAAATCATGCAGTGCAGCATTTACTGCCCATTAAAAAAAAAAAATTTCAAAATGAAAAACACAATTTTGCACAAAAGCATAAGATTATTAACATTTTGTTAAATTGTTATATCAGAAAACATTTTCTACTAACATTTAAGAAAATAATTTTAAACTGGTATTTAAATTTCAATTGTATATACTGAGCTTGTATGAATTTAATTTATATAAAGTTCTCTGCAAATACGTTTGCACCAACCTCAACCAAGCACACAAAAAAACTATCAATCACGAAATAAATGCTAATTCTGTTTTTTTTTTATAAACTCGTTCATTTTTCTTTAGCCGTTTAAAATTGTAATAAATAATTTATAAGAGAGAAAAATCTCTTTTAAACTGTTAAATTAACCACCAAATAAAATCAAAATAAATAGTAAAAAGTGTTGTTGAAAAGTCTGTGATAAAATACACTGTTGCACTTGAAAAGTTATAGGAACTAATTTAGAACATAGTGTTTTTGTTGTTTTTTCTACTGAACTAATTTCTCAATTATAAGCATATGACAAAGGTGATTTGTTCAAAATTGTTTAAAGAAACAGATAATTTTTTTTTTATTTGAAAGACCAGAGATTCTCCATTGCTTATTATATTTTAAAATATAAATTATTGTAACATCAAATTGAAATTGCTTGGATCGTTACCTAATTGATTATCATATATTCTTACCTGGTAGAGGAAGTTTTCACGCTTTTTTTTTCACAAACAAGTTTTTGCTCATTTTTTTGTGGGATTCCAAAGAAGGGGGATCGTCTTTGAAATGGGCTGGAATATTAGTTCGGCTTTTCTTGGTTAATAAATTTTCATCTTCTGAAGAATCAGTCCCAATTGAACGAGCAAGCTCAGCTTTATCTTATGCCTGTTAAAATGAATCTAAATAAGAAAATTATGGATATATGCTATCTCAAACTAGTTGCAAAACTTTATATACAATTTATTTATACAATTAAATATCTTATTTAAAGCACTTTTAATATAACTCACTAAAAAACCAACCTTCAGTTTGAGAAATTAAAATAGAATATTATTTAAATCTGTTAATAAATATCTGTTATTCATGTCCACCACTTCAAAAATCTACACCATCAAAACTTGAACTGATAAGTAGATCAATGACTTATGAAACATTATTTGTGATACCTTGAATTATTTGTATATACCCTATACAAAAATTGTAATTTAATTACTGTATGTACAATAGATTTTAAAATTAAATGTTTGCCATGTTATACTTGAGGGCATATATTCTTTAATCATGTTCATTCCCCCCTTCCCCATTTGTTGCAAACTACCAAAGACAACTTTTGTCTGAGATGAACCAAGATGAAGGAATTACTTCTACGGGTTCTCCATTTCCATCAATGAACCCTACAACAGTATATTTCTTTATTTTAAACTGAACAGAATAACAAATTAACTATTGAAAGGCCATACTGGCATTTTACTGCCAAGGGAAGGAAGGTTACAACTATTACACTTTTCATTCCAAGACAGAAAATAGCACTAACAATAATACTTGATTACAATATTTGATGTTTACTTTTCAAATGGAAAGTCTTTTCTTTAAATGAACAAAACATTTTTATTTTATAAAAACAACATCTTTGCATAGTATGTTTAAATTAACACAAATGAAGTTAGGCATTCAAAATATATTTTTGTAGATATTTCAAAAATTTCCATTCATTGCTCTTTTCTGAGAAATCAATAATTGAACAAGACAGACCTTTTAAATAGGAGAATGTACATATACAGTAAAACCCTGTTAACGCTAAGTCGATCTGGCCACTGAAATTGTTCGCTTTAACCGAATTTTGTGTTAAATAAATTAACGTTAAGTTTTAAGTACGGAGAACTGCTTTTCCTTTGCATTAAATGTGATTTTATGCTAAGCAATTTTGCGTTAACAGGGTTTGCTGTATTTTTTCAAAAATAGGAGGCATAATAACATTAGTTATACATATTGTTAAATTGACATTTTCTAGAACATTTACTTTTTATGCCAAGCGGTTGATTGAGATAATGCACCCTATTCCACACCACCTTTGAGATTGAGTAATAGACGTGTTTTAATTTAATGTGGTTTCCTCAATATGCCCAATTCACAATATATTCTATTAACAGAGCTAATCATGGAGCTTGGATATTGAATTTTATAAGCAATATAAACTAACGATAACAAATATGATAAATAGGAAGACAAACTAGAATGTAACATGTAGTATAAGTATATTTCAATGATGAGCATAATTTGAAACAAGCAATGGAGGGGTAGGGGGGAATGGCTAAATGAGTATTAGTTTGCATCCGTGTATGGATGAGATAAAAGCTGAAAATCTTGTTTATATTTTAAACAGCAGCATTAAATAAATAATTGAAACCAACTCAATTCCTAATCAAGTTTAATGTGAATATCAATCACCTTTGTCAACATCGCTTTTGTAGATCAAACCAAGTCGGCAATCAAGTATCGTTGAAATTAACTAAAACCAACTTAAACCAATAATGTAATACGTAGATACCCCATGAAATCGACAAATTATTGTGACAACACTTACCAGTAATAAGTTTTCGATCCAATTTTAATGTTACTAATGACCGTCGCGCCGGCGACATAACATAAATAAACTTAGTAAACACACATCCGGGCACTTCAGTTCCTTCAGCCACTCGGTGGCGATTCTTTTTGAGAAATTCTGCGCATCGTTTTATATCGGATTCGGCCAGTTTTGGCCGTAAGTCGAGATCGTTCCAAAATACATGATTTTTTAAAAAATGCTTAAAACCGTGGCAAAAATATCACAAAACATATTAATGCAAACCTTCCTTTCTTATACATAAAATATTTTAATTTTAAAACTGTCGATCAACCTTTCAAACTTTTGAGTATCGTCTATCCAATATTGGGCGAGATTGGGCAATATCGGCATCGAACGGCCGATTTTGCGCCATTCCACATCGGGATTGGCCAATGTAGGGCTGATATTGGCCAATACTGCTGTGCTACTTGGGAGATAGCATATATCCATAATTTTCCTATTTAGATTCCTTTTAACAGGCATAAGATAAAACTGAGCTTGCTCGTTCAATATCTAGCATTGGGAGTGATTCTTCAGAAGATGAAAATTTATTAACACAGAAAAGCCATACTCATATTCCCGCCCGTTTCAAAGACGATTCTCTTTCTTTGGAATCCCATAAAGAAACAAGCAAAAACTTATTTGTAAACCAAAAAGCGTGAAAACTTTCTCTGCCAGGTAAGAATATATGTGAATAATATATATATAAGATAATATATATATATAAGAATATATCAATTAGGTAACGCTCCAAGCAATTTCGATTTGATGTTACAATAATTTATATTTTAAAATAAAAATTAGCAATGGAGAATCTCTGGTCTTTCAAAAAAAAAAAAAAAAAAAAAAAAAAAATCTGTTTCTTTAAACAATTTTGTACAAATCACCTTTGTCATATGCTTATAATTGAGAAATTAGTTCAGAAGAAAAAACAACAAAAACACTATGTTCTAAATTAGTTCCTATAACTTTTCAAGTGCAACAGTGTATTTTATATTTTATCTCAGACTTTTCAACAACACTTTTTACTATTTATTTTGAATTTATTTGGTGGTTAATTTAACAGTTTAAAAGCGATTTTTCTCTCTTATAAATTATTTATTAAAATTTTAAACGGCTAAGGAAAAATGAACGAGTTTATAAAAATAAAAAAAAAAAAAAGCATTAGCATTTATTTCACAATTCATAGTTTTTTTTGTGTGCTTGTTTGAGGTTGGTGCAAATGTATGCGATTGAAATTCAAATACCAGTTTAGAATGATTTTCTTAAATGTTAGTAGAAAATGATTTCTGATGTAAAAATTTTACAAAATGTTAACAATCTTATGCTTTCGTGCAAAATTCTGTTTTTCATTTTGCAATTCTGTTTTTCTTTATTGGCAGTAAATACTGCATTGCATGATTTCTTTTATTGACGACAAATTGCAGTTCCGTTACAAAAAGAGCTTGGATAAAATAAAAAGAGCTAAAGACTAGAAAAAGTTTGAGGCAATAATTTGATTTTTAAATTTTAATGTAATCTTAATTAAAACAGAAATGAACAATGTTATATTTCAGGTTCGTTTTCTTCACCGAGGTGGAAACTTCAAAGGAGGATAAAATATGTAAAATAATATATGTATTATAATAAACAGCTTGTATTAAATTTATGTTTTTATTATATATATGCACTGCAGAAAGTGACCTTTAATTTAAGTGTGCATGGTTTTTAAGCCATAAAATATCAATTAAATTATATTGGGTTTCAATTATCGGTCACCAAAAAGCAATTAAAATAGGAATGAAAGTATAAAAAATATTCATTATATGAGGTATACATGTAAATATTATTGTGGATTTTTAAAAATGTTTTTGTCAAATAATTTTTAGATGAAAACTTTTTCATTGTTGGGGGGGGGGGGGGGATCTGCAATTTTAATTCACTTTATTGCTATTACATTTGAAGTGAATGAACTAAAGCATTAAAATGAGATTTATTTACTATCTATTCGATTCTTAATGTATGGAGAAAAATGATGTTTTAAAAATGAAAAGTGACTTCATAAATGAAATTGATCTGTGCATAAAAAATATACTTCACAAGTTTTAAATTTAACCTTCTATTTTTATGAAACCTTAGCATAAAAAATTCAATGAGTATTGATTGACCTATAGGGACTTTAAATTCTACTGGCAGTTTTCTAGTTTAAAATTGCATGTATCTTTCTAAATCCTTGAATATCAGACATTTTGTTATCTAAATGTGTTTTTTTTTGTAGGAGAGGTGAAAACATTATTTTACAAATGTTTAAGTATAACTTAACAGATTATTAAGGGTTTTGGGGCAATAATGTGATACTAAACATTGAACAGCTCAAAATTGAATCTAAACGCATATAAGAATTATCATTTGCAACCACTCCTTCCACCAAAAAAAAAAATCAGATATGTTGAGTGGCAAATCTATCCAAAATGCTCTGTGATATAGTGAAAAAACTAGCTGTTCCAAAAATTGCTCATAATAGTGGCTAAAACTGCTCATCCAGGTTTGGAAAAAAACATGTTTGTTTGTTTTGGTTTAAACCAAGGTTTTTTTTTTTTTTTATCCTTCTCTAATTACATGTATACATATTTATAAATAAAATTTGACATAAACAAGAATAATTTATGCTCAAATAACAATGAATATTCATTTTGAAAGCAATTTGAACTAAGTAAATAAACAATTGTTCTACTTATGGGGACATTCAAATCATATTACATTTTAATATTTTATTTAGACATTAGAACATATTTTATTTCAGCTAAAAATAGAAGTAATTTACAACATCAAATAATTAAAAAAATCTAATTATAAATAAAAATACAATTTTAAATTATTCTTAAAAAAAAAAAAAAAAAACATTTGGTTTAAACCATGCTCATCGATATTGCCCAAGATTGCACATCAATACTGGCCAAAACTACTCCTCGATATCGGCCAAAACTACGCATCGAGATCGGCCAAAACTGCTCCTCGAGATCGGTCAAAACCGCACTGCCATATTGGCCAATATTGCAAAAATGTTAGCCGTTCGGTGCTGGCCGTTTCGACATTACCCAGGATTGGCCAATCTTCCAGAGTTCCGGTTTCCGACATTGGCCAATACTGCTGTGCTACCTGGGAAATGGGATGCATATGTTATAGTTTTTGAAAATATTCAATCGAGCAGAAATATAATGCATAACTATTAATTAAAATGCATTATTTACTTGTGATTTTATTATTTACTTGTGATTTTCACGCCATGTTGAAGAATTGAATGCGTCCAAAGAAGAATATAGAAACAAAATGGGCATTTGCGTTTTTTGAACAGACAGAAAATGATAATTACAAACTGACTGTTCCGACTAAAAATGTTAACTAAGTGTAAAGAATGCGAAATTTTGTAAACCTTTCATAAGAAATAATAGAAAAATACATGTATTAGGCTTGACAGATTTTTTAAAGGTCGAATAAACTGAGACGTCATATGACACCTCAAAATCTATTCACCACAACAGTTTTTTCCTACTTAATTAATAAAATTAATGAATTTGCCTTTTTTTGCAAACATGTCTTCATATTTGTTAACTATATAAATTTCCTAAATATTTAATGGATATTAAGTTCGAAAACGGATAAAATAAATTGAATATGAAGTAATAAAATTGTAATGCATCTGAGAATATCAGAACGCAACTGTTAAATAAGGCGGTGAAGCAGAAAGGGAATCCAGATTAGCGAAATTTTATTATCTTTTTATTAAGAATATCGAGTTACTTTACCTCATTAAGTATTTTGCACTTTTATTATGAAAAGAACCTATAGATACAACAAAGCTCATTTACCAGTTATTGTGCAAAATATTAGCTGAAATTACGATTCTCAATTATTTATTTACACGAATAGCATTTTTCCTTTATGCTATTTAGGTTTACATTTTACATTTACAGCGACGATCTTGCGAAATCGAAAAATTTTAGCTTCGAGGTCGAATCAATATAGAATTTGAGAGTTACAATATGAAAAGAAGTTTCTGGATAAAAAATTGCTTAAAACAGAATTCAGCTAAAATTCAATATAGTATTCTTTTTCCACCAATTCTTTACATGCACTGGTTTGCATTTCTAAAAATAAAAGCTATAAAATCGAATGCAGCACCATCCCTAGTAGCAATTCCATCCCTAGGTGAATCGCCGGTGATTGGCGATTCACCGGAAACTCACCCTAAACTTATCTTTCCCTTGGCAACTAATCCATTTTGTCCCCGTGGCCGGCCATTGGCCGATGTCCGGAAACTGATCGAATTCGAGGTGAAGCCGGCAAGAATTGGTCTGAAGGCCGAGGTAAAAGAGGGAAATACGAGCACTATCCGAGGAAAATTTTGCTCTCAAGAAATATCGAAACGGTCGTTATTTTGTCGAAAATATCAATTAATAAAAATTAAATAATAATAAAGATGTAAGTATCGAATATTAAAAATGACAAGTTAAAATAATGCAAAACTAAAATATTTACCCAGAGCGCGTAATTCTTATATTGTAGTATTTCCAGTGACATATTAAGAGTACAAATCGAAGTTATAAACACCACCAAATTACTCACGCCAGAATTGTCTAAATTACTTACCCTGGGATAGAACCAAGGATGTTCATCTCCGAAGCGCGTTGACTTGGCCACTAGACTGATGGTACTAGCGATTCTTGGTATAGCAATTGTATTGTAGTACAAAACTCTACTATCATACAGACTTTTCAAGGAAATTGAAGGACATTTTTTTTTTTTTTATGTATGGGGAATTTTCGGAAAATAGCAAATCTTCCATTGGGAAAATGATATTAATTTATTTATTATAGCAAAAAATATATATCCCATATGAAAACCTATTTAGTTTATGTATTCTTATACACATAATAAATAGTGTCGCCATCTATTTTCTAAAATTTTAACTAATTGAAGTGTAAATTTTATGATATTTTTTTAAATGCAATTTAAGAGTTTACTTAATAATTTTGACATTTAAAAAAATATATTTAATTTTTAAATTTTTTTAAAAACTATATTCAATTTGATTAACTTTTTGAAACATATAAACATATTTTTATTTTACTTAAAAAATGTTTAAAAAACGGACCAAAATGAGTTCAGCAAATTATAATGAAAACTATTTAAAAACAAGGACTATTATTTTTATTTTATATTGAAATTGAAATGGAGAATTTATTTTTAATTTTAGAAAATTGTTCCTATATTTTTTTACTATATAAAAACTTTTATTTATGGATTTTATTGACGTATTAGATAAGCAATATATAATTATGTGGTTTGCATTTTTTCAAAATATATTTTTACATTTAAAATTTTTCGTACACTTATTTTTAAAATATTTTTCACTTATTGCCAAAGCGAAATGTTTAGCAAATTGTATACTTGATTTAAATTTGAAATACATTCAAGGATCGCCTCTAATTCAGTGGAATTGCAAGAAAAAGAAACATAAGTTTTTTATCGCCTGTCCCCGATGTCGTTCCGATATCTTTTGCAGATCAAAAAACGATGATCAGAAATTCCACCGGCCACCGATGTTGGGAAGATATCTTTTGCCGATGAGTATAGGGTCATCGACAGACGAGGAAATATGGATGTGTTTATATATCAGTCTGGGGAATCGCCGATGACTTTGATGAATTCCGATCATTGGCCGACGAAACGCCATGCAGTGATTGCTACTAGGGTCAATCATGTAACTACGCTGATAGATTGGAGGTGTTTCGCTTTCGCAGGCTGGCTTTGTCTGAAGTAAAATTTTAACTTGAAGCAATTGGTTAACAAGAAACTCGTCAACTTCACGCTGCTTTAGGTACTGATAGGTATCCCGGAAAACTGTATCCAAAAGTTTGCGATGAAAAGTGGACTATACTCCCGAAGGTCTATTGTGTGTGTACCATTGTTCAGATTACACCGCCGGACTCGTTTGCAATGGTGTCGTGAGCACCGCTATTGGTCGATAATAAGGACTTTTGGCCTTTGTGTTATTCTCAAATTAGAGTAGATTCAGTCTTTCTTCTGATAGTCGACAGCAATTTATTTGGCACGAGTCTGATCCTGCTTATCATCCTAAAAATTTCCTCGAAACAGACCGATATCATCAAAGTAGCGTAATGGTATGGAACGTGGAATCATGATTAATGGCAGCACGCCACTACACGTGCTTCAGTCTGGGTCTATGACAGGTGCCCTATACATTACTTAAGTTCTGTTACCTCACGTTCGTCTTTTCCACTGTGCTCTCGGTCCGGCATTTCGTTTCATGGATGATAATGCCCAATGTCACCGCATAATTTCTGTTGTACTGTATTGACAGTGAAGATACTCAACGTCTCGTAAGGGCCATCATGTTCCAAGGATTTAAATCAGATTGAAAATGTTTGGTATGCCTTAGGGAGACGTATTGCGCTCGTCAATACCCTCCAACACACCAGGATACCCTCATCTGTGCACTGAAAGAGGCGTGGGATAACTTATCACAACAGCTCCTAGATCATGTTGTCCACAGCATGCGTTTGGAAAGTTTTTGCATTTTGTTGTTGTTGTTGTTGCTGCTGCTTGGAAAGTTGCATTGCACTTCGAGGTGGCCATATTCCATCCTGAAATGCTTTCTGGTGTGCCTATAATACAACTTTTGCATTTTTTGTAAAGCTTTGTCTTTAGAGCAATATGTAGCATTTCCACTCACAACCTATTTTCATAATTTCTATACTTAAATGCGCAATAAATCTTCTTTCACATGGTGTTCGCTATTCCATTAATACCATGTTTTTTATTTTTGGACTGCAGCCATATCTACTTTAGTTATATGACAATTTGTGCTCCATCCTTAAGTTTTATCCACCATTGTATTAATCATTGAGAACACTTCCCACAAGAATTCCTGAACATAAAGTCATTCAGTTGACCGTATAAAACTTCAGAATTCTACAGCGAAAGCCCGAAACCTCTTTTCCCCCAGAAATCCTCTCTGGATGAAAAGGAACCCCAATAATGATTATTGATATTCTTAACCATTTCTAAACAAAGTTTAATTAATTATTGAAAGTTACCTACATATATATTATTACTATCGGATCATTTTTAAATTTAGGTTTATTTATTGAATTTAATTTTTTTTTATCGTAAATGCTGTATTGTGACTTCGAACAAATGCTAAAATTCTTCAGAAAGCTCCTTCCAATCTTCTGACAACTCTCACAGGTGACAAATGGGGTTGGCATCTACCGTTCCAAGATTTGTTTAAAATAATTATTAAGAGGACCACAGTTGCCTCAATACCATACAAAATCATGACATGGTGTCTCTCTATATTTTGGTCTTTTGACCCTTCTGAGGTGAAACCTCAAATAAAAAATTTTAACACCTTAAGTATCTCTGGGCTTGAAAGTGTGACACCAAATTATTTCTTGGTAGTTCATACTTAAAAATAGAATCCTTTTATCAGACAAAATCTTTTTAAAAAACAAATGTTCTAATTAATTGGAGATGTTAGGGAATGATGTAATTTATTGAACACCATTTTCCTATTTGATTACAGAAAATATTAGAGCTGATGGTTGATTTTTCCTCAATATTTATAACCAAATTAACATTATTACATTTTTAATATTTCAAAAAATAATATAAAAAAAGTTTGTGTACAAATAACCTTTTAAAAAGAAAATAGTTTCGTTACTGAAGTTGACGCACATAACTAGATGTGGTTTATACTCAAGACCTGCACGATTCAAATGATGTCGGTGCATGGCTTACTACTGTATTTACAATATTAAAAATTCCAATATACTAAAAATAATCCCTTCTTCCTCTTGAGCTCACGCCTGTTTAAAGTAAAGTTATTATCAACCTCAATTTTCTCCGATAAAAACAATTCTTCAAAAACCTCTGCTGGAATTTCTGTGTTTTTATCTCAAAAACTGCCTCGCAGATTTTACAAAATAAATGGCAATAAATATTGTTGAGTAAACTTTTAAAAAATAACCGTTTAAAATCAATGACATAACTTTTTTTTATTTTATTTAATATTTAGAATTTTACCACGTGAAAATATACAAAAAGATATCCGTATTTTTTTTCTTCTTTTTTTTTTCTAAATTTAATTAAAAATATGAATAGACATGCATATATAAGTGTTTTTATTGAAATGTTACAAAAAAATAATAATAACAAAATATAAAATATTTATAATCCAATTCTGTTTAAAACTTTCGTGTTTAGTTGTCATTGTGTGTAATATTCAGAGAGTTGATGCAACAGGTTGAGTCAACTTTTTGGATTCGTATTTCTTGTGTCCATAGTGTGGCAAAACTCGATTGAAATCTAATGCTGCAAGGAAATGTTCCAATGTATCCCATCCTCCACCCAATCGAACCACAACGTTGTTCCCCCGTACAATCTGTAAAAAAAACCAACAAAAAAAAAAAAAAAAAAAAAAAAAAACACCAACTTTATTCTAAGTATTTTAAACTTACATTACTGATTGCTATAGGTAAGTGAATATAATTTTTAAAACACATTTTTTTATTTTTTTTAATGTTTAAATAATATCACTTTGGTATTAAAACCTTAGTATATGTTAGTCGCAATTGCAAACATACAAACAACCATAATAATACTACAAAATTTCATTTAGTGCTAAATAAACTTTTTGGGGTTGAATTAATTTGATACCACCTGCTCCGTGCTGGGGACATTAAACTTTACTCAATGAACATTACGAGTATTATTCAAGTTAATAATTAAGAAACTATGGACTCTTGAGATTAAACGATGTTTAATGCGTTCCGTAACACGCAATAGGAAGCAATAGTGATTGCAGGATAATTTAATAAATAATATCCTGTAATCACTACTGCTACTTATTGAGCGTCAATTATTATTTAAGGTGAGGATTAGTGTAAAATTTTTATTTTTTTTGTAGAATTTGTAACGCTGTTTGATCACAGAAGCTTGAAAATAATAGTATCTCACAATCAGCTTTGTCAACTATTGAATGTTACGGAAAGCACACAAATTCGACCTACTATGATAAGTCCATTTATTTTTGGTAGTTATTTATTTTAGATTTTTAAACATTTTTAATTTAGTTTTATATTGTTTATTAATCAGTTTTTTCTCTCTCGATGAAACAGTTCAGTTAATTATATAGATAATAATAAAAGAATAGACGATAAGTAGTTTTTCCCCCCTTCTTTTTCTTTTTTCTTCCTTTCGGTAACTGAAAAAGATACATACGAGCGGCAAAAGGAATTTTTAATGACTAACAGCAGGCATATGACCACAAAGGGCTTATAAAGCGAAAAGTATTGTCAAATATTACATTGATTCTGAATATTGCTTGTAATAATTGATGAATGAATTAGCCACCAACATATTAAGTTGTATTGGATTTATTATGCACTAAAAACCAGTAGTTATAAGATGCTTAAATATCGCAATAACGTTCTCAAATTCACGCCAGTTGACTGTATTGATAATTGATTTAGAGCCTTACTCCACATACCTGATGCCCGAGAAACTGTTAGATTATGAAAATTAAAAATAGTCATATGAAGCTTGTAAATAAATTTGTTCTTCACATTTCTATCTACTCAGTTGAGCTAGATATGTGTTTGAAAACACATGTTTGAAGCAATTTTAATTTTAACATTCAAAATCATTTCTTAAGGTTTCTTAGAGGAAGGAAATAAAATATCACTTTAACTTACCCTCAAATGCACAGTTTTACCATTAAAGCAGTAATGTCCTTCAGACAATCGACAAATTTTACTTTCATCCTTTTTATACTGCCTTGCGACCTCAAGCACCTATTATGCATTAAAGTATTAAGTTGTTATTTAAACATATTTAACGATATAATAATATACAGTTATGTTTACACTGCCATTTGATTTAATTCCGAATCAACTTTTGTGCAAACCCTTAAGTATGAAAATTCTTTATGGTTATTGCTCACTTACTAAAACTCCATTTTGTTTGTTCAAGGTAATTAGTTAACGCATATTGAGAGCCATCAGTTTTAATCACATTGGTTATAAAGTACTTTAATTTGATAAATGCTTTTGGAAAAGGGAAAAAAAATCTCCCAATAAATGTTCTAATTAAATTAAGTGTGGAAGTAGTTCAATGCAAAGTAGATGTTGATCAAACTGAAGCAGTGATATTCATTAAAAAGTTTTTCGATTAATAAAAAATAAATGAATTTAATACATGCAAAAAGGTGTTTACATTTGTCTCAATGTAAATATCGTAAAGTGATTTTTTTCTATTTTTAAATGTATATTTTTTTTCTTCTTATTTAAAGAAAAGTACATATTCGGTTTTCAACCATTCAGAGGAATGACATATAAACTTTTTCACTAGAATTTTATCGGGTATTTAAATACAGAATCATGATTTCTTTTAATATTACTATACATATAAGCTTCTATTACATATTAAATAAATTGAAAATATGTTATTTTAAATTAAAAATTTAGCTGATTTAGTTTATCGATTTATATAATTTTATTACATCAATATATCATAAAAAAAAAAGTGTGATTGATTTTGAATCAGAAAGGATAAGCGATATGCCATTACATTTCCTCAGTTCCTTAAAATACATTTCTATTTTTAAAAGGATTAACGTTGATATTTCAGCATGTTCAAAATCACGTTTCTGCATTAGAATAAAAAAATTTGGATTGGTAGAAAAATTTAAAGATTAAATCAATATTATATACTAAATATGTCAGAAAATTTCAAATGCAAGAATCTGTACTTTGATAAATACTTCAACCATCTCATAAACTTAAACAATAAACAAATTATTTTCAACGAAATGATCGTGGATGGTTATTTTTGTAATTCCACGTTGATGCACATTTGTTGGCCTAATTGTAACTTGGAGAGGGATGATAAATTTATTTTTATTGTTTTAAAAATATTTATAGTTCTTTAAGGAATGACAGCAGATTTTAATTCTAACGTCAACCAAACTTTTTCATATTCACTAATTAGTACAATGACTGACGTTTGTTAACTACACTACATGTAATAGTATTCATTCAAAATCTAATGAATGGATAAAACGTCAACAGACAGGAAAATGAACTTTAAGTGCTGACTTAAAGTTCATTTTCCTGTCTGTTGACGTTTTATCCATTCATTAGATTTTGAATGAATACTATTACAGAATTAAAAGTTATAAAAACAAGAATTTTGCAATTTTTTTTTTTAAACAATTGTTTTGAATTTGACTCTTTGAACTATTGTTTTTTGAATTCTGAAATATTACAAAAAAATTCAAAAAATGGACTGCCATATTATTTGAAGGCTTAGAAGTTAATTATTTAAATATTTTAATATCATGATATTTTAATAACGTTAGGCTTCTTGCGAATTAGCTAAAAAAGTTTTTATATTATTATAAATAAAACTTGATTGAAGAAAACTAAAAAAATAAATAATGGACTCAGTAGTCTTAAGGACTTATTATAGAGTGTTAAAGACTTAAAACCAAGAATTTTCTCAGTTAATAATATTTGAAACTATAGAAAAGTATCAAAACAATTTATTTTAAAGAATAGAATAACAAAAATTCACACAAAAAATTCAATACAATTTTTCTTTCATGTCAGTTATTTAAATAAAAATAATCGTAAATTTAATAAAAATTTTATGACTAACTAAAAACTTAGATGGCTAAACTTAAAGCTTTTTACCAATTTTAACAAATTAAAAAAAAAAAAAATGAGATTTTTAATAACAATTTTTTCGAATTTCCCTCTATCAAATATACAGAACGCGATCATATGAAGACTGATGCATTTAAAATAAGAAATTTAAAAAAAAATTCTTATAGGGTACCATCAAAATTGTTCTTACTCTTTTATCCAAAACTGATCTCCTCTTCTGCATTGATATTGGAACGACATCGGCACAGTTGCTGCCCGACTTTTCCACCAAACTCTTAGACGACGATGCTAGAGAGGAATAGCTCCTATGGAGATTAGGGCTGGACCTTATACGACTGCTGATGGTGTCGCTTCTCGCCATAGACAGATTTCGTCTCGGCGCTGGAGACGAAATCCGTGACGACTTTTTGGCCCGAACCTCAAACAGTTGATTGTCGGATCGACATCTGGATGATTTTACTTTCTGAACTTGGCCGCTGATGGACCGATTTTTCTCGCACTGAACTATCAGTTCTTGCTGAAAGAGAAACACTTGAGAAAAATAGTACAATACAAGTTGTATTTTATGGAATTTTATGAACAATTACTCTTTTTACGTTCAATTACCCATATATGCATACATAGGGTAAGGAAAGTATAGCATTCGGTCAAGAAAACCCCCGATTTTTTTGCATTTCTTCACGTTTGGAACATCCTGATTTTAAAAAAGTGATCTAGAAAAAATGTCTGTATTTGTGTCTGTGGTCAGCATAACTCCCGAACAAATTGACCTATGATTTTCAATTTTGGTGTGCTGGTTGATAGTGGCCATGAGACCTACCAATATAAGGTTTTCGTCAAAATAGTGCTTGTGCATAAGGAAGCTGTCATTAAAAAAATCATATCTTTCAATGATTGCTAAAAAATGCCTCAAACGATTTTTATCAAAATCGCTGTGGTAATGCCTCTTATTGTGCTCTAAACAGCCCCTCCTCCAAAAAATGATAAAATGATTTAATGGTGTAAAAAGTTGAAAAACGAATGCCTTCAACATAAATTTCTCTTTCTTTGAGCTGTAACTGTCACTAAAAGGTAGCTTTTACTGAATACTAATGAACCAACTTGCCATCATCCATCGCGCTTTGACTAGCATTTAACTGACCATTGTTGAAATTCTTTCCTTTTGCCAAATTTTTTTTAATAAATAAATAATAATATTACTTTAATCAGAATAAATAAATGATAGTTCGATGTTAGATTAGAGAATAAATTTTGAGCTGAGGCTGAGAAGTCGGAGAGTTGAACCGCGGACCACCAGCTTCGAAGAACGACGTTCTAACCACTAGGCAAAAGTTATTACTAGCACCTAGGTGTTGTATCTGTGTTTTGTACACGAGACCGCCATAAATTCACGTTCATTTTTAATAAAATAAATTTTGAAACGTAGTTTTGCCTCACATTTTGCTGATAGAAATGTTTTTGATATCGGCGCTGTGTCAATGAATATAAAAAGTTTCAATGTATATAAACGATTTCGTCTTAGAATATGAACACCCTACATATCAAAGGTCAGCCTCTTAAATACTTAAAAGGGCTTTGCAATACGTAATTTAAAGGAAATGGGTTGACGTTTGGTATATTTTCGAACTTTTTAAAAATATTTTTAGTGTAATGAAATTCCCCATATTGGAACCCAATTGTCAAACCTATCAAGGAAAAATGATTGCAATCAAACGAAGGTACATGCTTGGCTAGCACTTTAAATGAATATCTTTATCTTAAAAAAAAACAATATTTTTTACATATGTCCTATTTACCATAGAGTGACCTTGCAAAACATCCCTTCGAACTACAGATTCGGGCAGATGGTCCTCCGACCGACTTCTCACAACGACGACGACGTTCTTCCTATCCTTCTTGAGTGGAATCATGCTTCTTCTCTTCAACGAAGTCGATGGTCCTTTTGATCGAATGGAACTCTGGGGCGACAGCGCCTTTGTGTAGATCGGAGAAGGGGTCCTCGGACCACTAGAACATCCGGAATCCCATCTCTGGAACTTGGTAGGAGACGATGGGATCGTGGTGGCAAAGATGAACTCGTCTTCAGAGCAGTCTGTGAGGTCGTCTTCCAAGGCAATAGTGGCTGTTTGGGGGAGTTGGATTGGTGGTGGAAGGAGCACGCCGTATTTGGAGGACAGGCGGGATAGTTCCAGGAGGCAGAGGACCACTGTGCGTGGCTGGGTTTGAAGGACTGGAATGAGATTGGAAGGGTTTAAAGATGCACCATATTGTAGTTAAGCTTTGTTGCCTTTATGTGTGATGTAATACGTTAGTTTTGAAAACGTGTTAGAATATTACTATTTTTTAGAATTTGCTTCTATTAAGTTAAACGTTTATTCGTGATTTACTGAATAAAATGAAAACAAATAATTTGTGCATTTTAGTCTGAAAATTCACAATCTCCTATAAAAATTCAAACTTATTTAATGATTTTGTATTAAAATGATGATAGTTAAATTCATACTTTATAATAATTAATTATAGTATACACACCAAGTAGATAAATATCTACTTGATAAGTAGTAAATAACTACGTACTACACCAAGTAGATAATTTTCTACTACACCAAGTAGATAATTTTCTACTACACCAAGTAGATAATTTTCTACTACACCAAGTAGATAATTTTCTACTACACCAAGTAGATAATTATCCACTTTTGGTGTAGTACTTTTTAAGTTTTCTGTTCAAGTAGATAATTATCTACTTGGTGTGTATACTTTGTTTTGAAAATCATAACTCAGTTACAGTGCTATATATATATTTTTTTAAAGTTATGCACTATACGTGTTTACAGGAAATTTCGTTATTGGAATGACCATATATTGTAAGCGTGTAAATTGTGTACTTTTGATAGAAAACTTAAACAGTATAAATCTTCAACAAGACATTACTGACTATTAACAGCATAGAATGAAAACAATTTATTCTGTGTTTTATTTTTTAAATTTTCAGTCTAATAAGAAAATGCAAAATTATAATTTTACAATTTAAAAAAATATATTCTATTTTAACAGCATTAAATTGCATGTGACATTTATAAAGTTAAAAGTCATTACCAGTACTCTATTTTTCAAGTTATTTTTATAATTTTTTTTAAGCTTTCAGTTTTTAGTTAATTTAGTTTTTGAAATAATGTACTGTAAACGAGGAAAATGCGAGCAATTTTCTAAAAAAATAAAAAACATTCTTTATGTACAGCAGCAAGAAAGGAATTTTTCAATGTTCCTTACAAGAGCAAAAACAGAAAAATAACTTTGTTACAGTAGATAAAAGCAAACGACAACGATAAAAGAGTAGTTAGATCGAAATCCCCCTTTGATGCCTTAAACAAGAGATCTGAAGTGTAGTTTATCTGATTTTATGAATACCTGTCACTTTCAAGGGGAAAAAACATTATTTCCTCAAAAATGGCACTACATTCTTTCAGAAAATATTACTTGGACAATCATTCTTTCCCCAAAAGAAAGAAAGAAAAAAAAAAGAAAGAAAAAGAAAAAAAAAAACAGACAGATTGTGCATACACAATTTTTAATTCACAGCATACTGTTCGCTCAAATATGTAGGTCTTTTTCCTACCAAATTTAAAAAAAAACAAAAAAAAACAAACACACAATCTGTCTCCTGTTCTTCAGTCCAGGGTTCGACGAAAAGTGTAAGTCGTCGCGAGTGAAATTGACAGTTTTCCGAGCAGAAAGAAGAATACAAAAATGAAACGGAATGAATGCTTTACCCAGTCCGTCGGATTCGAAAAGAACGGCGTCTCGAACACCGAAGCTTTTGCACCATCGGATAAACATTTCGGCGTTGTCTCTGGCAAAAAATGTCTCCCGCTTGGCACTTTCCCAATATTTCAGCTGCAGGAGACACTAAAAGGAGGAAAAGAATCGGGTTTTATTAGAGCGTTCAGATTTATGGGTTTCAGAGTGTGAACAATGTCCTTAACTTTTCAGAGATAAATTCCAGTTCCTGAACTGTTGATGAGGAATTAAAATAATGTTAGTAATCAATACCCAAGTTTGGCGAAAAGTAAAATTGTATCTATTTTTCCTGAATAGAGAATTTCACGTTGATATATCTCACCTTAATGTTTGAACTATTTTGCTGAGAAGTTATTTTTAAAATGTTACTCATTTCTAACTTAAGTTTACGGTTATCTTCCTTACTTAAATTCCTTAACCAAACACATTTGTACAAAATTTACTAAATAAACAAAGTAGATATATCTCATTCTAGATCATGTAGTATCGAAATACTAATAACGGTATATGTTATATCTTCAACAATTTAAACATATTGGTACTAAAAAAATAGTAACAACATTAACATTTAAAAAATTCTTAAATTTGATAATATGAATGAGCGCACGCGCACCACCACCACTCTGTTTTAAAGATGAATTGTATGAATTTTCCACAAGCAAATTATTTTTAATATTAAAAATTTAAACATAGTCAATAATAAGTTTGTACAAAATTTATTTAGTAATTTACTATTAATTTATCATACAAAACACCACAATGATTTGGCCATAACATGGGACAAGTCATAAAAACATTTCTACATAAATCTTAAGTAAATTTTACTTAATTTCAAAGAAACAAATTTTTTTAATGCATCCAATTTTTACTAATCTATTCCATTGTGATAAATTAGATTACTTGTTCTTTATATATAAGATTTAAAGCTTAAAAAATAAAAAAAAATAAAAAAATAAGTTTTAATAAAAAAAATTTCCAATAAAAAAACAAACCCATTTGAACATTTCGAATGAACCTATCAAGGGATTAAAACGTTGGAGAAAAAGATCGTTTTTTTTTAAAAAAGGAAACGTAATTCTTTTACAAATCTCAAATTAAAAGATTACCCACGGACACATTTAATTATGAATCTTTCTCCGTATAAAAGATAAGATTTGTAAAAGTATAGCTTCAGGATAAAAACAATTCTAGCTCGATGTTATTGTTCTATCTGTCAAAAATGAGGCTTCCGTTTAGGTTCTGCCAAATTACTTCCATTTTATGGATGGGTTAGACTTCATATTTATTGTTTCAAGTTTTTTTTATACTCTAGAATGCCAAACAACAAAATTGAAATCTTCCTGTCTTTTGAATATTCTTTTGTGAGTACTTCCGCTCGCATGAGATATGGGCATTTTGTATAATGGGCCATATGTATAATGAGTATTCTTTGAAATAAAATGCTTTGTTTTGGACGGCACTACTATCTTAAATGATGCTTGAGTTAAAAGTTCCCTAGATTGTGGTAATTATACTATAAAGTAATAACAACGGTTTTTAGAAACTTAAATTATTTTTGGGAATAAATATTTTCCAAATTCCATTTTTAATAATATGGGTGTTAATTATGTTGTTATTACTAATAACTAGTTTTAATGTAAACAGTAAAATGATTAAAATTTGCGCTGTTTATAAGAAATATAGTACTTATAATAACTCCGATTTTCCATTTTATTAATGTGTTTTAATTTTAGGTTCTTTGTAATATGAGCGCACATTTTAAATAAATATTGTGGCTAAAATATTGCCAATGCATCTCTTTAACTTTAATTACCTATTTTACAATATAATGGGGTTAAATGTGCATCTAATCTTTTAATTTTTTTAACTTTCAACAAGTTTTTTTGAGAAAATAAGTACTCCTACTTTCTCAAAAGAAAACTAAACAAGTCTGACTGCTTACATTAGTAAAAAATAAACTATCTCACATCTTATTATATATTAAGAATTCTTAAACTTTAATTATTCTTTATACTTACAGTAAGAATACTTAAAACTTTATTAAGCATAAACCATACTCATTTTATTGCAGCTCATTTTTAACTAAATATACCAAGTAAAGGACTAAAAAATTTCCTTATATGTTGTCCAAATGAACAAATTATTATTTCGTTGAAACTGACAAAAAAGTTTATAAGCAAATACATACATTTTAATATTTTATTTAAATTTTTATTTATACACTTAAATTTTCTCAAGCTGAACAACAATAGTAGCAATTTGTAGTCCGAGAGGTGACTGCAAGTTTTGAACCCCATGGAACATAACTCTGAAATTCACAGAGAATGTAGAGAATCACTTACTGAGCACGAATCACTGGGTCTGCCAAACTGCATTCGGCCGGAACTGTCCAGCAGACCAATCCGAAAGTGACGTATCAAAATACGTCATCGAACATTACTCTGAAATGCACAGGGAATGAAGAGAATTACTAACTGAGTAAGAATCACTAGGTCTGCCGAACCGCATTCGACCGAAACTGTCCGGCAGACCAATCCGAAAGTGGAAAAAAAAAAAATCAGTGTGATGGCTATATATTCGTCAGACCAAGTGATTCTTACTCGGTAAGTGATTTTCTTCATTCCCTGTGAATTTTAAAGTGATGTTCGATGACGTATTTTGGCACCCAAAAATTGTACTTCCGGTCAAGTTTTTCGGACACTTCTGGCTAAATGCGCTTTGGCAGACCACTCGATCAGTGGTCAGCTAGCATAGCTCTACATTCCATACGAGTTTCAGAGTAATGTTCGATGGAGTCCAAACCATGTAGTCGTCTCTCAGTCTATTAGTTTATACGCATTCCCATTAAAGAAAAATTGATAAAGATTTGTTGTTATTGACACATGTTGACAAATGTTAAAAGATATATATATATATATATATATATATATATATATATATATTGTTGCTTGGACGGGTTCGAAAGATTTGAAGCCAAAGCAGATCAAAACTTGTAGAAATTTATTCCAATATAATTCTTCACATATTCTCTTACAGCTCCAGAACTTCTCGTTCTAGTCGACACAATACAGCTCTTTTCACAACAATAGAGCACAAAACAGCAGTTAAAAACTTGACAACACAACTGCTAAATCGCCGCAAAAGACAATGCAATACAGTTCGCTTTAGAACTACTCGGAATGTTCACTGAGACTCAGTAATTCCAGTAAACTAATGGATTCAGCTAACAACTGACTAACTCAGTGACTCAAAATCAGTCAACTAATTCTCCCGCTCACTTGGCCGACTTATATAGGGGAGGTGAACTTTCTTGAGACTTCTAGAAGTAGATATTTGGAGAACTTTCTGGATCGTAGTCGAAAAGTCCTATACATGTACATGGGGACCGAAAATGTCGCCAAATGGTCGCCAAGTTTGGCAACATTTGGCGATTTCTCGCCAAATTTGGTGACAAAAATTAGTCGCCAAAACCGTCGCCAACTTGGCTCTATCTCACCAATTTGGCGAGATTGCCATTACCATAATGTTAAATGCCCTGCTCCTTAAAACTCGCTTCCCAGCTTTACCTCTGTAAAACCTTTATCAAGCATCAAGAGACTCATTGCAGGGAAAAAAACTAAAGACGAACTATTGCACTGCCTTATGCAAAATGCACATAAAATTTCCTATTTACAAAATTAACACTACGAAATATTTACAAATATACAAAAACTAGCTGAATACCCGTGCTGCGCTACGAAATTTTACCATTAGCATTTTAGCGATCAAAAGACATTCATGTATTCTACACTTCAGACGTTTGTTCCCTTTTCGATCCCGACAAATTGATTTATCAAAATAGGAACTTTCCTTTATTGACATTTTAAACGAAATTTATAATTGTGAATAGTAAACTGGAATAGTTTATTGTGTTTATGTTTGCTCTTAGTTCTAAATTTCAAAGTAGTAGCTGTATTGGAATTAAGTTAATTAGACATTAAGTTAATCCTCGTATAGTTTCAATGTTGCGTCGTCTTTTCATCCCTTAAAAATTCGTTAATCGATATTGGAATGACTTATTTTTTTAACATTTGCAAAAAATATCAGAAAAATGACTACATTGGAAGAGGAACATTCGGATATCCCTCGTTTGGAACATTTAACCCCTTTTCGACCCCTTAAAGTTGGTTAATCGAGAACAGAATAGCTTAATTTTTCTATGTTTAATCTTTTTTGACATTTGTACCAAATTTCCGAGTTGTGACCATATGGGAAGTGGTACATTCGAATATTCCTCGTTTGGAACGTTTAACCCCTTTTCCACCCCTTGATCCACCGGAGATCGGAATAGTTTACTTTTTCTGCGTTTGTCTTTATTGATATTCACACCAGTTTTCAGAATTGTGAAAATATGAGAAGTAGGACATTCGAATATATCGCTCGTTTGGAACGTTTAACCCCTTTTCGACCCCTTAAAGTGGGTTAATCGAGATCGGAATAGTTTACTTTTTCTATTTTTACCATTGTTGATATTTGTGCCAATTTTAAAAGTTGTGACTATGTGGGAAGTAGGATTTTCGAATGTCCCCCGTTTGGAAAGTTTTAACTCCTTTTCGACCCCTTTAAGTGTGTTAATCGAGATCGGAATAGTTTACTTTTTCTATTTTTACCATTGTTGATATTTGTGCCGATTTTCAGAGTTGTGACTATGTGGGAAGTAGGATTTTCGAATGTCCCCCGTTTGGAACGTTTAACACCTTTTCGACCCCTTAAAGTGTGTTAATCGAGATCGGAATAGTTTACTTTTTCTATTTTTACCTTTGTTGATATTTGTGCCGATTTTCAGAGTTGTGACTGTGTGGGAAGTAGGATTTTCGAATGTCCCCCGTTTGGAACGTTTAACCCCTTTTCGACCCCTTAAAGTGTGTTAATCGAGATCGGAATAGTTTACTTTTTCTATTTTTACCATTGTTGATATTTGTGCCGATTTTCAGAGTTGTGACTGTGTGGGAAGTAGGATTTTCGAATGTCCCCCGTTTGGAACGTTTAACCCCTTTTCGACCCCTTAAAGTGGGTTAATCGAGATCGGAATAGTTTACTTTTTCTATTTTTACCATTGTTGATATTTGTGCCGATTTTCAGAGTTGTGACTATGTGGGAAGTGGGAGAATTAGTGATGAGTGAGTCAGTGAGTCAGTGAATCAGTGAGTGAGGGCTTTGCCTTATATATATAGAGATTCGTAACAATATATACATACATAAAAAAATCTTAATTGGATTCTATTCTAATGATTTTTGAGAAAAGAAACACTTAGAGCATCTAATAGAAAATGCAGCATCTAATAAGAGCATCTAATAAATGTTTAAACATGCGAAAGAAAATTTAAAGTTAGAACTGATTATCATTTTGAAACTTAGACAAAATAGATCGAAATATAATATGCTGTTGATTTTAATTTTTTCAACTTTATCAAGAGTAACAAAATTGTAGAATAAAAGTGGTTGTATTACCCCCAAGTACCTTATAAATAGGGGACACTTGTGTACGTAGGGCCACCCTACTTTTATTGAATAATGTTTAGTTCTAAGTTTTTTTTAACTCACTTGGGTAAGTGAAAACACCCAATTGCTCTTTTGACAGCCACTTTGAAATCTTAGAGGAGAACGCTGTGACAAGTTATAAGTGGAAAACGTTTTTATAGGGTCTGTAATAACATTTTACATCTCAGGTCTTTTATTGTTTTACAAAGTTAAGTCAAATACTTTTCTTTGAATTCTAGTAAGTAATTTTGTTTGTAACATTAAGTACTAAAGGAAATGTTTAAATAAGACCTTTCTCCATGTGCATTTTTAGTAGAAGACTTTTAAATGAAATTACCATGTAGTGTACCGAGTGCCACATAGTTGCTTATTGTGTTCAAATTGCCAAAACCAAAATCGTGTGGTGCTTTAAAGCGATAATGCATGCAGCTAATTTTTTTGAAATCAGTTTTTCAAGTTATGAAAATACTTATAATTCGCTGATAATTTGACACATTGCAATTTATTCTAGTTTTTATATGATAAACCAATGACTGATAATTACTTGATATTGTGTCTTTTATAAAATTCATCTATGTAGGATTGTTTTCTATTCATTACGGACTGAAACCTCATTTAAAGAGAATGGCCTCAGGTACATCAGCTACTTGCTCTAGGTACAACGAAGTCTTGTACCTAGGGACATTTGTGAAATTTCTTGAAAAAACCTTCTATTTGACAGAATGTAATATTTTAATATTTATATTAATCCCAATGGAAAGTAATTACTATAATGATGTAGGCTTATCAGTTTCACATTTTTAAGCGGCTCAGAGATTCATTTTTGTGCATCGAAAAAAGGCGGCCCTAGATACACAGTTCTCCCTTATATATTCATGTTGAACAAAGGCACAATCTTCTAGTACGATATCTTGTATTAAAAATAATCAATAAAGGTTAATTGATAAGGAACTTTATAATATTTAATTAAGAAATTTTTCCTTTGAAAATTATAACTTGCGAAGTATAAAAAGTAAAAAAAAAAAAAAAAAAAAAAATGTATGCATGGTCAGTACTTTAAAATCAACTCGTAAAAATCAAAGACAATTATTTAAATCAGTTTTCGATATTTTCAAAAATTCTATTCCATCTTTCAGAAAGTACGAGTAAATTCGATATTCGAAATAATCGAATTTTGATTAATGCAAAATAAAGAGCGAAGAACTATTGACAGTAAGATTTCATGGAAGAATCTCCACCCTTTATTCTGCCATTAATTCCTCCAGACTTCATTATTAATGGGTAGTCGCCTTCGCCCGAAAGAATGGTAATGAAAGAGACGCTTAAAATTCCTCCGATAACCCAGATTCATCATTGATCGTGTTCTCCTAAATCAGGGATTGTCTCATATAAGAAAATATCGTGTTCCTTCTTTGAAAATACTTGGGTTTATTGAGGCGGCCATTTTTTTTTTTTTTTTTTAAATCCTTTCTCCCTTCGTTGTTATTTTCCGAAAGAATTAATGCGCTTATTAAACATCCAGGAATTAATAATATACATCAATGGAGAAGATAGTGGCTTAGAAAAGTATTTTATCGATTGGTAATTATTTATTCTTTCAGTATGTTTTCTTTTCCTAATTCTTCTTTTCAAGAAGTATGATTGATTTTGGAAATTTTTACTTAAACTTTATAAAACTTTTCTTTGATAAATCTTTTGTAATTAAGAAGGGTTTATTTTTCTATAATTAATCTAAAAGATCATCTACATTTTTTTCAAAATGAAGTGCAATTTGTCTGTATTTCGTGCAATCGTTTCGATCTTCTTAATTGCACAGCAGATTAAAAAAAATCTACTTTTTTACATTTAATTAGTCAATTTCAAACACGTATTTAATATTTTAAGTCACCCTTTTTAAAGAATTATGGTATGATGTCATCACGCAAAAAGTACATTGCATAGTATAAAAATCTAAGTCTTTATCTAATGCATTTGCTTTTAAAAAATTTGCATTTATGAAAATTTAACAAATGATTGCATTTTTGAGCATGTAAATGAGAAAGAAATATTTCTTGGAAGATAATGAGAATATACTAATATTTCTGATGTAATTAAAAGCACAATAATTCATAAATATCCCATTTGTCTTAAGAGGCATATATGTTTTAACACAGGCAGATTCTACGGCAGTAAATGTAAGAATTTGTATATTTGTTAGTTTAGACAGTGTAATAAAATATATTTAAGTACTTAAGTATAATGGAATACAATGCTAAATGGCTAGCAAAAAGAAAGCTACATATATTTTCACTGAAAATAATGTATAGATGAAATTGCTTCGAAGCTATTGTGCGATTGGCTGTGGGTTTCTTCAACATGTCTGTCTGGTGCTTAATTTTAAAAACGGAATTGATATATTTAACAATGCACCATCGCTTCAGGAGACATTTTTTATGGACCGAAATTTAATTTGAAATTTTTAAAAAATAAACTTTCGTTTTATTGTTTGCAAAGGAAACATTTGAAATTACAAAGTTTCCTAAATACTTGTAACTCTCATTTTCCCTGAAAAATATTGTCTGAATTAGGATATTTGACAGCGGTCTTTATTGTTCGTTGCGATAATATAATGCTGAATTATAATGTTGTACTATTGTAACTGTTGTAATTATTTAGTATGCAATCAAGTGTATAATCAAGACATTTTAATATGTATAAAAGACATGTAATAAATATTGAAATAAAAAAGAGAATATTTAAGGCTGGAATTTTGAATCGAAATTTTTACTATTGTTTTCAAAGAGACACTTAAAAACTGCATGGAATTGCTATCATTATGTATTTCAATATCTTTTCATTCCACATTATAGTTTTTTTCTGGCTATTTTAATACGTAATACAACTGAAATACCTTTACAAAAAAAAAAAAAATATTATCCATGGGTATGTGTCGAATGAAAACCACAATTTTTTTTTAATGGCTGTACTTATGATGATATATTTAATATAATTTTCAGTAACATTTTTTAAACTGTACTAAAAATATAGAATTTATACATGAATAACCGAGAAAATTAGATGCTTGAGAAAAACTTTAAATAAAAGTTAAAAACAAGTTTTTCAAAACGAGTATTATTTTAATTCCATTATATTTCTTGGCAGTAGCCTTATTTTGTTGTTGAATGAGTTTTTTTATTTAAAATATTGCTATGAAATTACTACTCTGAAACTGATTAAAGGTGTATGAATATTTCCCCCAAGTATTAAATTTCTGTAACATTGTATAAAAACTTAGCGCACAGCAATAAAATAATTGAAAATACTATACTACTATTAGGTTATCTTAAAGTAGACGAATACGACAAAAGAAACAAATATTGCAAACATGATAAACAATTCCATCGCAGGAAAAATATTTCGGCAAATAATCCTGAGGACTTTTTAATGGATCAAAGGGCTCTTCGGATCCAATAATATCAAGCACAAATTTAATAAAAAAGACACACAGTCGACACAAATTGAATCTTACTCCTGAGGCTATCACAATGATGATGAAACCAGGAATGTGAACTGACACTAAGAAAATTAGGATGCGACTCAAGAACAATTAATAGTATTTATTTATAAAACACAAAAGAATTAGAAAGTGATATGTGTAAGTTTTTCACACAATTTCAATTTAATAATGACATTATTAACTTAAAATAACGGCCTTCGTTACTAAAATTTAACACTAGAAATCAATTACCTTAGTCCTAATATTCCTGAATTTATAGTTACAATAATAATGTTTTACATTATTTTAGAAAGCATTACATTACATTATTAACATATTTTATATTATTAATGACAAAATCTCTTTCAATGTTGTATTTTGTAGTAATATTGACTTATTTAGAACATAAAATAATGTCTATGCGGCGGAGCTATAAATGCTGAAAAAGCATTTACTAAATTTTACCATTTTATTTACCATTGAGTGTTTTTATTATTATTATTATTTGTTACTCTTCTACACTTGTAGGTTAACAACTTTTTATTATAAAATTGACTAATGTAATATTTCTAAAAAAAAAAAAAAAAAAAAAAAAAAAAAAAAAAAAACCTATCTCGAAAACCTATGCAACGAATAAGAAATTTGAATAAATTACAGTTTAATGTATTATGTATAACCCAAACATTTAAACTACAAATGAACAGTTACTTTTATCAAAACTCACGCATCAAATAGTATTTATGTATGGTTGCTTTAATACTTTCCTAAGGGCATTAAAGTAGGTATCAAATAATAACATATAATACCGTTAGGGTATCTCTGGTAAGATGTTATAAAAAGAATGCGAAATTATTCACGAATGTAATTTCTTTCAAGGCATGATAGGAATTCCAAAATTTTTTAATGAAATCTTTAAATACTTCGATAAGATCTTAAAAAGAAAGATATCTTTCAATTCCACCGATAATCCAATCAAATAATTGTATGTAAAATTGTTTCATTACTAGAGTGGTCGCGTTTCTTCTCAAATTTAAGTTTTCGACAATTTTATTTTTTATTTATTTCAACCGATATTGAAATACACATAAAAATGATAGGCCTTTACTTTGGAGTTTACATTTAAGTTACATATCATATATATACATATATTAAGTTACATATCATATAGTTACATATCATATATCATATATATATATATATATATATATATATATATATATATATATATATATATATATATATATATATATATATATATATATATATATATATATATATATATATATATATATCTATATATATAAGGCAAAGCCCTCACTCACTCACTCACTCACTCACTCACTGACTCACTGACTCACTCATCACTAATTCTCCCACTTCCCACATAGTCACAACTCTGAAAATCGGCACAAATATCAACAATGGTAAAAATAGAAAAAGTAAACTATTCCGATCTCGATTAACACACTTTAAGGGGTCGAAAAGGGGTCAAACGTTCCAAACGGGGGACATTCGAAAATCCTACTTCCCACATAGTCACAACTCTGAAAATCGGCACAAATTTCAACAATGGTAAAAATAGAAAAAGTAAACTATTCCGATCTCGATTAACACACTTTAAGGGGTCGAAAAGGGGTCAAACGTTCCAAACGGGGGACATTCGAAAATCCTACTTCCCACATAGTCACAACTCTGAAAATCGGCACAAATATCAACAATGGTAAAAATAGAAAAAGTAAACTATTCCGATCTCGATTAACACACTTTAAGGGGTCGAAAAGGGGTCAAACGTTCCAAACGGGGGACATTCGAAAATCCTACTTCCCACATAGTCACAACTCTGAAAATCGGCACAAATTTCAACAATGGTAAAAATAGAAAAAGTAAACTATTCCGATCTCGATTAACACACTTTAAGGGGTCGAAAAGGGGTCAAACGTTCCAAACGGGGGACATTCGAAAATCCTACTTCCCACATAGTCACAACTCTGAAAATCGGCACAAATATCAACAATGGTAAAAATAGAAAAAGTAAACTATTCCGATCTCGATTAACACACTTTAAGGGGTCGAAAAGGGGTCAAACGTTCCAAACGGGGGACATTCGAAAATCCTACTTCCCACATAGTCACAACTCTGAAAATCGGCACAAATATCAACAATGGTAAAAATAGAAAAAGTAAACTATTCCGATCTCGATTAACACACTATAAGGGGTCGAAAAGGGGTTAAACGTTCCAAACGGGGGACATTCGAAAATCCTACTTCCCACATAGTCACAACTCTGAAAATCGGCACAAATATCAACAATGGTAAAAATAGAAAAAGTAAACTATTCCGATCTCGATTAACCCACTTTAAGGGGTCGAAAAGGGGTTAAACGTTCCAAACGGGGGACATTCGAAAATCCTACTTCCCACATAGTCACAACTCTGAAAATCGGCACAAATATCAACAATGGTAAAAATAGAAAAAGTAAACTATTCCGATCTCGATTAACACACTATAAGGGGTCGAAAAGGGGTTAAACGTTCCAAACGGGGGACATTCGAAAATCCTACTTCCCACATAGTCACAACTCTGAAAATCGGCACAAATATCAACAATGGTAAAAATAGAAAAAGTAAACTATTCCGATCTCGATTAACCCACTTTAAGGGGTCGAAAAGGGGTTAAACGTTCCAAACGGGGGACATTCGAAAATCCTACTTCCCACATAGTCACAACTCTGAAAATCGGCACAAATATCAACAATGGTAAAAATAGAAAAAGTAAACTATTCCGATCTCGATTAACACACTTTAAGGGGTCGAAAAGGGGTCAAACGTTCCAAACGGGGGACATTCGAAAATCCTACTTTCCACATAGTCACAACTCTGAAAATCGGCACAAATATCAACAATGGTAAAAATAGAAAAAGTAAACTATTCCGATCTCGATTAACACACTTTAAGGGGTCGAAAAGGGGTCAAACGTTCCAAACGGGGGACATTCGAAAATCCTACTTCCCACATAGTCACAACTCTGAAAATCGGCACAAATATCAACAATGGTAAAAATAGAAAAAGTAAACTATTCCGATCTCGATTAACACACTATAAGGGGTCGAAAAGGGGTTAAACGTTCCAAACGGGGGACATTCGAAAATCCTACTTCCCACATAGTCACAACTCTGAAAATCGGCACAAATATCAACAATGGTAAAAATAGAAAAAGTAAACTATTCCGATCTCGATTAACACACTTTAAGTGGTCGAAAAGGGGTTAAATGTTCCAAACGAGGGATATCCGAATGTTCCTCTTCCAATGTAGTCATTTTTCTGATATTTTTTTGCAAATGTTAAAAAAATAAGTCATTCCAATATCGATTAACGAATTTTTAAGGGATGAAAAGACGACGCAACATTGAAACTATACGAGGATTAACTTAATGTCTAATTAACTTAATTCCAATACAGCTACTACTTTGAAATTTAGAACTAAGAGCAAACATAAACACAATAAACTATTCCAGTTTACTATTCACAATTATAAATTTCGTTTAAAATGTCAACAAAGGAAAGTTCCTATTTTGATAAATCAATTTGTCGGGATCGAAAAGGGAGCAAACGTCTGAAGTGTAGAATACATGAATGTCTTTTGATTGCTAAAATGCTAATGGTAAAATTTCGTAGCGCAGCACGGGTATTCAGCTAGTATATATATATATATAAAGATATAATATCAAACTTTATTAAACTTTAATTTCAATAAGATATTTTAAAGATTAAAAAAAGCCTCCTGTATTCATTTTCACAATATCTCTTCAAGATAAATAAAATACATATTTTTTAAAAATAAGTTAAATCGAAATATATTTCCGTCATTTTGTAGGTAATGAATGCAGTAGTGTTCTAAATATATTACTATTTGTTTATTTAAAATGTATATTAAGTTTCTGGAATGATATGCTGTTACTTTGGAGTGTCAAATGAATAGTTTTTTCCATTTAAGTTACATGTCATAAATATATAAAGATATAATATTAAACTTTAATTCCCTGAACTTATTAGGATTGTCTTATATCCCCAAATAAAGTGCATGATAAAGTTCAAAATATTATTATTTAAAAATGGTTACTTCTTAAAAATGCATTCTCTGTTAAAACCATATCAAAATTTAATATATGGTACAATTTGAAATAAAATATATTTGTTAATTTACCTCAACTTTTCCATAGTAGCCTTTTACTTCGTCCACTCTCTTCTGAATGCATTTTGCAAGTTTGCACAAAATGACACCAGTCGACAGTTTAGGAATTAAGTTGTCGGCATCTACAACAGTTGCTCCTGAAATATAGTATTGAATTGGTATCTTAGGTGAACCCGAAGAGCAGCGTTTGTTGCAAACATCGTTACCATATTTTTTCAGAAAATAAAAACTCCTTATTAAAGTTCATTTATTTTAATGATAATAGGAAATTAAATTGGCATGATGATACTAAGGTTGATCAAACTCGATTGATTCTTATAATTCACTTATTTCCACTACCGTATTATTTTTGAAGCAATGTTCGATTCTGTAAAGAGCCTTATAAAATACAACATTTTTGGTTGATTGTTGCATTAAGTTTCAAATATTTAATGTATTTTGTTGGACAATTTAGCTAATACATTTAAAGAGAAACTTCGAATAGTAGTTTTATTAATTGCATACAATCGTTAAAAGAATTTGTGAGAGAAATTGGTGAAAGTGAATATTAAACAATTGCTTAACTAAATGAGAAATTCGTTTTTAAAGAAAATTTCCTAATAATTGAAATTCCCTGTTTCATTTAATTATTTAAAATAGTGAAAGATATTATTAAATAACATCAATGTTTATGTTAGTATTTTTTAAGAATTAATTTATTTTCATCTTCGTAGACATAAGCCTCGTAATGTAATTGCAGCGTATTGATTTGGATTTGAAAAATTTGTTAGCTCACAGCCCCAGCGAAATTAAGCAATCATTTTTAATTAAATCCATTTAATTTAATATTTACGGTATAATTTCTCGAAATCACACATACATCTAAATAAATAATTTACTTTAAAGAAAATAAACAGTTTTCGTTCGTAATTTTCCTACTTTTAATTAAAATTTTTAAAAATATTTGCTTCATTTTTGGTAATTCAAAATATATTTAATTTCGAAAATTACTAGTTTGACGCTTTAGTATTTATTAACTTATTGTATAAATCATTAAAATAGATTCACATATCGTTCAATCAATGCTTAAACTGGATAATTGTATTGTTAAATATGTAGAAGTTATCTAATTATTGGAAAAAGTGATTAGTTTGGGAATATAAGATAAAAAAAAAACAAGTAAAAATTAAATATAAGATGCAGGTTAGTAATAATAGATTTTATGAAATTATTTTAAACAAGGAGGGAGAAAAAGAGAGTTTTTGTTCAAGGAACGTATAAAATATTTTATAATACTAAATTATAAATTATGAAGAGATTTTTACTAAATAGAAAATACATGATGTTTTTTTTCTTGAAATTTTTAGTATAATTCTAATTTGAAAGAACAAAAGTTTTTTAAAGTTATTTTATATATACTATCAGTGCAAGTTTAGTTTCGCTCTTTTCCTCGGTTCAGTTCTACATCGTTTTGAAGAGCAATTTTGCTTTTTCAATCCATCCTCAGTTTTTATGAAAATTAAGTTCAATTTATTAAAAATAAAATAAATCCTTTGATATGGATAATCTGCTGAGAGCTTGATTTTTAAACTTTGATATAGGCTTATAATGCTATGACGTATCATTTTTTTTTATCACTTACCAATAGTGTTGTTAATCCATGCTGCTAGAGACCGCTTCTGGGCCTTCAAGATCTCCTTTTCCTTTCCGTAAATAATCATTTTTGTTCACTCCATTGAACAAATACACGACACTTTGCCAAACAAACTATCTATGCCACTTCTAATTTCATGCACCCGCATTTATCTATTGCTTTTTATAATAACTTTTTGAAACTGTTCCGAAACCTTCACAAAAGATGTTCAAAATCCCATTCCCGATGGCCAGTCTCCATGTAAAGTAGTTCAAGTTTAAGGCGAAAAATGTTAATTTCACTCCATGGATACGTCTTGCAAATTGAGTCTGATCTCACTGGGCTGACCCGTAACCTTTCCCAAAGATATCTGAAGCAACTATATCAAATAATTGGCTCAGGAGAAAGTTCTACAAGTTGAAGGTTGAACCTGGTAAACATCTGCAATTCTGAACATAGTGCGATTGTGTCATCTATAGACACAACCAACAATCAGTCCGTAATGAAAGTCGTCTTGTTGTGGTGGTCAAAGGTGGCAATTAAAGCCATGTCTCTTCTATGTCCAGTCTGTTGCAGCATTGTGTCCTGATGGAGAAAGTGAGGTGTTATGTGTATGAAACAGATTGTTCGCTCCGTTTCCTGCCTTTGAATTGGTGAGGTTTTCAATGTCCAGAGGTGGGTGGGGTGGCCTTTTGTACACATAAAGTGGTTGATGTTCACGCACTAGCGATTGTCGGACCTTTTGTACAGAAAACGGCTACCAGTTGCGTAGTAAAAGGAGTTTGCGTTCACGGTCACATGCGATACTCAGATTTCAGGGATTATGACAGACTATTTGAGATTATGCTGTGGGATTTTTTGGAGATTTGTTTTCACTCTTTAAAATGCTTTCCCCGGTCTTTTGAAACAGATAAGTTCGATGAACTCTCATATATAAATAATGGTTTACACCAAAAAGAAGCTTCATAAAACATTTCCAAAAGCTTCTCTCAAATAAAGTGAAAGCGTAAAACATTATAAAATATTATCTATATATTTGAAGCAGAAAAATGCTTCTGAATTGAAGCTTTTAACTCCTTGAATAAAATATGTCTGACATTTTCAAATGCCTTTTATAATTTAAAAGGCGTTTGAAAATGTCAGACATATTTTCAACTAACTTTATTTGAAAACTGAGATAATTCGATGGACATTAATAGATTTTACGAAAAAATGTAGCATACCTTGTTTTACGTCGTTCCTGATTAGCTAAGTAGAAAAGTTTCGAAGAAATGTTTTCCTATTTTTTGACAATAACTTATAAGAATATTGAATTCTCTAAGGGATCATGAATATGAGCAATCTAGAGACATCTAATAATTTTTATCCGTATGATTTACTCTGTAGTGATTATTTTCAACTTACCTAGTGTGTAATATTATTATGATATGCATGTACCTATTTATACATATTCCTTATACGAATGTAAAAATCATACAATATGTGGTAAAATAGGATAACCAATATATGTTTTTTAAAATGTGATTTGTAGCTTATCAACAAAGATGTCTTAAAGAAGTACTTTTGAGCAGAGAATATAGTATCATGATATTTGTTATATTATGATGAAAATTTATTAAATTGCATAGAATGCTCTTATTCATAAAAAATTGTTTTAGAAAATAAATTGCATAAATATATTTCTTTGAAAATTCTTTCTTAAACAACTGTATAACAAACATATTTACAATATGTTCCCGATCATATTCAGCAATTTTCAAAGTTTATTCTTTAGTAAGATAATATTTCAAAAAAATGTGCTAGTCTAGTCTAGACAAATGAAAGAAGAAATGATATTTTTTAGCTGCTTGTGATTTCCTGTATTCTATATATCTCTTTTTCTACGCATTCTAACATCCAAAAGCTGGTTACTAGGCATTGTACTGCCTCGTAAAGCAGCTATACGAAACACACTTTTTTCAAACACCTTGAAAAAGAATATATATTTTCCTGAGAAGAAAAAGTTAAAATTGGAATTTCAAGTTGAAATGGTTGTTAAGTAGAATAGAACTTTTTTATTCCTTAGAAATATTTGGTTTTTGGAATTTATTAGCTGATAATATATAATCAGTAGATCTGATGTATAAATCTGATGTATGTGTCAAAATAGGTTGAAAACACTAAAGTTTAAAGTATGTTTAAAAAAATCTTGTTTTGAATATAATAACTTGTTTGAATACACCATAAAAAACTTTAAAATATTCTGTATAAACTATATAGATAAAATTTAAACTATATATATATATAAAATATAAAGTATATATATATAAAATATAAACTATATTTATAAAATATAAAATAATTTAAATTTAAACTGCTATTTTTCTGACTTTTACGGTATTGTTTAATGATATGAACACTTTTGAAAATTATATTTATTTCCCGATGATAGAAAATATTCCCACTTAAGAAAAATAAATAAACGTAAGCAAAAAATCAGTTCTGCAGAAAAATACCAGTGATGTTAAGTGCTATTTCAACTTAGAAATCACGTTTGTTGAGTATGTGCCGAAAAAGTGCCTAATATGAAAGAGAGAAAATTGAAGCTTCAAACGATCAAGATCTTTCAAAAAGATGCATTGAAAGAAATTAAAATGATTTCCCTATGTAGTTATAAATTTTCTCCGTCAACGAGATCAATTTGGTAAAAAGAAATCTCCAGGACGCCCTTAAAAGCTTTTTTCTGACAAAAACGAATCTTCCCAAAGAAATTAACCGGCAACAAAGCTTCTCTAAGCAAATTATCCTTAAGTGGCTGTTTTAAAGCTATCCTATCTAGGTTCTCCGGTAGCTCAGAAATATTGAAATACCAACGAAGAAACCCAGCTTTGTATGACTTAAGAGAACAAGAAGAAAATATTAAATTGGGTAAATACCATATGTCTTAGATATCAGAATATGAAAGAATCCAATTTTCTGATGAAAAACATAATTTGGATGGCCCTTTATGATTGGTCATATTATCGGCATGACTATCAGAAAGATCCGCAATTATTTTCAATTATGTCGCTATTTGCTTGGGCTACGTTTGAACACGGTGGTCGAATACAAACTGTATTTCTTACTCTGTGTTCTTAATGAGTGCTCTTAATTAGCAAAACCTTCTGAAGGAGAATTTATTCGCATTCGCTGAGAAAATTGGTGGTATTTTCACTTATCTATATTTTAGCAGGATAATGCTTACAATACATATCGCTAACAGCATATGCGATTGATTTTGGATGAATGGAGTTAACGTGATGGATTGGCCAGCAGTTTCTCCAGATCTAATGCCTTTTGAAAATATTTGGAGTTGATTGATCCAGAGTTGTTTATAAAAGTTGGAAAACAGTATGATAGTACTGCAGAATTAAAATCCGGATTTATCAAAGAATGGGAAGAAATTGGTCGGGAACTATTAACAAAATTTGAACGATAGGTGATCTGATCATGTTTATTCTCTAATTAGAAAATGCGGAAAATATACCGGATATTATTATGCAACACTCTCAAACCAACAAAATATGTTTTTTTTAAGTTTCGGAATTTGTAATAATTTAATTTTTTTCTTAATTCAGATAATAAATTAACAGTGTCGATTGTGTTGAAGGTGATATATGTCAGAACCTTCTATATTAAAACTTTTATGCTTAAAAAACAGGTTATTCAGTGAACATCATATGTTTCATAATGATATGAACACTGTTCATATCATTATGAAGCACGGTGTATTTAAGTATAATCTGAATAGCAGTCGTTGTTGGAATATGTACACGAATTCAGTAGATATTCGATATGACTCTGATTATTGGTATATCCACAGCTCAACTTACAAGTAGTAAATAACCATAACAGAAATTGTTTTGTACGCTTATAGATGCAGGATGTATGAAGCTTTTATTTAAAAAGTAGTGAAAAGTAATATTGTGAATTCAGTTCCAAATTAGTAGGAAATATTTCAAAAATTTCTTGTTTTTCTGTTTCTTACATCTTGTGAATGCAAAAATTGAATTTTATTTTAGATAAAGACCGGTAACTCTCATTAAAAAAATGACGACCTTTACGTGTTCTTGCCGAATTTTTTTTTTGTTCACTGAGCGTTTTCGGTCATTGAACTTAACATCTATATAAACATATTGTTAAGAAATGACAATACAGCTATACAATAAAACTTATTATTTATTCTTCGTTTAGAGGCCCACAAATATACAATAGTGAAGTCGCCTTAACTTGGTACAAGTTTTAACAAAAATTTCAATGCGCACAACTTCAGGCACGTGGATGAACAAGAGCTGACAAGAGCTGACAAGAGACTCCATGCAAACAAGAGCTGAGATTCTTTCAAAACCCCTCCCAATATCCAACTGACTGATGTTTCGCGCTTGGCAATATTTAAATCCTCGCGCTCTCTAACTTTTCCGAAAAATCCAGTATACTTTGAGAAACATCTCGACATTTCTCGATTCACTCAGGTATTGCCAACTTTTGTAAACCTGCATTCCTGCTGTTAACTTATAAATTTAATAAAATAGAACTTGTAAAAGAAATATATACACTATTTACAATTATATACAAATAAATTGCTTAGCAATATTGACATAACTCATTTAAAGACAAACGTATTTGTTTTGTTTGTATTTCTGAACAGAATAAAAAATATATTTCTTTTTATAATTTAATATTTATTTGTATTAAGTATTCTTTATCAAGTACTAAAGAAAAAGATAAAAACATAAGGAAAGCGTTGTGTTTTAAAATATAAGTATCTGATTGAGGAAAGAATTTTTCAAAGTTTTACGTAAAAAAAATATGAAATCATAGACAAATCTGAAAAGAAAAACGGCTTCATTTTTAAAATCTAGTCACGTAGAATAAAATCTTTCTTTAGAGCAGTGGAGTGATTTGATGGACTTAAAACAAATTATTCTTTTCGACTTTACAAATTCTCAGAGTAATGATATAAAATTCACTTCGCAATTCCTAAAACAAATAGCGGACTTGTACAAAAAAAAAGGACAGTTTATTACCGTCTGAGGAGTTGGCGCCGCTTCAAAATACCAGGTTAATAAAAAAAATGTGTTTATAACACTTTTGTGGTGTGGATTAAATTTAAAGTGATAAATTTTGCATTCCAATGGGTATCTTGAATTGCGGTAAATTAAAGAACACTTTTAGAAGCATTGCATTTTGACAACGAAGTTGCGTATTTTATTTATATTTAAATTCAAGAAATATATATTACTTGTGCGTGGGGGAATATTTCTTTTGTAAATTGTTTTGAAATATTACTTACGAAAGAAATATGGTACGTATTTTGATAATCTGTTACTTAAAAATAGACTTTTTCCTTAATGTTAAAAAGATTAGTTACGAGCGTTTGGATCGAAAAGTTCTGATTTTGAATAAATGTGTTCATAATTTTCAATACCTTATATCTTTAAAACAAAATATATTTTGAATAAATGTCTCAGAACAGCTGTGTCACAAAAGACAACGTCCTGAATTCAAAATAGTGGTCTATAAAATATATATCTGTGCCAGTCTGCGGTCAGCATAACAATTCTTCTTCTTTTAAGATATAGTTTTTGCCCATACTCCTTCTATTTCCGGAGAAAAGTTAGTTTTAAAAACGTAAACACACGTTTGCCATGCCACAATTTTGCATAAAAATGCATTTATCTCAAAATGTCACTTTTCAAACTTTTATGCACTTTAAAAAAAATGGCTACTAGCTTCTTTATAAAATTTTTACTCTATATTTGCCTTATATAAAATATTAATCTGAGGTTAATGTTTCAGAAAAATTTTGGTTATTTAGTTTTAAAAATAATTATTTTGTCTTAAGAAATACAATTTTCAAAAAATTTTGGTAATTTATCATTTAAGAATTTAAAAGGGGGAAAAAAAAAAAAAAAAAACATAATCTCTTTATGTTAATTTCAGATTAAAAAAGAATGTTCAAATAATATTCAGGAAAAATTTCAAAAGTAACCGTGCTTTAGTTACCTTTTCTAAGAAAAGGTACATAGGAAATTGGCCTTTTTAACATTAGTGGAATATGGCCTACCTAACACCCTTAAAATCCATAACTCATTCTTATGCACTGAATCAAAATTTTTCAATACTCTCCGATATTCCACGTCGTTCACCTTAAGTGCGATTATATCGCTTGGTTATATCGATTGAACATCATTCATATCTAAAGCCTTTTAGATAAAAATTGATGTTCAAAGTTTTGAAACTGGATTGCTCATCAATTTCAATTTTGCTTTGCGTGAGTAGATCAAATCAAGTTCAATTCTTTTATGCGACACATCTGTTCAATGTAAAAGTGTTCTTGATGACTGTTGTATTGCTTTTTCGAACGTCTCTGATTTATTTTTAACGATTTGTTTTATTTCTATTTTATCCAATTTATTGTGTTTTGAGCAAGTGGTGTAGTTATGCTGCTTTGACTTTTGAAGTTATTTTATTGATTTAAATAGTTTTTTTTTAAATGTAATTGAAGTTTTATTAGTTTAAACAGGTTTTCTGCTTTACTAACACATAAGTTTTACTACACAATCTACTTATCATCATTCAAAATAAATTTTAAAAGAACTTTCTAATTTTAGTACATCTAAAAACATCACCAAAAATTTTCATTTTATGTATGGAATGTATTTCATATATGGGTCATTCTATTTAAAATCAGGAAATGGATTAACTAGAAAGAAGAAGAAAAAAAAAATGTTGTTGACAAATTTTTATACTTACTATAATGGGAGATACAATTTTAAAGCAATAATACCATTATAGTAGTTGAGATAAAAAATAAGATTCTTACTATTAATTTTAAATATTATAGAAAGTAGTGTCCACAGATGGACATGAGGTGTAAAATCCTGATGAGAATTTTTTAATGAAGTTAGGTTTAAAATAAAAAATTATAAATTATAAGTAACATTACTTTTAGAACTGGCTAAATATTATGTAACTTAAAAAGGGATCAAATATAATAATTTTATGGCATATTTTTGATTTTCATAAGATTTTCCAAAACAATATTTTCACTAGGTATGTTCTTTTCCGATAAATAACCTAAATAGAAGAGAACATAACTGTGTGGGGTGGTCACCTGATTCAGAAGAAATTATTTTATTTTTTCCGTTCAAATATTGCAAAAAAATTAATTTTAAATTTCAAATCCTCAAAAGATGGTATTTTTTTTTTTTTTTTGAAGGAGAAAGTTGTCTTATTTCACCTCTTAATTGACTTCAATAAAAAATTTTAATAATCAAGAAAGTTAATTGAACACCAGTCACTTTAAAAAAAAAAAAAAAAAAAAAAAAAAAATCAAAATTCAAAATTTTTAAAATTAAATACACAAAGCAACAATAAAAAATATGCCTATAATTTATTTTGTTTATTGTTTTAAGACGCTTTTGCAATGTATTAGGCTCTTTTATATATGTTCAGAAATACATAAATCAACAAAATATAGTTCTTTACATGTGGTGAATTCTCCGTCCGTTCGACTTTATTTCATATTTGCGAAACAAAGCCATTTCATCATATGTTACAGAAGAGAGAGAGAGATTTTCCAACAATTATTTTTTAAATGTAATTGATAAATTAAATTCTGCGGATTATTATTATTAAGTTCTACGGATGTGACCTTTCATTCTGTCATGCCAATATCGTGATAAAACTTTTATAAATAACTTAGTATGTAGCTTGTTTTATGTTTCTAAAAAAAAAAAAAATCTGCTCTACATCTGATTTCTTTATCAAAACAGTATATTACTACCAACAGCAAGGATTTGATGGCACTTTTTTGGATGTCCATGGATGTGACCTATTGCCCTGGTTACAGGCATTAAACTTGAAATAAAATTAAGATAACGCTTAAACTTGGATATTTAGTGTTAGAAATGTGCTCCAGAATATTTTTGTAACCTAAAAATGGAGGCTAATGAATTTCAAATTTATTTAATTTTTAAAATATTAATCAGGTAAATGTCAAAATAGTAAGTGATGACGTTCCACGGATATAACATTTCTTTGTGTGGGTGTAAAATTTGAGGAATAATTAAAACATTTTACCGCAATTTGAAATTGCTATTAACTATATATGTCATACTAAGGCTGTTTATACCTAAGAAATTATTTTTATCAGTATACTTTTTGGTATAAACACCAGTGACACAAATTCCTGATTTCCCGTAGAATGACCCATTTATAGTTTAGGCTTGTGGAGTTGCTTACAGATAGGCTTCCAGTCAAAATGCAAATAGCTTCTGGTTGAAATTTTTTACCCTTTTTATTCTTTCGGACACGCTTAATAATTTAACATATTACAAGTGTGAATAGAGTTCAAGGTTTTGGCTGTGACCCCACTTACAATTATCTTTATTGATAAAAATGCACATTTAGGTCTAACTTTGAAGAAGTCTAAAACCTCAAACGGAAGGGATATCTGACTGTCTCCCCATTTTAAAATAATCAGATGACATTTTCTATCGATTTGTCCAATTACAGAATTGAAATGCAGTTTTTTTCCCCTCTAGCCGTGATACTATTGCGAACAATATGATTTGGAAAATATAACTTCTAGCTCACCATAGTATATCTGTTCATTGCTTTTCAATTCCAAATTTATATTTCTCTCCAATAGTTCAGGCAATGCTTATAATCAATTTCGCAAGAAAACTTTTCAGATCCATCATGAAGGCAGATGAGTGTCTCTAAAAGCTTTTTACGCCAACAAATAAGTTACATCCAAAGAAAATTCCGAAGACGACATTAAGAATTGATGCCGAGATAGCTAGCTTTAGTGCCGTTAAATGTAATTTTTATTATTATTATTATTTACTAAACTTCAAGGTCGTATAATAATTGTTTAAAACTGGAAATAAATAATCAGGATTCATTGACCATGTTTTAAAAAAGGCTTGACTTGTAAACTTTTGATATCGATCAGCATAGAAGCACTAGACATCACAAATATGGAGAATTCGCATTATTGAAAATTGATCTATTCATTGATTCTGTATGATTTAGAGATAGTTTTGAAGTTTTTACTTAAATTTCCCTGTATAGTTTTATTTTAAAGTAAAGGATGTCCAAATAAAAAAAAAATCCTAGATATTTTAAAACTATATTTATCTTGGAAAGAGAACGTTCAACAATACTTTTTAATGACAGTTACTTAAGAAAGGGGGTAAAAGGATAGTGGAAAAAAGAAAACGGTAATTCAATAAGGGGAACAAAAGTTCAAAAATTCATAAATATGTTTTACATATTTTAATACGATGAAAACTATAAGATCAATTTAATAAAATTGATAAATAGAAAAACAGTTTCCGATCATTGGAAGTACCATTGGTTTAAGTAAATATTTGTTTTGAACAATTTTGAATGAATTAGATACGATTTTTTTTATTATTATGCTTGATATGCTAATGAAAGTATAGTTTTCTAGAAATTGCAAAACATTTCAAAATAATTTCAACCTTTTCATAAATTCATTATTTTATTAGAAAGCGTTGCAGTTTTAAAATGTTATGTATCTTAAAATTTTTACATTTTCTTGTGTACAAGAAGAAAGTAAAAAGTGTAGGCATGGTAGCAACGAACCTAATTACAATGTCAGGAGGTAGAAAGTAGAATAGCGGAAATATATTGCTGTTCGCAAGGGTCCCCAATTAATTTACGTGTTCAATGATAATGGTTTTGACAGATACGCAAGTTCCACTAGTTTCTTCATGAAGGCAAATGTCACAAATTATTTCTATTGATTTCACCTCTTGACTTCTTTGACTCTCTTCTTACTTCTCATGCACCTTTAATATTAAATACATTTGAAAGACTGATGAACTTGATGTTTTGGAGTCGTTAGTCGATAATGATAGTTTTTGAAAAATGGTATGTATATATGTAATAAGTATAACTACAGAATTGAGCTAGGTACGATGTGGAAATTTTGTATTAAAGTCAGTAGTACCCTTGAGATAAGAAAACGTTTTCATCAAAATCACACATGTGCAGAAGATCTGCTATTGAAAAAATTTAATTTTTTCAGCATTCACTAAAAAGAAAACGGTTGTTATTATTTTGATAAAAATCTTTGTGATAATGCCTCCTCTTGTGTCATCTATATTCCAAAACACCGAAGTTCACATAAAAATGCGCTAAAGGCAAACCTTTTTTTTAAAAAAAAAAAACGAAATTCTTTCAACAATGAAAATGATCGTTCCTTAAGAGCTAACTCGTCCTTCATTGAAAAAAAAAACAGGTTACGGGAACAGGAATAAAATATATAATGGTGAATAAAAATTTAAGATTTAAATAAACATTATACACTTCGACGTCATTGCCAATTGATTTTCATGGCTACAATTATATACTCGTTTATGAGAGCCTGAACTTTCAAAATTATTTTTAAAGATGCAGTGTGATTGTCTGGAATGATTGGAGTGGGGATTGCTAGATGATCCTAATAATTTCGTACATAAAGTCTATTGTGGCTTCTGTGCTATTTTTATTGATAAGCTTATACAAAAGTATGTCTTACTATCTTTCTGCTTAGGGTCACTTTCGTAGGAAAAGCTAGAAATTAGTAACTGCTTTAAATAAGCCAGTAATAAAATATTCCAATCAATTTAAAATGTCAATGAAATTAACCGTATTGCAGTGTAATTGAAAGTTATTAACTCCTAGTTTTTCAAAACTTTTTGATACATGAAGTCAGGTTTCAGAAAAATCTCAGAAAATAAGTTTCAAACAACATTGTAGTTTTCCTAATTTTCCAAGTTTCTAAAATTACTTATGCCATAATTTAGTTTTTAAAAACTTTTTCATAAAAATTATACTAAATTTCAATTTTGTTATGAATTTGCATATTATTTATTTCAAATAATAACAAAAATTTATTTTCACGAATCAAATAAACCAAACAGTAGCATACATTTTAGAAATACGAGCTTTTAAAGATAAGATAGTTTTATTCTCTTTTTTTCTCATTGCTGACATTGCATATCAATTCGGATAATTAAAAAAAATTGTGGCAGATATAAACTGTTTGACATACTCTGTCAAAAGAAAACCCTAAGACTATCATCTAAATTATTCCCTATTATCCTAATGGGCACATTTTTGATAAGTCCTTGACACTCCCAGATGAATGCAAAGCATCAGTCACAAAGCAGTGAGACAAGAAAAATGTCAAAAAAGACATGAAAAAGTATTGCTATTTCAGTGTTTTTAATTATTTATTTCATAGCAAAACCAAATGAATAAAAGAATCTGTGGACAATAGGTCGAGAAATGGTAGGTCTTCTTAGGATATTCAGTTGTGGCACTTAGCCAAAACGTCATGTCCAGTTTCTTCTCACAGAAGTTTGGCTTTTATTTCAATTTAGAGGTAGAAATAAGATCTTGAGGTTTTAAAGTGGGTATTAGATTTTATTTTGATTCAGGTATTTTTTTTTTGTTTTGTTAAATGCGTGAAGATTTTTATAAGTAAAAGCAGAATTTATATTTCAATCTCATGGCTTGCTTTAGTTTCGTTACTCGCTTTGTTAAATGTTTTTCTATACGAAGAGAGATAAAGTAAAAGTTTTAAACTGATTTTATTAAACTAAAGTATTGCTAAAACTGAGAAACGAGAGGTAAATTATAACTATAAAATAATGACATGTCTAATATCTAAGAAATATTCACACAATACATTTTATAATTCACTGACTTTAGGCTGCTAATAGTTACGTACAAGTTATAAATACATTAATTAGAATTTGAAACTAGATTAAAAATGCATCAAGAATAAGTTTAAATAATTATAGAAGCCAATATTATATAGTATTGCATTACAAGAAACACCAACTTGGAAACCTTGGAAACTTATTAACATAGAAATCCTACACTTATATGCACAAGTGGTAATTTAGCAGGAACTTACATCTTGGAAAATCACTTTTCCATTTGCTAGGGATACTGACCAGATTAGTGCGTCATTCCATCCTATCTATAATTACATTTTTGCTTTTTATGAAACGATTGGATCAAGGGAAATAGGTTTATTAGTAAGCCCAAGCCAATTGAAACATACGTAAAAGCGGTTATTTAATGACAGAAACAGCCCCAAAAACTTGACTGAATGTATTGTCATCTACATCCAATCTATCTGTCAAGTTTCACTTCGATTGGGTGACGGTAAAAGGTTTAATTAGCTATCCCCAGATTTGCAAGCCACACACAAACAAAATCGTAGTTATTGTAATGCTTTTAAAAAGATAAGCAGTTAACGAGGGCTATAGCGTAGCGTTATAGAGAATTTTCAATGGGAGTAAGTTTAAGTTTTTCACTCTTTTATTACTAACTTGCCCAATTGTGATTAAGGTTCGTGTGGTTCTTCAGATATTGGGACCCAACCTTATTACATTTAACTATTTACACTAGGGGTTTTCGAAAGCATACCATTTTAAGAACCATAAAAAGTTTTGCTTTCGTAAATTGGATTTCGAATATGGTATGTTTCATACGAAAAATTCATAAAAAAAAAAATCTCTGGAATTTACGACACCGGATATCCTTAATTTCAAAGTGTGATAAAATGTAATGTAGAAGACGTAAAATAACTTTAAAATGTGTGTTGAAAAGAAAAAAACTTTAGTTTCTTATACAAATTCTTTTGTACTGGGAATATTATAGGCAGTGAATCTTCTTGAGATGTTATGTTGTTTGAAAAAGTAGTAAAACACGATAACAGTAACTGGGAAGTAGGGAAAGTCATTAGCAGTAAATAAAGTATGGAACACCTCTAAAAGATTGAATGCTCTTATATTCTTATTCCTTATTCTTTAAATTTAAGAGCAGCGAATATATTTGGTTTTAAATTTTATTTCAAGAATACAAGTATTAAAGGGGCAGTATTAAGCATAACTATATAAAGCGAAGCTTATTGAAAAATTCTCAGAAATGTATTCTATTAGATAAGCGTCCAGACAAAATTTTTGGAGTTATTATGGATATTTTCGTATAGCTCTTTGACCCATTAGATAAATAAATAAGAAAGTTTAACAGTAATTTCGTTTTATTGTTTTATCCAAATATATAATGGTGAAATATTGGTTTCAAATTCGCATTTATTAACAGTTATTCGAGATATTTTATTGCACTTGATATTTATAAAAAGGATGAAAAAATGTGATAATCTATATCATACATTCCAGACAACTGAATCAAATTTATCAGAATTATGTGTGGGACGCTTTTGAGGAGATGCTTTGTTGTAATATACAATGGTTTGGGAATTGTTTAATATTGAATCTATCTCTAAGGGATGATGGCAATTTGGCTTTCAGAGCTTATAAAGAACCCTATGTTAAGTATGAGAATACAGTGAAAGGTATAAACTGATGTTAGGGGGGATAATATCTGCTAACAAAGACCTACTCTTTGAGTTGTTTTATTTTTTTTACAAGCACTACATAGCATTATATAACTGCCCACTAATGTTTTTTTTTAATGTAATATTTACGTACCGTAATTAAAAGAAAATATACGTCTAATGCAAACTATGTATTTAATTTTGTGTCTGCAATGTAAATCAATCAATAACAATGTAATCATAACCACAAATAAAACATTGCTATGATACGTAAAGATGTCCTTATGAGGTGTATTTCGTATACCTAAACACTTTCACTGAATAGGTATTAAGCAAAAAACTAATATTTTCTTAAGTTTTTACAACTAATGCATTCACATGATTATAAAAAAGTAATTATACAGAATAAAATTTTATATTTAATAAAAAAAAAAAAAAAAAAAAAAAAGAATTTTGATAAACCTATAATTCACAAACTCCTTTGGTAGTACAGAGAGAGAGGCGGTTTGCACAGAACCCTCGGAAATAATAGTCTTTTTTCTACACAGCGTATTTTTTTTTTTTTATATATAAACGGTTGATTCACATCAATATATTAGAGATTAACAGTCTACAATCCACCTAAATAAAACTAGGAAGTGGCTCAGAGACAGGTACAGATATATTTGGTGATTAGTGTGTGTTTTTTTTTTTGTATTTTTTGTTTTTTTTGCATTTTCTATGAAAACTGTGTTTTTCCAAATGTTCTTGAAATATCTATTTTTCAAAAATACTGTTACTCTTGAATCAGCCAATATTTTTTACACCACCTCCGACAATAATAATTTTTTCACAAGTATAATAAAATGCTTTTGAGGGTACAGAGTAAGAATAATAGGACATTTTTATAGGATATATAATATATATCCTATTAAAATGTCTTATTTAAGTTTCCGTTTATTGTAGTATCGATGGAAATCAATTCCAATTATAAAAAGTTTGCTTTTTTTTCTCTTAGAAATACCGATAACTTTATTTTCAAATTTTAAAGGTTCTATATAATCCTGTGCGATGGAGGAAAAGAAAAAAAGAATATATTGTAATATTCCAAACGAAGTTCTTTGAAATGAATTGAGACAGTTATTTAATTTCCCTTGTTTTCTGACAAAGAGAATTTAGGAGAGTGTTGCGGAAAACGATTATGAAATTTTTGCTTTCGATATTGATAAGATTAAGAAATTTTAATCAAGGAATATGAGGTAAAATTAAAATACAGGTATAGTGTTTATTTAACGGAGAGAGTGAATAAAAATAACTACTTTTTTAATAGTATATTAATTTTTTAGATTCAATGCAATCTTTCAGGTCTAGAATACTTCAATTGGTATTTTTGTAAGTTAATATGTTTGTTGTTTCATTAAAAGTATAACAATATACTAAAAGTATAAAAATAAAACAATTTCATAAATTTATTTTAATTTTTGTTCAAATTATTCAACTGAAAACAGTTTTAACGATGAACGAAAACATGTTTCAATGATAAACACTTAGTATCTAAATTGCATCGCACTGTAGAAATTTAAAGAAAAATCTGCCTAAATAGTTACAATCGGATTTCAATAACATATTTATGTCCCAAAATTTACCAATCCAACAAGAAAAATTAAATATTTGAGGTTGTAAATTAAATTTTATTTAAATAGTGTTAAGATAATGATAATGCAAGAAATAGGGACCAGAGGATATTAATATATAAATAAAATAATGTGCGAGATAGATATACCAGTATATTTTATATGTATTGTAAAATATATAGTGTATGTGATGTGAATAGTTATATCAAGAATAGTATTTCCAATTGTTATAAGCTTAGCTCCAAATCAATTAATTAAAAAATAAGAAATTATGATACTTTAATTATTTTATGTAAAGTTAAGTTTAAAAGAAAATACTAAAACCTCGATGAATTTTAAGATAAATAAATAATCGGTTTAAAGCCGATGTACAGTTTACTCTGGGCCTTAAGTCCAAGCCCTTTACAATTTTTTTTTTATTTTTTTTATTTGAGTTTTATAAAACATAGATACATCAATATAATTGAACAACATCAGCATACATCTTTTTTTATACAAGCATGCGGCACCTGCAATGACTTTCCTGCGCATACCCAAACATTAAGTGGGGACGGACACCGGACCACACTTCTGACCAATTAAAAACAACACCCTTGGTCTTAAGGCCCAGTGTAATAAGGAACTCAACGAATGGTATTGCAATTCAGAATTATAACAACAAGCTAATATAATATCTGAATGAACATTTCTAACTGTATGCAAATTGCATAAAATATTTATAATTGAAAATATATATATATATAAAGCGCACGAGCCGCCACTGCGATGAGTACTTCGTCATTTTTTTTTTTTTTATCCAAGTGATCCGTCCTAGGTAAAACTCACCCAAGTATCGCACCTAACAAAGTCGCTCACTTTAAGGGTCTACACGAAACTTGAAGATTGTGGGGGAGACGTTGATCGAGTGGGCTGTTCTTTAAAAAACTCTGAAATTTTGGCTCTCTTCTGAGTCTTGAAGCGAAAACTTAGCACTAGCATCGTCGTTGCTGCTGCGCATACTTGGTGCTATACCTTCTTCATTTTTTCTGGACTAGGCCTACGTGTTCTGGATGTCTTGAGGAAAATCAATGTTTTGTTTGCTACCCTGCTTTGATAATTGCTTCTTTCTTAAATCTTTACTACAAGGTTGACTTTTTATATTACACAGGTACTGTCAATTAGTGGATTTTATGAGCATATTTAACCACCAATATCTCTGGCCTTATTTTATGTAATTACCTTAATATTTAAAAGCCAATAATGCTGAAGTGAAGACATTGCCATTGGATCAACAATTCAATTCAAGTAACATGAGCCACAACAAATTCAAGTTGTATTTCCATTTAGGTCTATTTATTAAATGAGGATTGCGCTTACACATTGTAAAACTTTGAGTACCGATAAATTTCATTAAAATACAGACCATTATTTCACAAATGCCTTTTCATGCTTGTCGAAGTATACTTTGTGGCACAACAAATATAAGATGCTTTTATTTAATGAGAATCACTTTTAAATTATTAAATATGTTTTACTATTCTCTACTAAGGATAGAAAACACTCCTAATTACCTCCTTGCTGAACAGCAAACTTCTTTACAAGCGATAACATTTATGCGAATTCAACACACTTAAGTTACTAATTTCATAAATGACTACCAGGAAGACTATTATAACAGAACCGAAGATGTAAAATGCACTCTCATACTTGAATGCCTCTCTGTTTGGTGGGAGGAAATCAATTAATTTAAGACGGCTAAATTGCACATGAAATTTGATGGGAATGAAGATGGTGAATATGTGGATTAAATATATATTTGTGGGGTATATCCTGTCATTAAATTCCAACGCGAGTCATTTATAAAGAGGCTTAAGTTACACTTGAATTGTCGGAGACAGTCATTATAGTCGACAACTGATCAGTTCAATGATCTTTTTCAGGAATTTAAAGGTGCTTGAAGTGAATTCCGAATTGTTGAGATCTTTGTAAGTTTAAAGTTCTAGAATTCGTGACTGTCAATGACAGTTTCTTGGTAAAATAATGTGGAAGTGATTAGAATGACTCAAGATTTAACATTCAGAATAAATTCTTTTTGTGAGAGAAGGAGTATTGCTTTTGTGAAGCGTCTGGATGTAATGAGGCTAATTGCTACACTAAGTTTATTTTTCTTAAGAACCTTTCTTGGATAGGGTTTTTTGTTGCATTCTGTCATTTATTTGTAATGCCCTCCTATACGATCATCCTTTTAAGATTTTCATATTTTGTTGTAAAATGAGAGTAAATGGTGTTAGAAAACATAAAATAAGTTTAATTTCGAAAGGGGACCTATTTTTGTAACAATTATATGCATCTAACCTTTTTATTAATTGATAACCGATAATTATTCACTCACAAATGTTGAGTGATTCTATTGCGTATTTTTTAAAACTAATTCTGAAAAATATATACAAAAACCTAACAATATTAACAAAATTCATAATTAGAATTAATGCTAACATGCAAGTGGTAAAATATTTTGTTTATAATTTTACTTAGTTTTCAAATGAAGTTACTTAAATAAAGTTTGATGATGTTTTTTTTTTTTTTTTTTTTCTTCTTTTTTTTTTTTTTTTGAGTACCTTCTTCTCTTATATCAAAAGATATGCTTTTTAAATACATGACACCCAAGAGTTTTGTTTTGTTTAGTTTACACGGTTCTATCTATCTGTTTCTGACACTATGAAGTGCGTATTATAGCCAAATAGTCTTCGTAAGTTTGAACTACGATAAGATTACGAGGTCGAAATCATATCATGCATACCTCTCTCTTCAATCCTACCACACCAACGAGAAGAGAACATTGAAACTACGATCCATTTAATGTGCACCAGGTATCATTATCGCACACACCAGTATTCGACGAGGCAAGACCGAACAAATGATTTACCGCTAATAAACTAGATGGCTTAAATCAAAAGGCTGTCACTCCGCTTTGCTTTAGCTTGCGTTGAGCTTTGTAAAAGAGGTTTTTTAAGGTTTAAGTATTCGAAAATATTTTAATATTTCAATGTTTGACATTTCAAATGTTTTAATATTTCAAATCTATAGATTTGTTCTTCGTTTTGTACTTGAAATGTTCGGTACTGTTAACTGTAATAAGTAGAACCACTCTTAACCTTCTTCCGTTTTACCGGACCTCCGGTTAATGACTGTGGTTTCTAGCCATAATTTACTGTTTTCTTCTAAATAAAGCTACCAAAATTTAAACGATAAACGATTGTAGATCTTTAAAATCGTAATTAATGTAACTAATTATGTAAACAGACCGCCAGCGATCAATCTTAGCTCATTCACGAGGACTCTTCTGTGACTCTTCGTTGCGCTTGCGGTGCTAAAGGATTGGGAATCGAATTATTCACTGATATCCTTATTGCTTGGCTTCTTTTTGATGCTGTGTACTAGTTTTCTAGACAAATTATAGATATAATTATGAATCTCTCCCAGACCCGTTAAGGGAATTCAGTACCCTAAAAAAAAAATATCGATTTTGATATTTTTATTTCATGTTTTTCTATGTATTTTTACTTTTCCATTGATGTATAACTTTTGTTTCTACTCAAATTAGAAGTATGTTATATTTTGCTTTAAAAAAGAAAATTATCAAAGTTAACCATACAAGCTTTTAATCTTTAAGTTTGATTTTCTCTAAACGTGATATTTTTTTGAACTTCAATGTACCTTTTCTAACTAACTAGTAGATATATACCATTATTTTGTTTACAAAATTTTACTACATAATCTACAGATTAAACTGAAGTTAAAATTTGATAAGAAATATCATCAGAATTTTTTTTTCTGGAATTTTAATCAATTTTCCAAAATTTGTTTGAGAAAAACCTCTTTTTCTTTGTAAAGATTTAGTATTTAAAAAATAATTAAGAAAATAATAGGAATTTTTTTAACCTCCGTTTCATGTTTAATCTGTAGATTATGTACTAAAATTTAATAAAAAAAAAAAAAAAAAAAAAAAAAATGATTGGTATATTTCTAAAAGTTAGTTAGAAGAGGTACATTGACGTTTAAAATATCATGTTTAAAGAAAATAAAAGTTAAAGGTAAAAGTCTTATATGGTTAACATTGAAAGTTGTCATTTTTAAAATAAAATATAATATACCTCTAATTTGAGTAGAAATAAAAGTAAAACATCAATGGAAAGGAAAAGAAACATAAAATAACATGAAATAAAAAAAATCAAAACCGATTTATTTTTATTTTTAGGGTACTGAGTCTCCTTAATTTTTCTTGACATCGATATACACAGACATTTCAGTGTATTTTATTTATACTATGTATATAAACAAATAGCTACTTTTCTAGGCAATCAAACGTGAAGAATTGAAAACAATGATACAAAATTGAAGAATTGGGAGCTGGCAAATATATGTCTAGAGGAAAGTTTTTGAGAAAATCATAGCACATCCAAAACCACTGTGCAAGATAAATGTATATATTTTTTTAAATACACTTATTTTATTATTAGAAGTATTTTTAATATATAGCTTATTAAAAGATATACTTCGTCATAATTTAATTTAATAACTTTTGTCCAGATTTCTTTTAAATTTTAAGTGTTTCATAACTGCACAACTTGCACAAACCGTACTTGCAATACTTGTGAACAAATACAAATACAAATTTTAAGACCAACAACAGGCTCAAGACCCAACAGAGTTGGTCGAGTAATTATATATATACAAGTATATAGAAACATAATTTGTATACAATAATTACAGGATCATGCATACAATATACAATAGTTACAGGATTATATATAATAATACAATGCAATATATAAAGTTGACACAGCGTTTGACAATCATACTGAAAAAATGCAATACATAATGCAAGCTGACAAATTTTATAAAATCCAACAGTACGCAAACATTAGTAACCAAATATAGTAACTAAATAACCTAAATTAAATGTATACAAAACATAAAATATAAGTTACTTATCTATATTATTATTACTAAAGTACTTTTTCTAGACAGTAGAACCTGAATAATGGAATGTAGCACTGTACAGAAGTTTAGTAACTCTAAATAGCAATCATAGAGCTTAGATAAACAGAACGTTATTTTTTAGGCAGTCAGACCTGAAGAATGGAAAACAATGAAGAAAAACTGAAGAACTTAGAACATGGAAAATAATTGCTGACAAAGATAAGTTCGGAGAAAAATTCTTGAGAAAACTATAACCTATCCAAAGCAATCGAGCCACTGTACAAGATAAATACATTATTTTTAAATGCACTCATTTCATTATTAGAACTAATTTTAATCTACAGCGTATTAAAAATAAATTTCTTACATAATTGAATTTAGTTACTTTCCACGGATTTCTTATAAATTTTAGTGTTCCATACTTTGCAACACTGCACAGAATTTCAGTACCTTCATCAATTACAGAGAGTAAATACTCAGCACCATATTTTTATTTTAAGTCTAAGTAACCCAATGCAGTGATTAAATATGCATAGTTGCACTGCTCGTTGTCATAACGACATTCGAGATAGGAATCTGAAACGCTAAATGAATTAGCTCTAGCACAGGTTAAGGAGGATGCAGCTATTTACACGAAAAGAAAATATGTTAACATTCCTCTATTGTCTCGTTCTGGGGGACTTTATTGTCTTTTGTTGCCGTTGCAACGGTCCTTAAAATCCTCTATGCGTCCTCTGAGCAAATTTCATTTCGTTTCCTTTGTTAGTCGAATTAGCAGGAAGCAGAGATTAAGTAGCAAAGGGATGCTGTGTTCTAATTGAATTCTCTGCGATTTCAGTGGGCATTAATTCCAGTTTGAGATTAGGGTGATAAGTATGGTGTGATGTTTCGTTTTCTCTGTTAAGATTATGTTTGAATTAAAACTGTATTCTTAGATTAGACAGAAAAATTTGAATTGAATGTTCAGTAGTATTTTATAATTAAGATTTGTGACAAGAAGATTTAAAAAACTTCTGCATCTAAGATCTGAGCTTAACACAAAACATTCCCGAATAATGATTATAATTGTTTATAAGAGCTAATTTTGGTAAGCAATTTTATTATTTAATAAACTATTTTTTTTTTTTAAATTACGAAATAATATGTTGTCTTACATTGTAGCGTCTAGTAAAGTAGATTATGCTAAATTAAATAAAATTTCATGATTTATTTTGAAAACGGTAGTATGAAAAAAATATATTATAACATCTTTTATGGAAAAATTACAATCACGCATTTTCATTACATTATTGTATAAATGTATTAGTTTCGGATTTCTAATTTTAAAAGACACATATAATTTGGTCTAGAGATATTTAATCTCTAAATTAATTTACAATACCAACATAATAGATTTTCAAGAACGAGTGTTTTTGCATCGTTCTCATAAAATCAGTTTTATATCTATCAAATTTTGGAGCTGTAACTGTCACTAAAAAGTCGCTTTTACGGACTACTAATAAATCAACTTGTTGTCCTCCAATTGCGCTAAAATAGCATTTTATCGACCATTGAAGAAACTCTTTCCTAAAATTATAAATTGTTTTAATCGGAATATATAAATGATATTTGGATGTCAGTGCATAAATTCACGTTCATTTTTAATGAATAAATTTTGAAACGTAGTTTACCGTACATTTTTTTGATAGAAATGTTTTTGATATTTAAAATTAGATGCAAACACCAAGCATGTGCTGTTTACAGAATTGGCGCTGTGTTAATGAATATAAAAATTGGCAATACATATAAAGGATTTGTATTAAAAACTTTGTTTTCATGGGTTTTATTATTAGGTATTTAGTCAATACACAGAATGAAACCACATGAATATTTGTGAACAAAATATAATTTGAATCTTTTTGTTGATAAGCAGAAGACTGTTTCAATGAAAAACATACATCAAGATGGTTTGAAACAAGCTTAATGTTGAATAAATATGATTATAAACATAAAATATTGATCGTTTGAGAATTTCTTTATAGGACTACTAAGTAGGAGTATGAACAATATTGAACATAATACATCAATCGTTTGAGTATCTTTCTCAATGGGTGGATAACATGGAGAAAAGTTTAAAGTATAGCCTTTTTAACACGTGGACCGAATTTTATAGATATATTCATTAGAACGTACTTTTTCAAATGACTTTAAATATATGAGTTTTAATTTTAAACACCATCTACTAAATGTGACAGGTTAGGTTGTGAACTGTTTCAACAGAAAAGCTTTCCTTTACAGAATATAAGCTCATCCAATGTAATTGGTGACACGAGAGAAGTTTGTCGTGTTTAAGAAATGAATATACAGAAAGAATGTCAACTTAAGGCGTCTTCTCACTTTAGGCACCTCGAAAATAGGCTTTTTTTTCGAGGATTTTTGCAAACAATTATGGGATAAAATGGATCCTATATAATAAACACATCTTTCAAGTACAAGAAATTTTTTATTTTTTTATTTTTTTGAACAATTATTATAATAAAATAGTAGCATTGAAAAATCCGTGTAGAAATGTAATGTTCGTGGCTTGTTGATGAAATTTCGGAAACTATCCGGCTGATTGTCATGAAATTTGAATGACATATTCTTCATAGTTATGGCTATAGAGCATATCATCAGATTTTTGAAATTTTTATTTGAAGTATTTTTTTTTTACAAAAAACTGCAAAAAAACGCGTTTTTTTTTTCCTTTTTCGAAAAACTTTCGCCATTTTGTTATTTTCGCGAATATCAAAAATCTGATGATATGCGCTATAGCCATAACTATGAAGAATATGTCATTCAAATTTCATGACAATCGGCCGGATGGTTTCCGAAATTTCATCAACAAGCCACGAACATTACATTTCTACACGGGTTTTTCGATGCTACTGTTTTATTATAATAATTGTTCAAAAAAATATTTTTTTTTCTTGTACTTGAAAGATGTGTTTATTATATAGGATCCATTTTATCCCATAATTGTTTGCAAAAATCCTCGAAAAAAAATCGCGAAAATAGCCTATTTTCGAGGTGCCTAAAGTGAGAAGACGCCTTAAGTTTCACTTCCCTTTATGTTTTCCATCCTTCCGTAAATGCAGTAGAATAATCTCTGGTAAAGAACGGATAGTTGTGTACAAGTTCATCCCGTAGAACCCTATACCGAATATTTTTTGTAATACAGTGAATCTCTGATTAGTAGTAACTAGCCTTTTTATTTGAATAAGTGTTTTGAATTTTATTGAATACATTTTTACGTGTAAATGCAATCAATGACTTGAAAATAACGTTAAGTAATAACTTGTAATGCTGTTACAATGATAAAAGTATGTTTTAAAATTTTTAATATCATTTTATTGGTATTAATGGAGTATTTTTATTGAATTTTTCTTTTAAGTAATAAAAATATGTTTTAATGCCATAAAATGGATTAAAATCCTTTTTCACTAATTTTATTACTTTTAATACAAATAATTTTACGATGGTTTTCAGAGACATAAGAAAGAATAATTTGTTTATATTAAAAATAACATATTGTTTTCTAAAAAGGACAACGTTTGTTAAGGTTAATTAATATAATTTTCACTTTTATTTATAATTAAATTTTTTAAATATTAATTAGTTTTATGTAGTTAAGCTGATGTACTTAAATTATTCATTAAAATTCAGACTTTGTTTACTCTAAGCATGAAAAAGCCGTCAATATTGTCTAAGCTTTTTAATAACTCGACTAGTTATTTGTAAAACGACAACATATAAGAATTAAGTGAACCTCCGAAATGTGTGCTCTACTGAAAGCATCATTATTGGTGAAGTCATTTTGTTCTGGATGAAGGAATTCTGAATTTCCTTTGCTTAACTGTCCAAACAAATTATATTCATCCACTAGTATTTGTTTCTTAATTGCTTCGAACTCTCCGTCTTGCAAATAATGGTTGAGATTCTTCCTATCGCATTGTTTAGAGAAACATGGCATTCCGTCGAAATGGTAATTGGATAGCGAAAGCCCGTATTTATTTAAACTATAAACTTAATGTTTTCAAAGCATCACTCATTCGTTCTCAAAGTTATTTAAAACAGAAAATACAGTTGGCGTAAGTAATGGATATTGTTTCCAAACTGTTTTATACAGAAAATGAAACACTATTTGAAATAATCTTAATGATTTTAAATAAAGGCATCTAAGAAAATGTATGAAACTAAAGAACACATAATATACTCTTATAATCTCTAAATAAAATTGTAGGTTTCAATTAAGAATAGATTTGAAGTTTAAAAATTTACCATGAATCAGCTTGATTTTTGTTCATTCTAAATAAATTCTAATAAAGTTATTTTTCGGACGCTTAATTTTCAAAAATTAATATTTCAACAATTAATACCTTTAAAATTAAAGTGAGTTGCTCATTTGGTAATGAAAAGTCAGAATATCCATATAAAATTAATAAAACTGTTATTATCCTACGTTTTATACATTCCTAGAAATACAAAATTAATTTTATGTGTTTTGTACATACTGATATTTTGAAATACATTACAATTTTATACGTTTAATACATTCTTGGAAAAACATAATTAACTTATAAGTTTTATAAGTTCCTGGAAAAACATATTAAATGTTTTACTTAATACATACTTGGAAATATGCCATTAATTTTATGCGTTTTGTACATAGTGATACTTTGAAATACATTGTAATTTTATAAGTTTATTTATTACATTCTTGGAAAGACATACTTAACATATAAGTTTTGTAAGTTCTTGTAAAGACATAATTAATATTTTACATTGTACATAATTGGAAAGTCATAATTAATTTAATACGTTTTAAGCATACATGTATGGTCATAATTAATTTCCTACACTTTATACATGGAAATACACGCAAGAATCATTAATTTTTTATTGAAGTAAGTCAACAGGCACTTTTTGAACAATATTTAAATTATATTTTTTAAATTCGAAGCTACTTATTAGTTACTATTTAAAATTTTTGATCCACAAAATGAACTTATAATAATTATCATAAATATAGTTATAGTAAAAATTAACTGTAATTATTAAAATTGAAAATTCATGAACTTAGATTTAACCATTGATCCCTATATAATTCTCGAGTAAAAATCTTTATTAAAATGCCTAGTTATTTCAGTTTGATTATAAGTATAAGGAAAAAATGTGTTGTAAAATTTTAAGTCCATATATATATAATTTTTTTGGCGCAATTATTGCACTGATAAGTGGCAAGTTGAAAGAAATATATTGTAAGCGTATTGTTACGCAAATTCGCTGTATATCTTATAATTCTTTGTATATATAGTAAATAAAATCTCTGCAATTCATAGGGTCGCCAATTGGCGAATAAAATGATGAAAAAACTTGGTACTGAGTATTTAAGTCACAGAGTTTCCAGTTGAAACTTTCGATTGAATTTTATTTAGTTCCACTAATTATCAATACATTTCAACTGGTATATGATACATGTCTATTGCATATACAGTGTGTCCCCGTATAACCTGGCCGACCTATATTTTCGACACCGTCGGTCCTAGATGCATAGTCCCAATTGAAGAAATGTTTTAAATCGTTAAAATATTTTTACTGAATAGTTTTTAAGTTAGGAAAGGGGTTGGTATAAAAATTACGAATAGTAAATTTTTATATGGTCCCCAGATACCCCCAACTCATGTTTAGAAATGTTGCCCATGCAAAAACATTTCAAATAAAAAAAAAAATCGAAATTTGTTCGACCAATAGCCACGGTTTTATTGGAGTTTAAAGTTTTAACGCTATTTGGGGAGCCCGTACATAAATTGAAATGAGAAAATATCGTTCTATCAGAATAACAACGAACTTCTAAACAAGGTTTGACTACAGCAAACAAGTTGTTGTTCATCGCCTAAAACATTATAATTTTTGACTAGAAACTGCTTTGAAAAAAAAAAAAAATAATTACAAACTGTACAACACATAATAAACAGCAAACAAACTTATAAACAATTTTTATTAAGTAATTTTAAATAAAAACATAATCAGAAAGCAGCGCTTTTTGTTAACACACACACACACACACACACACACACACACACACACAAAAAAGGTGATGGAAATGAACAAAGTGTGAAAAGAATAAATAACCTCTTTCTTAGTTACATATGCTCGAAGTGTTTTCCTTCGACTAAAATACCTAGGCGCACACGTGATTCAAATTCATTTTCAACATTTTTCAGCATTACAGGCGAAATACACCGGGGATACCAGGGGATAAAATTCGATTCTGTAAATCTCATAAACTCGTCGATTATTTTTCATAGACCTTGCTTTTCAAAAATCCCCAAAGAAAGAAATCTAAAGGATTTAGATGTGGAGATCTAGGAGACCATTTTACCAGACCTCCATAGCCTATAATGTTGTTTTGAAACATGTTGTGTAGTACTGTTCAGCAGGAATCTGCCTTCTGGGGTGGTGCACCATCTTGTTGACACCGCATCTTTTAAAGGTCTGCTAATACGACATGGTCATCCAGAAAGTCAGATAAAGGTCCTCGTAACAGGTTCGCATATTTTTTACCTGTTAATGTTTCAGCAAAATAGAAAGGTCCTACTAACGCTCCTTTTCATATGCCACACCAAACATTAACGGACCATCGCAGTTGATGCTTGTTTGGTCGGATTACAGGGAGATTTTGCAGGGACCAAAAGTTTGTGTTTTGCCTATTTACTACGCCAGGTCTTGAAAACGTGCACTCATTAGAAAATGGAATATTATTCACAAATGACAAATTCAATTCTTGCTTGTTCATGATGAAATTGCAGAAGTGAAACCTTCTATTTTCATCCCCGGGCAAAAACTCTTGCACCAATCGCAGGTGATAAGGATGTGCACCGAGTCGGTTTAAAACTCCCCACACATGAGTTTTTGAGTATCCACATGCTTCACTAATGTCCCTGACACTAGACAGGGAAAGCAAGAGCATAGCTCAAAATTTCTTCGTCAGAGACAACCACTCTCTAATTTCGGGATCGAGGACGTCTTCCTATGCTACCCGTTTCTCGTAAACGCTTTACAATATTTAAAATCGTATCTTTAGATGAATGTATACTATTTGGAAATTTAATTGCAGCCTTTTTCCCATTTCGATTATACTGACCGTACAGTAGCAACATAGGAGGTGATAGGAGCTACTTTTATTCTGAAGTGAACTTAGATTGTTGGTTTTCTACCTAGCAATCACTATTCTGTCTCTAAAATTTGAATAGGAACTTGCAAATCCAGCAGTACTACATGCTAATTTACACATAAGAATCGGGAATTTTTTCCCCCTTCTACATTTTTTTTTTTTTTAACCACTAATGGAAACAGTTTTCGAGATTTCTAAAATTTTAGGAATAAACCAAAAATTTAGGTTCAAGGGAATTAAAAGGAATTTTATGGCGAATGCGACCCCTGCACAACACAAGAGTGTAAATTTGTTATGCATCGAAAGATTTCATTTTTGTTTTGATTGTACGTAATCGAAAGATTTTTGTTTGGATCGTACGTAATCGAAAGATTTTTGTTAGTTTCAAGGAGTATAGCATCTATTGTCTCTTACAAACGAGTTCAGCATCCACAATTCACTACAGATATTGATAGATCGTATTCATGCATTTGATTACAGAATAATTTTCCGAACGCAGTTCCTTTTTCTCTGTATTTCATTTTGTGTACATGCCCTTAAAATATGTTAATGACCACGGGTGTAAAGTGGTAAAAGTCACTAAATTCCATTTTTCATATCTCCATGAATATTGGTAGTTCAAATTTCAATTTTTGTTTTGTTTGAAATGTTTTTTCATAGGCAACATTTTTCTAAATATGAGTTGGGGGGAACTGGGGACCATATAAAAAATTTCTACCCGTAATTTTTATACCAACCTCTTTCCTAACTTAAAAACTATTCAGTAAAAATATTTTAACGATTTAAAACATTTCTTCAATTGGGGCTATGCATCTAGGACCAACGGTGTCGAAAATAAAGGTCAGCTAGGTTATACGGGGACACGCTGTATTTAGTTCAGATTTAAACAAATGTAATTGAATTCCCTGTATTTCCAATGTTAGTTTTCGATTGAATGTTGTCATGAGAAATCATTTCAATAGGATCTTTAATTTGACATAAAAGGTACGTGTTTTGTAGCATTTTTACTTTCGTCAGAGAATTTTGATCTCAAATAGATGGACAGAACCCTTATATAAGCTTTTTTCCTGCATTATTGAAGTGTAGAAGCTAAATATTATCAGGCACATTTAACTGCGTAGAGTCAACATATTCAAAAAGTTTAATAAGTTATATTACTTTATACGATTTTCATTATATTGTTCTTAGAAATACAAACATTCGCTTCAACAGAAATTGTTAGTATTAGTACCAAAAAAGTATAAACCAGAAATTTCCCTTTCGGCAAATAGATTTATATGTAAATTGAAAATATTGTTAGAGGCAATTTCCTAAAGATAAATGTAAACATAAAAACTGTTTTTTAGTTACGTGAGACCGAAATTTTGAATATACGCTGTTTGTATAAGAACCCATCAACTATGAAAGCAGACGAAAAATTGTAAATAGTTAACTGTATTAAAAATAAAGAACTATTTACAGAATGCGATACAATATGAGAATTTTCGTTTGCTCTATAGTAAGTAAAATACTCTATGAGCATATTCAATATAAATATTTTAGTATTATTTTTAAGAATAGTAACTCATTATTAATCTGTTTATTTTGAATATATGATTTCAGATTTTGTAATCACTCTTCAATGAAATAAGATTATCACGTTGTTCATTCTCAATCAAAATTCCCATTTATATTTGTAGTGCGATATAAATTATCAGACGAAACGGTCGTTTCGCCGCCAACCTTAAAAGGCAGAAACGACAGTAAGTATCTATTCTCTGCACAACTTCCAGCGAAAAAGCCGAAATTGACTATTTTCTAGCGCGATTACGAAACTTCACATAATTATACAAAAAATACCATAGATCCGTCTAGGGGATATCTTTCAAAGAAAAAAAAAATTGAGTACCTAGGATAAAAGACAACGAAGAAAAAAAATAATGAAATTTCCAAAACGAAATAAAAAAACGAGTTCTAGCCCGATTTTGATGTACAAATTTAGACAAACGTCCAACCCTAACTAAGCTATAGATCTTCAAACGGATTGAATTAGAGGATGGGGAATGTTTCAACTTAAAATCCTACGCTGGTTTGAACTTCATTAAATAATTCTTTCTATTTTTAATTAATTTAAAACCACTTTTTTTCATTTCATAATTTGGCGACAGATAAAGGCGATCAGCTTGTAATTGAGGTTCAGATACATAAGCCAAAAGTTGCCAAACAGGTTTGCTATCATTTGGAAGTTAGTTTTTCCGACATGTTAGGCTTAAGTAAGAATGAACGTAATGTTAAAATATAGGCAGAACGAATTGGACTATAACTATATGGCTTATAACATCCTTAAAATTGAAATAATTTAATTTTTGAAGAGACAGAATTAAAGAGAAATATTTGTTCTTTAAGTTGCATGTGTTATTTGAACTGTATGACAATTTAGAGAGAGTTAACTTTCAAAAACATTTTAATTTCGGGAAATCTCCATTGTAAAATTAAAATAATCACATTTTGTTGCAAGATACTATGGGCAAAGTATAAATGTGGAGGTTATACGAGCTGACGTCACAGTCAACTCATTACAGAGGACTAAATGAAATACGCATTGCGATTGGCAAATGGAATTTGCAAAAATGTCATTCGTTTTTAAAGATGTGTTGATTTTCTTTACTTTCTTTTGTAAAATGAAATCATAGAATCAAATATCATCAAAACTGTAATTTCAAAGTGAATTTTAAAATTTTTGTTAAGAAAATATTTTAAATTTTGTCAAATATCAATGGGGGAATTATGTGAACCAAAATAATGCTTGGTACAATAAAAATAATTTATACCGCAATATTTAGACTGTAAAAAACTTATAATATTTATTTGTAACAATTTATTAGAATAAATTTTCAGTGGGATGAACGCTCTGGCCTTGTATGTTAAAGGTGCCGGATTTGATTCCTGGGTTAGGTGTGGATGTTCGTTGTGATTCGGAATTCAAGTTAAGCTGTGGGTCCTGGACTGATTAGTCGTTATTTATGCACTAAAATAGGTCGTTGTGTGTACAAACTAACCAATCGAGCTGAAACTTGGCAGACAGGCTCTTTGTCGATGGCAACGTATTTCTTTTAAGTTTTGGGAGTTGAGTTGTCTTACACAAGTTTCTATTACTCGTACGTGGTCGATTTTGATGGTTACTGCCGTCCGCATTCAACCAATTTGTCAATTTTCAAGTAGATTTTGGCATGTAAGATATCATTGAACTCAACTTGAAAAATTATGAATATTCATGGTACCAGGTGTACCATAGGTGGTACTACTTCTGGTTTATCAATTTTGAAGATAAATATGGCATGTTGGGTGTCGTTGGGTTTGCCTTGAAAAATTATGAATGTTTAAGGTATCAGGTATAGCATAGGTAGTACCATTTTCGGTTTATCAATTTCCAAGATAAATATGGCATGTCGTACTTTTGTTTTGATGAATTATGAATGTTTAAAGTACCAGGTATGCTATTGGTACTACTTCCAGTTTATCAATTTTAAAGATACTTATTGCATGTAAAGTATCGTCGAACTCAGTTTGAAGAATTATGAATATTCCTGGTACCAGGTGTACCATCGGTGATATATAGAAAAACGATTAAACGGACCAATTCAAAAAATAGAAGTCGCCAGTGTTTAAAAAAAAGTTCTGATATCCCACAAAAAACCACTTTTGAAAGTAGAAGAACCAACAACCTCAAAAACACAAAAAACTTTCTTACAATAAAAAAATCATAAACATGATGAAAATTTTCAGCCACAAACACAGTGATATAAAAAATGGCCAACCTCTGATTACAACTCTCGGTTGTGACTCGCTTAAGAATGTATGCTTACTTAGTTTATTTTTAAAATTTAAGTTCCGCTCCCATAAAAATTTACGCTGCTTGAGGTTGGCGCCCGTCTTAATTACTAACCTTTAAAACCCCCCACACAATAAAAACTTTCCAAAATATATGTATTAACCAAACAAAAGCTTACCACAAGCACTTCAGTTTCCTGCTTACAAAATTCTTAATAACGATTCAAATGCAAGCGTTTGAGCACAGTTTCTCTATACTAGTTTGAAAATTACAAGAACATGAAGATTTACATCACTTTGTATTTCCTACCCATCCCAATGAAATCGTAAACTCGAATATTAGTGCAAACAGCCATAAATAAGTTTAAACGCAAGCATTGTTAATATTCCTATGACGGGCGCCAACCTCAAGCAGAGTAAATTTTTATGGGAGCGGAACCTAAATTTTAAAAATAAACTAAGTAAGCATACATTCTTAAGCGAGTCACAACCGAGAGTTGTAATCAGAGGTTGGCCATTTTTTATATCACTGTGTTTGTGGCTGAAAATTTTCATCATGTTTATGATTTTTTTATTGTAAGAAAGTTTTTTGTGTTTTTGAGGTTGGTGGTTCTTCTACTTTTCAAAAGTGGTTTTTTGAGGGATATTTATATTATACATCTAGTCCTAATGAATAAAAAAAATGTATATAGTCGGATAAAATAAAAATCCATTATTCAATCTCCATCAATCACCGCACAAAATTGGTGATTTTCAATGCAATGTTTCTTTATTCAATGAAATCAAAACTCATAATTCAATCCTAATCAGTCATCACCCTAAAACCAAACACAAGCACATCTTCCGACCTTTCTCACCTCGACACCACTCAGCAAAACTGTCCTCCAATTTCCGAAAAAACAGGAAAAAGTCTAAAATACATGGAATGAAACTCCAGAAATAAAAAAAAAAATGTAACGTGCGCACACGCAACCGCCCCCTCTTTCTCTGGAGCTCGAGTACCTGCGTCGCCACATAGTAGGTAGGGATCAATAAGACCAGGGTTTCCACCAGTCCCCAGCAGATACGCATGGAATGCCGGACTGTCCGGACGGGCTTGCTGGAGTGTCAGGGATCGTAACGTGGAGATCCGGCAACCAGTGGTAAGGTTTTAATCTTCGTTCTTTTTGATGTATTGTTTTGTTGTATTTGTTTGAGGAAGAGATGTGTTGTTGGTAGTTTTGTAGTGTGATGGACTTGTTGGAATGCTGTGGTTTGTGAGTGCTTTTGTATCTATCGCTGAGAGGTTTGGCTTTTATTGTTGTTATGAAATAAATGGGGGTGATATCGGTGGTTTTTTTTTTTTAATTGTAGTGTTGGAATCTTTTTGGATAGTGTTTTTAATGAAATGATAGCCAGTCAGTAAAGTAAGCCTTTAGTATTTTAATAAGTATTAAGAGTCAAGTTTAAAATATGTAATCTTATATTCTAAAAATAACCGTATAAAACTTGTTGTATAGAATGAACTTGATCTTAAATGTACTGTTAAGGAACTGTGCTTATTATATCATACGTTTAACTATGAATAATAGAATTGTACTGTTCTAACTAATACCATATATCATAAATAGTGAAATACACACATCATAGCAAACACAGCAAAGGAACTTAGTAATATTTCTCTAACTACATAGAGTTTATGTATTTTTTGATGCAGGGAATAGCATTGAAATATAAAAGAATATTTTACATTCGTTTACAAAATTTTAAAAGGAATAAATTCATTACGGTCAAGGGAAAAAAAGTGAATTTCAAACGATATTTTCTACGACTTTAAATAGAATTTGTGATTCGAATTCTATTACTTTTGGCCAAAACGTCCCATATGCTTGACCACTAACGTAAAACGCTCTCTATTCAAGTTACTCTTTATTATTAAATATCGTAAGTCTTTCTACATAGGCGGTGTTTGGCCATAGCAACTGCTTAGCCTAAACAGACTTATAGGCATGATACATGACACTTCTCTTAGCACGCAAATTCTTTCGGATTGAGCCTCGCCGGTGCTCTTCAGTCCAACTTTTTAGAAGAGAAAAGATACCACAGTGATCATTATAGATAGTAAAGCTCTTATGTCAGTTGTCTGGCTGAAAAATGGAAATTTTTCGGATTTTATCCGATTTGGAACTCGAAAGTGAAGCAATTTCTATATGAAAGTCCTCTCGGTAGGTATTCTCACTTACACTTATCGTGATATAGTGAAATCCCTTAGCAGTATAGCTCTCGTATTGCACCAGAAATTCTCCAATACAATCTAAGTAATTCTTTCTAAAAATATTCTAAAATAGGGAATATCAGTTAATATGTTAACAGTTAGTTTTGGCTTTATTTTATGAATTTATATAAACTTATATCTTTAAAATAATTACTAATGGCAACCATCGTCTACTTTTGAGATTTGTGAGTAAAACTGTCTTTTCTGGTGTCAATAACTCAAAATCAAAATAATGGACTTAGTCTGTAATCTCGACTCCTCATATGTGTTTCAAACGCAGTTAGTAGTTCATGCTGTCACTATGAAACACCCTTCTTGTAACAAGACATGGATGTCTTACAAGAAAAATACAAATATCATAATCTTTAACTTAATTATTTTCATCCTGATTCAGATATTATTTTAGAAGCTTTGAATTGAATTTCAAAATGTGGTTGCTTGAAAGGCATTTTTTAGAATTAAAGTTTTAATTTAATTTAGTTTTATTTGTTTATTAAATTGTTTTAATTTTTTTATGAGTTTTAATTTTTTCATAAAGGAGTCAAAGCTTTTATTTGAAAATTTAGAAATTAGGGAAATAATTGTTTAGAAGTAATTTTATTAAAATAAACCAAACTAAGAAATTCCTATTGTTTATATATTTGTGATTTAACTGTGCTCTTAAGTTTTACTCGAATAATTCAACTAGTTTTCGTATTATTCAAATTTTTGAGCTCAGACAAACAGAAAAAAAATTAAAAAAAAAAAAAAAAATTGAAGAATTATTAAAATTATATGTATATAAAAGTGTTTTTGAATAAAAAATGAAGCTAAAAATTGTTTTATTAAGAATATTTTTAAATTTCCAGAACTATGACGATACATTTAAAAGGCATCAAAGATGCATAAGGCATCGAAAAGTGAATTATTAGTTAGCAAAATGTTTGTTTACATTGAATTAAATTGAAATAAACTTTTTCATAAATAAAAGCATTAATTATGGTTTATTTCTGAAAAAAAAAAAAATAATAATAATAAATACTCACAAAATGAAAAATATAAATTTTTTGAGAGTAAATGGGAATATATAAAAATCATCATACAAATCCATCAGATAGGATGGAAGAAAAATGATTTCCTTCATATCGCATTCATCAATCATTTCGCTTCTTAGTATACTCATCATATTGGTACCAGGGCTTTTCAAAGTTTGGGACAAAAACTTCCTAATATATTATTAGAGTATGAAAAAAAATGCTATTCCCAAAGTATTGTTAAGTTTTCAAAGAAAATTTTTAATATTTTAATAAACATAACTGATTTTTTTTAAACTTTTGAGATATAATTTATTTCTGATGTAGAGACTGTCCGTCCTTATGAGAAAGTAATTCAATGTTGACTTTAACGTTTAACGTTATTGCAAAATAAAACCTCTTTGGACAGATATATTTTGACTTAACGATTATTCGAAAAACTGATGACCATATATATTAAAATACTCCAAAATGGAAAGAATATTTTAAACTAGCATTCCTTGACGCGTTATTAGAACACAAATTAAAATTAAAAAAATTAAGTATCAAAGATATATTAAGATATTATAAAGATATATTGAGGTATACAAAGTATATTAAGCTAAGAACTATTTCAAGTAATAGGTTACATCTGATAAATATTTATAAGAGAAAAATCATCTTTCTGAATGTTAATGTAAATCTAATTCTAAACTTAATCGGAAATTGAAGTTAATTAGAATATGTTTTGAAACTGATTTTATTTGCAAACCGTGCTCCGAGATCGAATTCTCTCTTCATTCAAAATTAAACAAATACTTCGGGCAATTCTCAGATTCAATTATAAATTTTTATTAACTGATTTCGCAATCAATTCTCACAAAAATCAAAAATTAGTAATTTTTTTTTTTTTTCAATTTTAAAGTGAAAATTGAGATAATTCATCAATGTTTACGGTATTTATAGAAAGGAACATGCTTTTTTTTCATTTTTTTTAATTGAATATTGTTTTTCTTGGCCTGTCATTGTATGTGTGTATAAGGTTTCTTTACGTTGTTTTTCTATTGTTATATTTCTTTAATTTAATAATGTGAGTGTAAAACTATAAGATGTAAGACATCTTCATTTCATTTGATCATTATATCCGACATTGTGGTTTATGCTATTTAAAGATAACGTAACTTTTAAATTTTTAAAAATTCTGTAACTAAAGGATTTATATATATTCTATTTATTTTTATATTGTCTGTAAAATTCTTCTTTCAAAGTATGTTTCTAACAAAGAGAAAATTAAAAATAAATTTCTTTAAAAATTAGTGTCGCTAAAAAGTTTTTTTCAATTTTTTTTTTTCAATTAGTGAATTCCAAAACTCTTTGATTAAGTAAGAAATAAATGAAAAACTATTGATTTTCATTGTGTAAGACTCCTCAAAAGATTTCAGTGAATTCACGAAGAATGCATTAAATTTGTAATGATCTTTTAAGGAAAATATGGACACTTTTCCAATAACATAGTATGAAGAAATTCCTTAATTACTTATCTTTCTAACGTTTAAATCGTTCTTTTTTTAAAGTAAAGTGTTGACTGTTTCAGAAGTAATAATTTAATCAATTTTACAAGGGGTTAATAATTGCAAAGTCTTATATAAGAAAGTACAGTACATTTTTATGACCTTTTTAAATAAATGAAAATATTAATTTTGAAATTGTCTTAGTCTGTGAGTTAGTTACGAGACAAAATTGTTTTTGGCTTCATATAAATTGCATTTTTTATAACAATTTAATTTGTTGTTGTACAGGATGTAAATAAAAATCTAGAAATACTTAGGTAATTTTAAATGGTAAATCTGAATTATAGAAAAAAAAAAAAAAAAGACAACGAGAGTTTTATACTATGATTTAGTATGAACTGATGTATTAAGGTAAAAAAATATTTAATAAAATCCCTGAGTATTCAATCAACAACAAAATACGTCACTAATATAATAGCAGAATTGTATCATTAAAAGTTGGATAAAATATTATAATGCATATTTACCAATAAAAATAATACATCAAATTAAAATAATTTTAATAAGAAAATCAGATAAGTAAATTCGGTGCATGCACCATCGGCAGCAGTATACAACTTCTTATTAGGCATAATTTTTTATTTGATATTGAGTTTTTCATAAATTGACATGGATATATAATCTTCTAATTCAGTAATTTTTACATATAAGTCGTCATTCCAAACTAAACAGAGAACTTAACACACTAAACTGACTTTTTTTGAAATCTCTCACAGTTTTTGAAATAAAATCTGTCGCTTCCGTAAATCATCAAAAGCGGCGTTTTAATCACTCTCATGTGATAACATACATTCAATTTACTATCGATAGACTTCAGCTTTGCTTTTTTAAAAGTTTTTAGAATTTCAAAGCTTACTTTCACCTTGTGTATTTTTTCTCTAGTTTGTAGTCAAATGCTTTTCTAACACTGTTTCAGTTTTGCGCGACATTTTTCTAAAATGTAATAGATTCTTGATAACTGTGTCTTGAATACAAATGGGAGAGTATTTCTTCTAACCTCAGCAACCGTAAGGTAAAAGATGAATAAATCTGAATCAATTCCTGTTTTGAAAGCATATGAGTAGTAGCGGGAAAAATTCGAACGAAGGCTATACTTTCGTTTCCAAAAATCTTAGAATAAAGATCGTCTCTCCCATGTTTACGATTTTCTACAATTCTGTTTAAAATCTTATTTTTAAGGGTCTACTGGTTTAATTTTGAGAAATAACTAAGGGTCTACTGATACTATTTGCGAAATACTAAACTTGCGAAATAACTTATGCTTAGAATAATTTCATATATGTGCATTTAAAATTTACCTATTTTACTTTGAAAAACAAGCTATATATGAGAGAATATAAATTTCCAATTTATACGAATATTGAGAATCACATTTTATTTGTAGTGGGGGAAATTATTAACGTAACTCTTTAATTTCTTTCAATGTAAGTGCTTGTAGGTAAACATCTCTAAACGACATTTTGACCTATTTGCTAGTTTTGTCAACCAAAGATAAGAATAGTAAGAACACATTTTTCATAAGGACAATGGGGCGGGTCCAACTATGCTGAATCTAATGGCATACAAATTATATATTTATAAAATTTAAAAAGTGTGTTATTTACCCACCATGAATGATTAAAAACTACCTAGTTCAAAAGTGAAACAAAAACAAATAAAACATATTGATTTTTCAAGAATTTGTGCCTAAAATTGACTTTTCGCTTTTACCATCAGTAGGTCATTTTACTCTAGGTCTAAATACTCATTGAAAATTTATAATTTTTTTTTTTGGATGCTAAATCTGAATATAGGATTCTGTATGGGTTGCCTTTTAACTTTTAAAAGTTTAATACAATTTTAAATTAAAGTCAAAACCAAAAAAGTATGCATTTGTACAAAATACTGCAAGAATTACAAAGACTCTTTCCGGTTTTCTTCCATCTTTAGAATAAATGGTAAAGCCAGTTAAGGGATTTTTTTTTGCTTTCCCAACAACTCTCCATCTACTTTATGACATAAAAAATAGCAAGTGGAAATTTTTTCTCAACTCAATAAGAAATTTCTACTGCAGAATGAAGGTCATCTCAGCTGTCATGAAATAGATAAAAATATATTTATTTATACCTGTTCCCAAAACCCATAATTCGACTGATATTGTTGAAAATAATAAAAGGTTTGAATAGGGACCAAATACTCTCCGATATTTGAATTGTTCTTTTTGGATCTCAACACATTTGTGTGTACTTTAAACTTTCAGTATCATTTTCATACAAATAAAGTTTGTTGTTAACTTTTTTTCCACAAAAAATTTATGGTTGTTGCGTTTCGCTACTGCTAAAGGAATTGTCAATCAACTTTTATGAAGAAGAAATGTCAGTTATGCTGCTCAAATGGAGCGGAGGCAAATGAGAGTGGTAAGATACTTCTTTCAATAGTTAGTTAAGAGTTTCAAACGAGACTGAGGGTTCGAAAGTGAGTTTGGCATAAAATCGATATTTTACTTTCAATAAGTGTTTCTTTTTTTATGTCTAAGTGTTTTAAAAATATGGTTTCTGATAATGAAAAAGTTGTTTCTTATTATGCATATCATTCCCATATTTTAAAATATACCTTAAAGACATTATCAAAATCAAGATCTTAAAGAATATAATTTTTGTTAATTTTTAACATTACATTTGCTAAGTAAACATATTTGTTTCTTCTTTATTTTAATTTAGTTTCGTAATCAGTCGAGATTTGTAATCTATTTTTAATCATTATTTTATATTCTTAAACTCAAATTAAACCGAATGAATAGAATTAAGATAAAATCTAAGAAAATGTTTCTTAGTTTCGGTCCAAATGAAAGTTTCTGGCTGTGGAAACATTGTTGTGTTTGTTTACCTCCAATATCAGATATAAATCACACGTGGACTGACAGTTAGCATAAGAGATAACAATAATGTCTTTTCCCATTTTCCAGGTCTTGAAAATCGATGGAGACCTCTACGGCGTTGGTTACATATTACCATGGTAACCAGATGTTGTGTTTAGAAATCTATCAAGCGATCTTGATTACTCCTCGTATCCTGCTGGGAGGCGTTTTAGTAATTCCGGAACAAACATAAACTAAATTGACACTTTGAATCTATTAACTTTTCATCGAAATAACACAGCATGCATTTTGGTAGGGGATTCCAGTTCCATATAAATCGTTCGTTCGGTTTTTGAAGGTTCTATGAGTACTTAACTTTATGAAAGAACATATAATTTTGAAAATAAAGAATCCATTTCATAACTAAAATAAAATGGAAAGATAAATTCAGTCCTATCTGATATCCTTATGTATTTCAAAATAAATGAATTTACAAATTACTTCTCAAGTGGGCATAAAATGTACTTCATAAGAACAAAAGAATCCAAATAACCTTAAAAATCTTCGGTACTTAGTAGTTAGTACTACAAAATGAAATAATTTACTTTTATGAAATGTGCATATATTTCAGAAACTATGTCCATTCTTAAAAATTACAGAATTCCTTGTCAATGAGCTTCAGCGGAAAATACTCTACAATCATTGAACTTCCTTACAAATTGATACAAGATAAAGATTATTTAGTTCATTTAACTTTTTACGTACCATTGAAATAAAAATGAAACTTTTTATTAGGCAAGTGTAACCACTCAACTAAGAGAACTCAGTTTCCCCAACCTTTTCTATTCTCTATACTTTCTAATAAACATGGATGTGAGTGACGCTGACGACGAGGAACGAGAGTCCCCAACGGAACAGACAGCTTTAGATAGCCCAGTGGTCATCCCTCAATACATGAAAAACGTTCCAGTGAAGAAGATTCACCACCCCACCGAGAGAAGCATCGTTCCAACCGTCATCATCTCTACGGTATGGGTTGTCGGCGGACTGGCATTCGGTCTACCCGTGGTAGCCACCCTCACAGTAGCAGTGATTTTCGTTGGCATGGTGCGGATGGCTGTGGCTTTCTGTTGCGCGAGTCGCCTCGGATACGGCTTCGCTGGCTGCACGGGGCTGCTATCAGCTACAGACGCCTTCTGGCTGCACGATTCCCACTTCAACTGTTACGTGGCTCACTGCCTTTTCTTCGTTGAGCGTGGCCTCGACGTCAGGACCACCAGGGAGATCCTCCAGAGTAGAGTCATAGACAAGACGACGGAGAACGGGGAAAGGGCCTTCGCCAGATTCACCCAAAAAGTGGTGTCTGCTTCAGCGGGTTACTGCTGGGTAGACGACAGCGAGTTCGACATTGAAAAACACGTTTTCGAAGAAGCTAGGCGAGTCAGGACTCGACACCAGCTGAGGGACCTCATATCTACACTCATGTCCAATCCCTTGGCTCCCAACAAACCCCTCTGGGAAGTGAGGATGGTAAAGAACTACGGATATGCTAGAGACACGGTTCTAATCGTGCGTGTGCACCATGCCCTTAGCGATGGCATAACTCTCATTAAGATCCTGGGAAACTTTCTTGCGGACCACCCCCAGATGCTGAGACTGAAGCCGAGGATCGGTGGGACCACCTTTCCTCTCAATGTGTTCCGTGCCGCGGTGGTGGCCCCACTGACTCTTCTGACGTGGCTCTGCACGAGACGGGACTACAATCCCATCTCGCACAGGCAGCCACTGTCCGGCAAGAGACAGGTTGGATGGTCTAGCGGGATTAGGTTTGCTACAGTGGACCGCATACGACAAGTGACCCACTGCAGTGTCAACGATGTGCTCATGGCCGCTGCCAGAGGGGCCATCAGGGACTACTTCAAACAGCACTGTGGACTACACTCGCCACCTGACGTCACGGTAAGTTTTTTTTTTTATAGTTTTTTTAAAAAAATTTTTTTATCGCTTGTCTTATCTTGTTTAATACGTACCAGACCAGGTCAATAGGACCATAATCTTTGAGTTTACAGTTGAAGGCACTGTTAGAAATTACAAATGGGAACCTTTAATTTTTTTATTATTTTCTCTTTAATGTGGTATGTTATTTAATTTGATAATATTAAAACCAGTGAAACATTTAAAAATATTTTTCTAATTGCTTTTGATAACAACAATAATTAAACATTTTACCAATCGAATTATTTTTCTTAGAATGAAAGTTCTGTAACGGCTGTGATTAAAAATTTTTATAATGTCATCTTCTTATTTTAATTTATTGCTTGTTAGGTGTAGAAGCAAAATAAAATACCGAGTCTAGATCTACTACGAAAATTATCTCGAAAAACTCCCACGATATTAGGTTCTGTACGACATTAACAATTTTCTTTGAATTAGCCCAGCATTTGATTTCTGGAAAAGAAAAGCAATCTATGTATCAGCTCTAGCAGACTACCTACAGTCAAGATGGTTCAATATGTCTTTATCTTCATAATCTCTTCACTTCCTGAGTGATCATTGGTATTAATAGTCACCAAATTGTATACGACAATTCATGAGTCAGTTTATCAGTCAATATAAATTCATCATAATATAGTTTATTATCAACAAATATTTACATTAAATATTTTCTTATTTTAAAGTAAGTAAATTATTACACAAAAGAAATAAAATAGGCTAAAAAACACATAATTCCCCACTAATTTATTGGCGATTATTACGTTAGCCTTTTGACAATACTTCTTTTTTAATTCGCAACACTAAAAATAAAAATTACTCCCATTAGCTGTTAATGCTTACAATTCATTCTCTACAAAGAAACAGCTTCCACTTTCTCAGTGCAACACGATAAGTATTGAAAAACCATTCCACTGTCTCGTCTAGCCAAATATATTCCGGCACCATTATCTACTACAGTTTCTTCTCTTCCACTATATTCGCTCTAATTATCTCCCCCTCACTCTAGCTGAAATCTCTACTCAGTGAGCGTAAGGAATTAATGATTTGGTACCGATAAAAGCAGGAAATCTCGCTTTTCCATCTCTCTAAATCATTGGAATAATGGCAAAATCCTCATCCCTTTTCTACGTGTGATGTCCTGAATTAAAAATGACTTGCCTTTTCTGGGTATGAAAATTGTCTCGAAACTCTGCCATGATATTAGACTATCTGAAAATAAATATGCAAAATGGGAGAGTTTTCTTTCAGATGTGTAACTTGCTTTGTTTCTCGATTTGGAGATGGATCACGTAAACGGGTTGAAAACGTAGACCTGAATAATTTGTGGGTTCGTTCTTTTTCTCTTACCATGAAGTCATACATTGTATATATAGTTTATTTTTTCTTTGTTATCTATTTATCCTTGGAAATATTCAAAATCTGAATTAAGTGGCATATTAATTTTTCGCGTAAAATAACCTGGAAAAAGCGTTAGAATAAACCAAACTTATATATATTTCATGAAACAATCTGTAGTTTTGGGGTGATTTAATAAAGTTCCAAAATATATATCTTAAAGCACGATAAAAAAAAAGTGTAAAAATACAGTCAGTTTTCACTGATACAATTATACCCAACGCAATAATTTAGTTAATGAATTAATTCATAAGTAACTTTAAAAAAATATTTTTTTGCTGGTAGATACTGCAAGATTCTGCTTCTTGAAACCTTTAATGAATGCTCACTTCCTTCTGTAGTCACTTAGTTTTGCCATTCTCTTAAATCAAATATAAATCAACATTGTATTGTGCTAGAGATTTTTGAAGTTAGAAATTTATTCCTAAGGACTTTAGTCTAATTTACTCAAGTATCCATTAAAAATTATGTTATGTGGTGAAGAAAGTTATGATGAATGGCTGTTATAAATGCAGTATAATAATGAACTTGGTAGCAGAAACTCTACGATATTGTGGCTATAAATAAAAGAGGTGCTGCAATGAAAAATTATCCAACCTGCCATTATAATTTTGAGGCAATAGAAAAAAATATTCCACAGAATAAGAGAAAAGAATCCCCTAACAAAAACACCACGTGGTGTAAAATACTTTGCCAGTTACTTTTAATTACACTATCCTTGTAAGTACATACATTTTTATTTTTTTTTAAACTTTTAAGAAACTCCTTTTCGCACTGTTATTCAAGTGACTGGAAATATATTAAATCCTCTACAAAAACTGAAGAGTACTTAAGTTTTATTTGAAACGGTTTTTTGAAATAACATCTAATTTCTATACTTGAATTATTTTACAATGGTGCACATGGTGTTCTAATTGAAGGTTAGTAACAATCTTTCTTTTGATCCTGATATCATTACGAAGGTTGGTATGAAGCAAATTCAGTATTATACGTTCCTGAGTTTCTATTATATTCCGTGTTGAAGAAAGCAAATAAAATTCTCTGAATCAGTTTATTCCACAACACGAAAAAGTTAATTATTTTTTTTTTCAGAAAAAGGAAGAGAATTTATCGTGAAACACTTTAAACGATAAAAAAGTTGTATTTTTGTAGGCACTGCCACTAAAAGCTTTTCCGCACGCTATTCATCTATGGTGGTTGTTACTAGAATTTATATTTTAGAGTTGGTGATATGTATAGTGAGTATATGTGAATGTAGAGAACATCTTTTTGAGTTCATTTCAATGCCTAGTAGAATTGTATGTAAACTGCTTGTAATAGTAGGATTATGTTCATTTAAGACCGTAATACACTGTTAAAAATTTTGTTCCACATTGTGCCAATAATTAGTCCCAATTAGCAGCAACCAACATTTGGTACTGAGTTTCGCGATTTAATGGTACTTACGGTCCGAGGTAGGCACTAGTCCAGGCAATTTGTGATTGAACATGAAAAAAATTGCAACAGAAGCTTTTTTAATTGATTTTTAATCAGTTATCATTACTGAACAACATATCCAAAATCGGACAAAATTGATTCATGGGAACACCCCGAAAAACGAACTTCAAAATGACGGATTCCATGCCACATGATGGGGATGCCTAAGCGCAGTTTTTCCCGCTCAGCTCCTCCTCAACCATAATATTTTAATCACGGATGTTAGCTTTAATACAACAAAATGGTAGGTTATTGTGCTTAGAATTGAATGGATATTTTTAAAAAAGGAGGACATTACATTTCACAGGTAAGAAGGTATACAGGTACTGGTATACATGATGTATTTTAAATAATAAATATATCTTAAACAGTACATATCTTATATTGTTGCTTAAAAGTTTTTTAAAGTCAGAAAATGTTTCAGAAAAAAAACCCTTTAATCGTTTTCTTTACTTTCATTATATTCATAACTGTTGTGGTTTTTACATCCATTGATTTGGCATGTTCCACAAGCTGTTGAACAGGGCAGGCCATTACACTTGCATCCACATCGCAATGTAAAACAGATTTTTGTGCTGGAACATCGTATCATATTGAGTAAATAATCTTGAGCTGATGGTAAGTCGCCGAGTATTGGGTAGTACGAGTAAGTTTTAATATACCAAGCCCATTCTTCTGGTTTGATTCTTTCTTTAGTATCTTTCCATATATTTATTTATAAGTATGTTCGATAATTCGAAGAATCGGTCGGGGCAGACGTTTCAATGCAACAAATGATTTTGCTGTAGCTACCTTTGCTACTAACATTTGAAGGCACAGTTAGTCTGTGCAATTTAAAAACAGGCAGTCGTAAAAAAGAAGCATTGCTTTTCTACCAGCGACAGTGATATATGAATGTTGACTTGAATCAGAAAAAAATATTTTGCAACAGAGCGGAGCTCTGTCTCCTTCATCGTTTTGGCAAATGCTGAGGATTTCCCAATTGAAAAAATTCTGGATATGGTATCGCAGCTCGTAAAAGCATGCAGACACAACAACAAATTGCAGCTTTCACGACCTAATATATATTGTAGTATGATGTGGATATCATATACTGGCTTTGGAGTTGATCCATGTCTTATATCACTTCGATAATATAGCTTGAATCCCTTATCCTTGACGTGGTACAGGAGTAGAATCAGCAGATCGGTATCTTCTCCTATTATAATGGTATGACCGTGTTCTGAAAATGAAATTGCGGTACGTACAATGTCCAAATCAGCATTCCCATCTAAGTTACGAACAGTACAACCTTGTTTCTTCAGCAAGTCACTAATGATGGCAATTAAGACTTGCTTGTTCTTTCCATTGCCTAGAAAATGTTCCTTTTTGCCAACGATCTTCATGCATGGGTTAAAATTAACAACTCTGTTGGTCTTTGCGCACAGTCGTCTGTGAGCCCCATCCTTGATTGTAGCCCAATGTAGCCATCAAAACAATGGCAGCTTTTCCATATATTTTAAGAGTAAATTAAACATACGACATTGCAATGTTTTCGTAAGTGTTATTGTTGTACCACGAAATTCGATGTAAGAGAGATCCTCCATCCAAAATGTACCTTTCCGTACTTTCCACCTTGTCAGATTCTTCACCATCAAAATGTTTGGTGTATTTGACAACTGCTTCTGCTAACTGTGATTTGTCTGCTTTTCTCATTAGGCTTTGGAATTCAAATAATGCTGCAGGGTAAGCCCAAAGTTCATAACGCATGATACCAACAAGATTCATATCAGCACAAGTGGAAACAGACTTCATTCTTTCGAAAATTAGTGCTGGAATGGATTTTAGTACATTGACAAGTTTTTTTTTTTAATGTCATTGCTGTCCCTCTTTTGTCTACTGTATCTCATTTCTGTGTGTTATTCACTAGTTTGCGAGGAAACCCCTGCATACTCTTCCATACTTAAATTTTAAATAGAACAAAAGAGCACGCAAAACAGCTATGTAGCCCTCTAATTTTCGATAAGTCCACTTTCTATCGTTCGTTTTCCTCTGCTTTTCAGGTAACGCATAAGCATTTGCTCTATTATAGATCTGATTCAAGTTCATCTCATAATTTTTCACTTCTTATCACAAATTTACCTTCCACAAACGTTTTATGAACCTTTGTATTTTCAGATAGTATAGTTGAAATTTTTTTGCAAGTATAGGTAGAGTGACTTGAGATAATTTATATGACTCGCAGCTGGTTATTTTGGGGAGAATCTCAAGCATAGCATGTAAGTACAATTCCCAAGAACCTATCCTGTCAGCTGTTATCAAGGTTCGCACAACACTGATCATTCGCTGGTATTCCAACCAAAGTTTAATTGTTCTTTAGGAAGATGGTAAATGATTCTTCTTTGTCTCCTAAGCAATCACAATCTGAGCCAAAGCATCACACAGTTCTACGTCATTCTTTTTTCTTCTTCTTTTTTTTTTACCAGGTTGTAATATCATAGAACAGATCACAAATTTCCTTAACATGACCATGAAGTGATCTATGTTTATCATGAGGAAAATACTCTTAAACCAGCAGGATACTTAGCGCAGCATCTACAATCATGTGTCTTCGTATCGCCTTGTAAACTGCTTTCCCGGTCACGATGAGTAACACAGTATTTGGTCTATAGATTTCTTGGAGCACCTCAAATAATATTAAGCCATTCAGGAGAGTAGCTTCAAGAAAATAACTAAAAACTACGACTTAATATTATTTGTCGTCCTTCATTGAGTTCGAATGTATGTTTAGCTCATTTTCAAGTGTAATCGATGCTTCACTAATGTGACTTTGTCTTTAAACACCGATACTCTAAAAACGAAAGCAGACAGAAAACACAAACCTGTACACCCATACCTACCTGTACCTGTATACTTTCTTATCTATTAAATGTTAAGTCCTCCTTTTTTAAACAAGCTCCCTGCCATTCTAGGTACAATAACATACCATTTTACTGTGTTAAAGCTAACATCCGTGATTAAAATATCATGGTTGAGGAGGTGCTGAGCGGGAAAAACTACGCTTAGGCATCCCTATCATGTGGCATGGAATCCTTCATTTCGAAATTCGTTTTTCGGGGTGTTCCCATGGATCAATTTTGTCCGATTTTGGATATGTTGTTCAGCAATGATAACTAATTAAAAATCAATCAAAAAAGCTTCTGTTGCAATTTTTTTCATGTTCACTGTATTTTTAATTTCGTTTGCCTGGACTACACCACTAAATCGTGATACTAAGCACCAAATGTTGGTTACAGCTAAATGTGAACCAATTTTTGGTGCAAGATGGAATTTTTTTGTATCTGTATAAAATATGCAGAGTTAATAGTCTACTTTAAGTATATCTTGGGTTATTGATCAATATCGCTTTTTGTGCTTCTGTCGTAAAATGGAATATTTGAAGTGATCTCACCGATGACTATTTTTTCAAAAATAGAGCTAAAAAAGCATTTTAAGATTTGCATATTAATTTTCTTAATTAAATCGTAAGAAATTAATTCTAAGAATTAAGAATACGAGAGAAACGTGACAAAAAAGGCCAAGTCAGAAATAAGAACTAGGGTTAAGGCCTCATGGTTCTTTGTAATTGATATTGAACTACTATTGCAGTATATCAAGCTTATAATGACCCTAATCAACAATCAACGAAGTATCGGTTTGATCTAAAATCATTATCAAGTACACAAACATTTTCAGGGAGCTTCTGAACTGAAGTAGCTACTCGACATTTGAACTATAGGAGGTTTCACATTAACAATAGAAGGAGTGCGTCTATTGGCTTCAAATTGTAATATCAGGATTGAACTTGGATTGTTTGGCGATACATTTTGACATTATCACGCATTTAATCATCTTACAAAGTATTTGTCTAAAATTAACGCTTGTAAAAAAAATGTAAACAACTGGGGAGAGTTATTTACATTTTAGCGTGGCACATACCGATAACCATAGACAATTCCCTTTTTCGGTTAAAAAATGACAGTTGCTACCATTTGTTGGAATAAAAATCGCTCTGGTGCAGAATCCCTATTGGTCTTGCAAAGTTCCCGTTCATGCATCATATTATATCGCCAGGTTTGTTTATGAATGCAAGGAAGCGTCTGAGACAACCGTGGTCTGTGATGTACAATATATTTCGAATTATGGTTTATATTATTTTGCATAACGCATGTTATTGTTTGATAAAGTGTCATTTTGACTCTTCCGTAAGACGGATATCAGTTGGCACAGTTGTCACCAAGCCTAAATGCTAATACATTTCAATGACGCTTAAATGTATTGGCAAGCCTAAATATTTACTGTTTTTGTTACAGGGGTGCTATAGAAATTATAAATGATTTGAAGGTTGATAGTTTGAATGTGTTATCACTGAAATTCGGTGGTTTTTATCTATTATCCGTCTACCGAAAGAGTACCCGAATTGCGGTTAGTTATTGAAATGATTTTAAGGCTGTTAGTTTGGATGAGTAATCGCTGCAATTTGGTGGTTTTTATCTGGTATTGGGCTAACGGAAGCGTACTTATTATCTCTTCTATCAAGTATTTTTTTTATTACACTAAGTAAATCAGACGTTTATGGCTTTAATCATTTCGAGGTACTTCGTTGCAACTGTTCTTGGTCGTTTGTGCTTCTTGTCCCATCTTAGCAAGTAGTCTTCTCCGAGCACTTCAATCAACAAAGAAAAACGGGTTTCTGAAACAGCTTTGTCTTGTCTAGTACGAGTAGCTGTCGCCAAGGCTTCTTCCTTAAAAACAATGGCATCCCTTGAGTTACCCTCCCTCATCCGGCACATAGCCAGAAAACTCAGTAATTTAAAATTTATCATATCAGTTTTAGCATCCATTGGAAGCCTCCTCACGGCTTCATATGCCCGCTCAAAAACAATCCTTGCCTCCATGTACTGAAATTCCAATTCTTGGATGTTCCTGTCCGAATTCTTTTCGTTTTCAGTCGCAACCCGCATGAGCTTCTCTTTAAATTGTGACAAAAGATACCCTAACCACTTATCGGCCATTTTGTGAAAGCTGGTCATGGCGCCATCAACGTTGTCAAAGTGAAGAAGTGATAATCCAAGAAGGCCGTATGGTATACCCATTCTAATGTCCTCGATTCCGTGTTTAGTGGCTATTGCGTAAACATACTCCGCAAGAGATTGTCTTGCTTCTGACCACTTCTCGGTAGCCATCAAGACCAGCCCTCTCAATCTATGAAGTTCGGCTAGGATGTTTTCTGGAAGAATATCGTATCTTTTGGAAATCCACGAAGCTTGAACCATGTATTTCTCAGCTGCTTCAAGATTCTTTAAATTTAGAAACACTTCAGCCACCAGACAAGTAGAGTAAATAACACCTTGGCTATCTGGAGATTGTATATCGCACGCTATGTTCCATGCAATCATTGCTGAGGGATAAGCGTTCACTGGTTTGCGTTCTAAGAGCCATTTTCTTGTCACTGTTTCTGCTAAATTAAGAACTTCTTTCTTACATTTCATTATATCTTCTTTAAGAGAAGCTCTGTCCATCTCCGTAAATGGTAGCGGATGTTCAGTTCGAATGTAAGCTAGTTTTTTGCAGACATTTTTGTGAAACGAAATTGCATCAATCAGTTTGTGTTCTTGACAACAATAGTGGGTCACTTTACATTCTTCACATTTAGTTGTAGCCTTTTTACCACAGATTTCACAGTCAGGGGTTATGTTACCTTTTGGTAGAGCAAGCTCGTATACTCTCTTTGTCATTATCAGATATTATATGAAGAAATTTACGATGAGTGTATCTAATTCAATGTTTTTAAGTTTCCGGATATTTATTAAGTTATTTCTAGGATTTCTATAAATCACCCTGTTATATTAAACTGATTTATTGAGTCACGTGAAATTACTTTTATTTTAAACAGATTAATAGCAATACTTCCACGCGGAAAATTGTTTGAAATCGATTTTAATATTATGCAGGCAGCACTAGCTTTAAAACCACCTCTCGGCCAACCATTTTAATATTAGGAAAATTATCAATTTCCATGAAAGTAGCTTTGAAATAGAAGAAATACATTTTAAAACTCATATAGTTCGTATATTACATTAAAATGAAAATTAAGTGGCACTTCAATGACTTCAATGGTTAACGAAAGGAGATTAAAGATCAATAATATAACCCATAAAAACAAAGTTTTTACTATAAATTCTTTATATGCATTGCCAATTTTTATATTCGTTAACACAGCGCCTATTCTGTAAACAGCGTGTGATTGGTGTTTGCATCTAATTTTAAATATGAAAAACATTTTTATCAGCAAAATGTACTACAAACTACGTTTCAAAATTTATTTATTAAAAAATGAACGTGAATTTATCCACTCACATCCAAATATCATTTATTTATTCGCATTAAAATTGTTTAGTTATTTATTTATTAAAACAATTTTGGCAACGGGAAAGAATTTCTTCAATGGTCAGTTGAATGCTATTTTAGCTTTATTGGATGACGCAAGTTGGTTTATTAGTATTCCGTAAAAGCGATCTTTTCAGTGACATTTACAGCCCCAAAATTTGATAGAATGCATTGTCATCGACATCGAATTTATCTGCCGAGTTTCAGACCGATTGGATGACGCAAGGGGGTTAATTAGGCCTCCTCAAATTGCGCCACCATCGACACACAAAATTGAAGTTGATATAAAAGATTTAAAAAGGCATATTTATATCGTTACCCTATGAGAAATACCGTTTAGTTTCAGAAGCATTATAATTGCGTAGACTTGTATAAGATGCTCTGAAGTCATAAAATTGCACCAAATCGTATTGATTTGGTGTTAGCTAAAGGAAAATGAGTTTGAGCTATGAAAATCACGTGATCACCACTCTAGTAAAATATATGTAATATTCTCTCTCTTTGGTTCAAACCAGTGATATCTAATTATAAGATTTTTAAAGTTACAGTTAAGGACCAGTATTTCAAATTAAAAATAATACTTAAATTTGAAATAAAGCATTTCAAAGTATGATATGTTTAAACATATCATATACACTGGTGTGCAAAACTTAAGCAACAATGTAAAAATTTAGCAGATAGCCATGAAATTGCAGAAAAGGAGGTCTGGAGATCAGTACAATGAACACGTAAGTCAGTAGAAACGTCATGCATATGCAAATATCAGGAACGAAACGTCAGAGGCGAAGTGAGCGTACGCAAAACGTGTGATGTCGTCGCGCGCAGCTCAACAGTAGAATAAAAGGAAGGACGGAGACGCAATTCAACATATTTGCTGCAAGTGCCAGTGAGTCAGTTCGTGAAATATGGCTAGAAGAAATCACCTGGACGACTGCACACGTGGAAGAATGATCGGAAAGCTGAAGGAGGGGCGTACTGTCACCAGTGTAGCTACAGAGTTCGGAATCAACAAAAGTGTCATTTCGCACGCTTGGAAAGCGTTCCAAACCACATGTACAGCTGTTAGAAAGGTTGGTGGTGGCCTCCAGAGGACGACAACTGCTGAGGATGACCGATATATCGTTCTACAGGCGAAAAGAGGCCGACAACAGTCAGCAAGCGCCATTGCTCAGTAACTCTGTTCAGCAATGGGGAGACAAGTGTCGTGGTTTACTATGGCCAGACGCCTTCACAAAGGGACCCTATTCACCCACCATCCTGAACGCTGCCTCCCGTTGAAAGTTGGCCACCGACGCTACCGTTTACAGTGGTGCAGAGAGCACAAAAACTGGACAACTGATCAATGGAGTCGTGTCCTCTTTACGGATGAGAGTCGGTTCAGTACTGGAAGCGATTCTAAACGAGTTTTGATTTGGAGAGAGGTCGGGACCTGGTTTTATGCCAGTAACATCAAGGAAAGACACTGCAACGGTGGTCCTGGAGTTCTTGTCTGGGGAGGCATTATGCTGAACGGGAGAACTGAGCTCCACGTTTTCGACAGAGGGTCTGTAACCGGGGATCGCTATTGTGAGGAGATACTCCTTCCCCATGTGCGTCTGTTCCGAGGTGCCATTGGCCCAGACTTCATTTTTATGGATGACAATGCTCGGCCGCATCGGACTCTTGCTGTTAAGGAGCTACTGGAAAGTGAAGATATCACTCGAATGGATTGGCCAGCGTACTCCCCAGATTTATATCCCATCGAACATGTGTGGGATGCTTTGGGGAGACGCATTGCAGTACTCTTACATCCTCCGGAGAACACCCAACAACTCAAACTGATGCTGATTGAGGAATGGGCACTCCTACCGCAAGAAATGTTGCACCAGCTGATTCTGAGTATGCGGAGACGGTGCGAAGCAACCATTGCAGTGAGGGGAGGGCATATCCCATATTAAGGAACATCTGCTTGTTGTTCTTCCTCTTGGATAGACAATCATGAGTCACGATACTATGCATTCAATAAAGCTTGTTTTTGTTTGATTCCATACCGTATGCATTGTATTCCTTTTTCAGCGCCGATACTTTCGACATCCTTTAAGTACATAATACTCTCCCTCATTTCTGAATTTCATGTCTCTCAGATGATTTCTCATGGAGTTATGGCAAAAAACCCACCTGTTGCTTAAGTTTTGCACACCAGTGTATATCATTAAACATATCACACATCATACTTTGAAAAGTTCATTTCAAAGTTTAAACTCTATTACTCTCTTTCATTCTATCTCTCTCTGAATTTAAAATCCATAAACGGGCCTGTTGCATATGCATTATTTATTTACGAGATCACAAACGAATTTCGAGTTGTTAAAATTTAGTGCTTAGAAATTAGCAACTTTTTCTCTCTGTTTGGAATATTTTCTAATAATGTAACTAACTAAATTCCCGCTTCTTTCCGTAACGTTAAAATACGCTATATAAATGTTGTTCAGTTTAAAGTGACTTGGCTTTGTTGTCATGCAAATCACTACAGGGCACTTGCGCATTTAAGGATGCTTAGAGGAATGACTGTTTTTTAAAGCTTCTCAGAGTTAGATATTGTATTCTATTACTGAGAGATATGATACTCCCTAGGTTTCCTCAACGTACTTAAAGTGCTACTTTCTCTTTTCTATAATTCTATCATACCATCTACTGTATTCTACTCCAGTGTCCCATATTTTTTTAAACTGTTATGTGCTGTTATTTTTTTAAACAATTAATACAATGTGTAATTGTAAATGAACTATTTGTCAGTAGAGGAGGTCTTAGATTTTAAATTTATTAATTATTTAAAAAATTTGGTTTTTTGTAAAGGAATTGTCACAAACGAAATCTGCCAAGAAATAATACATAAGCTTCTTTTTTTGATTTTACTACGTAATATGGCTTTGACAAAGAAAATTACTTTATTTTGCAATCGAAACATAAAAAAGAGGTTGTAATCAATTCATGGATTTTTTAATTTAGTAAAAAAAAAAACTTTTATAACTAAATGCTAATAAGTAAACAGTAATATTTTTTTGCGGAACCTACAACTCCATGAACTATATAAACTGCTTATATATATTTAAGTGGTAAGGTGATATTAAAATACTGATTAAAAAAAAGGATATTCAACTTAATTACAATTCTTATGTCTAATACTTAGTGTCTCATTCCTTCACCAGCCAGTAGGATAAAAATTAAACTGTTGGTATGCGTCTAACAAGTACTCAATTTCTTGCTTGACAAATGAATAACTGTCCACATTCATGCTACGACATTGCCTTATTTAAAATAAGAACATATTATTCTACTTCAATTATTAATAAAACTTCAACTTATATTAATAAAACTTCCAAATGTTCTGTAAATATTACTCATTTTTTGATATTTAATGAAAGCATATGAATTTCTTTGGCGGCAGTTGCTTATCCAAAAAAATCTTTCTCCATTTGATCACTATGATCTTTTCAATATTTAATCAATATCTCTTGATACGAACTTCTCTTTAGTAAGAAACAATAATTTTGAAAGTAAAGTTAAAAAAAGTAAGTTGTTGGGTTTGTATGATAAATAAATTTGTAACTCTTTTAAACTGAACATTCAAAATTGACAACATATTTTCTTTTTTTCAAATTTAGGTAAGGATATTTAAAAAACCTATTTTGTTTACGAACTGTCAACAAAAGTTATTTTTAGAAAATTATTGTAAACTGCTGGTTAAAAAGACTTTCATTTAGAAAAGAAAACAAAAACGCAAGTCAAAATAAGTGGATTTTAGTCAAAAAATCTAACATGACTGTGATTGAAAATGCCAAGTAGAAAGAAACCGAGATGCAATGACTTAAAAGAAATTTGTTTTGAGTTTATACTTTAGAAATTAAGAGCAAGTTAGGTTTTCTGATTTAGTTTTTATATTATTACTGAAATAGACTCCTCACCAATTTTCGGAAATGATTATTCAACAAATATAATTTATTGTTCAGAAATATAAAACAGTTAAAACTCTTCATAAATAATAATTTAATTGATGACTAATTTCCAGCAATTTTATGTGGTAAGTATTAATTTATAATCAAGTGACTATAAAAATATACAAAAAATTTAACAAACTAATATTATTTCAGTTTTAGTTAATCAAAGATATGTAATAAATATTATTATATTTTTATACATGAAAAGCAGAATATTTATTTAAAAAAAAAACAAAAAAAAAAACACTAAGTTTTTTGTTTTTCACAATTATCCCAATCTCTAGAATAAAATATAAAACATTGAGAGAGTCGATTATTTCTGACACTGAGCTTCTTAACTTCCTACGTATAAATACAATATTAAGGCTTTCTAAAACGTCTGAAATCTCAATCATCTGCATCTAGAATATATATATTAAAAAAATTACATAATCTGAACAAAAGACATGAAAATTATGCAAGATAGGGGAGAGGGCAATGTTTCTAAGTCATACCTTAAAGTGTAATGTTTAGTCATAAGTTGGTAATGAACTATCATGAAAAATGCAGATTCTTAAGAAACTTTTTCCATAATATAACAATCGAAAATCAAATATATTTTGTTCAAAAGCCAATATGGTGACCCAGACGAGGTTGATGAAATGACGACAGACTAAAAATTTCGTAAAAGACGAAAATTTTTGTCAAATTGACAATTTTGGACAAGGATTTTGCTCAACAATTTTGGCGTTTTTGACGACCAAAATAATGACCAATTTATAGTTTCAGACAAGAATCTTAACCTTTTACTTGACATAAAAACAAATATTGTATTGATATAAGTTAGCGTAGGAACTTAATAAAAAAAGTAATTTTAATTTCTAGTTTGTTGAAACTTAATATTTTCTTTGGTAATGTAAATTGAAACTAAAGATTACCATTTTATATTTATCTCTGTAAAAACATAGTTTTATAACTGATAGATTTGATGATGGAAAATACATCTGATGGTTCAGAAAGCAAAAAGAACTCTATTACAGTTTTCTCAATATGAAACAATTGTGTAATGGGCGTTAAAGTTTTGTATTAAAAGTACATCAAAGTATGAAATGTATATATGGTTATGATATTATGGTATGACAGTTAATTTAAAAGCCTAAATAATGACAGACTAAAGCTTTGGAATGGCTATTCTCAGTTTTGCGATCAATTTCGAAGTTAAGAATAAGCGGTATCGCTATAAATGACAGTCCACTTATTCTTCGAAACTGAAGGACTTTAGAAATGACAGATTTGGAAAATGTTCGTGAACCGTAAAATATTGTCTGGCACTGGTCCAGAATGTGACTTGCCCAATGAAAGTTTAGAATTTTCCCACATAGTTCTAGGCATATCGCTTAAGCGTTTGGAAGTATTGACTTATTAGGTTTCCATTTGTCATTGAAATAGAGAAACAAAATGTCAAAGTGAATAATGGGTCATTAAGATTTAGCGCTGAAGTTGTCTATGGTCGTCTTTTAAACTTAATAGCATTTATAAATTATAACTTTCATTTCTTGGAATGAATAGATTATATTATTTCAATAGAACATTTAATTTTTAACTAAAAAAAGGTAGGTAAAATCTAAGTAGAATTCAATTGTCCAATAATGTCTTAAAAACTTCTAAATATGAATATTTAAGCATTGTACCAAGTATTTGAATTTGGTCAAGTGTTGTAAAATGAAATTACGGTCAGTTTCGACATGGATTTTAAGCATATGTCATTACTTGAAGTTGAGATTCGCTGTCATCATCTCGTCAAATAATACTTATGACCAAAAATAGTAACATCTTTAAAAATTAATTCGAATATTCAATTTCAATTTAAATACCACAGTTAAATTGCTCCCTTCAGACATTTCGAAGAACAGTGGTCTGTGACATCTTAAGCATCAACCAATTGACTTCGAGAATGGATCACTAAAAATCTTATCAACAATATTTATGTATATATTTACATATGGCAATACTTTGTCTGTATTCTAAGTCACGTACCGTCTATTTTAAATTAAGAAATAGTCAACATTACATCATAATTCTAAATTCATTTACATAAAAAAGTGTATTTAATTTCTCTGAGATAAACTGAGCATTAGGATGGTGAAAAAGAAGTCTACTTCTCAAAAGCGCGAATCTCCAGCAGCCAAACGACAAAAGCCCCCTATTGACGCGGCATACCTATTTAAGCATCTCAAGAAAGAGTGTAAGAGGAAAGTAGAGCCTACTGCCGCAATCTTCATGGAAGGTGTCCTGCAATATCTTGGAGCCGAAGTTATAGAATTGAGTCATCAGGCTGCATTGAATCGTCAGCAAGGAACCGATTCAAAACAAGCTGTTACAATCACTGCGCAGGATATCAAGGCAGCGATTGAAAGCGACGAGGAATTGCAGTTTTTAATTAAAGTGGAGCAGCCAAAACTGGAAAAACGCAAATCATCAAAATCAAAACAAATCGCCGTCGTGTCCCTTTGACTTGAAAATTGTCTATAAATGACTATTGCTCCCGATTTCATGATTGGAAAATGTTTCTACTTAACATAAAATGATGTTTTAAAATTTTTGTTCCATTCTTAAGTTTCCATTGCTCGTTACTAAGTAAGAAAGTCGAGTTAAAGTAACAACTAGAAAATGGTTATCAAACATGAGTTGAATTGGCGACTAAAATTTCAAATCTTGGTATGCTACTAATTACTATGTATTAAAATTAGGGATGGAACGGATATCCGGCAAATATCCGATATCCGGCATATCCGGTTGATTTTTCAATATCCGAAACCCCGTCGGATATCCGATTTGAAATACCGAACATCCGATAATTTCATTCGGATATCCGGCTATATATCCGGCCACCAGGTATCCACAAGAAATAATTTTTTGCAAAAAATAATGATCTTTTTCGGACAAAGGGACACCGCATCCTACACTTTTTTTTCTTGGCCATAAATTGCAGTCAAGCTAGAAAACGAAAAAGTTCCTTCGTGAGAACTATGCTTTCGCTGTATTATTGGTGACGAGTTGATAAGCATAAACCATTCCTCCAATATTTTTCCATACACATCCTTCATACGTGTTTTGCAATATGTTCTTTTCATTCCAAGTTTATGATCTGATTAATTCCAGATGTTATATTTGAATGCTTCTCCGTAAAACACCAACCGAAATACTAATAAATAGTACTTTTTTTCCATAACATAAGTTATAAGAGTGTTAGTTATTATCACTTCCTCCTTTTTTTCTGACATTTGCTAGCGAGTAAAAAGCAATAAATAGCCAATGCTCACTCCACAATGCTTTTTTTTTTCTATCGACGATAATACCCTACCCCTTTTTATGCTGTGAATGGTATGGTCTAATTTCTGATTTTTCATTGGCAGAAGTTGAAAGCTGGTATATTTTTTCTGACGTAAAATGAAGTATTGTAATTTTTAGGTCTTTAACACAGCGCCACAATGTGGAATTATATTTAGCTCTCTAGAATGTCTTGAATCATAGTTTTCTCCAATTACAATCCAATTTATAATTTTTAATAATGGCTCATTTAAAATCACCCATTTGGAAGTATTTTAAAATTAATGGAAATGACGAAAGCAAAGCCCTATGTGTTACTTGCTCCACAGAATCGTTTAAAAAATATATTGTGCGCGGCAAAAGCCCAAAATCCTTTTCCACAAAATCCTTATGGAACCATTTAATAAGTGTGCATAAGGAAATTCACAAAAGCTTAAAAGACTCACTAAATGCATCAAATATTGATGAACAAGAAAAAACAATTCATCGAAACAAGAAATGCACGCAGACAACATTGGAATTGACATTATTTGTACCAAAATTGTGGAGTTTAGATGATTCTAAAGCAAAAGCCTTGACCAGAAAAATATGTAAGTACTAATTTTGTTTGTTTATATTAAATATATATTTTAAATATGGTATAACATAATGTTGATGAATTTTGGGTTCGAAATTTTTTAAGTTTATATTTAAAGACGGAATATTCCGATAGATCCAATTTAAGTTTTCTACGAGATTTCTTTAAATCCGTAATGTTTTAGGTGCATTACAAAAAAAAAATAGACTTCAATTTCATAAAATATTTAAAATAAATCTTTTGTTATTAATAAATGCATCCGGTATAATTTTGTAATCATTTATCAATTATAAACAATGCATGAAGTAAATTGGAAGTAGCTATATTTTGCACTTCAACATTGTAAAAAATGTTTTTAATATAATTTTAGGTAAGTTAATGGCTCTTGATGCTGAACCATTTTTCATTGTGAATAGAGAAGGCTTTGTTCAGTTAATAAAGTACCTAGCTCCTCGTTATCCGCTTCGAAGTAGAAATTATTTTCGTGATAAAGCCCTGCCAGAACTATATGAAAAACTAAAAGTATCAATATTACAAGATATAAAATCAGCAACAAAGATCTCTTTCACTCCATCAACTAAAGTTTAAATAAAAAAAATTAAGTCTGTGGAGCAACAGCCCGTGTGGATCAAGGCCTGCTGGGCCCAGCTCAGCTTTCTTGACTGTGGCATTTGTGTGTCACATAGCAGATGTTCCGGTCAGATGGTCATTCTGACGCCGAACCCCAGTGTTTAGTTCCCAAGCATCCATGGTCCTCCTCAGTTTATTTCTTTCAGGTATAAACAGCTAAAGTCAACCTTGCCCAGTCCGCGAATCAAACCATGGACCTGTGGCATGCAGGGCGGTGCGCTAACCACTAATTATAATTTACTTGATACTTCATATCATGACCATTTTTTTTCGTATAGCATATCGTATAACTATCGTTTTTAGTATATAGACCGAATATCCGGCCGGATATCCGGTGAAATCCGTTTCGGATATCCGTATCCGGTAGACATGGTACCCCGGATATCCGAAATCCGGTATCTGGCAAAACTCACATCCGTTCCATCCCTAATTAAAATACGATGTCTAAAAGTTTTTTTACGATATACTAAAATATCTATGTAAAATATAAATAAAATTGGTAAATTACTAGTTTATGTGTATGGGTTGGCGAGATTTTGAAAACTTGACGACAAGGGCAAAACGTCCTTAGAAAATTATTATATTGTTGCTTTGTACGGGTTCAAAAGATTTGACTCCAAAGCAGATCAAAACTTGCAGAAATTTATTCCAAAATAACTCTTCACAGTTCTCTTACAAATCCAGAACTTCTCGTTCTAGTAGACACAATATAGCTCTTTTTCACCTCAATAGAGCACAAAACAGCAGTTAAAAACTTGACAAACAACTGCTAAATCGCCGCAAAAGACAATGCAAAACAGTTCGCTTTAGAATGCTCAGTATCTCCAGTCAACTAACTCAGTGACTCAAGTCAGGAATACAGCTCTCACAATGAACGTTGAGAGACAACTTAACTAACCCTACTCACGGCCGTCCTTATATAGGAGTGGGGAACTTCCGTGAATATTCCAGATAGACATTTGGAGAACTTTCCAGATTGTAGTCGAAAAGTCCTTATACATGTACATGGGATACATGTACCCATACATGTACCGAAAATGTCGCCAAATGGTCGCCAAGTTTGGCGACAAAAATTAGTCGCCAAAACCGTCGCCAACTTGGCTCTATCTCGCCAATTTGGCGAGATTCCCATTACCATAATGTTAAATGCCCTGCCCCTTGAAACTCGCTTCCCAGAGTTACCTCTGTAAAACCCGTTATCAAGCATTGATATGCTCACTGCAGGGAAACAAACCATTGCATTGCCTTATGCGAAATGTACAGAAATTTATCTATATACAAAATTAGCACTACGAAATATTTACAAATATACAAAAATTCGTAACATTGCCCCCCTCCCAAGGACTGCACGTCCAGTGCAGTACAGTTCCCGGAAAGGAAGGCTTACTTTCAAAGCAATGGCATTACTGAACTATAAAATTTACTAATTTAAAGACAGAAAGACAGAAACATTACTGAATAAATAAATAAATAAATAATTAAATAAACAATTAAACTTAAAAATTTATATACACATGTGACCATGGTCTCAATGACTATATACACTTTATACATAAGGGGGATTACAAACTATGGGGATTACAAACTATGGACATAGTAAGGGGCTAACCTGTCGTAATGAACGACTCTAGGTTTAGAATTTGGTGACTTACGTATTCGGACCACGACATCATTCAGCCGGTTGAGGACTGAGTAAGGACCATCCCAGTGGGACTGAAGTTTGGGAGATAGTCCTTTTTGTCGTTTCGGGTTCCAGAACCAAACCTTGTCACCTTCGTGGAATTGATGTCCTGTAGCCTTCGTGTCGTATCTGGTCTTCATCTTATCCGTCGCCAAGTGGATTCGCTCTCGGGCAAAATTGTGCACATCTTCAAACCGTGCCTGAAGATCCTCGACGTATTCCTCTGGCGATGAAGGTGCATCCGGAGGGCGGCCAAACAACAGATCGCAAGGCAGACGAAGGTTACGACCGAAGAGCATCTGGGATGGCGAATAGCCGGTAGTCTCGTGGACAGCACTGCGATAGGCCAGAAGAAACAAAGGTAACTTCCGATCCCAGTCCTGTTGATTTCTCGAAACCATCAGTGAGAGGTTATTGAGGATGGTTCTGTTAAACCTCTCCACCATGCCATCCGATTGTGGGTGTAAAGGCGTCGTCTGTGTTTTGTCAATGCCAAGTAGATCACAAAGTCCTTTCATTACAGCAGAGGTAAAATTCCTTCCTTGATCAGAGTGTAACTGAAGAGGCACTCCAAATCTGGAAATCCAGCTCTGAACCATTACCTCTGCAACGGTGGTAGCCTCTTGATCAGGGATAGGATACGCTTCGGGCCACTTCGTAAAATAATTCATGACAACAAGGATGTATTTGTTGCCGTCAGCAGATCGTGGTAGTGGTCCCAAGATGTCAAACGCAATTCGTTCAAAAGGAGCTCCCACGTTGTAACGTTGCAGTTTTCCTCGACTGCGTTTCTTCGGTCCTTTCCGGGCTGCACAGGCATCACATGATCGGCACCACTTCTCCACGTCAGCCCTCGCCTTACTCCAGTAGAACCGCTCTCAAACTCTTTGCAACGTCTTCATTACTCCGAAGTGGCCTCCAGTTGGACTACTATGAAGTTCTTTAAGAACGTCTGGGACTCGGGATCTTGGAAGCAATAGCTGCCATCGGGATGTCTTTCCGTCATCAGATTCAAACTTCCGGAACAGCACGCAGTTTCGAATATGGAGGGAGTCCCAGAGGTCCCAATATTGCTTCGTCGTAGGACTAAAGATGGAAATGTCCTGCCAAGTAGGTGTCGCATTCGAAGACTCCTTTAAATCGATTATTGGCTTGATGTCAGGATCTCCCAATTGGTCTTTTCTGACTTTTCCGTCACTCCACTGGTCTGGATCCGATGATGTTGAAGATGTTATTTGGCGTATTACCGGATTGATCAGCCCATAACTCGCTTCAACCCTGGAACAGTATCGGCAGCTCTCTGGGCAGGATCTCCTAGACAGGGCGTCTGTATTTCCATGTGACGATCCTTTCCGATGACGGATATCGATGTCATACTCTTGGAGTCTCTCTATCCATCTGGCTATCTGACCTTCAGGATTCTTGAAATTTAGAAGCCAGGTCAACGATGCATGATCCGTACGGAGCAGGAATTTTCTACCGTAGACGTAATGATGGAAATGCTCTACGGCTTTAATTATGGCGAGCAACTCTTTCCTGGTGACACAGTAATTCCTCTCCGGTTTAGATAGGCACTTGCTCCAATATGCTACAACTCGTTCTTGGCCGTCTATTTCTTGGGACAAAACAGCACCGACACTCTCGTTGGTCGCGTCCGTGTCAAGAATGAATTGTTTATCGGGCTGAGGATACGTCAGGATAGGTGCAGATGTTAAAGCCTCCTTCAGTTGGTCAAATGCATCCTCACAGTCTTTCGTCCACAAGAATTTTTGCTTGCTCTCTGTCAGTCTGTGAAGGGGTCTTGCGATGTAAGAAAAGTCCTTCACGAATCGTCTATAGTAGGTGCAAAGCCCCAGGAAACTCCTTAATTGATGTACATCTTTGGGGCGTCTCCACTCTTTAACTGCCGACACTTTTTCTGGATCTGTGCGTACACCCTCGGCAGAGATGACATGTCCGAGGTAGGTCACTTCATGTCGGAATAACTTGCATTTTGCCGGACTTAACGTCAGGATGGCGTCTTTTAATGTCCGCAGCACCTTCCTAAAATTTTCAAGATGTTCCTCGAAACTTCGCCCCACGATAATGATGTCATCGAGGTAAACGAGACAGACTTCGTAGGAAATACCTCTTAGCACTGTTTCCATGTGGCGTTAAAATGTTGCTGGAGCATTGCATAATCCAAATGGCATCACTTTGAACTGCCAAAGTCCTTGTCCGGTTGTGAATGCTGTCTTCTCTTCATCATCAGGGTGTATCTCAACCTGCCAATATCCATTCTTTAAGTCTAGTGTTGAAAACCACTTGTTTCCAGAAAGAATGTCCAGAGTGTCATCAATTCTGGGAAAAGGGTAGCTGTCCTTCTTCGTGACATCGTTCAACCTCCGATAATCGACGCAAAATCTAGTTGAACCATCCTTCTTCCGAACCAGGACGATGGGAGAGGCCCAAGGGCTGGCTGAAGGTTCAATCACGTCGCTATCTTGCATTTCTTTTAGAAGACTTCCTACCTCTTCCTGTTTGGCAAACGGTAGTCGTCTTGGGTGTTGCTTGATAGGTGGGTGGTCTCCTGTATCAATTCTATGCTGCGTCAAACTTGTTCGTCCGACATCCGAGGATGTGCGGGAAAAGACATCTTGGAATTCTTGGATGACCAGTTGTGCAGCACTTCTTTCTTTGTTGTTTAACGGTGTATTCTGCAGAAGCTCTGATGTTAAGATCTCTGAAGACACAGTAACTGGAGAATTGGTAATTCGATTTATGCAAGTTACTGGAGTACAGGTGGCTAACACTTCGCCTTTCTTTATGACTTTCGCTTTATCACTCACATTGGCAACCCTCACAGGTATGGCAGTCCTTGAAAGGTCGACGAGAGTTGTAGCCACCAGTACTCTTTTGGGGCTGTTGAGGTTTTCAGGGTATTCCATTATGCCATATCGGAAACTTTTATCTTCAGCTATGTATTCAGGAAGTAATAATTCTGTTCTTGTGGGTAATGTGATGTCATTTTGAGCTATTATTTGATGTACGGATTTAGCTTCACTATCTTTGATTCCAAATAATGCTATGTCTTCGGAAACTGAATGCAGCTCATTGTTTTTAAAGTCTAAGGAAAAATTATATTTCCTTATAAAGTCCAGTCCGAGTATACAAGGGTCCATAATGTCCGCCACATATGCTGTGTGATGATAAGAAGCACTCCCGAACGTGATGTTGATGTTCATTTTTCCATGGATGTTGATTTTATCGCCTGGCACAGTTTGGAGGGTAACGCAGGGCGGCGTCCAGATTGTCTTCCATCCAGTTGTTGAGCCAAATCTTTCCGGATGATGGTCACATTGGCTCCAGTATCGATGATCATATTGCAGGGAACTCCATTCACGTGTCCCATGATGAAGAGTCCATTACTGCCGCCACTCATTGCAGAAATTTGTAGAGCTCTAAGATGGGGCTTCTCAACAACTGGCAACCTCCGCCCCGCGAGATGGCTTCCATCCTCCTTGTGGGAGTGGTCTTAGCTCCAGTGTCTTGTCGGGATCGGCAGTTTCTCCGTATGTGGCCCTCGCCTCCTCAGTTCCAGCACTTCAGGCTCTGCTTCTTTTCCGGGATATTTCGTCTCAAATTATTTATCTGTCTTATCAATTCATCCATGCAAGCAGCAATTGGGTGTTCTGGCTCCTGGATAGTAGCATCCCTGATAGGATGGCGTTCTCTACGGGTTGCTTGCTGGGCTGCCTCGTACTTCATAGCAAACACTAAAGCACTTTTTAAATCCTTGACATCTGCCATTCGTAGGGCCTTCTGTATCTCTACATCCCTGATGCCATCGACGAAGTACTGTAGAGACAGGATTTCTCTCGTTTCAGAGGGGCAATCCGAAAAGGCGAGATGGGAGAGCCTTTCAACATCCGTGGCGAGCTCCTGGAGTGTTTCGGTAGGCTTCTGTTGGCGAGATTTCAACTGCAGCCTGCTGTAGTCTTTCACACATTTTTCGCCAAACCGCAATTCTAATGCACTTGAGAGTGCGTTGATGTCCAAGCGTTGCTCTTCGGAAAGCGTTTGTAGTATATCTGCAGCTTCAGCTTGCAGAGATGCAGCTAACTGGCAGGCTTTCGTCACGGAGTCCCATCCGTTGGCGTTGGCAACAATTGTGAATTGAGTTTTATACACTTTCCAGGAAGATTTTCCATCGTAAGTCGAAAGCTTGATTGAAGGTCGGGAGGTGACTGGTACACATCTCAAATCTTCCGAAAGAGTTCTGCTCGACAGTCTCTTCTCTAACATTTGGTCTATCTTTTCTTCTATCTCACCAACATTTTCTTCTAAATTCTTCTTTTCTAGAATCTCTCTCTTTCTCTCCAAATCATTAAACTTGACTTCTACATTCTCGACTTTCCCTTCTAAACTATTGCGCCGACCAAACGGTATAGTGGTTAGCGTGCTAGCTTCTAGACCGCGAGGTTGCGGGTTCGAGTCCCGTGTTGGCATGGGTGTTTGTAAATGTATGTTGGTTTGTTAAATGACGAAATGTTTCGGCGCATTATAGCCCTCGTGTTGCTGACGGCGCCAGATAATCTGAATACAACCAACAATCTAAACTATTGCATTTCTTTTCGACATTCTCGAATTTCTCTCCAAATTTGTCTTCGATTTGTTTCACGCTTTCTTCTATAGTTGCTAAAAGACTATTCTTTAATTCCTCCTGTCCGGCAGAGATCGTAGAAATATTCTTTTGCATTTCCTCCTGGCCCGCTTTCATTTGTTCTTGACTCGCTTTCATTTCTTCCTGCCCTTTGGACATTTTCTTCTCCATCTCTTCTTGGCTTTTCTTCATCTCTTCTTGGCTTTTCTTCATCTCTTTCTGCCCTTTGGACATTTTCTTCTCCATTTTTTGCATGAAAGCAAAAAGCTGTTGAAATTTTTCATCTTGTTCCGCCATTGCTCTGGTAATCGGCATCAAACCCAACTGCTGACACCAGTTGTTGCGTTGTAGGGGTTCGAAAGATTTGACGCCAAAGCAGATCAAAACTTGCAGAAATTTATTCCAAAATAACTCTTCACAGTTCTCTTACAGCTCCAGAACTTCTCGTTCTAGTAGACACAATACAGCTCTTTTTCACCTCAATAGAGCACAAAACAGCAGTTAAAAACTTGACAAACAACTGCTAAATCGCCGCAAAAGACAATGCAAAACAGTTTGCTTTAGAATGCTTAGTATCTCTAGTCAACTAACTCAGTGACTCAAGTCAGGAATACAGCTCTCACAATGAACGTTGAGAGACAACTTAACTAACCCTACTCACGGCCGTCCTTATATAGGAGTGGGGAACTTCCGTGAATATTCCAGATAGACATTTGGAGAACTTTCCAGATTGCTGTCGAAAAGTCCTTATACATGTACATGGGATACATGTACCGAAAATGTCGCCAAATGGTCGCCATTTCTCGCCAAATTTGGTGACAAAAACTAGTCGCCAAAACCGTCGCCAACTTGGCTCTATCTCGCCAATTTGGCGAGATTCCCATTACCATAATGTTAAATGCCCTGCCCCTTGAAACTCGCTTCCCTGAGTTACCTCTGTAAAACCCGTTATCAAGCATTGATATGCTCACTGCAGGGAAACAAACCATTGCATTGCCTTATGCGAAATGTACAGAAATTTATCTATATACAAAATTAGCACTACGAAATATTTACAAATATACAAAAATTCGTAACATTATGGAAATAATTATTTAATGAAATTCAAACCAGCGTAGGATTTGAAGTCGAAACATTCCGCATCATATAATTCAATCCGTTTGAAGATCTATAGCTTAGTTAGGTCTGGACGTTTTGGCATCTAAGCCCTCCTAGGCATTCCAATTAGGATTGCCATAAAATCAATGATGCGCATGCGTGATAGAAAAGGGTTGCTAAATGTGGAGCTTTATCGTCTACAAAAAGGCGCCAAATTGGCTTTGCAATATTTACCCGTCAACTAGGAATAGACCACAAAACTTATTCTGATACTCATATCTTACATTTACAATTGAAAATACACTAACTGGTTGTGATATAGTGTTCTAAATGTGACTAACGCAATTCAACTACCATTTTTGCAGTCTTTCAATAGAAAGTTCTTTCGCAGTTCTTTCAAACTGAAATGTTTAAAATAGAAATGTAATACAATGAGAGGGCATACTTAGTTCTGGATCAAAAAAACGTTTGGGCTTGAATGTGATCAGTCCATCAATGTGTCCAAGCTTAATATTTCCAGCCAAATACACTAATTATGCAGACTGTTATTTATTAGTTTTAAGGTCTGGAAGAGATAAAAGTTTATATAAATTTCAACCTGAAGCTCCAACTGCAAGTGCTGATAAAAATCTTTAGCCCGATTATATATTAACTCTTTTTTATAAAACAGTCTGAAAATAAATCTCTTTTTCCAAATAAAATCCTTGCAGAACTGAATTGTATATTGCTTTTGTTCATTCCGAATGAAAGTAAAGTAATATGGTAATGCTTTTACTATTTCTGAAATTTACGGGGTAAAATAATGAAATTGAAATATTTTTCCTATATTTAACAGTCTCCTCAATCATAGTAACAATTCGGTACTTATTTTGAATCCTGTCAACCGTTTGAGAACTTTTTGTTATCGACTGAAAGTTCGAACTGCCTGGCTTCGAACTAGTACCCTTGAGATTTTGTTCATCCTTTTGTTCCATCGTCAAAATTAGTTGTTCCCTAATTATAATTAGTAACCAATAGCACTTGAAGACCCACCTTCAAGAAGTCACCTCTATCCAATCTCCATGATGCTGTAGATTAGGTCCTGATCTCCTGAACCTGGGACTGTCATCCCTTGGATAAAATCTCTCCAGCAAGTCAAGTTGCATTGCTGGCGTTGCATTTAGGATAGGTCCATACTCGACTCCCCTTCCCCAAAACATTTAAAAATTGTGATTGTGTAATCACACTATCACAGTGAACATATACGGCAATGGGCAAGCAGATGGACTAGCCAAGGAGATCTGTAGTCAAACTAATCCTTCCTTTTCAACCCTTACCTTTTTAGAACATCAATCCATAGTTAATTCTGAAATTTCGAAGGAGTGCCATCATTGGAATGCAGGCAAAGAGCTTAGCTCTTCGTTCGTTCTCAATTGTGACAGAGCCTCTCGAACTGCAATATCCAGACTTGCAAGCAGTCATACAAAAAGTCTCTCGTTTTTCGAAGGCAGAAGGATCTCTGCTCTAAAAGTCAAGCTCAGCAGGCTTCTCTTGAACACATCCTGGACTGCCAGAGAGGACATACTCTCTCTCTCCCCCCCCCCCCTTCTAGTCCTCGACTTCCATAGGGTCAACGGTCTAATGGACCTTAGCTGGAGGATAAGCCACAACAACAACAACAATAACATCAATAACCGTATCAAAATTCAACCCATTCTCCTTTGTAGCAAGAGGTAAGTTAAGTTGGTAGTTTATTTATTGCTGGGCGTCTTTCAACATTTTTCTATGCAATACTTGACACAGCACCAGTTATTCTGTCTTTAAAAGTTTCAATATTACTTTGTGCGGTGGCAAACACTCTTTTCTTGATCCTGAAATTTGAAGTTCAGGATAATAGAAGCTGTGTCATGCATTGGAAAGAAAATGTTATAGTATACCCAGCATAACTGATAGTACAACTTAATATACCTCTAGCTGCAAAGGGGCCTCACATTAAATTGCTTATCGTTATAAGACGAATAACAAAAAACGTAAATATTGAGTCTACCATTTCCAAAATAACATATTTTGATCAATATAATTGGTTTCACGCCATATTTTTCCTTTTCATCCTTTACACAATGAACAATTTTAATTAGAATATATATGTAAATAAAAGTTACTCATATTGTGTAGGTTATTCTTATTGTATATGTTTTATAATAGACTAGCAGAATACCCGTGCTTCGCTACGAAATTTTTACATGTGCAATATTTTAGCCAGCTATGAGACCCCGCGTTGCGGAAATCCGTCATTGGTGTAAAGGCCCCAATTTTTAGCGCTTCACTCGCAGGAAGGTTCATCGCAACGCAAAATTGAGGTAGCTTCGCTAGCTGAAAAAGTAATTGACAAATAAGTACAGGCTTATTTAACTCGTTGAAAAGTTCATTGCTATGCAAACATGAGTTCGCTTTGTTCGATGAAAGGTTCATTGCTGCGTAAGCATAAGGTTTCTTCACACACTAAAAACTAACTGCTACGTAAAGCCTTAATATTGGAAGCCCCTCCCTTGTCGAGAAACAATGAAAATATTCCCCGTTAATAACTATAATACAACACCCCTTTAAGAATATTTTAACGCGTAATGTTTGTAAAAAGCAAAATTAGAAGGTCAAAACTACTTATGTTGAAGCTTTCAGACCTCTAGGCCTATTAGAAATTGCTTTTAATGAAAATATTATTTGAAAATTCATTAAAAAACAAATGAAAATTTTAACGTTCTTTTTGTCAAAAATCCAATTAGAAGGCCAAACCTATTTGTGTTGAAAATTTCAGAAATGTAGCCCAGTTAGAAATCGTTTTGTAAAATATTTGTTAATTAATTAATTAAAAAAACAAATAAAATTTCGAAATTCTGTTTTTCAAAAGTCCAATTTAAAGGCCAAAACTACTTATGTTGAAAATTTCTGAGCTGTAGCCCTATTAGAAATCGTTTTGTAAAATATATATTAATTAATTAAAAAAATTAATTAAAATGGAACTAAATAAAAATTTAAAATTCTGTTTTTTAAAAGACCAATTAGAAGGCCAAAACTACTTATGTTGAAAATTTCAGAACTGTTGCCCTATTAAAAGTCGTTTTGTAATTTTTTTTTAATTAATTAAGAAAATTAATTAAAAAATAAGTAATAAAAATTTTAACATTCTGTTTTTCAAAAGTCCAATTAGAAGGCTAAAACTACTTATGTTGAAAATTTCGAAGCTGTATCTCTATTTGAAGTCACTTAAAAAATAAATTAATTAAAAAATTAATTAGAAAAGAACTAAATAAAATTTTAACATTCTGTTTGACATACATAAAATTAGAAAGCCAAAACTTCTTATGTTGAAAATTTCAGAGCTCTATTCCAATTTTAAGTGAGTTTCTATAGATCCACAGACAGACACACAGCTTGTTTTATTATTATAGATGTCCGCTTTCGTAATTCAATAAAAAAACAGTTATCGAAAACTTAGTTCAAATATAACAAACAAAACACAGCGCTGTTTTTACAATGAAGGGTACCACCAAAAGTTACTTTTTGGTATTTGGAATGTTTCATTAATAGAACAGAAACACATTTTCTGAGTAAGATAATATCTTTTCACTCGAAAAAACTGCGTAGTTAGAGTGCTAATGGTAAAAGTTAGGCTATTAAACAAATAAAAAAAAAAAAAAAATGTTGAATATAAATAGTTTTTGGAAGGAATGCTAGTTTAAAAGCTTCTTAGAACAGCTATATATTACAGGTAAAAACGGAGGAAATTGAAACTGATATAATATGTTTTTTAATTATATATTTCAATTTTACCACGGAGAACACAAATTAAACTTTGGAAATTGAATTCGTATCTGTTCTTAAAATATAATAAGATTTTAATTTTTAAAGTGAGAGGCAATTTTCAATATATTCAATTTGATTTGAAGCCCCAATGTGAACCCATGAAGAAGAATCTTTTTACAGAATAATTAAAATTAAAATCATGTGGGTTAAATAAAAATAACATTTATTGCCCATTTCCTTATTTTAGCTACAATTTAGTGTGGAACAACGTGTGGAAATAACAAAAACAGCAATTCTGTACAGCTGCAAATTATATTTACCTAAAAATTTTCAAGAAAAATTAATAATGATATATAAATTGTTTTTTAAAACATGAATTAATTAATCATATAAGTACATGAAATTTATTGTAACTTTCAATTACACTTAATACTGGTCACTGCATTGAAATTTGTCAATTTGTCATGACTTGGTGTAATTTACTTTTTCGTCTTAAAAAAAAAAAAAAAAAAACTCCCCTGAAACAGAGAAATTTGAAATATGTTTTTCAATAAACATTATTTTATCCTGTTTACTTTCAATTTTGCATTTCTCCATGGTTTTAGAACATCCTGACTTCGAATGTGTTGAATAAAAATGTCTGTCCGTGTGAATGTTCACATTTGGTGTACAGATTAATGACCATGAAACCCTTGAAATATCAGCTATGTACACAAAAAATATATTGAAAACTCTCTTCTTTTTTTTCCTTTCTTTTTTTTTTTTCTTCTTTTTTTAATTATTTGTTTTTATTTACATTATTGAAAAAGTTTGATAAAAAAAAAAAATTGCTTAAGCAGTGTTAATAGCTGGTTTTCCAAAAGGTCATGGCCGACCAAACGGTTTAGTGGTTAGCGTGCTAGCTTCTAGACCGCGAGGTTGCGGGTTCGAGTCCCGTGTTAGGCATGGGTGTTTGTAAATGTATGTTGGCTTGTATAATGACGAAGGTTTCGGGGCATTATAGTCCTAGTGTTACTGACGGCCCCAGATAATCTGAAAACAACCAACCAAAAGGTCATGCTATTGTTCTACTCATGTATGTATTTCCTTTTAGCAATATTTTTTTTAATTTTTTTTCTTTCTTTCTTTTTTGTCGTCAATTTTTTTTTAAATAAAACCTTATCTGCGTCTAAGGTATGCAGCTTTAAAATAATCACTAATTGTTAAGAATCCAGTGAAATGAATAAAACATAATTAATTTTCCGCACAAAATCACACAAAGATAAATGGCAGCCCAAGCAATTCCAAGTTAATATAAATTCTTCCCTTTTTATTTTTAACCTTATTTTTAAAATTTTTTTTTTTAAACAAAGTTAAAGTATAAGTAATAATTACTAGTACTAATCACTTTTAAGTTGAGAGGAAACGGCAAGTTAAGGTACCGCATCGAACATCATTCTAAATCTTTCATGGAATGTATTGAAATGCTAACAAATTTTGTACCAGTCTGTTGAAAGGAGAATGGCCAAAACTGTCCGAAAATCTTAGTTTGAATTAAATCCTATAAGCAACTGTGTCGTAACTTGCCGAATAATATTATATTTTATTTATATATTTATATAAGTATTTTTAACCCACTGACGGTCATGCACATATATAAAATATAAAATGAAATATTTTTTAAATATTTTTATTAGGATGATAATTTATAACACATCTAAAACAAAGTAAATAAAAATAATTAAAAAAAAGAAAAAAAAACTTTATATTTGAATTAGAAATATAATTTAAAAATTATTCCAGAGCAAAAAAACTGTAGAATTTCGCCCATTCCTTTAACCGTTAGTGGGTTTTAAAGTATAAGTAGTGAAGTATAAGGTTTCTGTGACCCAGTCGTCATGTAGTCTATTGTCCATTACCTCACTTTTCTGGGATAAAATATTTGCATCTTTGTAAAATGACCCATAATTTCTACAAAAATTTCATAATGATATTCGATGAGGTACCCAAACTTGCAATCCCTTCTAGAACTACTAGAAAATATCTGTTAAAGAACGATCCTGCATCTAAATAGTTTTGGTTTTTAAAAGGTACTGAATTGTTCTACACTAAATATGATTATGCCTTTAGTAAACTACATCTTTCTCCGAAACAGGTGAACATTCCTCTGGACCTTCGCTATGAGCCTACCTCCATGGAGACCTTCCCCGAACTCGGAACCGGCTTCACAGTAGTAAACGCTCGCCTTCCAACCAACACAGAAGGGACTATTCCTGGTTTATGGGACGTCCACCAATGCATGGAGGACTTGAAAGGTTCCTGCGACCCAGTCGTCATGTACTCCCTTGTCCATTACCTCACGACACTTCTCCCACAGTGCCTTTGCCAGTGGTTGGTGAGGACTGTCCTCCGCAGTGCCAGCCTGTCCTTCTGTAGCCTTCCTGGACCCGAGAGGCATGTGATGCTGGCATCCTGCAGGCTGAAGTCTGTTACTTTCTGGATGAACTCGCATCCGGACGTGCCCGTTGCCTTCTGTGTGTTTTCGTATGCTGGGAATTTTTATGTTGGAGTGTCGGCCGACACTGGGACGATTGCTTCACCGAAGGTGCTGGTGAAGGGATTTACGACGCATGTAAGCAGTGTAGTGAACGCTTTTTAGCTTGAAGTTTGTATCGTAATTGAGTAATGTTGATTTCGGCAATCTGAAATAAGATAAGTGGGGAATATTTTTGAATAAAAAGAGGGTGGATTGATTTAAGGTTTATTTTACTGGGGTGATTTGCTGTTAGGATTGAGGTTTTTTTTTTCGGAAATATGTAGAGAGAAATGTAGAGTCAATTTTCTGTCTTATGAAGTTTTAGAAATTGATTGTAACGGAGTAGTTGGTAAGTATAGTTATACAGAAATGAGATTTTACTCGCAATTGCACGAACGAATTATTTGTATGATCACAAGTGAGGAAGTAAAATTAAAAATTTAGAGTTATGTTTAATAGTATTAATTAAAAGCAATTTCTATTAACATTAGATATGAAATAACTAAATTTTAATATAAAACATTTTCTTCATCTATTCATCATTTGAAGGTAGTTCTTGATATTTTACAATAAAAATTAAATTTCATTTTATGACCACCTGAAATTTGGATAAGTCATGAAAAGAATAAAATGAAATGGTTTAGTTAAACAATTGATGCTTAATAGACAGGTAAATTTAAAAAAGATAATAGTATTAGTATCTACACTAAACTAATGTATTAAAAATCCGATTCAAAAACCCTGTTCGTGTGTTGGGGAGAAGGGGGCAGCATTACAATGCCAATCTACAAATGTTACAAACACATGAGATAACTTAAATGAAAAATCTTTAATTGATTTTTCATTAAAAAAAAATCAATGGGAAAAATCAATGACCAGAAGATCAGGAAATATCGATTGTAAGTTAATATTTGAAAATTGTTAGTGCTAATAAGTTAATATTAGAAACAAGTATTATACATCAATTTAAAGGTCCCGATTAGTATAACCTTAAATTCAAACGAAAAAGTGCTTTCAAAGTAACTCTTTGAAAAGTTCACATCTTGGCTGCTAATAAAAGAGATCGTGCTAGAAGTTGGACAAGACTCTTCCAGTTTGTCACTAATATCGCTAAATTGGCAAAGTTTTCAATTAAATAAAAATCCAAATTAACATGGTTTTTGTTATATACTATCAACCTTAACAGAGGAAAATTTCAGTCATTAAATGTCGCCAAATTGCACATGAATTTTAAAAGAGCCTGATGTACAGCAATAGAAACGTGCATCAGCAACAGTTGCTGTCTTTAGTCAACTTGTATATGAACAAAACTTTCTTCAAACATTTGAGTATAATTTGAGTATTTAATTTATAATTTGATTTGAAGGTTTTATATAGGTATTTTTTTACTTTAAATAATTGTACCTATTATATTTTTACATTTTGTGCTTCAGTAAAATTTGCAAAAATTTCATTAGTATTTGTATTTTTTACAAAAATACAAATGCCATACTAATTTGACGTTTTAATAATCAAATAAAAAGCCTCGTATATTGAGATATTTACAAATAGAAATTTTGATTTTAGATAATCCATTGCAAATTAAAAACTGTATATTGGATGATATTTTACGTAGTAATTACTCAATCTATTAAACAAGGTTGTCTTGAATATAATTAAATTTAATTAGATATATTTTATTAATGCTAAATCTAAATTTTCATACGCATTTGTACGTTTGACACCTTAAAAATAAACAAAATATGTATTAATGTATACCGAAGAATTTTGAACGATAAATATAATTATTTTGAATGCTAATTAGAGAAGTATTAATAATTTATTAATAATTATTATTGCAGATTTTTTTTCCTAATGGCCAATTTCAAAATACAGATTTTTTTAATTAATTCAATCAGGAAACTATTTGTAAATCAGCTTTCGTTTCTTTCTTTGTAATGCAAAAATATTCGTAATTATTGAGATCACATTTTTGAGGTTTGACTGAAAAAAATTTGTTTTAAAAATATTTTTTTTTTTTTTTAATATTTCATTTTAATATTTAATTACATATTATATTAGATACATTTCTGATTTTAGACTGTGGTTTTTGTATTCTGCAATTGTTTAAAAAAATCTTTATGAAAACTTTACATTATTAATTATTTTAAAACACGGAAGTAAGTCATTGACGTTCACAAAAAATTATTTCTGGAAAGCAAAGCCAAACACAACTCTTTAATCCTAAAAAACATTTTCATCGTTTTTCGTCAATTCCAGAAAAAACTAAAAAAAAAAACTTCTTCAATAAGCCAAATCCTTTCCAGGTGTCTTCTTTTTTATACGATCCTTACGAACCATAAGCGTTTCTTTTCTTCTTCATTGTATGAAAAAATACAGAAAATAAACCTTTTATCTTCTTTTCTCTCTCTTTGAAGTTGGATCGGATGTACAGCATAGTTGCGAAGCGAAAGATCCCAGAACAAGAAAGAAGAAGGAGCTCCTTCACTGCGGAAAGAAGAAGGGAAGAGATTTTCAAACCTTCCGTCAAAGAAGTAAGATTTTACTTTCTAGAATCTTTTCTATTGCTTATGGTTCGATGACCTATGAACTGCAAAGATACGATAAAAGGTAACTGATCCGGAATACGAATATAAACCTTTTCAGTTCTAAAACCTTAAATATATGGAACGCTCAAAGTTGAAACCCTATATATACTGATATAAAATATAAAAATACTTTAAACAGCGTAGGCAAACGAAGTAAACTGCGTAATAAAAAAAGAGAATAAAAGCTCAATTTTCCTTAGATTTTAATGTTTTCAATCTATCGTTAAAATGTCACAAAGCAGTTCTATTTGAGTGAATTAACTCGAATATCAAATACTTTTCTACCATTACGAGAAGCGTGCAAATTTAAGGCAGTCTTTACTTTAAAAGATGAAATAAACTTATTTTTGAAAAATAAACACTAATCATGTGGATTGGACATTTTACTGCTATTGGCCATTTTTCTACTGTGCCAATACTTTTATTTTTGTATGAAATTCTAAAGATTTATGATCTCAAAAACGTTTTTTTTTAATGGGGTTAGCAAATTAAAGCTTAAGAGAGTATCACCATTATAATGTGGATTTTTCACCAAGCCACCATTATTTCATTTTAATGGGGGCAGGTTTGAGACATTGAATTTTTACAATTTCATGAAAAAATCAAAAGTTTTGGTACAGTAGAAAAATGGTCTTTACCAGTAAAGTGATCGATTCTCATTCTAATTTTAAACATTTGTTGTACCTATAATTATACATATTTCTTAAAAAGACGTTAGAGTAAATGAATAACGTTCTTCCACTAATCAATTTTCTATAAAATGGTAGCAATCGCAACACCATTTCGTCACTATATTTATTATTATGATTGATATAAGATTCATATTGATATGCCCCGTACATTGCAATTTTTATACCTCTGTTCTTGAGGTAAACTGCTATATTGCTTTTTTTTTCAACTGATAATTTTGTTTTCTATATTTTTTCAATGGCATCGTTTAACTATAGATATAGCATAGCCGTGGATTACTTGATATTTCTATGTATTATTTTCATCTATCACCTTATTGAAATTATTTTATAAAATAGAGGAACACATTTTGGAAATTTTCCATAATAAATATTTAAAATTCTCTTAATGGTTTAGAAAAACTACTTTTTTAGTGTTAAATTTGAAGCCTACTCATAAATAATGTAAAAAGATTTTATGTAATTAAAATCTATGGCAAGTGCAAACATTATTTCTTTTTTAAGAAATAAATTGCATCCAAACGGATAGGATATTTTCAATTTATTGCCAATATAAAAGAGTCATGAATGAAACCATTTATGTGAAATAGTGAAAGTGAAACACATTCCATTCAAAGTTTCTAAAACAAAATTTAAAAAAGAACTTCAAGCTTTAAACAAGTTCAGTAAGAAAATATCATTTTCTAGCATGTGATGCACTTTTGAGAAGAGATACAGCTAGTTTTTATACTTCGATAATATTCACTAAGAAAATCAATAAAAACAAGCAAAAAACACAATGCATTGTGTGATACAAGTACGGCTTATTCGAGTCTAATCTTAACAAAGATATCTTTTTATAGGACTCCCATTGTACTAGGTTGTTTTCAATCTCGTAACTATATTGAATACTACATTGAAGTCTGTGTTTTTATTTATTTTTCCATTAGTACTTCTTGTATTCATACATCTTATGACGGGTTTTTACTATATGAAAAGACTAATGGTTTTCTTTTTGTGGTCTCAAGTAGAATTTTTTTATTCAAGCATTGTTCAATTTGTTATCTAACACTGTTGCAAGTAAAAGAATACCACAATTATTATATAAAGGCAAAAAAATTTGTATAGTATATTCCCTGTTATATTAAAAAAAAATGTTTACTTTTTATCCAAAAATAAAAGATTAAAGTATTTTTTTCATTAGTGGATAAATGAAACCGTAAAAAAATGCTTAGTAAAAAAAGATAATTTAAAAAAAAAAGTATTAGCAAACACATTAATTAGCGGGACGTAAATTAAAACAGGATTAATTTTAGATAATCGCCTTGCACTGTATGTACCGTTCTCTTTATGATATAATAAAAATGGTAAAGTGTAACATTTTTGCGTCTATAAATTTACCATACATTTTTTTTTTTTTTTAATCTTATTATGTAAACTTAAAAGTTTTTGAAATTCCCTTTAGCTAATTACAATACTTAACTGTACATTATTTCCATTATTAAACATATTTTCGAATTGTTATATGTATACATTGGATACTACTTTTTATTTATTAATTTAATTTTTATTTTGTTTAATGTTATATATTTTTTAATGTTAACTGACCTTACAACCATTTGAATATATTCGATAAAAAGTTTTTACATAAAAATTTGATTTCATAAAAGCCAATTGTCTGTGGCCTTGTCATTTCTTGTCTCGTTCTGTTCATACCGACTAAAAAATAAAATGATAATTTGAAAGAAGTGATCCTGCTACTTCAAGTAGATCCGTAGGTAAATTAATATTTTTATTTTTTTCTCAGAAAAACATGAAACTTGGTATACTTATAAAGTACTCTAATATAGTAATAATATTCTCCAATTAAGAATTTAATTCACTGAAAATTTATTTAAAAAATTTAATTTGTAAGAAATATTAAGTGTATTTCAAAAGCCTACTCCCTTTTTTTTTTTTTTTTTTTTTTTTTTTACACAACAACGATACAACTTAGAAAAATAATATTTTAGAAATTTAAGTGTTTTGAAAAATATTATGAAATTTTTTGAAAAATTTTATGAAGTTTTTTTTTATTTTTTTTAAGATGTAACTTAAAAAAAAATATATATATATATATATATATATATATATATATATATATATATATATATATATATATATATATATATATATATATATATATATATATATATATATATATATATATATATATATGTATGAATGGCGGAGGCAAATTTTTGGAGAAAATCGTTATTTTCATTTTTATAAAATGGCTGAAAAAACAAATTGAATAATTTAAAAAAGGTCTTCATAATTTTATTCGGTACAATATAGAGTGTGTTTAACAAAAAGAATTGTAGTCTTAATACCATTTGAAAAAAAAAAAAATCCTTAAGACTTTTTTTGCGTAACAAACATGAAAAACAAAGTTCCGAGTAAAATATATTCAAACATTAACGATACATTTCGACAGTATAACTGACAGCAAATGCAAAAATTATCATACTTAAAAGGACGTAGTGTTTTTAATTTTTCCTCTTGTGCATCAATACATTTAGAACTCCTTCCAACATTAAAACAAAAGTCACAATTTTGAAGTTTTTTTTTACAAAATGGTATGAATCTACCTTCAATAACTACATCATTCCCATTCTTTCAGATCAACTGTCGGTTGCACGCCGTCCAAGACGAGCTTCATGAGATCAGTCGAAAATTGGAAGTGATGAGTATGGCGGGGTACGTGCACCCCCAGGAGTTCGCCCCCGCCCCCGCATACCAGAAAGCACTCAATCTCCGAGTTGAGGAACTGAAAGAGGAGTTCGTGGAACTCATCACCGAACTCAGGAAGAGGAAGACGGTTGCGGGAGCATGCGGAATAGCTATTGACGTCGAGGTGAGCCGGGTGTAGAGATGAAGTGTGCATAGTAGGATAGATGGAAACATTTTAAAGTTGACTAATTAATATGAATTGGATGTCAAAAGTTGTAATTTGGCTGTCCTAGTATTAGTGATTTTTTTTTTAAAATTAACAAAAAATTATCTTCATTAGCCGCAAGAGATTTAATGTTTGATATTTTATTAAATGATGTTTCAAGGGTGTGGATCTGTAACTTCGAATTGTTTCCAATTTTTACGATTTGTATAAAAATAAGAAAAGTTTATTTATGAAGTATTAAACTTTTGAGGGGAAAAGTTGTTTTTACCGTTTTAACCTCACAGAAAGAATTCTGCGCAAGCCAACTATCGAATCAAGTGGAACTCAACAAATTCGATGTTTCGATCAACAGCAAGCATGGTTACAAGTAATTTTTCAATATGAGCAAAGATACCATTCTATTAAAAATATTGTAGAAACTATATATAAAAATTATATTGAGATACTTCTAATTGCATTTTCTTCAATGATCTCAAAGCATTTTTCACATTCTTAAAATTAAACGATTTTTTACACGAAGATACTTGCTTCTGCGTTTTCACCTCAAACAGATTCCCTATTGATTCACAACTATCAAATCACATGCAAGCGCTATAAATTTTAACTCGTTAAGATTTTAAATGGATAGCATGTTAGAAAGTCCTATTACCCTTCGTAGCTCCAGAAAATGGTAAAACACGCCGAGTTACCCGTAGGTACATGAACATTCGATTTGAAGAGGTACTATTTTTTTAATAAAATAAATAAAATTGTCAAAATTTCAAATTCTGTAAAAATGAAAAAATTTTAGTTTTAAAATTTTTAATTTCGGAAAGTTCTATCAAAAAATGAGGTTTACGTATTTTTTTTTTTATTTTTTTTTTATTTTTTTTTTTTATTTTAAAAACACCAGTGTTATACTTGCCAATAAACAATTCTTTACGTTACGCATTATTTTATTGGACAAATTTATAATTCCCTTATGAAGTAGTAGATCATATTTAAAAAAAAATAAAAAAATACCGCATATTTAATAACTTAGGAATCTTGCGGTAATGAAGACAAACCTGTAAAATTACTAGCGCAGTATAATAGTCAAATTATAACTTTTGCTATGGTCCTCTTTTTGTTTTATAATATCTAGTTTTCATCAGTGAATCTATTGGAAAATAATGGAGCTATTATGGTATTAAAAACAAAAAGTTATTTTGACATATCATTGCAATTATTAAGCGTGCTTGTCTGGTGAAAAGGGAACGATAATAAAAAGAAGAAGAAAAGACGATAGAGCGATTTCGCAAAACAGGCAGAAATAGAGTGACCATTCAATTAAGCCGTGTTCGGTTCATTTACATTTCTTCTCAATATTATACTTCCATCTTATTAAAATATTACAAGTTAAAAATAACTTACATAATTTAGTTTTCGGAGCCTACTAGAAAATTTCTATATTGTGGTGTCAAAGACGAAAGAGTTTTGACTTTTGACCCATCACAAGTTGTTTCTCATACGTTCACGATTCAGTATTTAAAAATAAGATTTATGAATGTCACACAGTAAGCATTGTTCGAAAATTCCGTTTAAAAAGTTGATGAAAATTCTACATTCGAAAATTTATTGTAGGTAAATTCTGCTAATTATTTTTAGAAATACTGTACAAGGTTGTTTAAATAAATAACTTCTTTAAGAGTCCTTTGAAGAATATAATTATCAACAGAACTTCATACAATTTCGAATACATGATATTGGACCAACAGGAAAATGTTTATTATAATTATTGTTAGAAATTTAACATTAATTTAAATCTTTACAAATGATATATGCAAGACTAAAATTTGATGTCACATATTCAAAACTCAACAAATGTTTTATCTCAATTTTTATTTACAACATTCTAAATAAAGTTTATCCTGTAAGGTAAAGTTACTTTATAAGTTCTTGGAGTACCACATTTTCATCCGGCGGTAAATTTGAAATCCAAATAAAACTTTAAGAACAAATGCATATTAGAATTTACTCTACAAACTTTAAATAGATGGTTAAATACATGCGCGAATAATTACCCTGTTTAATTTGCTATGACAGTTACACTTAATTTATCTGATGATATTTCAAACTAACAACATCTTTCTTTCTTAATTAAAATAACTTATTTACTCATAAATCTAAGTGCCACGATACGAGTAAATGATATCCATTTCTCTCTCCGGTTCCGACGTTTCCAGGACGTCCACTACGACCACGACCTGGACGGGCAACTACGTCGTCCGAAGCGAGCCCTGGCGAGCCAGTCTCGCCGTCCGAGCTTCACTGCGCTCACCACTCTCCTGTCCACATCAAGGCCCCTGATCACAGCCCCACAACAGCAAACCCTCTACTACGTGCCCTCGGATCCCGACATGGAAGCGAGGACCACGCCTGAACAACAAAGAGCGCTGCTGGCTAGGAGTTCTGAGGTAAAGTTTTGTGACTAAACTCTCCATGAACGCCACTTCCAAATCAAAGATTATTTTAATTTTTTAATTTTACCGTCTACTATAGCAAACCGGATATTTTAATTTAATTTTGATAATAAAATATAGTGTAGTTTAGCCAATATGTTGGACGGATTCCTTCAATGAATCAATTATTCGGTGTCATTTTTGTATGCACGAAAATTCTTCTTTTCCGCATAAATACTTTATGCACTTTAAAATGATACAAGGTTAGAAAAAGATACACTCTTCCTTAAAATAGAATGAATTTGAAACAATTTAAATGAAATAAAAGATGTTGTCAAATCTATTTGCATTTTGAGCTGAATTAACAACTGAATATTTTCGAAATCGCAATCCATATAATACTAATGATATTTTCATTAATTTTAAGCCCTGAAGTTGAAGCAACAACCCTTAGATACATTTAAAAAAAATCAGTTATATCGATTATTTAGCAAAGTTATATTTTAATCAACTCAATCTACACTAATCCTTTCAAGAACCTAAACATATAAATGGAAGATAGATATTGTGTAAAAAAATTTAAATGCCCATAATCCTTTATTTTAAATATGTTTATCCCACAAATTTCTTATTCTTACTAGATTTATGTTGTTAAATTGCAATTAATATTAATTGCCTTAATTAAGCCATTAATTCATGATTCCTTATTCATCATTGCATTTAAAATCTTCTAGAATAGTCATGATAAATTTTGTCATTATTTTACAACTTTTAGAATTTATTTTAATTTTTTAATTTTACCGCCTACTACAGCAAACTGGATAGTTTAATTTAACTTTGATAATAAAATATAGGAGAGTTTGGCCAATATGTTGGACGGATTCCTTCATTGAATAAATTATTCGGTGTCATGTTTACATGCTCGAAAACTCTTCTTTTCTGCATAAATACTTTATTGCACTTCAAAATGATATAAGGTTAGAAAAAAATACACTCTGCCTTAAAATAGAATGAATTTCAAACAGTTTTAATGAATTAAAAGATGTTGTCTAATCTTTTTACATTTTGAGGTATTTTACTATTTCAAAACATAAGTTTAACGTATAATAATTCATTTATCAGAAATATTGGATGTTTTCTAAAGAAGATGGAAAATATTTTTTTTTTTGAGACAGCACAATTTTATTTATACAGGATATTCTTAGTCCTTTCGAGGTGGATTTCAAACCACCAGTGGCTCTGGTAAGTAAGTTCAGAATGTATAGCTTCTTATGCACATAATGCACCAGTTGCCAGCATGCAGATAATTCAAATATTCACCACACGTAAAAAGTTCACAAGTTTGGCACTAGATGGCACTGTAGTTCAGATAAGTAGTTAGTTAATGTAAAGAGTATCTATAGAAGCGGAATTTTAAACTATGAAGATATTTGAATAGAATTTCGTACTCGAGTGTTTTTCACGGAACAGAACAACATTCGATGGAATACATACATTTTACGAATACTAAACAGACTAATAAAATGATAATATTTTTCTGAGCTAGCTTATGGGATTTACAAACGCATAAACTGTTATGTAAAAATTAGTTAAATAATTCAGGCGAGTAAATAAAGATATAAATGAATTTGTTTTCTAAAAACTACCAGTTTTGAATTTCACTAATAGTTCTTAAAAAAAAAAAAAAAAAAAAAAAAAAAACTCCTAGGGGTATAGAGCATTGCATGAATCGGTGTAATTTACCATTTTCGTATTCACATTCATTTTTTTTTTAATTTGTCAATTTTTTAGATATTTTTGGCGATAGCTATTACATTGGCTGAAAACAAACAAAGAAACCTTAAAATTGGCGAAATTGTATTCGATAAATTTTACATTATCCGTTCTTGAAGGTGCAAAGAAGATAAACAGTCAGCGATGGGCGATGCTCTTGGAAAGATAATTCTGTGTTCAAAACATTCGTTTTTCAACTTTTTAAAAAGCTGTTTAGATGTTTATAAAAATTCTTTTTAGATACTTGCAGCACTTCGTTTGGAATTTTCGTCGAATGTTGCATTCCTTGTATAATAAATACATACATTTAAAAAAATTGATGGCATATGGATAAGGCACAAGATGTAAAAGGCAGGACCTTATTTCCCATGAGGCACACAAGGCTCATGCAATGTGAATAGGATCCCTTATTTTCGAGTCCACACTCCCCAAAATACCGGGAAAATTCTGAATTATTGTGCAACTATCAATATTCTGCTCAGTACTCTTGTTCATGCCATAAAATATGATAATTACTTTTTATAACTCATTAGTTATTAAATATATTAATATCTTGACATTAATTTAATCAAGACGGTAATCAAAATTGTTATTAATATTTAAATAACACCAACTATCGTCAATGGGATGGACCCTTCTGTTATGTTATGGTTATAGTAATCAGTTTTCTAAAGCGGTTCCTAACAGTAGGCTCTCTAATTCGATTACGTCAAGGTATCATTAAATCACATGTTCATGTGATCAATTGTTTTAATGAAACACGCAAACCATAGAACAGTAAAACAATTAAATTGCGTTTACATGAGTTTAACAAGAGATGCTATTTTTGACCTTTAAACACTAAATAGAAATATCATTTTATCAGGTTTCAATTAGTTAGTCAATATATTCATTCAATAAAACATAGATGTGTGGATTAAGTGAATATATGTAGAATTTACAGGGTATAACAGAGAAAAGGAAACATAATTTGCACCGAAAAGAATGGTCAAGGTCACACACATGGTAATGAAAATTAAAAAAGTACAGAAAAGCTTTAAAATCATAGAAAAGAGAATCCGTGAGCCATACAATATATATTTATTATTATCAATTTGAGCAGAAGATTAATGTGTAACTATTAATTAATACTTCCTCAGTTAAATTTAATTTTAAAAATAATTGTTAGAGCAAAATTATTTACAAAATTAGGAATAAAAATAATTTAATGTAATTTTATAAGCGAGGTTGTGAAATCTTTCAAACCGTTAACTGTTTAAAGAAAAAAAAAAAGTTTTTCTTCCTTCAAATTTTATAATTAACATTTTATATACTTTTTGTACGTGGGAAAAAAAAACGAAAAAAAAAACTCATATGTTTTAAAAGGATACTTCGTCATGTATTATGGGCAAAAAAGTGAAGTATGTCTATGGAGCAAAGGCAAGTAAAATACATTGCAAAATATGCTTATAATAATAAACTTATGTCCAATATTAAGCTATCAAATATTTCGTATGAAACATCTAGACTATTTTTTAAAACATAAAATTTGAAATATAATCATCTACGATTATCCAAGTCTGCATTTAATCTAGAAGCTGCGGTTTGTATTATACGATATCAGAACGCGTCACGACCACATTGAAACAAAAAGAGTTCTTTTTATCAATCCCATTTCACAGCTGTTGCACATTCTTTTCAGACACACAGACTGAAAATCTACAGGTTGACTAATAATATTACTTTGTTTCATAAACGTCATAAATACGAATGTGACGTGCAATACCTAGACAACGACACGTAAATTTCTCCTTCTTGAGGCGTCCCCTTTATCTCTCTATATCGTCCGTTTCTAAAAATATTAGCGATCAGTCCTTGTGAAATGTGACATTATAAGTTTGTTTTAAAGTGAATATATTTGTTTTTATATCAATTAAAACTAAGTTTTAATTTATTCACGTATATATACAATTCTCAATTTATTATTTTGATATTTATTTGCTCACACTACATTTGAATATATATTGAAGAGTGTTAATTGCATGTTAGGAGGTTGAGGCAATCATTTTTTTTTTATTGTGTATCAATTAATTAAGGATATAGCTTTGTTCTTTAAAAGAGTTTAAGATTTCCTTAATTGTTTTAGAAGTGAAAGGTAAATTAACTATGTAAACAATAAAACATTTTAAAAAGAGTAAAAACATCATAACGTGGCTTTAAATTTTTTTGTGAGATTAATTTTGAAATATTTTACATTTTGATACTTTTACATAGCTTCTCTATCCAAAAAAAGAAAATAATCCTGACAATTACTTTTTCCTGACTTTAATCAATCAATAAAATAATCATCTTGTGTGAAAATTTGCACATTCATGAATTATAGGAAAAAGGGGGAAAATATATTTGTTTCATCTATATTTCGACAAAGATACATATCCATAATCTTAGTTATTAGGCAAATTAAATAGAAAATTCTGTATAAATCGTGTGGTACCGTTTCCCTTAATCAATTTAAAATATAGTTTATAATTTAAATCTCAACTGAAATTTAAACAATAATTTTATGCGATCAATTTTTTTTTAATAAATATCAATCATTAGTTTCTGTGGGAATTATATTTACGGTTGCTGCTAGTAGCTCTCACACTAGGCAATTTAGCATTGCAATTTCACATGGAAGAAAATTTTCACACTACCACACATATGTAAGTATTACAAACTATGCATTAAATTCATTATTTTTTAGCAAGAATATATCACTACAGAATTTCTGAGCACAATTATTACTCACTACAAATGTTTACATTTTTGTAAATTTCTGTCTTTTTTTTTTTTTGTAGGAATGCTATCTCTCACGAAATGTCGGCACGTTCAGACGAGATAAGGCTTTTTGAAAATTCCCAGCGGCATTCCCCAAGAGAAAATTGAATCCATGTTTGTTTTCTGTTTCCTTAAAACACAACAAACGAGGAAGATCTATCTTCTTCTCCAGTTTTCCTTCCACTATTGATTTGCACTGGAAAATTTTATTCTACGTGAAGGGTGTACTTTTGTAATTTCGAGGAAGTTCACCATACCGAAAAATTGAATGTGAAGAATATCTTGAAGCGGAAGAAAACCCTGAACTGCTTGCGAATTTTTACACGAGTATTTGTTTCGCTACAATGGGTTTTGTTTGCGCATCACTTTGTTATGGCTGCTTAGTTTTTTCGTAACTTTCACTGAATTATGTATCACTTTTGAACCTTGTATCTAGAATGTAACTTACTGCAGATACAATTTCTTGGATACAATTTATGAAGAAAAATCCTTTGCGATTTTTGTACTTCTGAGTTACGATAATACTTCTGATGATACTTCGATGATACTTCTGAGTTACAATGAATATTCACAACGAAGTTGATTTTTACTTTATGATATTAATATCAACCTCTTTTTGTTTAAAAAAATTGACATGATTACCAAAATGTTTCATTCGAAAATAATCTAAGAAACACATCGATGTAGTATTATGTAATCTGAAAGCATATACCAAAACGAGCCTGTAAAAAAAAATGTTTTTGAAAGTTCGGTTTGGTTTATTGCAAAAAAAAAAAAAAAAATTTTTTTTTTTGGTAGATTTACCACATTCTCAAAGTGGTTAACTCCTGAAAGAACAGATAAGGTTAGAACAATAGTTAAAAGAATAAGTTTTCATCGGTAAAAACAGAAATTATTCTTGCATTTTTAATTATTTTGTTTCGCTATCACTGAATGACAAATTTAAATACTAGTGGGCCATTCTGTGTTTCTTGGTTCATTTTATTTTTGGTGGAATATTAAGTCTAAAGCAAGTTTGCGAACACAATTGATTTATCAGCTCTTAACCATAATTTGTTCCACACAATGACGTCTCGTTTCCTTAAGGTTGATTTACACTTTGTCAGTTGCTGGAATGCTTGCTGGTAATAAGATTGAAAGGGCCGCTGGCACACTTTGATTGAATTGTTTTCTGTCCAGACAGTGCCAGCAACTGGAACTATTCAGATATTGAACTAGAATGACCAGTTAGTAGTCAAGTGAGAATACGGTTGACGCACCACTAACTTACTGAAGATGCCAGCTAAATTCGGGCCAGTGACTGGAATGAAGTTTTTTCACAGTGTTAATTGCTGGTATCTAGTGATTGGTGATCTCAACTGGTACGTCAACTGGTAATGTGCAATACAATTTAATATTTAGTATCAAGTAGTTCCACCCAGTTACGTATATAAATCTATAAGTAAATACAATAATTTATAATATATTTCAAAACATCTCATTTCAATTTCCATTAATTATAATTCTCTAAATTTTGAACTAAACATCCAGTTGCTAGGTAAGCTATGGATGCTTTTCGCTTTGCATGATCTAATTGTGAATCGATGTAATATTGATGTTTTGATTTTATTTTGTCATTTATAGGGATATAATGAATGTTAGATGTTTAAAGGTTTATTATTGACTCTTAACTGGCATACATCGTTATAATTTATTTTTCACTTAAAATAATAATTTCATAAAGGCCTCAATTTTTAAAGGGGCAATATACCCTCAAATATTTCTACATTTGTTAAATAAATTGTTGAAATTCACAAGTTTATTTAGTATAAAAATACTCTCGAAATTTCGTGGTTTTATAAATTTCTTGACTTGAAAATATAAGACTTGCATTTTTGAAAAAGAATCGATAAACAGTAGTTTGTCAATTATTAACTTTTGATTCTCTCATCGCAAAAATGAATAAGCGAATAGATAGGTGATTTTAGAATTTTTCAACGAAATATGGAAACGTAGTTTAAAGTTTGTAAAACATTTATAAGGCTATAAGAGAAAAACCGGTAAGGTGTTGAAGTAGCAATGGTAAGAAAACTTTAGTAAAAAACGATAGAAATGTAAACGAATTTTGAATTACTATTGGTTTAACAAGATGTTATTAAAGATTTAGAAAAGAAAGATGAAATATGAAAATACTTTATAAATGGTTTGTACAGTAGATATTCTAGATGACTGCAGCTCAAAGCCGACTGACAATCAATTAGGCAATGACTACAGATCTAAATTATAACTCTGACTTTGTATTTTAAAATGGTTTCACAATAATTTTATACACTTATAAAGCATAGACTCAAAGCTACATCTATTCATATGAACGTTTGTATTGATTATAATATAGAAATTGTTTTCTAATTAATTGGTCCTAGCTATTTGAAGACAAATCATTATCTATTTACTACATTATACAGTGTATGGACAGAATTGATTGCGTGATGATAGGCTCAACACTAATCAAAGTAAAAGTATGTGGAAAGCAATGATCTCCTCTATTTACAAAATCAATATGATTTCATTGATAAATATATAATTTCTCTAATATTAAAATAGATTATCAATGAATTTACATGTAAAAGTATGAGGATAATCTATCTTATTGCATGTATGAATCTTTAAATGTAATACTCATTATGCTAAGGTAAAAAAGTGATTGATCAAGAAATCTAATCATTCTGTCAATTGAAAGAAGCATATAAAATTTTTTATTTAACATTCCTGTTATAGAAAATACATTTTGGTCATACTTTCTTTTTAATATTGCATACTTTAAAATAAAAAATGCTTTTATTTTGTTTCTTACTAAAACAATTACGTTTAAATCTTTTTTTAAAGCTTAATCATAAACAGTTTTATCACGATAAAATGGAGTTATTTGTCTTCCTTCTGTCTAAATATTTACGGAGTGATATACTAAAATACATCGAATTATAGTTATTAACTTAAAATAGAAAGTTTTATATGAGAAATAAAATTGCATTATATTCTTTTGTGCACCTATGAAAATTAGTAATATGCAGAGGCACTTCGTATGAAATACATAATTATTAAATTATAGGATATCCTTAAGATTAAAATAGATTTTATTGAAGAAAGCAAACATTTTTTATCTTAGAAACACAAAAATATAGTTCTTTTGCCAGATTCTGCTTTAATATTGTCTTTTGTATCACGAAATAAAGTTTTTTATATCTGAGTATTGTAAATGTATTTTGATGTATTGTTCAAATGTATATTATTGAGTAAATCTTTTTGTCCCCATTCACAAGATTTATGTGGGATACACTTCCCAATGTTTTTGAAAACCTTACTCAATTGTTTTACTGTTTTTAACATGCATTATGACGCCAATGTAAATACCTGCAAAAGTGATATGTTAATAAACTGCTTCTTAGCTTCCTCATCGTTATTTTGTTTGAAAGTGTGTAAAACCAATTTATCACAATCATTTTCTTGTATGCCAAATAATTTTGAATAAGTTATTCCTTTAATAAGAATTCCTCCACCATCCCCCCAAAAAAGACCTCTTATGTGGAACTTTATTTCAATTTCTTTTAATACACTGCGAGTTTATCCATTAAAAATTGTAAAACAAAGTTAAAATAACATTTTAAGGTGGGTATTGCTGGTTAAAAATTCAATTTCTATTGATGAAAACATCTTTGATTGCATATACCAATATCACAAATCCGCTGACCAATCCCGATGTGGACTGTTGTAGAGTTGCCGTTTTTATGGATCTTGGCTGAAGAAATAAGGTTCTTCTGGATCAGGTAATAACCCGACCCTGTAATAATCTCTTCTATTTAAGTAATATTTTAGAGATAAATATTGGCAAAATATTGTTTCCAAAAATCTTATGAAAACAGAAAATATGCCCTAAAATTATTATATTTTGTCACTTTTTAAGTTGTATAGTATTTAACCAGTTGTAAAAGGGATGAAATTATATTTTATAAACTTTTATTTTAAATATAACTTCATTAAACAATTCTCTGTGGCTTTTTATACCTAGAAAAAATAATTATAAAAATTCTATTTTTTTTTTTATTCAATCGCTATATTAGTCTCTTTGAATTATATCTCAAATTATAGTAAGTATCAAGATTTTTGGAGAATATACGTATATATATATATTTTTTTTTTCAATTTTTATCAAATTCCTGGTATTCCGTAGAAAGACCCATTAATGATTTATTGACTCGACAGATTTTTACTTTTAAGAGACGATGCGACGATCTGTATCATTTCTAATTCAGTCTTAAGTATTTTCAAATTAATTTCTGGTTGTTATTCCCCTTACTTTCAATAATAAATTCTGTTCAATATTTGTTTGGGAATTTGTCACAGTGAGACCTTTCATTTGATATAGCGCCCGCGTTCGTGGCATTTGTAAGTTTTTCTGAAAGTGTTGTACACATTCAAATGAATGAATTTAACATTGACATAAGCTTAGCACTGCATTTGTTTATTGCAGAAGCTAAATTAAAATTGGTAAAATTTAAGAATTCCAGATTAATTGCATTCCTTCTATTTCCTTGTAATTAAAAAAGAATGCAATCAAATATACAATCGAGAATCAATGTTCATTGTTTTAAATTTCATTTGAAATATTACACATTACTTGATAGAATATCAATTGTGACATCAACTCGGGAAATGCTGTTTTGTAATAATCTCCATCTAAGTTTTTGCGTCGAAACTTCAGTGTTTCCCTTCTGGTCGACTACTTAAGGTATTCTGTTCATATTTTCTCAATGCAGAAGTAATTTCTTTTTATTCTGTTGTATAATTCATTTTATTCTTTTAAAATAAGTGCATATTTAGCATTTTAAATTTGATTAATTATTATGTTTATTAAATGTTTTTAAAATTACTAATGACATTGTAAAATAAACGCATAAAGTCGCGCTTTTGTGACTATTATTACTTATTTGGAAGTTGGTAAAGAGTCTAAAAATAAATCTACTTCTAAATTAATTAAGTTATCTAGGAAATTATATTTTTTAAATTCACTAATTAAAACATTTAATAACAGATCTTAAGTTATGAAATACACTTTTTCAGATTAAACTAATTTCAGACATTTAATTTCTTCTTTAAATGAAATTTCTAGTGAGTAAAGTTCACATTTTATTATAGTAATATAAGTGGTGTTTTTTATATAAGTCCACTTGTAATGGTGTGAAGATCAATGTATATTTATTATTAAAATATACTGTTACTATAAGCTTTAATTGTTTAATTGCTTTGTAAGCTCAACAACCTATTTTTGTACACAATTATGGATAACCAGGCCAAAATCTACAGCTTAAACTGTATTACGAACCACAAGGAACATCCATGCCTAACCCAGGATTAAAACCCGACACCTTTAGCATGCGAGGCCAGAGCTCTAACCATGCAGCCATCATTTGAGCACAACAAACTTTTAACTTTAAAAAGATTTAAAAAAAAAAAAAAATCCATTTGCGAGCAGAAAAGCTGCAGTTAATTGAGCAATCTATGGAGAAAAAGTTTTTGGTATTTATTTGAAGTACTCATAATAAGTTGAAACTTTACTGCACACCTGTAAAAAAAAATTCAAAATATTTCTTAAACTCCACACTAATTTAAATGTCCACGTCGTATAAGCGGGTATTATCTCCCATGTTAGGAAACATACAGGATTATCATTTCCTTATATGAAATATTATCCTTCTTGGAGAATCTAGACGAATGATGAATGAGCACCCAAATGGCGATAAGACAAATAATCTTATTTGTATAATGCATTAAACTAATGAGTTCATGTTTTTGTTTACTTTTCATACGTTACAGAAGTACAATAGATCGTTCGACTTTTTAGACAGTCAAGATAAAACAATGTGACCTAATAAACGTTTTTTTGCATCAAAGTCTACTTGAAATGCATCTTCTGAATCGAATAAATACTGATGAGAGTGCAATGTTCGATATAAAATTAGGTAAGAATCAATATGTATAGTTTAACTCGTGCAGGGCAAAAGGCATTGAGACTCATGATTGTTTTTGAACAAATATTTCACAATAAATCCAAGAAAACGAGTTGCACTGCTGCGACAAATGATGATTTACTTTTGTTTACAAAACAGCATAAAGAAAAGTGTAGGTTAGAAAAAAAAGGAAAGAACAATTAATATTTAGAAATTATGAATAATTTTTAATCACTTTAACTGTAAGCGTCAACATAATAAATGTACTTCATTTCTTTTTGTTGCATCTTTAGGCCTATCTACAACGGTCTTTTGACGGCGAGGAATGCGTAGGAAATTATCGCCTAGGGTTGTCATTTACGCATTTTGCCTGCATTTTGGTCCCAAAAAGGAGTAATTACAGAAAACTTTCACAGTAGAACTAAACAATCAATAGGAGACTATGTCACAATCACAGCCGTCTACTCGTTTTTGAACTAGGTGATTGCAGTGCACCTAGTGTGGCTACACCAAGGGTTATCACAATGTCAGGCGCCGATCCTGTTGCCTAGCAACGATTATGGATACAACATTTAACAATTGATATATAAAGTTTACTTGGAGTTTTTAAAATATTCAAAGAAGAATAGAAAATTTTAGTGAAAAAATCTTGGAGTTGAAAAAAAAAATATACCAAAATGTACAATCTAGGATATATTTATCAAAATGTTATGATAAATTTGCTTCTGGTACTTAAACAAAATAAGCGTAATGTGATAATGTAGATTGGTCTAACTGATAAGGAAATTATTATATTTAGATAATGGACAAAAGGCCGTTGTTTGGGTTGCTAAATGAAACTATAGTTAGATCACATTTACATCTACTATCTAAACTGAATGCTGGTCTTTATCAAAATGTGGGGTAAAGTTTAACAATAAAAAGTAATGATTTTCTAAGTTGAGTTATTGTTTATGTAGCAACTATCTGAACTGAACGCCTGTACTAAGTTGCAAAATTTCACTATGCTGTATTTTAATAACTAAATATGTAGTTTCTTAATCGATGGTACTTTTCAAAGCCTTTCTTTAGTTTCATTGCGTCAAGTTGACTAAATATTAGACACCTAACAAGAGACGAATAAATAAGATGGACTAAATACTAGGATGCTAATATTTATTATTAATGAATAAATATTAAACGAATACCTATTTATAAAATATTAACTATAAAACAAAGGGATTGTCTCAGTTGACTATTTCAAAATACTGTATCTATTTCCACTTTTTTTTTCTTTTTTTTTGTACTGGGGAATGTACTTTCCATTTTAAATGAGGGAATTCATTGCGTTATAGTGAAAGAATTATATGAAACAAATATGAACTGTTATTAAATACAGTTATATAAAGTAAATGAACTAAAGCACATTAAAAGGAAAAACAAAAAGAAAGATTATTTTTTTCTATGATCTATGTTAAAATCATTACGCAGCATTGGTATGGTAAATTAGAAAAATCTAATGTGTTAAAACTTGCTCGTTTATTCCTAATACCAATTTTTTAATTTGTTTTACACACCCCCTTCATTTTGGGAAGAAATCTAGACGGAAATTGATTGAAATGCAAAGATTTATCTGCAAGAGAAATAAGCGCAGGGTGTGAGAAAACGTGCAAAAATTTCAAAAATTTGTTAATGATTCATGTTTTCAAAAGTTATTCTTATGTAGTTGTACTTGTAAAATTCACTTGTACACATATTGTTACCTTTCGTTTTTAATTCATTCGAATGGGTGACAAAGAATGCAAAAATTAATTATAAGAGCAAGATTAATAATAAAAAAAGTTTTAACGATACTTGTGTAAATGCAAGGTTTTTATAACATTGGCAAAACACACGCCATTAGAACACCCGTCAACAGTACATGTTGTATTTATGTATTTTTGGGTTAAATATTTATTTTCAATAATTTATTTAGTTTTAAAATAGTAATTGAACACAGGAAAGAGTTTCGACAGTGGTCAAATAAAATTCTTTCTAAGAATTGAGTTATTTTTTATTAAGGAACAAAATAATTCGTTCTGAAAATAGAGGCGCTGAACTAATACTTCTGAACACTGACTGTGTTTCTGTGAGTAGTGTTCTGGTCCACATGTCAAAGGTGCCGAGCTCGAATCCTATTAAATGAATGGATGTTCATTGTGTTTCGAAATACACGTTAAGCTGTAGATACCAGCATGTGTACAAAAATAGGTCGTTGAATGTACAAACCAACCGAATAGAATATACTGTGTAAATTTCGTGACACAGGAGTTTGAAATGCGAGAATATGTAGTCTGCTTTCCAGGCAAATCAACAAATACGAATAATTTTTTTTTCGTCACAAAATACTTCAATTTTTTTAGTTTTGTTGTAATGCATAAGGAAGACATAGAAGGGTTTTAATAATTTTGCTTTGATCACTTGCAGCACTACCAGTATACAATTGATCTCCAAATGAAATAAATCAAATTGTTGTATTAAAATCGACACTAAAACTTAGGTACAATATGTAGGAACAGTAGGCACAATATTTACCATCAAAAGAGTTTGAAAAAATGTCAGTCTTCTACCAGTGACTCTTTCAACGGAGGGGCAGATGTAACAACATTCCTAAATACAATGTGACATAAAAACTAATAGTTATTTACTAACGTATAAGGTTTAATCTTCAATCGAGAAAACAATCAGTACCCTACTTTTAAAACAATCTCACATAAGGACCCTCTGCAACCTTCTGTATAGAACGTTCATCGATACAACAATGGGAAACTTGTCCAAAGCTCCTCACTGAACATTAAATGTCATCGATTTTTGCAGTGTTACAACCATACCCAATCATTCTAAAAATTAGGAATGGAACGGATGTGAGTTTTGCCGGATACCGGATTTCGGATATCCGGGGTACCATGTCTACCGGATACGGATATCCGAAACGGATTTCACCGGATATACGGCCGGATATTCGGTCTATATACTAAAAACGATAGTTATACGATATGCTATACGAAAAAAATGGTCATGATATGAAGTATCAAGTAAAATATAATTAGTGGTTAGCGCACCGCACTGCATGCCACAGGTCCATGGTTTGATTCGCGGACTGGGCAAGGTTGACTTAACTGTTTATACCTGAAAGAAATAAACTGAGGAGGACCATGCATGCTTGGGAACTAAACACTGGGGTTCGGCGTCAGAATGATCATCTGACCGGAACATCTGCTATGTGACACACAAATGCCACAGTCAAGAAAGCTGAGCTGGGCCCAGCAGGCCTTGGTCCACACGGGCTGTCGCGCCACTGAGTTAATTTTTTATATTTAAACTTTAGTTGATGAGTGAAAGAGATCTTTGTTGCTGATTTTATATCTTGTAATATTGATACTTTTAGTTTTTCATATAGTTCTGGCAGGGCTTTATCACGAAAATAATTTCTACTTGGAAGCGGATAACGAGGAGCTAGGTACTTTATTAACTGACCAAAGCCTTCTCTATTCACAATGGAGAATGGTTCAGCATCAAGAGCCATTAACTCACCTAAAATTATATTAAAAACATTTTTTACAATGTTGAATTGCAAAATATAGCTACTTTCAATTTACTTCATGCATTGTTTATAATTGATAAATGATTACAAAATTATACCGGATGCATTTATTAATAACAAAATAACAAAAGATTTATTTTAAATATTTTATGAAATTGAAGTCTATTTTTTTTGTAATGCACCTAAAACATTACGGATTTAAAGAAATCTAGTAGAAAACTTAAATTGGATCTATCGGAATATTCCGTCTTTAAATATAAACTTAAAAAATTTCGAACCCAAAATTCATCAACATTATGTTATACCATATTTAAAATATATATTTAATATAAACAAACAAAATTAGTATTTACATATTTTTGTGGTTAAGGCTTTTGCTTTAGGATCATCTAAACTTCACAATTTTGGTACAAATAATGTCGATTCCAATGTTGTCTGCGTGCATTTCTTGTTTTGATGAATTGTTTTTTTTTTGTTCATCAATATTTGATGCATTTAGTGAGTCTTCATAAGCTTTGGTGAATTTCCTTATGCACACTTATTAAATGGTTCCATAAGGATTTTGTGGAAAAGGATTTTGGGCTTTTGTCGCGCACAATATATTTTTTAAACGATTCTGTGGAGCAAGTAACACATAGGGCTTTGCTTTCGTCATTTCCATTAATTTTAAAATACTTCCAAATGGGTGATTTTAAATGAGCCATTATTAAAAATTATAACTTGGATTGTAATTGGAGAAAAATATGATTCAAGACATTCTAGAGAGCTAAATATAATTCCACATTGTGGCGCTGCGTTAAAGACCTAAAAATTACAATACTTCATTTTACGTCAGAAAAAATATATCAGCTTTCAACTTCTGCCAATGAAAAATCAGAAATTAGTTCATACCATTCACAGCATAAAAAGGGGTAGGGTATTATCGTCGATAGAAAAAAAAGCATTGAGGAGTGCGCATTGGCTATTTATTGCTTTTTACTCGCTAGCAAATGTCAGAAAAAAGGAGGAAGTGAGAATAACTAAAACTCTTATAACTTATGTTATGGAAAAAAAGTACTATTTATTAGTATTTCGGTTTGTGTTTTACGGAGAAGCATTCAAATATAACATCTGGAATTAATCAGATCATAAACTTGGAATGAAAAGAACATATTGCAAAACACGTATGAAGGATATGTATGGAAAAATATTGGAGGAATGGTTTATGCTTATCAACTCGGCGCCAATAATACAGCGAAAGCATAGTTCTCATGAAGGAACTTTTTGGTTTTCTAACTTGACTGCAATTTATGTCCAAGAAAAAAAAATTAAGAAAAAAAAGTGTAGGATGCGGTGTCCCCTTTGTCCGAAAAAGATCATTATTTTTTGCAAAAAATTATTTCTTGTGGATACCTGGTGGCCGGATATATAGACGGATATCCGAATGAAATTATCGGATGTCCGGTATTTCAAATCGGATATCCGACGGGGTTTCGGTTGGTTGGTTGTATTCAGATTATCTGGCGCCGTCAGCAACACGAGGGCTATAATGCGCCGAAACATTCGTCATTAGACAAGCCAACATACATTTACAAACATCCATGCCAACACGGGACTCGAACCCGCAACCTCGCGGTCTAGAAGCTAGCACTCTAACCACTATACCGTTTGGTCGGCCGACGGGGTTTCGGATATTGAAAAATCAGCCGGATATGCCGGATATCGGATATTTGCCGGATATCCGTTCCATCCCTACTAAAAATAAATTAAAACATCTCTGAAATAAGAGATTACTTTCATCAATTTGTTTCTAATAAAACTGATTATAAAAAGTTTTTCAATTTATTATCAAACCAATCTTTTAACACTTTTAAACTATACCCATTTCATAATCACTTTTATGTACTTGATAAAAAAAATGAAGTAACAAGTATTTAATACTGATATTCACTAATGCTTCAAAAACAAAATTAAAGCAGAAAATGGGTTCCAATGTCTTATATTTAATTTAATCTTATATTTAGCAGTCCTTAAATATTTGACAGCATTAACTTCGGATTTTTGTGAAAGTCTATTTTATATAGTTGGTTGGTTGGTTGTTTTCAGATTATCTGGCGCCGTCAGCAACACGAGGGCTATAATTCGCCGAAACATTCGTCATTTGACAAGCCAACATACATTTACAAACACCCATGCCTCACACGAGAATTGAACCCGCAACCTCACGGTCTAGGAGCTAGCACCCTAACCACTATGCCGTTTGATCGGCTTATTTTATATAGAATCTCACTTCCAGAGTTACAAAATTAACACAATAAACCCGCTTATCGACGTAATAAGTAGCGCGATCCTATTACTTATAAAAACACTAAATGCTATTGAAACACCTCATGAAATAAACGTGGATGGTATGCTTTAGTTTTTTTAGTATCGAATTTATGTATGTAGTTATATTGTATGAGATTTTATCGACGAGAAAAGTTTGTTGACCATTTACATACAATATAAATTGCATATAAATGGTTATTTGAATTTTCAGATAATCATAAGCCATTATATTAATTTTTTCCATCCCACTTTGTGAAGATCATTTCTGAGTGACGTCTCCATGCATGAAATTTATTCTACGTAGTATAATTACTATTAAATACTCAAAGGTATAGTATAAATACTATTAGATTGAAAATCTACTATTGAACACCAAACAGTCATATTTAAACATTAAAAAACACCCATTTGGATTTTTAAGTGCTAATTTAATTTATTAAAAAGACACATTTGAATGTTTCTCTGAAGTTAAATTATTATCCTTAGTATAATATCTATCTCGCTTTGGCTCACCAGTGGTGGCATTGTTTTTCAGATCCAGAAGCTTTGCTATTCCTACAAGTCCTGAAGATCTGAATCAAGATATGATAAACAGAACTCTTCAAATCTCACAGACCAGATGCTTGCAATGAAGGGTTAAAAACAAACAAGAGTAGCAAATTTTCCCACATTAATCCTATTCTTTTTACCATTCGTTATAAGATAAAAACTTCTTGAATGAATCGCATGTCAAATAAAGTAATCTACAAATATCAATCATTTTCATTATTATCACGATATTCACAAATATTGCGAAATAGGATGATTAGTTCTTAAGAACACGGCAAATAGTAAGGATCCGGTCAAGTCCGCATCCTTCTAGTTATTGTCTCACCCAGAAGTCAGATGCTTATCACACCTTAAACACATAATAGGCTATCGATAAATTATAATATTGACTTGACAACTCAGCCCCTCTTCAAATAAGCTATACTCTTATCAGACTCACAAAATCGAGCCAAGTTGATAAGAGCGAACAGGTAGAATTTAGATCATTCCCCGTTTCAGCTGGCGATAGAGAAGTTTCTTGAAGCAACTTTTAGCTTAGAATGGCTGTTCTACTGACAATTTGCGTTTTTGCGGCCCTCGTAAGTTCGGGTTTGTGCGCCCCTACGACGTGTCCGAGCACCGAAGATTTGAGACCATGCACTTGCAAGCGTATGTCTTATGGTTTGGAAGTTATGTGTGCGAACTTCAACTCCAGTTATGATTTGTTAAGGGCTTTTCGAATTCTGAGGGACTACAGTGTGCATACTGTTTTCTTGCATGGCCTGTACATCACGGAAACGCTCCCGAGTGATTTGTTCGATGGCATGAAAGTTAGCGCGATGAGAGTTGAAAGAAGTAAGCTGAAATTCGCCCAGCCTGCTTTCTTTGGACTGGACCAGTCGTTGCACGTACTCAATGTTGCCCAACAGTCCACCATCAAGAGTCAAGATAAATTTTCCTTGGCGAAACTGACCAAACTAACCGAGTTGAGCTTGCAGAGTAACCACTTGGATAGAGTAGAAGACAAGTGGCTCAATGAGAAGGTGCCGAATGTCCAGAAAGTTGATTTGGACTATAATGATATTTCTGTAATAGAAGATCGAGCGTTTGCAAACTTGGAAATGCTGGGCAAGGTTTCCTTAGCTGACAACCGAATCAAAACCATTAAAAGATCAATGTTTCCCAAACCAGCTTTACATTTGATGAGAATTGATTTAAGGTAAATGAAAACTTTTTCTCTTTTTTGCGAATTTGAATATTACTGATCTAAGTCTGTGTGAAGTTCTGAAGGCCTTGTGACTTGTTGGTTGACATTGCCTAGATAACGAAAATAATATATTAACGAAATGCGGATGTATAATTTTATTGGCAATTAAATAATATATTCTTGATAGGTGTAACAAACTAGTAGATCTGGAGAGAATAGAAAACAAGTGGTCTTGATAGCTGATTAATTGTCAATACAAAACTTTCAAAATATACAACACAACAAATACCTCTTTCGAAACAAGTCCTTCTTCCAAAACAAATTCTAATAGCATAAATTTTTACCCAATTAGTACTTATTAAAAAAATTATTTATTCAGGAATTTCACTCTCTAGTTATCTCAAAACATTCAATTTAAGTGTTAAGCATTTTGTGGATTGAATTGTAAACTTTCTCTAATAATTGTGCCACATTACGTGTCGAAAATGTAAAAGCCCCGTTTCGTCCACTTTGTTTCTTTTTTGTAAATATGCACGAATTCAAAACTAGGTTACTACTTAGTAATACCAATTCTGTAAAGAGCTATTTAGTTGCTTATTAAAAATATCATTCTAAATATTTTAAATGGTTTTAGCATATGTGATTGTAAGTTAAATTTTTAATTTATTTTTTAAATGGAAAAAATAATTTAAAAAAAAGTATTTAAAGTAATTACAGTTATCTAGTATTTTGTGTAACTTTAGTACTTCAGAATATTTACTGCATAAAATTTCTGAGAAATTGTGCTAAATGAGCACTCATTAAAAACATAATAAAAATGTGATTAAATTAATCTATAGAACTGGTAAAGGATGAATAACATTATAAAAGGGGTTAAAAGAAGAATACAAAATTTTCTGCAAAAAATAGATAACAGGATATGTAAGGCTACAAGCAGAATATGTAAGGCTTCCTGTCAATTTAAATGAACCTGACGTAAGGTTAAACTCTATTTCTTAAATGATTTAAATGTGTCTCAAAATACTGGTGCTAGTACATTTTTATACCAAAATACACTGCGGACAAATTCCTTTATAATAACAAAAATCAATTGTTAAATGTTATGTTTTTATAAAAAAAGACATTGCACAATTATAAATTTTATATTAAATGCTTATATTTTTTTGGATTAACTTTTCTAATTAGGAATGTAATATTTTCAGTTACAATGAAATTAGCAGAATACCTCAAGACTTTTTCCAGGAGATGCCTAATCTCAAAGAGGTCATTCTATCTGGCAACGAATTGAAGAATTTACAGGAAGCCACGTGGGCACCTGTTTGGGAACGTCTTAGTCAAGTGCTTCTGTATGGTAAGTTCAAATAGTCTTTTATGTTGAAGAGTATAATTATAAGGTTTACCGATAAAACAGAAGTCCAATTAATCACATTATGTTTACAGAATAAGCCTAGCAGCATGAAATTATAATGCAACCCAATCTTTAAACTTAGGTGGTAGCAATTGTCTTGTATGAGAAGTACAGCATTTTAAGTGTGGAAACAAAATGTTCCCATCCAAATACCGTCTGGAGTGCTAAAATGAATGTTTAAGGAGTTTTTTCCATACGATACGTAAATGCAATTCTATATCCATTAACTACCGAATTTTTACCCCCTCCCCTAAAATCATAATACTATACGCATAGTTTAAATGTTACCACCATGTTTCATTGTAGTAAGGAATACAATATTGCGTTTACATTTTCGAAATTGCCGACCAAACGGTATAGTGGTTAGCGTGCTTGCTTCTAGACCGCGAGGTTGCGGGTTCGAGTCACATGTTGGCATGGGTGTTTGTAAATGTATGTTGGCTTGTCTAATGACGAATGTTTCGGCGCATTATAGCCCTCGTGTTGCTGACGGCGCCAGATAATCTGAATACAACCAACCCATGCTTTATATAAAATAATTAACAAAATGTATTTTAAGTTGATAAATTACAACCTATAAATTGAAATTATCATAATTTATAAATGCTTGATTGCTTTGATAATTTGAACATATGTTTTAACTTCAGCAGGGGTTGATTGGGGATGCTTAGAATTGCTCGATTTTAACAGGTTATTTTCTTCATTGATTTAATTTATTACTACAACTGAATTTAGTTGGTTTGTACTTGCTTATACACTGACTCTGCTCATCGGTCTGTCTGAATTCAAAATTTCAAAACAAGTTTACGCCCATCTAATGACTATGTTGTAAGCACACTTGCCTCGGATGCCAAAGATGCAGGGTTCGAATCTCGGGTTAAGCATGGATGTTCGTAGTGGTTCGGAATTCACGTTAATCTGTAGGTCCTGGCCTGATTAGTCGTTATTGTGAATACCAACCAACCTATTGGAAATCCTTAAATGCTACATAAGGCGGTATTTCTCAAATGAAAGGCCTCATCAAGAAGAATTTCTATACCGAAATTAAACCTAAGTTTTTGCCGAAAGCACTAGAAATGACAACCGAAAATCAATTTGCAATAGGTTAATCCGAAACTCAAATGGTGCAGGTTTGAGTAGTAAATAACTTTGAAGGCATCGGTAAAGTGGACAGGATTACATAAAAAAAATAGGAAATTATAACCATATGCGCATTAAATTCGAACGCAAGAACACTTTCTTAGTAACTCTGGAAAATTCACAACTTGGTTGCATATAAAAAAAATTGTAAAAGAAGTTCTGGATATTTGTTGACAAATTATCTTACCCAATTTGTATTGGAAACGTTTTTGTTTGAAAGAAACTCTAAATGGTTAGTAAATAACTGTTACAATTAAACTTGTTCTCTTTCATCCCGAGTCTCGGCATTTTAAAAACAAATTGCTCTTTACCTTCAGTTACTCGAAATAAAATTTTGGGATGCATGTAAAATAATTTTGAAAGTGAATATTTGTAGCCAAAATTTATGAAATTTATGAAAAAAAAATAAATATTTATCGCTAAAAATATCGCATAACCTCAAAGTAAAAACTAACGAACTCAAAATAAAAGAACTCAAATTGCCAAAAAATAAACAACTTTAATTAGTGACATTTTAATAACTATTTTAAAAACTAATTCTAGGTTACGATATTTTAGGTGTGTGGACTAACACGTGATTTTACTCACCTAATGGTTGTGTAGTTAGAGTTATGGCCTCACATGTCAATGGTGCTGGGTTCAAATCCTGGGAAAGGCATGGATGGTCATTGGGGTTTGGAACCCACTTTATGCTGTAGGTTCCGGCCTTGTTAACCTACATTATTCACAAAACAAGTTGATTAAAAGTATAAAACATGTGCTTTGAAAACTCTTCTTGAATGATAAAAAACAAATAAAACCACGTTATCATTAAAAAAAAAATGTAAACCAAATAAGTGATTATTTACTTTATTTGTGAATATTTCATAATGTTTTACATTACTTTGGAAAGTATTGGATTTATTTTTATTTTGTATAAAGAAGATAGTGCACTGTTTATCATTAAATTTGGATTAAATTTCGGAAATATCTCAAAATAAATCATTAGAAAAGCATTCAGTTAACTATAAAAAAATCTATAAACTATGAAAAGAAATTAAGAAATTACCCAACAATATAACTTTACCCTTTGGGACATTTGCCCCACTAAATTTTTTTATGTGCATTACATTGTTAAAACCCAAATATAAATACAATTTAAAATTTACTTATTTATTATCGACAATTCTAAAAAATTAGGAGAAAAAAAGTTGGTTTCCAACAGTAAATAGAAAAGAGTTCTTTCTTGACCTGTTCAGTACCCGACTTATGCACGTGAAGGTTATTCGTTCGAATAATCCGACGTACGTATATTTCTTGTGGTTAAGTTTAAATTCTCTTATTATCTTAAATCTTTAAATTAGTCACTGTAATAAAAGCGTGTATATAAGAATTTTAATAAGTGCATTACAAGTCGATGAATGTTTAAAAATTCTTATAAAATTTTTTCTTTTTTCAGAAAACCACTTGGACTGTGGAGATTACATAAAGTGGATAAAAAACTATCGCAAACCCACACGGCTGGATGGTACTTGCATCCTTCCAAAAAGCCTGACTGGACATTCCATCAAAGACATTTATACAGCGTGAAGTACTTTATTAATATGGAACACTATCAGTATCATTTGCTTAGGCACCACATCATTTGGAGATGTTTTGTAAAGTAATGTGTAAATAGAATGAGAAACCGGCATCTTTTTTGTTGTTCTTTTTTTCCTCCGTGTTATTTTATTTCTTGTAGGATTTTATTTATGTACAGTTTTGTGTGTTTTTCGAACGTTGTTATTCGGGATTGGTTGCAATTCTAAAGATCTTGATATTTTTAGTAGGTTTGTGAAAAACAACTTTAATGAAGTTGATGTATTTATTTTAAATAAAGTGTTTATAGCTACATTATTAATTTGCTGATGTTATATTTAGCTGAGATACTACATATACATTGAATGTAAACACTTCTTACAAAATATCAAACAATAAAATACCATAATCTTAAACTTAATACTTAATTAAGCAATTATTATCATTTTTTTTTTATAATTTTTCTTTTTCAAGGGAAGATACACATTGTACTAAGTCGCTTGATATTATTAAAGTAACTCCATAAATTTTACGATTTGTACTTAAAACACATCTAGCACAACATTATTTTTAATGTTGAAGTAGTGTTTAAAAATGCTTTGTTTAAATTAGTTTAAAAATCATGACCTTACACTACAAGCATCACAGGAGTTGTTAAACTCAAAATAACAATTTAAAATTTAAAATAGCATTCTCATTAGAATGCTTCTTTTTGAAGACGAACTTTCGTTAATTGAATGTATCATATTTTATATCAACCACAGATTAAATACTTAAAATTATCCAAAATATGGATATTTAATAAATAATGATTGAAATGAATATTATATTTTCTTGGGATAACTTTGATATAATTATAATCTAGTTCACTATCTGAACATACACGGGATGCATCAAGAACATACATAGGAGACAAATTCATCCTTAATTGTCTGATCACATGCCGTAATTTGTGGTACCTGGTACAAATATACATTTTCAATGATTCGTAATATCCAGTTGAACTTTTTAATACAAACTTTTAACACTATCTGATACGTCTGAATTGAAGATAAATATTTTAAGAGTTCTATTTATACGAATGCTGGGTAAAACGGAACTCTTCTTTCCTAAAATGTCCGTGCCAATAGACGAAAGTGTCAATTCCTCGGAACGCAATGTACCTATTCACAGAATCTTTGACAAAAATCTCATTAACTCTGAATCGACAAAACTGCGAAACGGTGACAGATAGAAGATATAAGTGGTATGTTATAGTGACAAGTATAGAATTTTAAATACACTGGTTTTCCAAATTAGCTTCCGTTGAAATGTGGCAACAATTTGCTGGAAAATCTAAACAGAGGAATGAGTTTATCGTTTTATTCCTGAAAAAGGACCCTGTGGTCCTATTAGTGGATAGTAATCGCTTCTCTGAATATACAGTGGTTTTGCAAGACGGGTTTTAAGTAGCGCGTAATCACCAGTTTTGTTTGACAAATCCGTCGAAATGAAAATTGGCTACATGGGTAAACTATATGCAGGCCGTCAAAAAATTTACTGCCATATATCAATTTTGTAAAGCAGTGCAATTAAAATTCCTTACCTGTCTAGCCAATACATCACTTGTCTCTTTTTATCTCCCATTGTTTTGCAGTTATGTCCTTTCAAAGTTAGGAATTCCTTTTCCAAATACGATGTAGTTAGTGAACAGAATTGAGCTACTACCAACATATTTATGGGACTAACTCAAAAAAAAATAAAATCATATTTTAAATTATCAAATAGTTCATTAGTTGTATGCGTGGAACTTCTTAATATATGTGAAGGACATAACAAAGATATATTTTATAACAAAATTTCATACTCAATGGTACCAATCTGTAAATCTGAATAATCAGTAGCAATACTGGCTTCTACAAATCAGCAAGGATATCATATCAAAATTTATAGTCTTAAACCAATTGTTTTAAACATTATTTCTTAAATATACGGGTTTTTTACAGGAAATTTCTAACTCGTAATTTATTTGTAAGACCCAAAAATAGCATGGTTTCATTGCTTATTGCCATAATTTGGCAGAAATTTGATTTCTATCAAATTTAAAATTGAAAAAAACTCTTTGAAATATAAAATCGGAAGGATCATTCAGCTGAAAGAAAATAGACTGATATTATTTTAACGCAAAATTTTATTTTCATTAATAATTTAGTTGTATAGTCTAGTCAAAGATGTCATTTAAAGTCATATAAAACACTGTATCATGTAAAACACTATAAAAATTCTGAATTTTTTTCTAATTGCTGTTTAATAATTTTCAAACTTCAGAAAGTATTCAATACCTTTGCAACCCACCAGATGTGTATTTAGTTCTGTCTCCCATCCCCAAATAAGACGAGTTCGAACCTTGGAATCGGCACGGATGTTCATTGTGAATCTGTGGTTATTTATGGTTGGTTGGTTGTTTTCAGATTATCTGACGCCGTCAGCAACACGTGGGCTATAATGCGCCGAAACATTCGTTATTTGACAAGCCAACATACATTTACAAACACCCATGCTTTGCATGGGACTCGAAACCGCAACCTTGCGATCTAGAAGCTAGTACGCTAACCACTATACCGTTTGGTCGGCAATATGTGGTTATTAATTCACATTAAGAGGAAATCCTTGTAAGGATCAGTCACTATACTAGCTATGTTACAATCTTCTAGCCCACTGCATGTAAAAACTACTTAATAGAAAACCTTGACATTTGGAGAGTAGACATTTAAATGATCACTTAATGATCTGACATTAATTAAAAACTCGAAAATAGCATGTAGTATATTTTATTTTATATTTGAAATCTTTCCGTCAATTGCTCCACCTGGTTTTGTCTTTTACTGTTTTAATTTTCATTTATAATAGACAGACATTAAATGAAAACATTTTATGTCATTTCATTGGGTGATCTTTCTCGTGCCTAACTCACCCAATTTCAAAGTTTTATACAAAATAGTTTCTAAATGCACTGGGCTAGAAGATTGTAACATAGAAAGTATAGAGAATGATCCTTACTAAGATTTCTTCTTAAATTGCCGATCTTAGTTTGATTTGCCGTTATGGTGCAAAAAATTGGTTGCTGAGGGTACAAACCAAGCAATAACTTCATAAATTTTTATTGTATTTTAACATTCCGTCGAGCACAATATGCACAATTTGACATGTAACTAGTCAAAACATCGACATAAGGCGAGGCGTCGTAAGTTGGTTGTATTCAGATTATCTGACGCCGTCAGCAACACGAGGGCTATAATGCGCCGAAACATTCGTCATTAGACAAGCCAACGTACATTTACAAACACCCATGCCAAACACAGGACTCGAATCCGCAACCTCGCGGTCCAGAAGCTAACCACTATACCGTTTGGTTGGCCGAGGCGTCGTAAGATTCTGGCATTTAAATAAAAATAATAAATCCTTAGTTTTTGTATTTTAAGTCATTATTTTGCCTTGAAATCGAGATTACAGATGATAAATCCGGAAATTTCATTTCTTTTTGCACTTAATTTCCTATCCTAACGCGACGAATGTTTCGGTGCATTATAGCTCTCGTGTTACTGACGACGCCAGATAATCTGAAAACAACCAACTAACCAATCCTATCCTAACGGAATGATACCTCTAATATTAATACAAGTTCTCTATTTAGTTTTCTGAATTGTACTCGTGTTAAAGAGGTATTTTCGTGACATGTCAAACTTATATTCTGTTTACATTTAGAAAAGTGTGTATTACCATAAAAACATTTTTTTTTTCAATCGGAAATAATTTTTATTCATGCTTTTATGACACGTGTCATCATGTTGTGATCATTGACGTAGAGATTTTCTTATCTTGAATCATCTTCGCAGTAGTCATAGAAAAACAATGGTTTGTTATTTAATAACTTATCTATTGGAAGTGAAACAATAGTAGGAAGTAGTAGATTTTCTAAATCAATTATATTTGATTTTCACTTTTGGTAAGATATCAAAGCAGTTGGAAGCGATTCATCTTCGATATTTGTCGTATTTATATAAACAAATTTTTCTTAAAGACTTCCGTTAAGGGGACTTGATATCCTTCAAACTTTTTTTATTTAAGCCTATACACTTATAATTTTTACATATTTGGAAGTATTACTAAGTAAAAACTAAATTTGATAGATAAAAAAGTTCACATAGTGCTCTAAAATTTAAATTTTTAAAAAAATTCATCAAAAAAAAAACTACGTTAATTTACTAAAACAAATTCAGTCAAATGTCATAAGGTTTCCAGGGCACCAAGTTTGTGTTTTAAATATGGGATAAGTTTGTTTTTTTATCACTACAAGTGACTGCTTTTCCCATTTTAAGGGGACTTGGTGTTTTCACAAAAAATAATAAAAATATAAATATAAAATTTAAATTTTTTTAAAAATTCATCAAGAGTTTCAAATTCCATCTTCTTTTTCATTTTTCATTAATTCTTCCTGATTTTTTTTAAAAAAATTTACCTATATACTCTAACTTTTTATGCATTGGATTTAGAATAAGTAAAATAGTTTTCGAGAAAACCGATAATTACACTACCTATAAGTAAAAAAAGCGTAAAAAACGGGTATTTTTCAACTTTTAAATTTGTAAAAAAAAGTTTTTTTTTTTTCTTTCATTAAAAAATGCATACATATTTTCCTACTTTGTCAAATAGATATTAAGAATGACACAAAATTTTTTTAAATCATTTCATTCATATTTGCTGAAGTTTTAGCATTTTGAGTAAAGTGGGAATTTCAAAACTTACGAACTGAGAAAAATGCTTTCGAAACATCAAAGGAGCTATTACAGCAATGCTAAATTCTACATAAAAATATAGTTTTTCTGTAATTGCAGTTCGGATCGGATCAGCTCAAAAACTTACCAGAATAAGGATAAGGTTTCAAAGATTATAAACAAGAAATAAATAAAATATTTATATTTTTATTATTTTTTGTGAAAACACCAAGTCCCCTTAAAATGGGAAAAGCAGTCACTTGTAGTGATAAAAAAACAAACTTATCCCACATTTAAAACACAAACTTGGTGCCCTGTGAAACCTTATGACATTTGACTGAATTTGTTTTAGTAAATTAACGTAGTTTTTTTTTTTTTTTTTTTTTTTTTTTTTTTTTTTTTAAATTTTTTTTTTTTTTAAATAAAAGTAATGATTATTTACAGAAAGTATTCTAGTTTATTTATCTTTTTAAGGTACAATGTTAAGCATTTTTTATCATTGATTAATTCTAAATAAAAGCATATCTTAAGCATCTTTAAAATATAAATTTGATTTGAATAAACTGTGTGTGCTGTGAGTAATTTATTTGGCCAATTTTTTAAAGTTTATTCGTGGAAACCTGAAGTACTTAAAAGTTATAAAAATGAAATGTTTCAAAGATAATCTTTTCTTAAATTATGTTTCCTAAATAAAGATTTTATGGTTGAGAAAATAGGCATCTGGAAAGGTTCTGCACTAACCATCTTAAGTGGAAAGATAACAGATATAGATAGGATAGGAAGAATGGAAAAAGAAACTTGATAATCTAAAAAGTTAAGAATAATTTAATCGACTATTGCTAAAACGGCCCCGCTCTGAAAATTACAAGGCCAAATTTCTACATCAAAAACATATGTAATTTTCTTAAACACTACTTGGTGTATTGCTGAAGAAAAGTTCTCTGTTTAGAGAGTCGTGTTTGGTTCTATAATGCTCATCAAAATATTCACTCTTGTCATGTTCACTGTCTTTCAAAGTTGAACCTTTTCCGTAATGGTCAATTCAACTTTAGCACTATTCAATAACAAAAATGTTGATCATTTGATTTAGATGGTAATAAATATAGTAGTCATTTTGAGTAAGAATATTAACTAGTGATATTCTATAAACAGAGAAATGGAAATGATGAATTTAATGGTATGAAATTGGTAAAATCTTATGATTAACGTACAGTTGGAAAACGAAAACTAAATAATAACGATAGCTATAACTGAATAAAACAATTGTTTAAAAACACGTTGCTACTGGCCGACCAAACGGTGTAGTGGTTAGCTTGCTAGCTTCTAGACCGCGAGGTTGCGGGTTCCGAGTCCCGTGTTAGGCATGGGTGTTTGTAAATGTATGTTGGCTTGTCTAATGACGAATGTTTCGGCGCATTATAGCCCTCGTGTTGCTGATGGAGCCAGATAATCTGAAAACAACCAACCAAGTTGCTACTGAACATAAAACGGAAACTGAAGATTTAGCATGTTTACATATATGTTTTCCTTTAAATAATTTGCTTGCTTCTGAATTTTCGTCTTAACTCAGTCAACAATCAACTAAATGCACCTATTGAGTTCCATTGAAATTGATTTAAAAGCTTCAAATGAGTCGCAGATACAATTTTCCTCGGATCCTTGCTTTTTAAATCCTTTATATTAACTTTTATAAGTTCTATAATGAAAGATTTGTGATCCTCTTTGTTTTCTAATATAGAAGTTGTTTCAACTTAGGAATAATGAGATAAAGCAGCCAGTAGGCGAGCAAAAATCTCATACCACCCAATCAATCAATCAATTAATTTCGATTATGTTTGTCAATGGGAGCGGAATCTGCGGAGGCCTAATTAACCCCTTTGCCTTCATCCAATCAGGCTGAAACTTGACAGATAGGTTCGATGTCGATGACAATGCATTCTATCAAATTTTAGGGCTGTTACTATCACTAAAACGTCGCTTTTACGGAATACTAATAAACCAACTTGCCGCCATCCTATCACATTAAAATAGCGTTGAACCGATCATTGTTGAAACTCTTTCCTGTTGCCAAATTTTTTTTAATAAATAAATAATAAAATTACTTTAATGAGACTAAATAAATGATATTTCGATATGAGAGTATAAATTCACGTTAATTTTTAATAAACAAGTTTTTAAATGTATAATGATATTGGCGCTGTGTTAATGAATATAATTGACAATGCATGTAAAGGATTTTTTAAAAATCTCTGTTTTATGGGTTAAATTATTATATACATAAGCATGATGATTTCAGTAACCTTCTAAATAAACTACAGCTCGAGAAAATCAAAAATCTGACAGAAACTACAGTTATATTTTTCGAAAAATCCGTGCAGATTTCAATTTTATTTTATACGCGATGTAAAAAATTTAAAATAGTATCCTTTTCTTCACCCATCATAAAATATTTCACGTGATGGAACTGCATTAGGGAGAGAGAAATAGGTAACACTAGACCAAGCGTATGAATCCATCCTCTCCCTTCAGAATTCTTCTAGAAAAGCTCAAATCACCGATAACTTCCTCATGTTTGCCTCCGAATTCGCTATTCTGTATCCTAGCAACGGTCCACAATCGGCCTTTTTACGATCGTGAGCGGAATTGATAATTCCTTGATACCGAGGTGTTGGCATTTATCACAAGGTTTAGTGGATGGCGGCTCCGTATTGGCGGTGATGGGGGGATGCTTTCTGTACGGAAAGAAAAATGGAAATGAAAATGAGATATATATCGAGATAAAGTCAGGGTTTGGAAAGCAGACACGAGCCAATTTTTGAATATTATGTTTGTTCCAATATCACTCAGCTATCTTCGCAATAGTCAACAAAGTTTAAAAAAATACACCCAACGTCCGATTTGCAATATTTTGCATCAGGTTTGACCAATGACAAGCTGATACTGACCTACCTGGGTATTACCAAAAATATCGCCAAAATGGCAAATTTTTTCAACTAATGAAAATATGAAAACGGGAACTGCAAGTTGTACCAATTCATGTCAAATTTGTATTCAGTGACCAAAAAGTGTTATAGTTAAATTGAAAGTTGTGCGAAGTTCTACATCCCTGTTTTAAAATAAAAATGTAGAGCTCATTTCAGAAACCAGATAAGTAAGAAATGTATATTTTTATGATAATACAATCTCAAACGTTTCAAAATTGATATTAAATAAATAAAAATATTTACATACATAGAAGACTTGTAAACTTAGGAACTGAAATAAATTTAACTTTTAAGATTAGTGGAGAGGGTTAAAAAAAATCTTGTTATTGATAGCAAAACAAGGCTGTAGAAGATATTTCATTTCGGGATGAAGGTGGAGTTTGAACAAATATTTGTACTCGTCTATACACTAAAATGAGTGAGGTTGTAGAAAACCAACCAGTCAATTTCCATTGCTTTTATTATTATTTTTTTTACTAAGAAGTTCGAAATTATATGACCGAGTAGTTTGATTTATTACATATAGTTAGGTGTAGAGTAATTTAATGTTTAATGAATAATATATAATGGAAAATATTTTGAGAGAAGTTTGAACAATACTACCCCTTTGGACACGGCCCTGTTTTGTATTCAGACACAAGCTATTTGAAAAGTTTAATTTAAACTTTCTTTTGAATAAAAGACCACTTTCAATTATTTTTACTTATTATCAAATAATTCTGTTTCGGTAGAATATATTACATTTGAAAATTAAAATAAAATGGACGAGAGCCCTAATTTTCTTCATCACTTAGCTCTTCTAAAAAAGTCGTGGTTTTGAAGGAGTTTTACATGAGTGAAATTTAAAAAGTTATTTTTATGTTTTAATGTTAGTTGACTTCAAGAAATCTAGTATAACTGACTTTTTTCCATTACAGGGGCTGAATAAAAATTAAAATGCAGCAACCTTTAAAATATACTACACTTAAAAAGAAAACGTTATCTTTTTGTTCCACTACCTTATTTTCAGAATTTTTCCAGTTTACACCAATAAAAGAAAAAGAAATAATATTAATTACCACCATTTTTGAACAGCTATATATACTTAAATTATTAACTATTTCAGATACCTGTAAATATTTAAATTATTAACTATTCCAGATGCCTATTTAGAAAGTTATAATTATATTAATTATAATTATATTGATAAATAAATATACGTATGATTTGATTAATGATACCTATAATTTGATGTCGATTTGAACCTAAAATCCTTTTGAAAATTTAATATAAAATTGCCCAATTCTTATATCGAGGTTTTTCAAGTGCATCAGATTCTATTGTACACTAAATTATAAGGAGCGCCAACTTAACAAAAAAGGCAAAATGTATCAATTTTCTTAAATAAATTGGGATATTTGCAATTGAATTATTTTGATTTGTGTTGAAGTACTCAATATAAAGTGTACGATATTTAATTCATGTGCTTAATTTTCTTAAAATTTCATGAATTTATGAGAAAGCCTCCAGTTGGAGGAATCTAACTTTATTAGCTTTTGACTATGCTTCATTAGGAAGTAAAAGTATTTTTGTATTGTAGTTTTAAAGAGTAGCTATATAAAAAAAGATTACGAAACAAAACAAAAACAAAATTCTTACAATTCAGTTAAATTAAATAGAATCAAATTAGTTAAAAAATTTCTTAGGATTTTAAAAAGATTTATTTATCGATGAATTTTGAAGGGCAAATTTATATAGTTTTCAGTTTACCAATATTATTTTTTAGTTTTTACTACTCTAATAATTTAATTAAACTAAAAGCAATAAATACAATAGAAAATCACACAACTTGACACGAATTGGTGTAGATTACTGTTTCCATTTTCATAAATTTTAAAGTTTGCCTGTGTATATATATATATATATATATATATATTGGACACGGCCCTATATATATATATATATATCCCATTGCCACAACTAATTAGTATTCAAAAATGAAGCATCTTAGCAATCCGTTTGGATTCAGACATATACACAGACATTTTTCTAGACAACTTTTTTGGAATAGGGGTGTTCCAATACTAATAAAAATGCAAAAATATAAAAAAAATTACCAAATGTTTTTTTTTTTTTTTTTTTTTTTTTTTTTTTTTTTTTAACCCCCATATTATATATCGGGTACTTGAAAGTAATGTAATGAAAATGTTCTTGAATGCAATATTTAGTCTTCTTAAATTCTTATACTGACTTTACACAAACATGTTTTCTTTATTAAATTGATTACCCTTTTTCAAGAATTATACTATAATTTACACAAATATAATTGGAATTATGCTAATTTATATGCCACTTTGAGCCTTGCTAATAATGTAGTAAAGATAAAAATAGTTTTGCGTGTGTTTTAAACTTCCGTGATCACAACTTAACTGTTTTCTGAAAAGTATACTACTCATTAAATAAAAAAATTACAGATGATGCAATGCATTTCCACAAATCTTTCTATATTTAGATGTTTGTATTCTTTTGAGACCAGAACCAAAAGAGAAGTATTATGATGCATTTCATAATTGAATTGTAGAAATTTCAAATTTTGACTGGCACATTTTTAAGTTTTAAATGGTATTTTATTTTTAAAAATTGTATGCTTTATTAATTTTTGTATTTTTTATTCAGTTTAACAACAGTAAGATGTTAGTTTCCACTTACTTTTAAATATTATGAAATTAAGTATATATGCAACAAATTATAAGAAATTATAGAAATACTGCAAAGAGAATCGTTCAGAATCTGCAAAAATACAATTATGAATTTACAATGCAGAAAACATAAGGATTTTTTTAAAATTAATTTTCTGTATCAGGTTTTTAAATTCTTTCATCTGATAACTTAGTTTTGTAATAGAGTTTTCAATATTAATTTGCTTAAAAACAACTGACTGTTTTAAAAATTTGAATCGAGTACATATTTACAAAGTCTTTAAAATTTTATTTTCAAAGAAATATATTTATAAAAATACCCTTTATTACTATTCTTCTTCAAAGCAAAAGTTTTTGTTTTTCTTTTAAAGCAATAATTAATTAACATGGATTGCATTAAAAACATTCAAATCCTACAGGTAATCTGCAAGATCTTTTCATCAATTTTTGTGAAAACCCTAAATCTTTGAACAGACCTAATTTCTGAAGCATTAATGGTGGTTTTATATAATGTTTTAGCATTATTGCTCAGCCGAAGGTAAACTTTACTCATCAATCACACGCTAAAATTTGTGTCAAGAGGAACTCTTTGGACTGTGTCCAGCTTCTCGTCCTATTTTACATGGATGCCTCCATATTGATCGATGTTATTACCACGACACAGGTTTATAATTTCAAAAACCTTATCTTTATTCAGGCCATTCCGATCCTATTAATTCATCCAGACAGGCTGAAATCAACACCAAAATATCAATAGCAGATATGAAGATGATATCCGCTTATCTACTGAAGTGATCGATCAAGTGAGATGAGATTGATTGAGATGATCAACAATTACGCATGATGAAAATGATTAAGTGGAGAAGTTAAGGTTATTCTTGTTCTCGGAAATTCTACTTCTACAACAGGTGCAATATACGATTAAAGAATAAGTTGATGACATTGAAGATATTTGATGTCCTTTTGAAATATTGGTATTCTTGTCTGTTGATAATGCCTTGATAAAAACGTATCATTGTTCCACCATATGACATATCGTTATCTATAGCAACTTATCTAACAAAACGATGTATTATACCTACAATTTACTTTGAGAATTTCAAATAAATTATGAATGTAACATTCTCTGCGAAAATCTCTATAAAATATGAGAATTAATATTGTTTTTTGTTACAATTAAAACAATGATTCCAAAAGCAATAATTGCAAAATGTTACGGTCAACATTACAGAGGTCCCTCGAGTTTGGCTTATGGTGCTGAATTGAGGAACCTAAATATGTGTAAATTGAGGGAAAGCAGGTTTATTGAGGATCTGATCAATTTGTTTAAATTTATCAAACGTGATGATCTCAAGAGCCTAGAGTAATATACAAATAAAAGGAGAAGTCGTGGATATTCCATCGCATTTTGATTTAAAGAACAGAAATGTGTCTACAATAGAGTGAATAATATATATTTTTTCTAATGGCGAGCCCAAGTACTTACAGTCACTTTTAGTGCTAGCTGTCACTTGACCACTACAAGGCCTCTAGCGATGGCCACTTGTGAAGCGGCACCCAGTGGGTGGGTCATCGTTGTCCCTAACTTAGGACATCCATATCTTCCCCCGGATTCGAACCGAGACCCACCAGCGTAGTAGTCTGATGTCCTAACCACTATACTGAATGAGTGAATAATATATTACTGAGGAATCTCGCAAACTGCATTGTAAGTTGCACATAAATAAATAATTTAAAATACTACTGGATCTGCATTGAGAGATTGTAAAGTGGAGTTAAACTAGATTTACCAAGATGCGCATTGAGTTTGTAGTTGATCGTAATTTATGTACACACATGTTTTGGTTGCTTTTCAATTGCTTTCATCAAAACGCTATATTTGTATATAGAGGCGTGTAGAATCAAAACTAGCTCCACCCATGTGTTCTTTCTTTTAGTTGTAAAGTTAAAATTTAAATATCAAGAACTTTAATTCTTTTAATATACAATTAAAAGAACTATTTAAAAAAAATACTGACCGGCATGGAAATGGGAGGGTTTTTTTTCTGTTGCGCTCCTGAAACATTTTTACTATGATGCCACGAGTCTCAATTTTAAGCTTTATTCAAATCATATTGTAACAGTTTCTGTAACTGAAAGGCCAGTTCAACACATGAGAAACTCAGAATACAATCAGTCAAATATTACTGATGGAACTATTCGGAACACTGGAAACTTCTAGCGTTAACGAAGATTTTATTCTCACTTGTGCATACACATTACACAATTCTTTTTTTTTTTTTTTTTATATATATATTTTCAATGCTGTCAAATGATTTTGAAAATGTATATATATATTTTCAAAACCATTTGATACACCTTACACATGCGTATTTGGTTTAGTATTAAAAAAAATTGTTTCGCGCAAGGAATTTTTAGAAGTTCTGTGTAGGCGATTTATTTTATTTTGATGTTCAATGCCGAAAGTATAATAAAAATACGATAGTATAAAAAAAAAAAAAAAAAAAAAAAAAAAAAAAAAAAAAAGTATCATAAATATACAAATCATAAAGAGAAAGTATAATCAAAATACAAATCATAGCTTTTAAGTTCTGAAGTTTGGTATACTGTTAAAAATTTGGATTCACCTTTCACCAAAAATTGGTCCCCAATTTAGCTGCAACCAACATTTGGTGTTTAGTTTCACGATTTAATGGTGCTACTTCGGACAGTAAGCACCATTAAATCGTGAAACTAAGCACTAATGTTGGCTGCAGTTAAATGGGGGAAGCAATTTTTGGTGCAAGCTGAAATAAAAATTTTAACAGTGTAAGTCAAACCCCTTTAACACGAAATTCCATTTAAAATAAAATATATGCAGTTTTCTGTACGATAGAGCTTAAATTTAATGTTAATTTATTCGTTTAACAAGAAATCCCATCTCGCTTAAGACAAAAAAAAAAATGCACTTTAAAGCCCTGCCCTTTCTTTAAATGAAGTTTTCCATATTTGGGACGAAATTTCAAGGTGTTATGGAAACATTCCTCAAGTTGAAACCTTATGAAAAAGAAAAAAATGCCCGAGGAAACAAATTTCAAGGAAATCGCCGTGAAGTAAAGTTGATTTCGGCACAAATTTAGATGGCATCTCTCAGTAAAATGGTTTTATACTCTCACGTGACCCTCCTGTATCCAATAGTAAGTTTAGAAACTAAACTTGGTCGTATTTGCGTTTTGAATCTTATATTGTCAATATGAGATGGAAGCAGCAATGTTTATCGTTAGAAATGAATCCAAACATTTGGAATAAAATTGATGATAAATTCTTTAAAAAAAGAAATTGCAGCTAAATATGGAATCGCCCAACAATACTCTAACAACGATTTTAAAAAAATCCTGAAAAGATTCAAGCGGCTTATGCTATAAATAAATCAAATAAACCTGCAAGGAAAAGGATGTGAACTGTCAAAAATGAAGACGTGAATTAAAAATAGCAGTATTAAATACACATGTAGCTAGTAGCTTAAATCTGCATTAATTAGATGAAAAAGTTTGTAGACGGTCAACAGAAAATTCGGTTAATGCTACAATTTCGACGGCCCATCAACTTCGTGTTCGCAGAGTTTTACAGTATAACTTTAGGTAGTTTTCTTAACAATACCAGGAAGTAAGTTTGATCTGTTTAAGGTATAAAATAGGGTGGGCGTATCTCTCATCAGGGCTATGCTTAGAAAAAGGTCTTTCAATCTAAATGCATTAAACGTGACAGAAATAGCTGAGAGATGAGTGACTGTCCACTGGTTCTCAGCCTTATAATCTGATGAGCTCAACGCGTAAGAGATAACATGTGATAATAATGAAAGGATCTGGTTGCTAGGATACAGTGAATCTAAACAAACAATAGTCTATAATCTTTATTTCGCATCACACCACTTAAAATCAACTGAATGCAGATCCGGAGTTTGAAATGACAGTTCTCATCAAAACAGTAAACTTCACTGGATGGAATCAAAAGAGATAGATTTGAAGGATATTTTTTATGGAATACAAACAGAAAGATATCAAACAGGATGTCTTTCAATAATTCGTTGTACACATTGAAAACAAACCTTTTTTTTCTAGATGTTAACAAAAACAAAAACATTTTTTTTAAACAAATCTTTGATTATCTCCTTATACTAAGACCTTTCTATTGATTACGTGCAAGTTCGTCTTAGATGTCGTGTAAAAATACTACACCAACAGTTAATAATTTCATTATCAATTCATAAGAAAATTTAGAATTACATTCCAATAATATTATCATATACTAAATGTCTTCTTACTTTATATAGCAGCTTAAGTTATAATCACTTTTGAAGTAGAAATATTCATATTGTTAAATTTGTGTATTTACACTAGTCATGCTTTATATTCTTCAAACCAAACAATTTTTTAATCAGGGAAGAAAAAAAAGAAGAAAAAAAAAACTTTGAGTTTCTATTTTTTTAAAATTTGAAATAATCATTTTATATTATATGTAAAGTGAATATTATTTATGTTGATAAATACAATGTTGGTAATAGTATCATAAAAAAAATTTAAAAAAATATATTTATTGGAAGGATGTATATTAATGTTTTTATTATTCGTTAGTTGACCGAATCATCTATAGTAGACAAAAGGTATATCGAATGCAAATCCTGTACAAGTATCGATTTTACAGAATATGATGAAAGATCAATTTAATATTTCCTTTTTCCAAACATGATTTCTAACAGATAGTTCAATTGAAGAGCAAAATAAAATAAAATAAGGACGATGTAGGTAAACGTGACTTTCGTCTTTATTTGTGAGAAAATCTTGGCTCTGACCTTCGTTGAGACCTTGACCGTGTCAATAAAAGGCATTGGAGGAGGAAAAGTGGGGCCAGAAGTTCACCGATTCGATGAGAACAATTCCCTTTTCTTTGGTAACAACGGAAGCTAACAGGCGGAAAGAATTGGTAATCTAAGATGGAATCGGCCCTTAAGCTGGACTATTCCATTCATTCTCCTCTGTCTTACACAATCAGGTCGCAATTTCGGTCTTGTTTGTATCGTATTTTCGATCTCTGTTTTTATTTATTTATATTATTGCGTTATGTTGTGATTGACAATGAAATCCAAATATAGGGCAACCTTCAAAGGATGATCAATCTCAAAATCCCCGGATGTTCTATCAATTGCTTGCTTTAAAATGGGATGTTTGAAATGAAATGTTCAATACTTTTCAAAACTTTTTTAATTTATATTTTTATGTGTTTGATTTTAGAGTAAGTTTTATTTATAGAAGTAAATATTATATTGGTCTGATACGCTTTAATATTTATAAGGAACTTCTATTAAGAGTGTTTTATATATTTTTTGTTAATTTTTATGCATTAACATCGTAAATTTAAAATAAAAAAATAATATTTAAAAATATCCAAAAGAATATCCAAGTTGAATCTAATCCCTCCTTGTAAGAAGTGATTATGGTATGGGTTTATTTGTGTATAACTTGAACCTAATTGACACACATATCTTACAGCATAGTATTTTTTATTACGTAATCCTTTGGTAAGTTAAATAATATTGAGAAATTATTTTAATTAATTTTAAAAGTACTTTTTAGCGATTCAGTTACTTCTCGAAGTAATTTTCAGCTTAATGAAGGGGAGCTGGAAAAAGGACATTTAACGAGATATTCGTCGAATATACAAATATTCCAATCACTATAACTGATCCGCTGCATTTAAAAGGAACAGATAGAATAATTAATAATTGCTTAATTATTCGAGCCAGCAAATCAGTAAGTAATCCATATCAATTGCCTCTTATCCATGGAAGGGACAACACAATTCAGTTACCTTCCTTGTCACTTTTAATAACACACACTTACTACAAAAAAGTGAATTCATGATGCTGATTTTATAACAAGTTTGGAAACTTGTTTATTTGGAAATTCATTAGATGATGAAATTGATACGAAATACGAGATTAATATAGTTTTAAGAAATGATGAAATTAAGTGACAATCAACTGAACTCAGGCATTTTGAAAAATTCAAATATTTAATACTCCTGATTGGCTTTCTTATATTTATCTGCATGCATTGTACGCAAACTCTTACGTCCTGGGTGGATTTTAGTATATATCATTGATTAGACACTACATCGAAAATTCATATTTGATAATAATATCGCTAAAATTTTTCGAACAATTCCCATGTATGGCACAAATATATATATTCTGCTATACTCAGTTCTCGGGATAGTAAAAAAAACAAAAACATTGTGTAATACAACACCTGTAGAGACTTTTGCTTGTAAGCCTTTTCTGACAGAGAATTGGAGCTTGACCTGGAAACGATACTGCGTAGAAAAAATTTCGGAAGGTTTTTCCCGGTAAACTTCTGCATGTTCTTTTGTATCAAATTGGTATATAGGACTAACCTAAACTTCAAACTTAATGGGGAAAAACGCTCGAAGCTCCTCCTCCTCCTGGAAAATGTATTATAAAAGGGATTCCTCTGTCAAATCCAACCAATTCAAGTTGCCATTTCACCAAACGATTTTGACGTTTCGGGATAAAGTTTAAGATTGTTAGTAAACACCCTTTGAACTCCCAAAAGTTTTTGAAATTTGTTTTGAAGAGGCAAACAGGTGTCGGTAGAAGTTTGTTATCTTTGAAAAAAAGAAGACTTTTAAATAGGTAATTAATGTTTTTTTAACTTTTAAATTATGTATTGAAATTTAAAAATGTATATTGCTATTTTATGTGCTTATGAAAAAAATACAGATAGTGTATATCTGTGTGTCAAACTCATGACTTTTACTATTATTCTATTGATTTTCTCGTAACGGTATGATTAAATATTAAAAGCATCAAATAAACCGATTTTCAAGTATTTATCAACTTAAAAAAAAAGTAATTTAATTTATTTTAATTTACTCTTTTACTAATTTTACTTTATTGCGATTTACTACATTGAGCGATTTTCCTTTAATCAAATGATGTGCATTGGAATGCACATTTCATTGTATTTTTGAAATTAATTTATAACACTATAGTTATAATTGAGATTTTTCGATGATGATTTTACATTGATTATACCAAGATATACTTTGTTATTTTATTGATATGCATCAGATAGAGATTTATTTTATTCATATACATATTTAGACAAATAGGTTGTTTTACAGACGTAATTACGATAAAAGATTAAACAGAATAACGTTTAGTAATACTATAGGATTGTAGGAAATATACAAAATTTAAAAATACTTTTATTTGCATAATTCTTCCTGATTAGATTAACATGCAAAAAAGTTAGTCCCCTTAACATGAAATTATATTTTCTGATTATTTGCCGGTTTCTTTCTAAAACCCGTATATTGATGAAAATATTTGACTCAGATGGTAAGACAAGAAATCAATTCTCGGGGAAAAATCGCAGTATATCAATAACCAAACTGTTTTCGTGTACTCACAAAACGAAATCATGGCCGACTGTTTAATGAACATGACTAAAATAACCCCTAGGAACTCTGTCTCTTCACAATATCTTTTTTCAGTCCAAGTCCAGAATTATGTGGCTAAGTCATGGCTTCAAATATTACAATGTTTAAGATATCAAATTCTGGTCGTGCGGCAGTGGGCGAATGTTTTCAGAGCGATCTGTAATTACTCAGGAAGCCATCAAGCTTTACTTACTGCAAATATTACCACCAATGTCAATGGAGCATTATTGTAACTCGAAACGAAATTTTGTCAAATGGAAAAAAGTGTTCGACTTTCTCAAATAACATGAAGTGCGTATTGAAAGGATTGTTAATTTTATTTTTTCACAGAGGATAGATTAAACCCAGTGAGTCAGATTTTTTTTTAAGTGTAAGTGGAATAATTTATTATTTGATTTCACAAAATTTTTATTTCCTTCAAGTCAATAGCAGTGTCTTTTTTATAATTTTCTCTCTTATTGACCCCCAATATCAATAGTTTGTCTTAAAAATATAGACTAGAAGTTCGAAACGGAGGGATCAGGTCCTCTAAGAGGCCATGGCATATAGTCACTCCATCCGATTCGTGAGTTGGGGAATTTCACATTTTAAAATTTGACGCGATTAACAGGAGAAATATTGATCACATTTAAAAAAAATCACGGTATTTCACTGCATTTCCTCACAAAAACTATGATGATACGTCTTCTCCGCCATATGGCTTTGAAAACCATGCATCTTTTTTTAAGACTTTATAATTTAAAATAAGTTACGGGAAAAAAAAAATCTTCTTTCAATGTAGTCTCTTTTTTTCGACCTTAAAAAAGCCTATTCCCAACCCCATTATTTTAAGTAGTTAATACTTCTCCAAATAAATTACCATTGATACACATTCTGTATATAAGAAATTAATTACTTGACAAAGTGTTACAGTTCTATCTTTATCAACCGGATGTCTAGAAGAAAATATTTAATACAAGATCACGTCTACCATTAAGAGAAGCGTTAATACTATCCTTAAGGAAAGTAGGACATTTCAATAGCTTTCCCATTGTCTTCCTCAAATGGCTTACTTGCATACTTTAAGATGCATATCATATGTCAAGAACACCTGCAATATCATGATCATGACACGACATAAGTGTGACGGAAGCTTTCAAAGAATGAGTAATTAGGGTTAAAAAAAAAAAAAAAACTTCCCAAACGGAGAAATATTTCGCAGACGTCTGAATGATAGGAAACACCTGTAACCACTGTCTCAGTATTTGCATATTCGGTCAATTATCCTCATTCATTTTCCAGACTTGCATCTCCGGTCGTATCTCACTTCCTATTGCAACCACGGGGGCACTACAGAAGATGCCGCCTGTGCAGGTCACATCGGACTTGATAACGTTGCGCGCATGATTGACACAAAAGCCTAGTACTCTAATATTCAAATTGCAATGTGAAGGCGTAAGTAAAATTGAGAGAAATGAGGTCGGTAATTATGAAGAAGCGATCGTCTCCTTGTTTTAATTCGTACTTGAAGAGGAGGAGGATGTTGGCGAAAAAATACAAGCGAGTTGTAGGATGAATAAATTATCCACTTTTCCTTATTAATGAAAGATGGTAGTTTAAAGTTACTTATTCATTTCAATTTAAAACTGATTCCACTACTAATTGCTAGTGTCTGGTTCAGTTTTAATGACAGTACACTTTTTTAAAATATTTGTAAGGGTGCTATTATTGGAAATTATTTTATAAACGGATTTTTAATAGTGTTATTATGTAATCCTTTGTTGCCATTTCTGTTCACACAAATTAATAAAAAGTTGTCAGTTAAATATTTAGGAATGAAAGGTATTGCTTTTTAGTGGAAATGTTCTTTTCTGTAACTTAAAAACTTTGAAATATTGACAGTGTCACTGAAATCTTTGTGTGGAATGTAATAATTTAATAAGTATTGATTATTACTTTGAAAGCAGTCAAAAGTAAAATAAATTTAAGCTTCATTCGTTTCTGTTTGTGTGAGATATTAATATAGTTTATAGACCACTTCTCATAAAAACATATTAACTGACATTTAAACTTTTACTTATTTATTATAAACAAATAAAAAATTTCAATTAATTGAGGAAAATTTCTTTATTCGGACTTTTTTTCGATTCTTAATGTTAAAGTTTCTACGTGAATAAATTCACTCTTGCAAATTAAGTGATAAGTTAATGTTTTACCTTCAGTAATTTCTAAAAGTATAAAATTAAAAAAAAAAAAAATTAAAAAAAATAATATTATAAGTACGGTTTATAAAAACTACAAAGACTATAAGTGAATTTAGCGGTATCAAGTGCTGATAATTCAAATTATAACAACAGAAGACATTATGTAATTTGAAATGAAAGACCATAAGTAAATATTATAAAACAGAAGCATGCTATATAATCTCTTTTTTTTTAAACAGTGTTATTTCACTACTATTACACTTAAAGTGTTATTAGAATTCTTCATTAAAACTAACATAAAATAGTTTCATTCAATTCATTGAAGAATTTCATTAATTCAGGTACGTCAGAAAAATTACTGTTTTATAAATTAATTTAAACGTATTTTGAATAAGGCTAAAGTTGCAAAATATAAAAACTTAGTTTTCAAACTATTTTACGTAAAAATGTGATGTGAAGAAACTTAGAAACAAGTGGACAACTAGGTACTTTATATTGAGTTAATTTAAGTGAAATTTTTTAATCTAGTCATATTCGGACTTTTTTTCGATTCTTAATGTTAAAGTTTCTACGTGAATAAATTCACTCTTGCAAATTAAGTGATAAGTTAATGTTTTACCTTCAGTAATTTCTAAAAGTATAAAATTAAAAAAAAAAAAAATTAAAAAAAATAATATTATAAGTACGGTTTATAAAAACTACAAAGACTATAAGTGAATTTAGCGGTATCAAGTGCTGATAATTCAAATTATAACAACAGAAGACATTATGTAATTTGAAATGAAAGACCATAAGTAAATATTATAAAACAGAAGCATGCTATATAATCTCTTTTTTTTTAAACAGTGTTATTTCACTACTATTACACTTAAAGTGTTATTAGAATTCTTCATTAAAACTAACATAAAATAGTTTCATTCAATTCATTGAAGAATTTCATTAATTCAGGTACGTCAGAAAAATTACTGTTTTATAAATTAATTTAAACGTATTTTGAATAAGGCTAAAGTTGCAAAATATAAAAACTTAGTTTTCAAACTATTTTACGTAAAAATGTGATGTGAAGAAACTTAGAAACAAGTGGACAACTAGGTACTTTATATTGAGTTAATTTAAGTGAAATTTTTTAATCTAGTCATATTCGGACTTTTTTTCGATTCTTAATGTTAAAGTTTCTACGTGAATAAATTCACTCTTGCAAATTAAGTGATAAGTTAATGTTTTACCTTCAGTAATTTCTAAAAGTATAAAATTAAAAAAAAAAAAAAATTAAAAAAAAATAATATTATAAGTACGGTTTATAAAAACTACAAAGACTATAAGTGAATTTAGCGGTATCAAGTGCTGATAATTCAAATTATAACAACATAAGACATTATGTAATTTGAAATGAAAGACCATAAGTAAATATTATAAAACAGAAGCATGCTATATAATCTCTTTTTTTTTAAACAGTGTTATTACACTACTATTACACTTAAAGTGTTATTAGAATTCTTCATTAAAACTAACATAAAATAGTTTCATTCAATTCATTGAAGAATTTCATTAATTCAGGTACGTCAGAAAAATTACTGTTTTATAAATTAATTTAAACGTATTTTGAATAAGGCTAAAGTTGCAAAATATAAAAACTTAGTTTTCAAACTATTTTACGTAAAAATGTGATGTGAAGAAACTTAGAAACAAGTGGACAACTAGGTACTTTATATTGAGTTAATTTAAGTGAAATTTTTTAATCTAGTCATAAAATAGTCAAAACATTAAGTGTTTATTTTAATATAAGCAACTGATTATATTTTAAGAGAATTTTAATTCTGTAATATATATTTAAAATTATTTTGATAATGGTAAAAAACGTTGGCTTTTGTAAGGATAATTATTTTAATCAAACAATAAATATTGTAAATTAAATGTTCAATGACACATTCAATATTGCAAATGTAATTGGAGTTTAACTTGCTTTCGATGGGGATGTTTTATGTTCACGGTATTTTAATTTTAAACTGTAATTTCACATTTAGTATAAAATTAAATAGATTTATTAGAAACTGTAATTACACATTTAGTATAAAATTAAATAGATTGTCAGCTCCTACTGTTCCTTTTCTCAATCTCTGATTTACTTAAAACTGAAATGAAACAGTGAAAGCTCATACCGTATCACAACTTACGTATTAGTTAAATTTTTTCTTGACGAGAAAGCAAGAAAGTGTAAACAACTAATAAGAAACCAACTGCCCATCGGAGAGAGAGAAAGAGAACGGACGCGCGCCAAACAGGCTAGACTGTCCAGGTTGCAAAAAAAAACGAATAAATCCCACAGAATCCTAACCACAATAACAATAAAAAGTTACGCAAGTCTTATCGACACATTCAGGGTTGTCTGTCACAAAAACAGAGCTGAAATGTGACATTCTCTCAAACGGAAGAAGAAAAAAATTGGTCTACCCCCTCCCCACGTTTTCATATAAGAATGTGGAGGATGATTCTGCGGTTGAAGCTATCCTTGCTCAAGGTTGGATGGTAGTGGAGGTCACAACACAGCTTCAGGCCTCTTACCTGACCCCGACAAGGGCCAACGACCGGGATGGTTCGCTAGAGATGTGAGAGGGGAGGGAAGGTAGATGGGATGAGAGACGGCTGAGATTCGGCATCAACCTGCTTCAGGCGAAATATAAAGCAAGGTCAGGTCAGACTTCCGGATTTGCCAAGACATTCGGATTTTGTGACGCGTGGCCCACACACCTTCAGATCTGCTCTTGGAAGAAGGTACAGAAACTTCACTTTAGGTGAGTAGGGATTCGCTATCTTGTGTTTGTTGCATCAGTGTTTTGGTATCGAGAGTAACTGAGTTTGATAAAGAGAAGCTTAACGTGTTTTTTGGGGGATATTTTGGTGAAAATTGCGTTTTAAACTTCGTTTTATCGGAGCAATAAAGTAAGTGTGACAATTTTTTTATTTTTTTTTTAAATTTTGTGCATAGCATAGTGTGTATACCTTTTTAAAACTGAGATGTGGATATCTTAAATATTAGTTAATAACCGTCTTGTTTAGTAACTAGAAATGCGAAACTATTTTTTATTAGAAACTCTCAATTTTCGTCATTTTAAAATAATTATATTGTACTGTTTTAGTAGCGTTGTGTTCAAAGTAGTTATAATACAAAAAAACTTATTTATCTAAACAATTTATTTCTAACAGTTTAGTTTATCTGAAGTTTGCAATATTTAACAATTATGTTCCTATACTATTGAAGTTTTCGTATTGATATTTTCTGAAACTAATTTTGTTTAAAGAATTTTAATGCTCATTAAAGTATTTCAAATACGAAGCCAGAAAAGTTTCAAATTTATTTAATTCATCGAAAATACACTTTAAGAATTGCCCCATTTTTAAATTTCTTGAGGTGAGACGATTTGTTCCTATCGTACACACATATCCAGCTATACTATTCTAAACTCATAAATTGAATTATCTAACCAATTTTATCTTGAACATCAAAACCTTAAAGTAATAAAACACAAATGTAATTTTAATTTGCTAAGAAATTCCAGTCTTTCATCTATGTATTCAACATTAGTGGATTCTTAACTGAAAATTGACCTATCGACATTGAAAAATTTTCACTACGCTTTTTGTTTTTATGATCTATTTATAATGCAGTCAGATATTTAAACTCTAAGAACCCAAACACGGTTGAGAAATGACTCCGCAATTTGAAATCATTAGTAACTGACACAGGTTTGGCTCTATGCCCTAAGAGAAGATGGTAAAAAGTTCATGGTTGTGGCGGGAGCAGGAATTTTCCTAATGTAAAGAGATAATGCCTATAGCAATATTTCAAAACTCTTGGCTAGTCGCACGTGAGAGTTTTTGCTTCCGGGTGTACTGAGGTATGCCTGACCTTGAAAACTAACATGTTTTTCGGTCAAATGATTTCGAATATACTCTTTATTTGCTTAATGAGTATAGATTTAATCAGTGTTTTACCTATTAAACTTTAGCTAATCATGTTTTAATTCTTTTGATTTGTTTTGGTTGTTGTACTATTATTATTTTGCTTTTAATTTCTTAGTTTTTGCTGTTTAAATTTGTTTACTTTATTCTCTTCTCATTAAACTACTCAAAGTATTTTTTATTGTAATTTTCTTTTTATCTTAAAACATGTATTAAATAACCGCAAGTGATTTGTGCATCCTAAAATAGGGTTTGAAAGCATTTCTCATTACGAATTTCATTTGGTTTTTATTCTTTTGAATTATGTTTGTTATTTACAAATAATCATTTAGAAAAGTAGTTGATTTTGTTTATAGTATTCCTTCAATAAGAACCTTTTTAATTAAATCAAAGAGCACCATATTCTAAAAATAAACTGAATCAGTTTATGTTTTTTAATAAATATTATTACTTTATTTATTCTCATTGTCAAAAGAATTCAAGACTTTTAAAGCTTTTTCAAAAACATTTTCTATCCCTATGCTTTAAAATAATAAGGTATTTTAATGGATGTTTATCATAAATTTAAATAATAATATTATATAATAATATTTATACTTTCGAATGAAATATTAGATTTTGACACTAGGCAAACTAAACAATCCCTTTATCAAAGGTCTAATTAATTTAATTAACAAAAACATTCCAACAAGATTCTAGATTTATTTTAAATTGACAAGAGCACATGCTTATAGTAATACACTGATATGCGTTCTTTAAAATAACATTTCTAATATGTTACTCCTTTCAGAGGTAGAAAACGTTTTAATTATGTTTATACTCAATGAAGATTATCAACTTGTAGTATTACGATATTATCAGCGAGTAAGATACACAAATCAAACTTTGACCATCAATGAAACTTTAACTCTAAAAGTATGCTTTGCACATAGAACACTCTCTTCAGATTGTTTTTTCTATAATTTCTTAAATGTAAAAAGAACTTCAAAACTGATTCATGGTAATAGAAACTATTTGGAAACTTCTTTAATTGCACATCATTCACCATGGAAACTACTTTGAGATTGCACTCAATTACTTGAATTACAAAATCAAAGATTCTTATCTTTAATTATCAGTATTCAAGAAGAATTACTTAAGACATGAAACAAATTGATTGCTTTCGATTCTTAATTAAAAAAAGGTCAATACTCTTACACAAAATATACTTAATTATCAACGTGTAATTCTTTTTATGGGCTGTAATTGAAGTTTAATTAGATCTAGAAGTGGATAGATGCGCTTACGATATTTGATACAGTTTTCACCGAGTCAATATTGCTTTCTAATTGACTTTAGTTTAATTTACTGCCACAATGTAATGATAGGCATAAAAACTGAAACTAGAAAAGTTTATTTGCTAAGGATAGAGCTATTAAAGGAAAAAAATATTTAAATATATTAGTTAAATGTTATTAGACACTACAAACATACTAAAAAAGAAACATCAATTAGCATAGAATTTAATATTTATTCCACGATGAAGCAACATAATATCCTTCATTTGAATGTGCTCAAATTTTACATTTTAATAATTTTATTTAAATGTTATTATATGTGTTAACCCATTTGAGTTCTTCTTATATGATGCATTATAGAAACATTTTAGCTTTTAGTTATTTGAATGAACTACAAGAAATATCGAAACATACTACTAAACTATGATTTATCAAATTTATTATAGACTATCTCTATGCATATTCATTCTCCAGGAGGTTTCTCATTAAGCTATGCAAATCATAACATTTCCTTATAATGAATACGAATAAAATACAGTGTTTTGTTGATTAATTAAAGTTATTTTATATTTAACATGTTATTAAAATCTTTTATATTATTAAGCCAAAATTATCCTTGGAAGTAAATTAAGTACCATACTAATTTTTACCACGTACTTAACTATTATTTGAGGTTTAATCGCAAATTTTTTTATATTATGGTTCCATAATTCATCATTGGAGAGTTATCTGAGGGATCAAGTGAAAGCATTTTATTATCTAGTAACTGTGCTAGAAAGTTTTGAGTTTATTTTAACTCCACCCAGATCCTAAACTTTAATAGATAATTGATTTTTGTTATTTAATTTTTAATGTTTTAAGTATTAATAAATAATGTACACTTTTAAAGTATTTCTGCAGTTGCCATCCTTATTTTCGAAACCAGTGTCAAAGGTGTTGTTCAATGACTATTGACTACAAAGCTCGTACTCGATAATAGAGCTGTATTGAATAAAACGCAAAGGAAGGTATAATGATAATATTCAACCCATTCTTTTCACAAACTGTAAATGCCCAAATATCGTTCTATACAATTAAAGTACTATACATCTAATTTCCATCAAATATTTATACAACTTGCAACTAATTATATATGTAATTATTATATAACTATTATAATAGTTCTTCCACTATTTTTTTTTTTTAATTTCAAATGAAGCTGGTGCATGACTGTATGAATGTCTACTGTTAAGATTTCGGGAAAAGAACATTTGTATTGGGATTAACTAATGGAATGGGAAACTTGTAATTTGTTTTTAAAGATGGGTTTCGATAGGGCACAAGCATGTTGCAAGTGGTTCCATACGATGCAGTCCCTCTCAAAGTAATCCCTTGTATAATGTTCATTTTTTATTTATACTTTGTTTTCTTTCTTCAACAGTTAAGAAGGATGTGGAGGCAACTTGGTGTTGGGGTGATATTCATCCTGGGGTTTATTCTTTTTCCTGATATGGTTAGTGGGCAAAACCGACCAGCAAACTTAGGTCAGTACAATTCTTTTTTTTTTTTTTTCTTTCTTTCTTTTTTTACATTAAACATATTTGTGTTCAACAAATTTGTGGCATGTTTAAACTTTATTTTTTCTGTAAAATAATATGACTTTTCAATTGTATGGGATATTTAGTAACTTTTTTCTAAAATGTTAACTGGTGTTATTTAATATTTGCAAGAGAGTTCAATGAGAAACTCGCATAAAACAACTTTAATTAGGCACTTTTTCGTCTGTTGTAGAATTAGATCATTTCAAATAAAGCATTAACATGTTTATGGAAAATTTTAGATTTTTTGCATGAAAAAAATGCTGCATTTATTGTAGATCAAATAACTTACGATTTATTAGTTAAAAAGGGAGATATTTACTCTCTAATTCGATAAGAAAACCTATACATAAACCATTTCAAGCATTACTCTCAATATTTCGAATGTAGTATAATTGACACATTAATTTTAATAACATTTTATAACAGGTATATTTTTATAGGAATGAGCAAAATTGAGTAATATCAGAATATCAAGATTCAACAAATAACATCACTCACTGATTAATAAGTTACCCGATTTTTCAACAATGACATTCTTCGCAGAATAAAGCAATTTTAACATATTCCTTAAGTTTCATTTGAAATTGAACTATTAAATATAAATAATATAAATTTACTTTGATGTATCCTTTTTTATCCACTTAATTTAAATGTATATTTTCATTGTTTCATAACCTACAGTTTTAAATATTTATCAATTTGTATAAAAAGTTTTAAGTAGGTTAAAAGATTTTTTTTTTAATTTAATTTCAGTGTACTGTGGATTACCTGTAAACGGAGATTAATAGATAAGAATTTTTTCTAAATTTTTAACGGTCACCATTATTAAGTTAATTTATGATTTTTTGAAATTTAAAATTTTTAAAGTTGTTTAAGGATTGGTTACAAATTTTTTTTATTGTGATGATGATAAATACAAATTCTCCAAATAATGCTGCGCATAAAGTTCAATAATTATTTTTTCAGCAGATAACATATTCAAATCGATACAACGTTATTCATCAATTTAATTTATTTTTACTATTGTTAGGAATTACTAAATAAGAAAAATACTAAATTTAACCAAATTTACAATTAAAAATCAGTGTTTCAATGTAATAAATTTAATCAAAAATATCGTTCATTGTTACTCTAATTTTGTCATAAGAAAACACCCATGCCGCTTATAGAAGGCGTTATTTTGATTGGGTTTTCATTGAATAGCAACATGTGGGTCATGAATGTGACCAATTTACTATAAAACTAAAAAAAAATTGAATTTTCAACCAGTCACGATGCACATTTTATTTTATCTCGAACACAACAGTGGACTTAACTTATTCATAATGTTGTAATGTTTTAACATTGTAAATTAACAAGATTAATTTTCTTGCATACAGGTGATCTCATAACAATTATCAGATACCAAAATTCACCGTGTAAAGGTATTTCTGGTGACGAAGGAACTTGTCTCAGTGACGCCAATGATTGTGAGAGACGTAAGGGAACCAATATCGGAACATGTGCTCGAGGTCTGAGCACTTGCTGTTTATGTGAGTAAGCTTTTTTATATCTTGCTACTAACTTCCCACGATCTTGATAATACAGATAAAGGAAAGGGTATTGAGAGTATGGGGTTTTTATAACGGAAAGAGTTTTCAGATAATTAATTGAGATTATTTTAAAGTAGTCGTAAAATATAGAGAGATTTTTGTCATTTATCAAAAATTTCTTTAGAATTTAAACATGAAAGTTGTTTGTTTTGTTTTAAAATGTTTTTATTGATTGCTAAGGAAACTATAATAGCACGTATTAAGAACTTTTATTTGCATCATAACTATTTCCCTTTGATAATTTTTAAAAATATGGATATAAAAATTATATATTATTAGATGTTGAAGTTATTTCACAATATACCACCTACGCTGAAGTTTAAAGGATTAATTTTTATTTAACGAAACAAGTGTACGCAATTAATTCTTTTGAATTACGTATTAAAAACATTGAAACAATTCAAATGCTATTAGTTAATTTACATTTTAGTTCTCATCTAGATTAATAATCATTCATATTAATAGTCATCTATATAGTTTGACAAACATCAAAATTTGACAACACCTCCAATTCTATCCAATAAAATAATTATAAAAATTATAATAAATTATACAACAATTTTTGAGTAGCGATGTGAATCGATTAAAAGCTTTTAAATTTTAATTAACTTATATAATAAATCAATGCAAGAAAGAAATGGTTTTATTTGTAAAACCCCCAATAGATAACGTTTAAAGTTTTTAAAAATGTTTACATTTATTTAATTATTTTACTACCAATTAGCCATTTGATGTTACTACTCACTGAAATAAGTACACTTCAAAATTAAAACCTCCATATGGATGATTAGTGTTTAACAACTACCACTTTATTCCCAAGAACGTCGCATTTCTAAATTTTCATTATAGTCTTGAAGCATCTTTCGATTACGTTGACATTTAATGACATTGTAGTGTTTTAATGAAGTTGCCAGATATTAAAGGAATGACATCAAACAAGTTTTCTCATAACCTTAAGCTATTTCCGAGAATGTAATGAGAGACAATTTCCCCCTTTTGTTTGAATACCAGAACCTAATGTTCCATGACTACATTCGTTATATCTGTGTTACAAATTGAAAAGAAGAAATTAAAGAAGTGATTAACTACTGAACATAAAAGTTTCATGCATTAATAACATGAAGTGTTTTACTCTATATCTAAGAAAAAAACTTTGTATTTTTTATATTTAGATGAAAAGTGATAATTTAAAATATATTTTCTTTTGTTCAAGATTTTAATTGTTATAAAATATTCAAAGGAATATTTTTCAAAATTTTGCTTCACCTGAAGTGACTTTCTCAACTTTAATACTTATAAAATTAAGCAAATATATTTCTTTTTACTCTTGTAAAATAAAAATATGCAATGGTGCGATTTGACTCAGCCGATAAGAGATCGTTCATGGTTTTTTTATGTATAATCAAAAAGATTTCGCCCAAAAATTGCCAAATAACAGGCACGCGTATTTTAATTAATTTCAAAATTAAAGAACGTAAAAATTTTTCATTACTTGCGTTTTAATATTACTACTAAAATGAGAAAATTACTACATTTATGAAAATCTTTATACACGGAAGAGGTTATTTTTCACTTACCTCAATAGAGATTCGAATAATGTCCTTACGACGTCATTGCAGGTAAGAAAATCAAATTATGTATTTTAGTTTAGTTGAAGAATAATTCAGTTGAATATTTTCATGTCATCCCGCTAAAATATATTTTAAGGCAGTTGGGTTAATATGTATGATTTAATTTATTCATTACAATCCCCTTATATATTTTTTCTACCCTATCAAAATTTGTTCTATCAAATAAACTTATTTTATGTTATAGATTTGTTTTAGGTTTATGCTCACTACATATAAAGCAATACTTGACCATGCTTGCTGATATCGTACGCAAACCCATTCCACCTTTTTAATCTTTGTCCGTTATTTCTTGCAGCCAAGTTCACATGCGGTGACATCACGAGTCAGAACGAGACTGTGTTCGTAAATAGGAACTACCCTAACCACGAGAATGGCACCGACACGTGCCAAGTGACCATCGAGAAGCAGGACAACGTGTGCCAGTTAAGGCTGGACATGCACGAGTTCTTCTTATCGGAACCGGACGAGATGGGATTGTGCACAACAGATTCGTTCATGGTGAGAACCACTGTGGGAGAGAGATTGCCAATCCTGTGCGGAGAGAACAAAGGACAACATTGTGAGTATGCAACAACCGAGTCCTTTACAGTTTAGTCAAGAGGGTTCTAGGATGGCGATTGGGTTCCAAAGATGACACATTGGGGAGGTGAGGGCTATAAAAGTTTGGCAATATCGATGCCATAAACATTAAAAATTGAAAACTGCTGGAGAAGGATCTTACTCAAATAAATAAATAAATACTTATTTTTATACTGCCTAGTATTTATGTTGTGATTCGCTTAGGTGAAACATTTTTCACATCAGAACGTTTTTATGTAGTATTTGAAATCTGAATTTTCATTCACTTTCTGTTAAAATTAACTTTATGAGTTATTTCGATACATTTAACTGCAATAAAACGTATGTTTTAAATATGTAAATATCCAGCATAAATTCTCTTTTTCCAGTTTTATTTGCTTGAATCTAAATCAAAAGTAAGTAGATCTCAATCAATCGAAAACTCATAAATGAATTTCGCTCGAAATTCGATCCTGAAATTTTCATTATGAAAGTAACAAAGATTACTATATAAAATCAATTGTAATAAAATTGTTAATGATTGACCCATGTTGACTAAGATTCAAAAGTTAAAGAATTATATTTTATTTTAGTACAATTTTTAACTGATAGGATTATCCAATTGAGCAGATTATATGGAAATGACTGGCATAAATATATAAAACTTATGATCAAATGAAACATATGCCTAAAAATACAAGAAAATTTCTAATGGAATATAGTTTAGTTGAGGTTAAAAAATTTAACTACCAAATGCTAGTGAACATTATTATTTAACGTTTGGGAGAAGTTAATTAAAACACAATTGGAGTAGTTAATATATGACTAAAATATATAACATTACACATATTTTATGGTATGTGATATTTAAACAAGGATTAAAACGTTAATTGAAAACGATAGGGTTAATTTATTAAATGTATTATATTCTTTACTTCTGTAATTTACTATATTAGTTATAGATGTATTTGTTCTTTACAGTATATGTTGACATGGGTAGAGGCTCCGGCAATCCAGTGGTGTTAAGTGTAGTCAGCAATGGTGATAAAATGTCTAGGAGGTGGAAAATTAAAATATCCATGATTGAATGTGGAAGTTTAAATATGGGTAAGTAGCTTGGTACAGTTGTTATTAACTTAAATTCTTTCGACTTTATGAATATGAACTGCATTACTGTAAATTAAAATTTTGGTATAACTGGAATTACATTAATTGTGATATACATTCTTTAAAGATTAATATTTGGTTTGTACTCAATGTAATGAAGGATTCTTTTAATAGTCTACTAAATTAAACACAATCCAAGAAACTGCATTACTGTAATTTTAAAAGACAAAGATTATTGATAGAATATATAAATAAACACATACACATGTGATTTGATTAAAACTTTAGCAACATTTTAGCCAGAGATGTTTTACATAATTTGAAGAGGCATCCCATACCCTAGCCAACAAATCAAGTTTGTATAATTTGAATTTATGACCCTTCCCCCTCCCAATCGCATAAAAATTTATTGTGATCATGCATCGATCTCAGGAATGCAAAAATCCAGAAATCCATGTCAAAATAGGAAATTCCGCTTTCCGTGACAAAGTAGCTCGTCTGATAAAAGTATCGTCGAATTTTATTCAATACAGCTAATTACTTTTTCTTAACATGAATTCCCATAATATTACTTAAATAGTAGTGTATCCAGATAGATCGTTTCGGGGAAAAGGGGGGGGGGGGGGACAAACCTATTTTTTTTAAAGCATAGCGATTTTTTAATCTATGACGAAAGTGAAATAGCAAAACTGTATTTTCAATTAACACACATTTTAAGTAATCTAAATTTCTGATTAATAAATGAAGAACAAATTAAGCAAAGAATTATGTTATTTTTTAGAGAACCCAATTTACTAATTACTTGTTTACAATATTAGATTCAACCTTCTAGCCTTTTTTTTTCCTTCTTTCCCCCCCCCCCCAACCAAGAAATTTACTGTAATTTATTCTCGATTTTTGAAGGGTGAGAGAGCAGCCGTCAGCCCCACCACTCTAGATACGCCACTGTACTTAAACTTTCCGTCGTACACAACTAACAACGCAATCACTTAGCTTCTTCAACTATTGCACATTTTTTACACCCACAAAACATTACAACAAATACCCTTTCTTTCTTTCAGCTCCAGCCGGCTGCCTTCAATATTTCAGAAATCCCAGCGACGTGGTCAGAAGCTTTAACTACGGCACCCGCATGGAGGGACAAGTTCGATACCTGTCCAATCTTCGATATACGTCTTGCGTGAGAGTGGAGGAGAACTTTTGCTCTATCAAGTGGGAGACAGAAAGCCCAGGGTCGTTTTCGTGGGGAGCGCCCCATGATGGGGGAGCAAGCGGATCCATCTGCAATGATGACGATTTCGTTGGGGTGGACCAGGGATCGGAGGATGGAATGGCTGCTGGGGAGGACAGATTCTGCGGAACGAAGCTGCATGAAAGAGATATGTTGATATGTAAGTTGTTGGATTTTATTGCCTGGTAGGGTTGGTAGGAGAATAAAGACGATTGAGTACAATAGCAAAGGCATTAAAAAGTCAGTTCATTAAAGTAGAAGAACTTTAATTTTTGCTGACGAATAATTTTTTTAAATTATATATACATATTTGAAAGCATAATATGGACGGTCTTATGCAGGAGGGAAACAACAAAATGTTCGAAACTGAATTTTAGTTATCGTTGAATTCAGGATTAGAATAAAACCGAGTTCTTATCTACAGAAAGATATAGTTTTGCATTTATATGGATGCTAACATATTGAAGATCTTTCTAAGTAAAACCAATAAAATACTTTAGTTATTTTGTTTCAAAAATGGTAATGTTAGAATTCGAAAGTTATTTAATTAATATTTAAGAAAATTTATATTGCGAAAGCTATGAAATTTTTTTAATTATAACATGGTAATTTAAAATGCTAAAAATTCTATTTAATTTTCGTCAAAGTTCATTTAGAAAAGATATATCCAAGGTGGCTTAGCGGTATTAGCCAGTGTCGGAAATAGAGGTTCTGGGAAGAATCTCGAACATCGTTGAAAAGTACGTAATTTAAAAAAAAAAAAAAAAACCATATCAAAACTATCACAAAGCATTTTTTCCCCCTCTCTGTCCTTTCTTATAACACTATATTTTGATTTTAAAACACTGCAACAACATTTCAAAACACTCACTATATTTTTTCCAGCACTGGGAAAGATTGGGCAAGATCCGTAGCAACGGTCAGTCTACAACGGTCCACATCGGGATTAGCCAGTGTCGCGCTGATATTGGCCAGTGTATTTGTACTACTGGGGATGTTTCTAAAAGTTTACTTTACCTTGTCGTAAATGATGGAGTAAAGTGACATGAATTGTAATCAAATTGATACTAATATATTACACCAGGAAATTTAGAAAAAATAAATACATAAGTTAAAGACTAGTGTTTCATTTAGACTATATGAGGCATAGAGGATAACTCAACGAACTAGACATCGGGTTAAAAAATTATTTCGGCATCCGAAACTAGACCCTTTACAGATTCTACAAGTATATTCTTCATGTTGAGTTCACCCTTCTTTTCCTCCTAAAATACTCAAAGAATAATGTCAAGCATGGGGAAATTAAATACATAGACAACTTTTTTATAAGCGTTTTTCTGACAACCATTAAGTTCCGGGTTTTCCCTTTGTATCCACAACGCCTCACATATCCAATCTTTATTAAAGGATACTTAAATATGAATTATATATTACAGTTTACATAATTGTTTTGGTTTTATGTATTCATAAATTACTTTTTAAGTAATTAAAAGTGTAACTCACTTTGAAGTTGTTTTTACATTTGTAACTTAAAATTTAATTTATTTATTTCTAGCTCGCAGTAAACCATTCATGTTACGAGTCAAAAGCAACAGCGACGCCCATCTAAACAACAACCAATCACAGTTCGGATTTTCATTACGTTACACCCAGTTACCATGTATGATCTGAAACTAGGAATTGTTTTGAATGAACTCAGGTAATTACATGGTCATGACACTTTTTCTACGCATACGAAATAATCGTAGGCTGAGACGATCTCTTACAATTTCATCTTGTATCACTGACCATCTTCTTCTTTATAGGTCTGCGATTCTTCTTTTGTTCTTTTTGTTCCGGAGCTGGTTATCTCCGGTATCTGCCACCCAAGTGAAAATCAAGACATGGACTATTTATAAATCATTATTTAAGTGGCTCATCAAATTAAATCATCTGTTAAATTGGACTGAGACAGGGTTGACATAAACTAATTTATGTCTGTACGTCCCCACATTATAATTTCCATCCGCAGATATAATTTCCACCGATATTTATTTAACGCCATTCTCTTGACTCGGCATTAGCCATCACAACATTAACAAAAGATTTGCTACGTATCCAATCAAAGACTAAAATACACAGTGTGCTTCGTTTAGTCTTATTTTCTTTCATGTTAGCCAAAAACCAATATATTTCAGTAACCAGATTCCAACAATGAAATTTATTTATTCAGATAAATTAACCCATACTCCGCATCAGCGTACATTTATTAGATTTATTACTATTTATTATTGATGCTTACCAGATTTTTTCTAACCCAACATAATTTATTTATGGTTTAGGCCAATTTGGTATTCTAGGCATCAAATTTTAAATTATTTTATAGCAAATATATTTTTTGACAGTTTTCTACGGTCCAGTCCAAAAGTCGTGTGTATATATGCACTGTAGCATATAAGTATAATTGTAAACATTCTTGTTCTGTGACTTCACTCGTTCTCTGTCAGCTTTGTAAGGGGATTCAGAATACATACCTGGAAGTAGAAGTTCCCGGATATGATGCATAAAAATATCGATAATGACATACACGTGTCAATAACAATGGCATTTTGTATTCTGAATTCTCTAGTTTGTATTTAAAGATTGTCATATTTTGTGTTTGTTTTATCATTATTAAATTTGATTCATCGTCATCGAGTAATTTAATATTTAAATAAATTTATTACACCAACTGTGTTTTTAATTATGTCTTTCAACACATACATTTTATTGGCAAAGCACGATCTTGAAGAATTCAGTAAAAGTACAAAAACAGAAATTGCTTTAAATTCAGCATTTATAATTAATCAAATAGTTCACGTATTCAAGTAAAAATGTAGTGTGATTATATATAATATATATAATTTAGTTTTCGGATTAAACTGTAATTTACTACATTTTTATCCAGATAAATATTTAATCCTTTAACAAACAACACTAAAATCTTCAAAGAGGTCATTTTCCAAATTAACAATAAACAAATTTTTTGAAATTAAATTTCATTCTTTAGAATTATATCTTTCAAATGAATATGGAATAGAATTTTGTTAAATTTGCTTTTGTCTACAAATGGCACGATTTCAATTCGATTTGTAATATTTCGTAAGAAAGATGTTAAGTTTCCCATTTTTGTCATTTGCGCGTTTCCTCGGCATGCAATCCAGCTGATCATAGCACACGTTGAACAATTTCGGGTATAACTGAGGATAAAAAAAAATGTCAGTAAGTTTTGTAGAAATTTTCACAGCACTCAAACATGGATTTTTCATAATTTTTCTAACATTGAACGCAGCAACACGCTGAGTAAACTTACCTAGTGTACTTTCAGATTCGTTTTTCTTCATTAAAGTTTTTTTATCACATGCTGCACTACGGAACGGAATTATATATTCACGAATTTAAAAATATTTCGAATGAATTTACCAATACAATGGGGAGAAATAACCAAATTTCACAAACTATTCAATGTTTCAGTATGATTCTACGAGCCATTTTCAAATATAAATAGAATATTATTCATACGGCAAGTAAAAATTAAAACCAAGCGTTTTTTTAAATATCACCACAATGGAAAACAAAACGGCGAACTATACTTTTATTAATGAAATTATCTAAAAATATTTCGGTATAGGATAATTTTTTCTGACGTGTTTCTTCTGTGCCTTCATGTATTTCTATTTTTATCTAAAGAAAACAAGACAATGTATAAAAAAGGAGGGATGTGAAATATCGGGCAACTTTCAATTCCACTTAATACTTGTCTCTTGCATTTAAATTTGCCTTGTATTTGTATAATTTACAGTTTTCGTTTTCATATTTACATTTTTCAGATTTACATTATTCTTTCTTGTAAGTGAAACAGAGGAGAAATATTCTCTGCTCAAGGAAAGAGAACTCTGTGTTAAAGACATTCGTTTTTAAACTTTATTCGTCTTTAGCTCATTTTTCTACAGAAATGTAAAAGGTGGAGATGTATAGAGCACCTTAAAACCTCAGCGATTTTGATCAAAATCATTAGAGCTGTTTTGTGCTAATTGCTGAAAACAGAGGAACATTTTTAGACGGCAGCTATCTTATGCTCATGCGCAATTATGACAAAAACCATAATGGCAGATCCCATTTCCTCCACAAAATTGTACTCGCACAAAATATGTTCATAGTAAATAAATTCGTTCTGGGGTTATGCTGACAACAGACATTTTTTCTAGACCACTTTTTTTTAACTCAGCACTTTCCTTGAAATGAAAAAAAACCAAAAACTAATACAATAATTTCATTAACCTATATTGACATATTGGTAATTGAAAGTAAAAAAGCTAGATTGTATTCAAATACGTATAAGAAAGCGAGAAAATATGTTGGATTTAATATTCAATATCCAGGCTATTGAGTTTTTCTACCCATTTTGAAAGTGTATGAAAAATTTTGGAGCCATTATACATAGTGATACATTTATTAAAAGATATTTATGGGAATATCACCTAATTTTTTCATGTTAAAGTGTTTTCTTTTTACCTGAATTCCCTACAGTGTGGTCTGCGGACCATATGCGGCTGCCGAGATCTTTGTTTTCTGTTCTTCTGAGCTTTCTTAAGTTACTTTTCTGACAAAATTTAGTCAGAAAAGTCTTAGAAAAGAAAAGAATTTAGTCAAAAAATCATGAAAAAAAACTCGAGTCTATATTAAACTTTATACATAACATAAATACTTTTATAAGGTTTTTTTTTTTTTTGTCTTGCACATGCTGAACAATAGACTTTTTTTTATTAATAATGTAACTCTAGATATACGTAAATATGTATACCTTGATGTCTGGAACGGTGTATTTGTATGGGTCTAAATCTTAATTAAATATATCATAGATATTTATTAATAGACCAAGTAAAGTTAGAATTTATAAATAATAATTATAATAAATTAATAATAAAAATACTATTGTTTCATGAAATTGTTAGAAAACTGATAATAATTCGACAAACTAAAAAAAAAAAAAAATTCTTGTTCTTGTCAAGATAGAGCTGTGATATACAATACCGTTCTTATTAAATTAAGTAAAACATGCACCGTGTTGTAATAAATGTCTGTGCAGTTTGTTAAAATGATAGCTGACCTTTTATATTATATTCAGAATTATATTGAGCAGTTATATAAATTTCAGCATTAGATTCAGCAATCACAGCTATTTCATTAATATTCGAAGCAATTAAAATGATGTAAGGATTGATTGTGGAAATCCACCACAATCTTTTTCATAATTAAATAAAAATGTCAAGTGATTCTTTATTTCGGTTTTTTAAATAACTGAGCAAAAATTATGCAATAATTTTAAATTGATACTCATAAGAATTGGTCTAATTTCAGATATTGAAAGGGAAGAAATGTTTTTTAGCAAATATTGTAAATTTCCCAAAAATTTAACTTTCAGAAGAAACAATTGGAGCAAAATATTTTATTTTGCAAAACACAATACATTTCATTAGAGCAAAAGCTGATGAAAAATTCAAGTTAATATGCATTTGACAAAAACTACAATGAATCTAACAAACTACATATATGTACAATGTCAAGTACGCACATAAAAATACACACAGATACAATATTAAGTCTATATTATTCCAAAAGAGATTATTTTCGGTTTTGAATATTCAGTTCTTCACGATGGAGTCGAGTTTATTTCTGTCCGTAATGACTTATAGAAGAAGTTAGAAAAATTATTTATAATTGAAAACAAAATTGTGAAGCAAAAATTGAGTTATAGAAGAGTAACAAAGAACAAAAACAGAAGGTTACTAAGCCAAGCAAATTACTCTTAAAGTAAAATAAATGCAAAACAATAAATAAAATGAATGTATAATACCTGATTTACAGACGAATTTTTTTTAATAAACTTATAAAAAATATTTTTAACAAAACAAAAACATGTACATTTTATTTTAAAGTTTTATTAAAACTAACTAAAAATAATGACAATTCAGTGTATTTATATTTACTATTACAATAAGCAGGTTTAAATGGAGTTTTTTTAAACTCTGATCCCTCAATTTACATTCATCTGTAAATGAAATCCTTATCTAGAACTAATGAATTGGTTCTCTGAAATGAATACAGATGGCAGCATGAATCATTCCAATCCAAACATTCTCAGTGTGTATATTCTTGCATGTATTGAAAAAGCACGTGTTGTATACAATCTTTTTCTTCCAATAGAAATCGATTAGATATTTCATGCACAGTCCGATTCTTTGAAGCATATACACCCCCTTCCCCCTTCAATCAAAACTTCTATCCAATATTCGAATTCCTCATTTCAACAGTTACATTCAGCAACAATCTATACTTCACTCACATCCCTCCCTTGGTTAATTGATGTTCGTCGAATTAGTTTATTTCTTTTCCAACTACTGCTACAATTTTAAATCGCACTTTCTTCTCCTCCTCCTTTGCTGTTGCTTGCGTGGCCTTTGTCGCCAACGCTACCTCTCTGGCCGATGGAATATTTCCTGGTGTCCACCATTTCGACTTCATCGCGAGCTGATATGTCGGCGTCCATCTTGTCGAGTTCAGCTTTGGAGAGGTGGTACACAATTCCTGCACCGAATGCATCGCCCAAGACGTTGATGGAAGTTCGTATGCGATCCCTGTAAACAACGGAGTAAAGAAGTCATTAGTCTATGATAATCAGCCTATCTGTGGGTTGGTCAGTGGAGGTTGCCACTGACCAATCCACTAAAAAGAAAGTGATTTCTGGACTCATTGAAAGTGTCTTCCAATATACGTAAGACTTTGTAATTTTTTTAAATAAGTAGTTTCTCGGGAAATTATAGAAATTGCGCTTTTGGCAAACTGAAAGTTAAAGTTTTAATAGTGTGTGTGTGTGGTTTTTTTTTTTTTTTTTTTTTTTTTTTTTTTGTTTTTTTTTTTTAAAGAAAGTGACTTCCAATAAGCGGAGAGCCTTGAAACTTGAAACTTAAGTAGTTTTGGTCTTATAATATTCATTTGCATTTGATTAGGTTTGCGTAACAATGAACATTTTAACGAGCGAAATGTCAAAAGCTGGGATCAATACACAATGATGCGTCTCCACAACGCGGGGCCGCAGCTAGTTTTCAATACATTTAAATACATATTTGTGATAATATACAAGCAATTAATTTTTTTTTCTTGTAATAGTATCAAAATGAAAAGTTATGTGATGCTCATAAATAATCCGAAGTTTTCAACGCCTCATTTACCAAATGAAATATTTCCTGAATGCAAGATTGGTAAAAATAATCAGTAACTTTTTGCAACATTTTTGCCACCTCTTTCAATAGAAATAATTCAATTATAATTCATAGTTTTCTCCAACAGAACTTGACTAAGAAATTAATTTGTTTCAATGTTTATGGTAGTGAAAATGTCGCAAATTGTTTTCTTTAAAATCTTAATTAGGGGAGACCTCTGTACCTAGGGCCACCTTTTTTCGATGCACAAAAAATGAGCCTCTGAGCCGTTTAAAAATGTGAAACTGATATGCACACAACGTTGTAATAATTACTTCCCATTGGGATAAATATAAATACTTAAAATAACATATTCTGTCAAACAGAAGGTTTCTAAAAAAAATTCACAAATGGCCCTAAGTACAAGACTTCTTAGTGAATTACAAGTAGGTACAAAACTTCGTTGTACCTAGGGCCAGTAGCTGATGTATCTAAGGCCATTTCTCTTTAAGAGAGGTTTCAGTCCATAATGAATAGAAAAAAACATACACAGATGAGTTTAATAAAAGAAGTCATTGGTTTATCATATAATAGTTATAATGAATTGCAATGTTTCAAATTATTAGTTAATTACAAATATTTTCATAACTTGAAATACTGATTCCAAAAAATGAGCTGCAAGCCAACAGATTTTGGTTTGGCAATTTGAACACAATACGCAACTATGTGGCCCTGGATACACGACTTGGTAATTTAATATAAAATGTCTTCTACTAAAAATGCACATGGAGAAAGGACTTATTTAAACATCTCATTTAGTTCTTAATGTTACAAACAAAATTATTTACTGGAATTCAAAGAAAAGTATTTGACTTAACTTTGAAAAACAATAAAATACAAGAGCTGCACAATGTTACTGCAGACCATATAAAAAAGTTTTCCACTTATAACTTGCCACAGCTTTCTCCTCTAAAATTTCAAAATGGCTGCCAAGAGAGCAATTGGGTGTTGCTACTTGCCCAAGTGAGTAAAAAAACTTAGAACTAAACATTACTCAATAAAAGTGGGGTGGCCCTAGGTACACGAGTTTCCCCTATTAAGGTAACTGGCGGTGGTAAGTTCATTCTTAGTTCAAACTAGAGTTGTTCTGATTATGATAAAGTTTCAGAGAAGAAAAAAAGGGGAAAAATAGGTCACTAGAGTTCGATACATCGTCTACAAGTTTTAAAAAGAACATTCGTTTTCAATTTATATATATATATATATATATATATATATATATATTTTCAATTTCTCAAAACATTCTTGAGTTAAATATGTCTAATAAATGTAATTAGGTCACTAACCCAATTTTCTAATGAATTCATTTATCATTTTTTATCACTTAATCAAAAAGGTCAAAGGAAAAGAAACAACTGCATTATTCTTTTCAAAGCATAACTATATTTTCTTTAAAATGAATCGAATGTCAATAAAATAATAATAATAAAAGAAATAAAAGATGTTGACAATAATATCAAACATTAGGGGGGGGGGGGAAGGAAAAAAAACACTTTTTCTGAATTGACAATAAAAGGGTAATAGCTACTCGAAATTCTTTATGGGGGGGGACATAAAAATATTTTTATGATGTCACGTAAGTTTAAAATATTATCATATATCTTTGAAAAACATGAAGAGACCTAACAGATTTAAAATTGAATTATATTCTTCAAATTTAATAACAACATGAAAGAAAAATTTATTAGGCAAAATAATAAGAGCGTTATAGAAACCAAAGAAAAAAATAAAAGAAGAAAAAGATAATATCGTCCAAAAAAGTCTTGTACTTGACTGCAGCTTCTTTTAACTTTATTTCTGTACAGCTACTTGTTGGTAAATGTTGAAATTCGCGGAGAAACTGTCAAGTAGTCCATATTGCAAATACCCGTAATACCTCCTTGGATACCTAGGCTGTACTAATATTGTTTAAAGTCCACATCTCAAAACTTCTTAAGTTTTAAACAACAGTTTGATTGTTGTCATGGATGAGAAAATATTGTACTACGTCTATAGGGCATCGAAAGACTTCACTTAACTCTTCGGTTTCAAGAACAGTCTATTTAAATTACAATTTATTTCGATAAGTATCTTTAGAGCGATCAGATATGAAAAACCAATAAAAAGGATACCTTATGATGAAACTGTAATTGACAGATACACGAATACAAATGCGCATCATTTAATTCGCTGTACTTAATTAAAGATATCATTTCAAGAAAATGTATATATATATAAATGATAAAAATATAATCTTCAATAGTTTGTTAATTTCATCTTATACATTAAAAAAAAAAAAAAAAAAAAAAAAAAATTCAATGAACATATTGATGGCGCTATGTTGTATCGGAATAATTTACTTACAAAAGCCAATCGACAGCAACAATCATGGATATGTCTTGAGTTGGTAATCCTACTGCCGTCAATACCAATAACATGGTCACCAGACCTGCACTGGGCACACTGGCTGCACCAATACTGGCAGCTGTGGCTGTTAAGCTAGAAACAGGAATATATATGTGTGACATATTAAACATTAAAAAAATTTCACTTATTGGTTTTATCAATGGATTAATATTTTAGGCTAGTCAAATAAAATTTTAGACTGGTCAAATTAGTAAAAGTAAATAAGAATACTCTCATATGACACGTCGGTTCTTTAAATGCATAACATGTAAAGTCTTTGTTACAGTCTGATACCATGACCGTATAAAAAGTAGTATAAGGAAGTCAAATTGTTAATTCTAACTAAACAGTTTTAAATGTTATTACCTACATTTCAAGATTATGTGAGGAAAATTCAGTTTATTTATGATAAACAAGATACGTTCACAAATAAACCAAAATCATTTAAAGTTCAAAATACTGTCACTGGTAGAGGTAAATTTCAGGAAGGACTCTATGAAAGCTAGAAAAGATTGACTTTTAAAACTTTAATGAAATATACACCATAAAGTGTACAAGGTTATAAGGCTATGAGATTAAATAAATATACACCTCTTTTATCATAAAAGATTATCTTAATCTAAGTCGTATATCCTATGCTAATAGATGGTACATATGTATCTATAAAAACTCAGAAGATTATGACATGTAATAAGTGTTTACTGTAGTATTTTCTGTGTACTAAATGAAATATGGAGCTCTATAATCATCATCATCATGCACATAGAAAATTGTGCCAAAAATATAAAACTTTTTCCAAGTTCATAAGATCTAGAACTTGAAATATGTATTTGATTAATCCTCTTCAATTTCCTGGACCTATTTATTTTTCGTAAAAATTTAGAGCAAATCATGCACAGAAAAGTTGTAGTCCTGTTAGATTTCTGTTGGATTAGGGGAAATTTAGAATTTAACCACTAAAAAAAAAAAGTACCTCCAGTTTTCCAATTATTCACTTGGTAAACTTTCCCTGCTAAACATAAAAACCCTCCTCTGGAGATAAAATTAATGAAAAGAAATAATGTTAGAAATTCTTCACTATTACCAATAAACTGAAGAATTCCTAACAGCTTTATATTTTAACTGATGAAAGTTTCTAGACATTAAAACCACATTTACTGACATCTCAAAAAATAAATGTTTTTGTTTTCTAATTATCTTCACCACGTGAACCATTTCATCTCAGTATCTAAACGTTACAATTATTAATCCTGGCCAGTCAGTGTTAGAGAAGCCATTTTTGTGAGTAATCTTAAAAGTTAAATGTATTTTTTTCGAAAAATGTGCAAAGTAACCTTGGTGGAAAATCCAACCTCAATTGACAGTAACACTATTTTTTTTTTATATATTTTTTTTAATTTATCAAATACTTTTGTTTCCCTATGTTTATTCCTATTCCTGAACGAAAAAAGAATAATACCTGACAGCGATAACTTCTCCTATGGAGAGAGTAATGCCGTTCATCTGTGCAATGAAGAGTGCTGCAACGGCCTCGTACAGCGCTGTGCCGTCCATGTTGACGGTCGCCCCCACGGGTAGCACGAATCGCGTCACACGGCAGTCAATGTGGTTGTTCTCCTCTAGGCACTTGAACGTAATGGGAAGAGTGGCCGCACTGAAATCAAACTTGAATATATATTACCTAAATCTAAATGTTTTATATTAGAACGCTTTATTCTAAAATTTCAATCACAACCATTTGATAAAGTTTAAGCAATCAGTCATATTAATCATTACAGCGCCACATTCACAACTGACGGTGAAAATTCAAACAAGCCTTAAAACTGTAAATTTATTTTATAACAATATATAGATTGGAATAGAATTGTTTAAAATAAGCGCAATTTCATTATAATTGCCCTGTACATGTACACTATTTGCTATTTATACCATTTGTGGATGATTAATATATATTTTGTTTTTAAATATTTTAAGAATAATGGTTGATTTACATGTTAGATCCATTTCCATTTGATCAAATATTTCCATTTTGATAGCGCGTTAACCATTGCCCGTGTTATCCCGTGATAAAAAACCGGATTGTTCCAGTTACTGGTACAGTGTAAATGAAAGCAATGGCAAACTAGCATTCCAGTTACCACGTGCCAGTAACCTTCCAATCAACTTAACAAAAACTTACAACTTACGTTAGACATTGGTAACGTGTAAACCAGCCTAACGGAATATACTATCGTGCTCTCCAAAAACACTTTTGTGTAACTAATGTAATTTGTAGGTAGGTGATAGTTGATGATAAAATCAGTTTTAGCCAATCACTTAGAATAACTTACCTTGACGCTGTACCAAGGGCAGTGACCCAAGCTTGCAGCATGCCTTGAAAGAACGTCCATGGATTCTTGCGAGTGATGACAAAGTAGATGACAGGGAGAGTGATGACACCGTGGATGAGTAGACCGATGATGACAGTCAACATGTAGAGACCCAATTGTTGAGCGGTTAAAGCCAGATCGGCGATGGACATAATCTTGCCCACAATGAGAGACATGATTCCGAATGGAGAGTACCTGGTGGTAGATAAGTAGAAATATCTTAAGTATCTTATATGTTCGGTTTCTAAATAATTATCAAATTAAAGCATATCCGATTTATCCGGGAATTGCAAGTAGAACAAGGAAGAGTTCGTCAATAAAATTACTTTTTAGGACTCAAGATCTTTCAAAACACAGGGCAAAAACATTAAGAAAAAAATCGATATCGATTTTTTTATACAAATCTGCCATATGCTTTCATTATCCTATAATATCGGAAATTTTAAAGTAAAACTCTATAAAAGTCATCGACTAAATATTTATTTTAATGTTTGTTATCTATTTTTTATTGACTGAAACAAAAAAAATACCATTTATTTACGTTCCTTTAGTAGCAAAGTAATATTTCTGGTATAAAGTTGGTAAAAATAATTATTAATAGACAACAAATTAAATATTTTGAAAAGTTTTTGAACACTGGAAAGGACACTTTTAGATACACAGGAAAAATGAGTAACATTTCGTAGGTAAATTAAGCTACGATTTAAAAGAAAACAAGACGGAAATTATATTTCGAATATTTTAAAAATAATACATTTAAATATGAAATAATTCAATTTTCATTATTAAATTAAATACATTATATACATCGAGGAAATTTTATACACGATTTAATGTGAAATACTCACCACATAATAAGATATACAATCTTCATGACGATTTCATTGAGCACAACGAAGAAATGAACCATGATTCGGCCATCAGGTCCCATGTTTCCGCAAAAAATACCAAAAGCAATGCAAAATACGATCAGACCTGTATTTAAAAGTATTTAGCATTTTTATAGTAATTTATAATTAATTCACATTATTTATTTTAAAATTAAAATAATTTCATTTTATTACTGAAGTACTAGAAAATCTTATGCATACGCGATTATACAATACGGTCAACTGGTAATTTGTTATTAACAGGTGATACATAATTCTAAATAGACGCGTCAATCACATATTTTTCGCATTTCATACACAACCAGACAAGAGATCACTATACAAGCAACTTTCTATTAGGTTTATTATGTGCGAGACTAAAGTTCATATAATTTTTTGACAAAAATTTAGACGGAATTTTTTTCTTTCGGAAGGGGATACAAAATCAAAACAAGAAAATTATAGAGGAACTTTAAGATTCAGATTTTGTTATAATGGGATGACAACTTAGAAGCAGGGGCTTTTCTGGAATCATGTTGCTTTTGAACTTCAAATTAGAAGTACTTTTGAAGTATTTAAAACTTGACCACTAGTATTTTTCTAATTAGGTTAAATAAAACATTTAACAACGGTGTTTGCGATATTATATTTGAATTAATTACATTGTTTACATAAAAATAGTTTAAAAAATTTATTCAAAAGATTTTCAACCTTTGTATTTAACTACATTTTCGAATTTTCGCCTCGAGTACCGAATACATGTTTCGTTTGTAGAAGTACTGAAAAATTCCATGAATTTTCGAACAAACTGTTACGCACTTCAATCAAAAACGTTTAAATTAGAAGCAAATTATTTATTTTTATGAAATTTGGTCTTTTTCCACAATGGAAATTCCAATACAAATTCGTATTATGCTACTGATTTTGTTCTGTTTCGTTCCAAAAGGTAATTATTACAAGGCCAGTCTATGGCAAGAGCGTTGTAAGTGAAATTACTCCATGAAACTTACCAGGCCATCTATGTACAGACAACATGGAGAATGGTTTTGATTTTAAATCAAGTATTTAATCACTATACACCAGTTTTTCCAGCATTTCAGTGTACTTCATTTGTCATATAAATAATTTTCAGTTTAAAGTTTCTCGTTTGTTTCAGAATGATTGGATCCCCCAAAAAAACACTTTTGAAAAGTAGAAGAACCACCAACCTCAAAAACACAAAAAACTTTCTTGCAACAAAAAAATCATAAACATGATGAAAATTTTCAGCCACAAACACAGTGATATAAAAAATGGCCAACCTCTGATTACAACTCTCGGTTGTGACTCGCTTAAGAATGTATGCTTACTTAGTTTATTTTTAAAATTTAAGTTCCGCTCCCATAAAAATTTACGCGGCTTGAGGTTGGCGCCCGTCATAGGAATATTAACAATGCTTGCGTTTAAACTAATTTATGGATGTTTGCACGAATATTCGAGTTTATGATTTCATTTGGATAAGTAGGAAATACAAAGTGGTGTAAATATTCATGCTCGTGTAATTTTCAAAATAGTATAAAGAAACTGTGCGTTTAACGCTTGCATTTGAATCGTTATTAAAAAAAATTTAAGTAGGAAACTAAAGTGTTTCTGGTAAGCTTTTATTTGGTTGATACATACATTTTGGAAAGTTTTTATGTGTGTGGGGGGGGGGGGGGTTAAAGGTTAGTAATTAAGACGGGCGCCAACCTCAAGCAGCGTAAATTTTTATGGGAGCGGAACTTAAATGTTAAAAATAAATTAAGTAAGCATACATTCGTAAGCGAGTCACAACCGAGAGTTCTAATCAGAGGTTGGCCATTTTTTTATATCACTGTGTTTGTGGCTGAAAATTTTCATCATGTTTATGATTTTTTTGTTGCAAGAAAGTTTTTCGTGTTTTTGAGGTTGGTGGTTCTTCTACTTTTCAAAAGTTTTTTTTTGGGGGATATCATAACTTTTTTTTAAACACTAACGACTTCTCTTTTTTGAATTTGTCCGTTTCATCGTTTTTCTATTTATCCCCTATGGTAAACCTGGTACCAGGGATATTCCTAATTCTTCAAACTGAGTTCGACGATACCTTACATGCAATAATTATCTTTAAAATTGATAAACCGAAAGTGGTACCAATAGCATACCTGGTACTTTAAACATTCATAATTCATCAAAACAAAATTCCAACATGCCATACTTATCTTGGAAATTGATAAACCGAAAGTGGTACTACCTATGCTATACCTGGTACCTTAAACATTCATAATTTTTCAAGACAAGCCTAACGACACCCAACATGCCATATTTATCTTCAAAACTGATAAACCAGAAGTAGTACCACCTATGGTACACCTGGTACCATGAATATTCATAATTCTTCAAGTTGAGTTCAATGATATCTTGTATGCCAAAATCTACTTGAAAATTGACAAATTGGTTGAATGCGGACGGCAGTAACCATCAAAATCTACCACGAACGAGTACTAGAAACTTGTGTATGGCAACTCAACTCCCAAAACTTAAAGAAATACGTTGCCGTTGACAAAGATCCTGTCTGCCAAGTTTCAGCTCGATTGGTTAGTTTGTACGCACAACGACCTATTTTAGTGCATAATAACGACTAATCAGTCCGGGACCCACAGCTTAACGTGGATTCCGAATCACAACGAACATCCACACCTAACACAGGAATCAAATCCGGCACCTTTAACTTACAAGGCCGGAGCGTGCATCCCATTGAAAGTTTATACTAATAAATTGTTACAAATAAATATTACAAGTTTTTTACAGTTTAATAAATATTGCAGTATAAATTATTTTTATTATACCAAGCATTATTTTGGTTCACATAATAACCCATTGATATTTGACAAAATTTAAAATATTTTCTTAACAACAATTTTAAAATTCACTATGAAATTACAATTTTGATGATATATGATTCTACAATTTTATTTTACAACGGAAAGTAAAAATCAACACATCTTTAAAAACGAATGACATTTTTGCAAATTCCATTAGCCAATCGCAATGCGTTGTTCATTTAGTCCTCTGTAATGAGTTGACTGTGACGTCAGCTCGCATAACCTTTTTGTATTTAGCCCATAATATCTTGCAACAAAATGTGATTGTTTTCATTTTTCAATGGAGATTTCCAGAAATTAAAATGTTTTTGAAAGTTAACTCTCTAAATTGTCATACAGTTCAAATAACACATGCAACTTAAAGAACAAATATTTCTCTTTAATTCTGTCTCTTCAAAAATTAAATTATTTAAATTTTAAAGATGTTATAAGCCATATAATTATAGTCCAATTCGTTCTCCTATACTTTAACATTACGTTAAAACTCACTTAAGCCTAACATGTCGGAAAAACTAACTTCCAAATGATAGCAAACCTGTTTGGCAACTTTTGGCATATATATCTGAACCTCAATTACAAGCTGATCGCCTTTATCTGTCGCCAAATTATGAAATGAAAAAAAGTGGTTTTAAATTAATTAAAAATAGAAAGAATTATTTAATGAAGTTCAAACCAGCGTAGGATTTTAAGTTGAAACATTCCGCATCCTATAATTCAATCCGTTTGAAGATCTATAGATTAGTTAGGGCTGTACGTTTGTCTAAATTTTTACATCAAAATCGGGCTAGAACTCGTTTTTTTTATTTCGTTTTGGAATTTTCAATATTTTTTTTCTTCGTTGTCTTTTGTCCTAGGTACTCAATTTTTTTTTCTTTGAAAGATATCACCGAGACGAATCTATGATATTTTTTGTATAATTATGTGAAGTTTCGTAAGCGCGCTAGAAAATAGTCAATTTCGGCTTTTTCGCTGGAAGTTGTGCAGAGAATAGATACTTACTGTCGTTTCTGCCTTTTTTAAGGTTGGCGGCGAAACGACCGTTTCGTCTGATACATAATAAGCTAAAAATCATCCCATCAAAAACATCTCTGCAAAGGCGCCAATTTCTTCATACAATAACTACGGCCGTGAAAAGTATTGAAATCTTAAGTAAAACCAAGTTTAACGTTGTGGTAAATTACAATAATGAAAATTAGTAAAATGTTCTTCTCAAAGTCAAAATTCCCCTACACAGGTCTAAATATCCAGGTAAAAAATGCTTGTGACACTTGACCTTTATGTATTCTGGATCACTATTTGGCTGTGTTGGTGCTGCGGCACGTAATGGCCAAGTCGCACAAGCATTTTTGTAGTTGTCAACTACGAGAGCTATTTAATTAGCCGATTACTTTATTCTTTTAAGTTTAAAAAAAAACGTTCTCAACAACGTCCAATTAGCGGAGATTTACACGAGATTTTTCTAAGAAAGTTCAATTTACCGGACCACAATCCATGAAGTATTTATATACTCAATGTGTATGATGATAATATAAAATTATTTTAAATAAATAGTTTACTCACACGTATAAAAAAGTTGGCAAAGGGGGAAAAATTAACAATTGGCGAACATTTCGTAGACGATAAAAGATCGCTAATGGTTGATTTTATAATGCTAAGTACCCTTTTTATTATTATTATTATTTCTTGATTTTAGAGACTTTGCGGAGGCGTGTGGGGAGTTTCTCCTCTATTTGTAAATGCTAATAGCTTTTAGTGTTCCAAGTTTTATAATTTTAGCTTCAATACAAATGTATTAGAATTGAGATTAAAATTTTTCGAACATTGCCCGTTCAGGGGATTCTGAGATGGAAATCTCAATTTAAAAATTTTTTCCTTTGTATACATGTTAAACCTTAGAAGCGTACCAAATTTCATAGTTCTAGCTGCACTAGAAGTACATTAGTAATTTGATGATTAGTGAGTAAGTTAGTGGGTAAATCTCAAAATATGTCGTTTTCTGCCGTTTTTGAATTCGATTACCTCGACAACCAATATAATTGAAGACTTGAAACTTAGGGGTCTTATTAAAGTGGCTAACAGCTACCCGTAAAAAAAATTGCAGCTCTCTGGTATACTGTAATATGTAGATATGAGAGGTCAAAATACTGCTGTGTGGCTTCCGGAAAAAGATGGCTGGCAGTGAACTTGGAGGGTGCATCGCCGTGCACCTAGATTGTATAATGCACAAAACTATTTTGATGATCACTCCGAAATACCTAAACTTCTCTCGCTCAATGGTGGTTGGTTTTGGCTAATTATTATAGCTTTGGGCATAGGTAACAGGTAAGCGCGGTGTCGTTGCTACGCTGGTTATACTTTAAGCCGTCCTTTTCCAAAAACCGATTTTAATAAGTTACATTTATAAAAGTAACAATTGGTTGTATTGTTTTACTTAGTGGAAAATATAATTATGTTAATTATTATAATTAGGGTTTTGAATTACGTTATCTCACCCAAAACGTTTGTCCCATCCTTGTAAATGACAGATCTTTTTGTGATGTACTGTGTCTCATTGATAAATCCTGCGAACTCCGTATCATTCGACACTTTTACAATCTTCGGTTTTTCCTTCGAATAACTTGTCTCAGCTTGTTGAAAGCACGCCTGAAGCAAGTTTTCTGGAAACATATTTCTGAAGAAAGAAAAATGGGTTAAATGTATAGTTTCATAACATATGCATTCAGTTAACAAATCAAAGGTTTACTAGACATAAACTTTGATAATAATAATAATAATAACAATAAAATAAACTTAAAGTACATGGATGTCAATGTATCTCAATAATTTAATCGAAATTTTAAGATTTTAATTCCTATAAAGCAAAAATCTTGGGATTAAGAAAAGTAGTTACAATTATCTAATTTATTTATAAAAAATCAAATAAAAAAAAAAACTGATATGACTTGTGACGTTAAAATAATATATCAAATGTCTACACAAAATATATAATTTATAATAATTTATCGCATTCAAATAGTACATTTAGTAAATTCAAATAATTACATTTATAAAGATTTTCATGGTTGTGTTTGTAAAAAAAAAAAAAATCTCTTACGATTTGTTGTATACAACTGAAACACCACATTCTTTGATTCTTTGTTACTCATAAAATCGTTTTATTACCGATCATTTGGGGGATTGAAATTGTCATATTTCCTAATTTAAAGTATGTAACCAATTTGTTGAGTTAACACAGTCCACTTATGAATTGTACCTATCCGATTGAGAAAAAATATATCAAGAAAATTACTAATTTTGAATATCAATGCTAAAAATAAGTGTAAAATCAGTTTAAGCAATGTATTTGTTTTGCTTTTAATAAATTGCTCAAATACACATTTAATATCAATGATAGATTAATAACATAGCTTTCAAATAATCATTAAACATATTACTCCGTTTATAACAGGTAATTATTAGAAAATAATCATTAAGAAATTGTTCATAGAGTACTAATTCTAGATCAATAAGTTATCCAGTTATTTAAACAGATACAGTAATAATCTTTCGGTTGTAAAATACTAGCAATATTTCAAGATCTGGATTAGGGACCTTATATTTAAGTAAGCGTTTTAGAAATTTCCGATCAGATGAAGTTTGGAATATATTAATGTTATTAATATTGATTATTCCAATGTAATGCACATCAGATGTATGCTATCGTATGTAGAATTTTGAAACAAAAATAAGTTACAGCATATTTACATTGGAAGCGTATAATTTTTGTGTGATGTTGAGTTTTCCATGTGTATCACTGGATATATAAATAAAATGATGGAATGCGCAGGCTTACTTTCCCAAGTGACTGTCATTGCAATTCATCTTAGGAAGGGATGGACTATACATTTTCTATATCTATGTGCGTACATCCTTACCTGATGAGATCGAGGAATGCGTCCAGGGTGGACACCTTCTTCTCCTCCGTGCCTGTCCCAACCTCTTCCTTGATGGATGGGTCTCCAGGGTGAATAATAAGCACCAGGACTATGCCCACAATGGCGGCCAGAATAGTGGTGGCAAAGTAGTAGATCAGGGCGCGAGCACCCATCTTCCCACTGGACTTGGGATCCAGTTGGGCGAGACCTGTATCGAAAGAAAGTGTCATTATATTTAAAACTAGATTGGAATGTGCTCACGGAATATAGTTTGAAAACATATTGTTTTATATGTATAATTATTTAATTTAATGTTTTAAGTATCCTTGATTTATTTTTAAGCAAAAATTTACTACTTGGAAAAAAATAATTTTTTTTTCTTTCGTCTTTGAAAAACAAAGTTTGGAAATTGTCCTAATCCTCCCTTATCAGTAGAGTATATGTCTCAGTATCTGGAATGTGGGGTAAAGAGATGGAAATGTAACAGATTTTAGACTGCATGAACGTTTATACAGTAATGAAGTATAGTCTGTGTTCCACTTAAGAAAACTTAGCTACATCCACCTTGCTTTCTGTAGCTGCATTGGGAGGATTTTGCTTTGTCTACCCATTAATAACAGGATGAATGGTCTTCTAGACGCTTCAAAATTTCACTAATAATAAAAGATCGGTGCTCTTTCATTGAGACAAATGTGGTATTTACACTTGGGTTGTTCGGTATCTTGTGTAGATTCGGGTTTTATCCTAAGAAGTTTTCCCTTCATAGACCACCAGATCGCATTCCTCCCTCGACAGTTGGACTAGCCTCAGTAGTTCTGATCTAGTTCCTATGAGATTCAGATAGTACATTACTGCAGAACTTTCACAATAAAATCTCTAATACAATCAGCCACGGTGTTATGAGCAAGTAATCCTCTTAAACTACAGCAAAACGACGCCATTCGTTCAAAAAAGTAATCACTAATTTGAACTTAGTTTAATTATCTTGTATTTATATTCTCAGCAGAGAGAGCTACCAACCTGAAATCATGGAGGATATGATGAGAGGAAGGATGAGCATCTTGAGCATCCTCATGAGAATTTCTCCTGGGAAGGAGACCAGAGCAACTGCATCCTCGGAGTAACTTCCCATCCTAGCGAGGAATCCCAGAAGAATACCGAGCAGCACGCCGACAATGGTCAGCATTAACAACAGGTTTATTTTCATCCATTGTTTCGTCTGCATACACAAAAATATTAGCTTATAAATAAGTATATTTTTCAAGTAGACACTTGAAGGAAAAATCTAAATTAATGTCTGTATTTTATTGAACTGATAATGAATGTTTTGAAAACCAATTTACGACCATAAATATAATAGATCTCTTTAAATTTAGCATTCAAATTTTAACTATTTAATAAAATCATACAATTTATTACTTCATAGTCGATTTCATTATTTAATATTATTTCATTATTTATAGCTTTTAAAAATGTAAGTTTGACAAATAGAAAACTTACTCCTTCCCAGCAGCTCGCAGGAGCTTCTGCTAGCCTCGTCACTGTGGTTCCAATCATTGGTATTTTGGTACTATCGTCTGCTTTGGTATCGGCAGGCATCTTGAGGCTGATCTAAAGTTTTCCAACCTTCCAAATAAAAAATAAGGTTATTTGTAATAACTATATATTTTTACAAGGGGTACGAAAAAAATTGATTTCACACATGTAATTTCCACTTTTGGACAACTTCAAGTATTATTAAATAGATTATTTAGATAATTCCGTATAGCATCTAAGATAAACTTCTGAAACTAAAGAAAAATTCAGTTTTTAAACAATTATAAAAGTACTTTTCTAATTATTCCCAGGAATAAAACCAGAAATAGAGCATTAATACTAAATATGTTCAATGATATTAGAAATAAAAATTATTAGCCAATTTAATAATTTCAATAATAATTTAATAATTTAAATAAGGTTTAATATTCAACTAATATTCAAAGGTAGTAAACCTTGAAAACATAACCTAATAATAATATGTTACAAAGCTACTTCGCATTAATTAAAAAAAACAAAAACATTATACTGGGGTACATAAATGAGTAATAGAGTAATCAAATATTGTATCGCCCACCTTTGCAGATCTAATATTTCTAAGTACAAAATGTTTTAGAACCACATGAATTATTTATTCATTTCCATTCAAACGCTACCTAATGAGAACAATGTGCTTTATTTGGATAAAGGGATAAAATGTATAGTTTTGCCACAAAAAAAATATAAATTTAAAATGCTCTTCATAAACATACACACATTTAAACATAAACCGTGTGTTCTATCACGCTTTTTTCCAGGTGAAATACGCCAATACAATTCTAAGTAATCTATTTACGTTTGATGTTTACTTTCTTCGAATCACCCATTTACTTGGCATAAAATAAAAGAGAGTGACAGGAAATGCGGCTTTTTTTTAGCTTCGGTCTGATAGGAAACAAGGAAGGAGATTTTCATTCGGAAGAAAGGAAGTTAGACAACAACAAAGAGTTGATCTAAGAGTCTTACAAGGATAATAGTTTCCTTAACACGTTAACGCCGGCGCCGATATTCAGGGTTTTCTCTATGAAGAGGCGCTTGAATTCACGGGTGGGGCGTTTGAATTCACATTCGTGCGGCGGCGCAAAGTCAGATTACACTATTCAACACGATTTTTGCGTTGTATTACCCACTAGGTATTCTCATAGATCTCGACGAGTTAAAAACGAATCTGAAATCAGTTCTTGTCATCATCCTCAGTTTTTGTGAAAATCGATGAAAGAAAATCGCACTTTTTCAACTTTTACCTCAATTTAGACAAAAAAAAAAAAAAAAAAAGCTAGACGATTCCTATTAGATGCAATAAATTTCGTGGACTTTAACTAACACACTGATTTATAATAGTTTGGCAATACCAATTTGTATATACCTGTAAATGTTAAGTTAAGCTGATGGTACCAGTTTTGACCCTAATTTTGGGATACTCTTTTCGTTTTTTCTCAAAAAGTAGAGCTTTTACGCAAATTTAGCACGCAATTCTGTGAAAAAATTTCTATAAAAACGTTCATAGAGGGAAGCAAAAAAAATTCAACTTCGTACACTATTAAAATTTTTAAATTTCGGGAAAAAATTTATGATCATCTTTTAGGTACAATCAATTCACACAGAGAAGAAACACCAAATGAAAATGAAGTACTGTCCAAAAGACGTTCACATTTTCTGTAGTCGTACCAAGGGCCCGCGAGAAAAACGAGACATTGATGTAAACATTGTCATAAGCGCATGTCTAGCCTAAAAGGTAGACGGTATGCCACGAATAAAGCCAAAAAAGTAACAACATATTGTGTTTGCTGTAAGGGTAAATCGTTTGCTGTAAGGGCCAGTGTGTCTAACATATTTTAAAAAATTGCCCAAAAAATTTAAATAATTATGTTAAATTTATAATATTGTTATGTTTTTACTATTGAATATCTATTTTATACTGCTGAGATAAAATATAAACCTATTTTACATTACATATTTTGTAAAATACAAGTGTGACCCACGGTGATACACACCGCCTTACGGAACAGACTCGTGTGACCCACCGGTGATGCACGCCGGCGTTAACGTATTAAAGTAATAACACACACCTAAATGTATTTTTAGCGTTGGTATTTCGTCTGCAGAAGGCGATTACATAATAACATTTTATACAGTTGAAAAGTTTTTACTATGTTATAGATAGTTTTTTTATCAACAGTTGAATTTTTTTCAAGTGGACAATTCTGACATCTTGTTAAAATATCAGACGTTATCTCAACAGAAGTAAATAAAAGTTTTATTCCTAATTGAAATAATTAAAGCATAGGAAATAAAGTAAGAAGAGTATAGAATGTGCATATAATAAAATATTTGCATTAAATAACAAAAAATCGTTGACATTATTTGTCGGCATATCTTAACATCGTTTAAATCTAATCTTTATTTTCTTGTCAGTCTCTCAATTTAGGTGTCAAAGAAAACAAACACATTTTAAGAAAGAAAAAAAAAAAAAAACATTCTCAAATTGAAAGTCACCTTGGATTAAAATTAAACATAATTCAATACGCATTAAACTTTTCAATAATAATTAGTAAGAATAAGCTTCAATTGAGTAAATCGTATTTACAATCTCTTGCTTTTATTTAATTTTATTCGTTACTAACTTCGATAAGTAGACTAACACGCGCATTACCCACTATAGTAACCCTTCTAGCCTTCATACAGTGTCACAACTGCATTATCAAATTGTTTATTTATATTAAACCCATCTGTGACGCTTAAGACATTGAATTTACATTTAACTCTCATCTTATCAGTTAAAGAAAAGTTGAAAGCTCGCCAGTTCATTGTAAATAAACATTAATGCTCAAAGGGTAATATATAGAACAGATCTTTTGTAGATTGAACTTTCTTTTACTAAAACTCTACTATTCATATTGCATATTGAAACACTTCATTTTATGCATAAGGTTTCAGTGCACTCGCATAATGCAGAATGTACATGGTTTCAGTGCAAAATGTTTGCTGCACTCGAACATTTGAAAAGTATGCCATTTGAATTTTTACATTTATAAGCCTCTATATAATTATTTATAACGTTAAATAACAATATAAAATAACATTTGATTGATTCAATAAAATTCAAATTATTAAGATAACCACTTTTTTGACTTGAGATAAAATAGTTTCCTTCTAATTGTTTATTATTCAACCTGATACTTAATACCTTTCTTATTTTCTCATTGCTGTGTATATTGAGATGTAATTCTATAGTATTCCTTAAAGATTTAATTCCTTAAAGATTTAATTCCAAAATATACATTTATTTAAATCTTTTTAAAGGAATTGTAGTTTGTGTATTAGTACTTAAATTTGTTACCATTATTTTTTAATTTATGGGAGACATTCCCGAGTCATCATCTTAAATTTTATAATTTAAAAAATAGCTGGAACGTGACCATTTTTGTAAGGGTATGCATTCTTAAGATTAAAGAAAGAAATAGTTCTGTAACTGAACCAGCAACATGTTTACAAGTGTGTGCATTATTACACATACTAGGAAATTGTCTAAATGTATATTATGATAATTTTTTTGTTCGAGCAAAAAGCACCCCATTCTCTCAAATTAAAATTTAAATAATAATATTTGATTACTCCTAGATCCACAATTTTATGTGTTAAAACGATTCCATAACTATGGGGGGGTAACGGTATGGATATTATGCTATTAGCAAATTCGAGTTATATAGTTTTTAGGAATAATAAACTGAAAATGAAAATGAGCGACTGAGCAGAATTTCAGAGCACTGCCTATTTATTTTCTTGAGCAGTTGTGAACTATCTCAGAAGATGTTAAAAAGCTTAACTGGCATTTGCAATGTTATCAAAATTAGCATTTCCAAGACTAACATTTCACTGAGCCACATTTGGGGTTTTATTGAAATCTTCGAACATGCAATGACTTTCAATTCAGAAAACTGTCTCATCCAACTATATGTTATCTAAATCTACAGCTAGGAATAATTTACCTTCCTAAACCCCAATATCGGGTACTAAAAATTTTTAATGGAAAGTCAATAAGGAAGCTATGATCATCTTTTTCACATACACAATTGGAGAAAAACCACTCAAGAAAGCGATTATCAAATGATAGATAATTTTTCTTTTCGTTCTCCATCATTGAAGAAGTCAAGTGCAAAATGCTGGGTCACCCTATCAAGGTTTGGCCCATTCAAAGCCTCTAATTTGCTGCGACATCGTTAAAACAGCCTTATCAAGTTTCCACCCATAAATCCACGATACACACCTTCTCAAGTAGCAGGGGAAAGAGACTTTTACGGAGACTGTCTGCACTTTCGACGGCATCTTTACGAGCCTGGGTCTAAAAAACAACAACGAAGGACGTGAGAAATCGCACGTTCAGAATGGGACTGGAGAGAAGATGCCACGAAAAAGGAAGCTGGCACTCGTACGGCTCATTATTGGCACTGATAGCGTCGAGCAGGACATCACCCGTCAAGCTGTCATTCACCCACGCAATTGCAGAATGGAATCCCCCTTTTGAAGTAATGACGGTCTTGTGTGTGGATTCGGATTCGGTCATTTCGCGATGAAGGGAAATGTACTTCTTCCCACGAGAACTACCCTTCTGCCTTTCGGGTGGTCTTCTTCGGGAAGGGAATCTTGGATAGCGATTTGGAGAAAGATAATATATTCCGATGGTGTTTCTGTCATCCTTGAGAATGGTGGCTACTTGAGTGGGCACGGAAGAACCATTTTCATTTTCGCTTCAATCGCTATTTTTAGAAAAATCGCTGGTGAGATTTTGCGACATTAATTATACACAAAATCCCGTAGAACTATTCTTGGTGACATACGTAAAGGAATTCTACGCTTGAAAACAATTTTGACTAATATTATCTCCGTTAATTTCCTTCATGCAGTACATAAAAATATTGATATTATTTAAGATTAGTTTTTTTTTTTTTTTTTTTTTTTTTTTTTTTTTTTTTAACTGTTAATAATTCGGAGAGTATTATGGATATTTCGAAATTTAGTGTACATTTTAAAAGGATTATGTTAATTCAACATTTTATTCTACGTTCAGTAAAATGTTAGTTAAGATGACGTACGAAGGAATCAGACAAATGAATCCCGTAACTTAGCTTGAGATTTTTAAAATCATCCTCAAGTAAGTTTTTAATATTAGAAATGAGGCCTTCCAGTTTTAGATTTAAGCATTATCCCCCAAAAATATAGTTTCCCTCTTCATGTCACAAGCAATGAAGGATAAGGATCTAAAAAAAAGAAATATGTTTCACTGAAAGGGTCTTTGTCAATCTGTTTTTGAAAGCAATTCCGGTCCTAACAAAAAGTAGGGGTGTGGAACATTGCACAACTTTCAATTACACTGTTTTCCTGAAGCGGCTTTTGTGTCATTTACCGTTTTTATATTTTCATCATTCATTTAGAAAAAATTGCCAGTTTGGCGATATTTTTTGCGATAATTCTTGTATTATCCTTTCTTGTAAGTGAAACTGAGGAGAAAAGGAAAAACGATCGTTGATGAATGTTTAAGGAAAGAGAACTCTGTGTTAAAGGCATACGTTTTCAAACTTTTTACGCCATCAAAGCATTTTTACGAGAATTTCAGAGCTGAGGATGTTTAGAACACATTAAGAGGCATTACCACAGTGATTTTGAACAAAATCGTTAGAGCCGTTTTTCAGCAATTACTAAAACACATTATTTTTTTCAATGACATCTACCCTACGAGCATGCGCGATTTTGACGAACACTTTCATGGTAGGTCATTGTGCCATTACCAACCCGAACACTAAATTCGAACATCGTAATTCAATTTATTCGGGATTTATGCTGACCACGTACAGACATACACACAGACACACATTTTTTTTTTTTTTTTTTAGATCACTTTTTTGAAATCAGGATGTTCCAAAACGTGGAGAGATGCAAAAAATCGAAATTTCTTTTTGACCGAGTACTATACATTCAATACTCTATGTATACAAATGGGTAATTGAAAGTAACAAGTTTACATGACTTGGATTTCGTAAATCGAAAATACATAAGTTGAATAAAATACATTTAGACCTCTTAAGATACAACTTTTCGAAAAAGAATCTATTTTTAAAAGGTGATCAGTACAAGAACTGGCAATCACACGAATTGGGCCTAGTACTATAAATATTAGAAGTATAAAAGACAAAAATAATTCTCACAATACATTGCAATATATAAAATTATTCAGCATCGATCTACAACATTATAGTTATCTATTGCAATTTATATCGTAATAAAAATTCACATTTAATTATTTAATCACTTACCTTAAAATTCGTGTTGTCATTAACTTTGGAGACTTCCGTGTAAAAGGAATTTATTTCCTTGCAGTAGGTATTACACAAGTTACTTTGGTGGTAAAAATAAAGATTGGTTGTTGGCAATTGTTTTTTTTATTTATTTTGGCGCTATTTGAAACCACATGCCGCTTTGAAAACAATTGGCAGCTCTGCGAGTGACCACAACAAAACTGAACTCAAAATAAGATTGCGAGGACCATATTACCAACGCTCATGCATTATTCCGAAAATAATAATAATCAGTTATATCTGACGAGGTTGTTTTATTACACAACAACGCAATGTGGTATTGAAAGAAAGCAACAGAGCAGAGCAATGCATCCGCATTTATTGAGTGTAAACACGGGTGGGAGAACAACTCATTTCCTACGTAGATAATAACAATGGGAATTGCTTGGTTGGCGAAGGATTACTATAAAAGTACTCGGAGTGAAGATATATGTATATATGTGTATATATATATACTCGCACGCCTCATGCTCAAATATCATAGTCTTGGCATTGAAATGACAATGACATATTCTCATTGACTCGAGTTGCCAACCTTAATAAATATAAGTATTAAAAATATTTTTTGCAAGTGATTATAAAAAATATTGTATGCAACACATGGGAAAATACTTTTTCAAACTCGGTAAATTAATAAGCATTTTACCTCGTTTGAAAAAGTATTACTTTCCCCACCCACTAGTTGCATAAATAAGTATAACCGTACACCTCGTACTCAAATTTTATATTGTTTTAGCATAAAAATAATGTATTTTAGAAGAGATTCATTAAGTGCAGCTGTCAAAATTAATGATAAATGTATTAAAGATATTTTTTTGCCCCTGATTAAAAAAAAAAAAAAAAAAAACTCTATTCAACACTTGCGAAAATATTTTTTCAAACTCGGTAAATTATTTGACTCTGGCTTAAGCACTCGTCAAATAAGCATTTTTCCTTACCTCGTTTGAAAAAATATCACTTTCACATCTAGTTGCATAAATAAATATTACTTCGAGGATGAAAAATGTTTTTTTAGAATAAATACCGCTAGGTATAAAATTGAGAGAAAATAACAAAATCTTAATGCTTGAAAACTTATTAAACGTTATGTGAAGGAAAAAATTTTCGCTATAAATTCATCAAATAAAGTATTGAATTGCCAATTAAGTAAAATTATACATTACTTATTTCTGGAAAAACTGCCGAAACATTTTGAACATGTATTTAATTTAAACTGAATTTTTTTTACCATTTCCCTTATAAAATTATGTATATTAAAATGTTAAGAAACCAATATATTCTAGAGTTAAGAATAAATATTAGCTTAGTTATATCCATATAAATTTCAACTTCAAAAAGGTTTTATGAAGTACTGAAGATGGAAGTATGCCATTTAGCTATTAGTTTCACAATAAAATCGAAATAACAAGTTATATTTAAAAGCAAATGTGTAATTATATGTGTAGTAAAAGTTAATTTACTAAAGCTTTTATTTTCCAAATATTCTGTGAAATAAATAGCATGCCGGAAAATATTTTTTAAGTTTAATATCTAATCAACTCAAATAACATTAGGTAATAAAATTACATTAGAATAAAAAAAAAATGGGAATGTAAAAACTAATATTTTATAAGTTCTTCTAAAGTCAATGACCGGAGTTCATAATATATAACTACAGTCATTTTTGTTATTGAAATCTTTTCAGAAAATATTTAGTTATTTAAATCGTGACCTAACAAAAGCTGTTGCAAGAGGCTTTATCTAATCTATAGCACGATGCTTCTTCAAACACATCATTAATTTTATGCTTCATTAGTTTGCCAAGTCACTAAAACACAGACTATTTACAACGTATAATTTAAACTTATCAATGTCAAGTCAGGCATTGCAAACAGTTAATAGTTTTTATAAAAAAACAAGCGAAGTAACTATTTTTAATGAGTCCCTTCAAATTAGACGAATCCTCTTTTAAAAGTTTCTTCAGGCGGCAACAATGCCACTGCTGAGTCAACGCCGTGACTCAGTCTTCTTGCCATTGTGTTTCAATCGCTTGTGACGACGACACAAAAAAAATGACGCTCGTCGCAATGCAAACATCAAATATCTGATGAGAACCAACCTCATTTGGCTATTGATCGCCAGTCCTATTTCTTCAACCCACCCCCTAAACCCCATTTTGCGTAGGTTTTAATATGTGCGGAGGAGTATTGACTTAGGGGCCTATATTAGGGGTGCATAAGGGGGCACGGAGGGATGCCTGTTGCAGTTTTGCGTGAAAATCGTGCCGTACATTAATGGAGGTAAAATGGATAAAGGCGCTTGTATTCGACAGAATTTCCGAATGTTTAAAGACAAACTTGATAGGTTGAAGTTGAAGAAAACTTCCTAGATTCGATATTAATTTGAGATAATACTAGTATGCCGAATTTTTTTTTTCTAGAATTGATAGTAAATAACTAAACCGATGTGGTATGCAAGCATTTAAAAAACTACAAAATTTTAATTTAATAATGTACTCAAGTACTAAATTTACTCAACACATTCCAGTTTTGTGTATCAAACAATCGAATCTAGTGACGTAGCAGCGTTCCACTCACCCCTTTCTCTCTTCAAATTCCACCCACACTTTAATACCACCGGTGAAGTATCCGTGCCAATATGGCCTTTGCTGAGGCATATATATTCTTGACCTGACAACACATGGTTTTGAGAGGTTCAGAACTTAAAACTGGTGAAACAGTTAAAGACTTCAAACAATTAATGAAAAAACTGTCATAATTTCATCCTTAAACACCATACTATAGAACTAGATAAACATATATAACAAACTATAATTTCTCAAATAACAGTTTTCGTATTTCCTGTAACCAAAAATTAATATCTTTATGAGGTTTGTATAAATTTTATTTCAAATTTTATATTTGTACTTGACAGCTAATAAGAGTGACCAAAGTTAAGGAGAAACAAAGGTAGAATCTCTAAAATTTGCTTGGTAAAATGATGAAAATTTTCTATGAAAAGGCTTGTTTCTTTCAATCTTTAAGATTCTTCTTTTTCTTCGTCTTTGACAAGAAAAAAGGACAAACAATTGCCCCAAATTTCTGAAGACGTTCGTTTTTCAATAAGAACCTTTGTAAATAGTTTCAAAAAGTGTTTCGTCATTTTTTGTGAAAACCTAAGAAAAGCACTAAATTGAGAAAATCGTCACCGTTAAAACAAGTGTCTATATTATAAAAGTTTTTCTGATAGCCATATTGTGTACTATAAAATGCAAGTATTCACGATTGATTTCCGATGTCAACTTGTTTCAATCTTTTTAGAATATTGAAAAATGTTTTCAGTTTTCCGCATCTTAATTTTAATTAGTAATCTAACAAAAAATAAGCATCCCAAAAAAAAAAAAAAATTATAAAAAAAAAAAAATCACGATATAAAAAAGTTTCCGCCAAGCTGGCAACTCAGAACTGTAGAGAAATCAGAAATGGACTCCGTCAAATTGCATCTTTCAAGACCATGTCTATTTCCTTCCTAACTTACTTGACAAAGTTTTGTCTTACGTGCTTTGCTGCAAGCATATTGCTGTCCTAAATTTTGACATTTGAGTGAATACAAAACTCCCAAAATAAATTTCCAAGAGCGCCACTATATGGTTCGGAGGATAGAGACCAGTAATTTACTAATAATAAACTCTCTGTGCATGCAGTATTTATTGTCAACAGCGAGTCACTTTGCCAAGAAAAATAGGAACCAAATGGGCATAGTATTAAATTAGAATCAGATGTTGTTCGGCGGGACTAATTTCTGATTTTCTCTCTTCATTAGGCCAACAACTTGGCGAGAATTTTTTTTTGTACCATTTGTAGTACTTTTTGTTTAGATTATTTTTATAGCTGTTGTGGCGAATATTGGCGAGAAGCTTGGCGAGAGGGGGAGATTGTTCGCCGTTCGCTGCGCAGGTTTCTTATCACTCGCTTTTTGGAATGCCTTAAATAAAGATCTTGTAATTGATAACGCATCGATGATTTTGAGTGGTGTCATGTTTCCTTTATAGTAATGGTGCATAGGCTGGGAAATGTTGTGTTGTTGGGAATTATTGTGTTGTGAGTGATACTAACCACTTTGGATTATTGGCGCATGTTTTCGCTGCATGTTGGGGTGAGTTTTTGTTCGGTTTATTTCGTTGCTTGGTTGATTCGTGTGTCGGTGTTGCGAAAATTGAAGTTGTTCGTTTTTTGATTAAAGGAAAGTAATTAATAAGTTAGAGTGGATTCTGATATTGGTTTTCTGTTTGTGGAGCTGAAATTTGTACTAGATTGCTGCATTTTGGTTTAGTATGGTATTGTCATTTTAATATTTGTTTTGCTTGTAAAGTGTTTCGGTTTAAAATGGATGCATCAAATCTGGCTTTATTAGAAAGAACAAAAAAGACTCGTTCTGTTATAAGGTCTATTGTGACAAGGCAAACTAATAAATTGGAATCCGAAATAAATAATTCTGCCGACAAAACAGTAGTACATGAAATATATGTACAGTTAATTTCTAAATTTGAGGAATTAAGTAAACTCGATAAGGAAGTCGAGGGTTTAATAGATATCGATAATCTGGAAGATGAAATATTAACTCGTGAAGAATATAGAGATAAATTTATAATTTGGAAAACCCGCGCTGAGCGTTATATAGAATCGGTTTCGATTCCAAGTTCAGTTAGTATTCAAAATTCGCGGGAAACACAACAGCAAAACGTAACACTTCCTGAAAATAGCTCATTTCCTTCTGCTTTAACAAATCAATCACGCTTGCCAAAACTTACTTTAGAGTCTTTTTCAGGCAAAGATATAAGTAGTTTCCCTAGTTTTTGGGCTAGATTTAAATCAGCAGTGCATGAAAATTCAAGTTTGAGTGATGTGGACAAATTTTGCTATTTAAAATCGGTTGTCACATTTGATGCTGAATTGGCAATACGAGGTTTAACGCTGACTTCGGAAAATTATGCCGCAGCCATTAAAATTCTAGAAGATAGATTCGGACGTAAGGAGCTTATAGTTGACTATCATATGAATCGTTTGTTAAATTTGACCCCAGTTCGCAAATCATTTGATGTTATCGCGTTAAGAAATCTGTATGATCAATTGGAATTAAATATTAGGGGACTCGAAACGCTAGGAATATCTCCTAATTCTTATAGCTGTCTTTTGTTTCCGATAATTATGAAAGCTATTCCCCCTAATTTGGCGTTAGAATTCAATCGAATTTATAAAGATAAGCAGTCCCAAATCACTGATTTAACATCATATCTACGCGATGAAGTTCAAAGTCGTGAGCGCACGGACGCTTTAGTAAAATCACATGAGTCACAAATCAAAGGCTCACATTCGAATAAATTCTCCGAGAGGGCGCCTAGATTCTTAACCCAGACGCCACAAAAGAGTAATTCGCGATTTTCTTCAAATCATAACAAATCAACTGTGAGCGGATTTGCAACCGAACTAATGACAGCTGTGCATTTTAGTTGTATATTTTGTTCCGAAAATAATACTCATTCATCTGATTTGTGTGAGAATTTATGCGCTCAACAAAAGAGGGATAAGCTTATTAAGGAACATAGATGTTTTTTATGTTGCAACACTAATTGCCGTGTAAAGGGTTGCAAAGGGATTGTTTGTACTTACTGTCAGGGTCGCCATGCTCGCGCTATTTGCTTCAAGTTAGAAAATTCTAAAAAACAAAATTCGCATTTAGACTTGAAAGAAAACTCTGTTGACGTTAAATCGACGACTTCAAATTCTGTTATGAATAATTGCAGTGGCGTTTTGTTGCAATGTGTTAAGGTAGAAATTATCGGTAGCACTTCATCGGATAAAATATTTTGTCTTTTTGACAATGGATCGGAAAAGACTTTTGTTAAGAAAGATGTATCCCGTAGATTGGGATTAAAAAAAATAGGTTTGGAAAAGCTAAATATTTACTCGTTCGGATCAAAAACTCCTAAAAATCAAACTTGTTCCAAGGTAGAAGTTAGACTAAGGAATGTATTGAATGGGCAGGAGACTATGATTGAGGCATTGGAAATTGAGGAAATTTCTAAGGCGACACTTAGTCTTCCGAACCCAGAAGTTTGGAAGGAAATGGAATCGAGAGGTGTTAGATTGACGTTTAGTTGTAGTGAATCAACTGGGAGTTGTGAAATTTCGTTGTTAATTGGTTCAGATTTTTATTGGTCCTTAACAAATCAAGTAAAAAGACTTGATTCATCATTGGTTGCTGTCGACACCAGTCTGGGATGGTCTCTTCAGGGTAGGTGCGATGAGCAGAGCGATTGTACTTCGGTGCATTTGATTCACAGTGAAGATGAATCTGTTTCGGCTGAGTTAAGAAGGTTTTGGGAGATTGAAAGTTTAGGGATACATGATAAGGATTCGGTGTCTTGGAGTATGGGAGATGAAGAGGTACTAAGTGAGTTTGATAACTCAATTAGTTTCGTAGATGGTCGATATCGCGTAAGTTTGCCATGGAGACCAGGTATGAGAGAGGCTTTACAAAATAATGAGTTTGTTGCGCGTAAACGCTTTGAGGGGTTGGTTCGTAGATTCAAATGTGATCACGAGTTGTTTTGTGAGTATAAGGATGTAATTGATGATTATGTTAGGGAAGGTATCGTTGAGCGTACTTCTTGTGAATCTTTGTCGAATAGTCAGGGATTTTACCTACCCCATCATGCAGTGATACGTAGCGACAAAACCACAAGTCGGCTTCGAGTCGTTTTCGATGGTTCAGCTCACGAAGATAAAAACATTTCTTTAAATGAAAGTCTATATACGGGACCAAATTTGCATCCTAATATCCTAGAACTGCTTCTGAGATTTCGAGAAAATTATGTGGCCTTTACAGCTGATGTGAAATCGGCTTTCCTTCAAATTGAATTGGACCTTGCTGATCGAGATTTCACGCGTTTCTTCTGGACTGATAATCTAAACAATGATCCCTACGTTCTAAATTTCACGAGAGTTCTTTTTGGACTTAGGCCTAGTCCATACCTGCTTGCAGCAACTTTAAAACATCATTTCAAAAAATACAAGGAACAGTATCCTCATACATTTAATTTGCTAAACAGCTCTGTGTATGTTGATGACGTCATATCCGGCCGAAATGATGTTCAGGACGCTCTACGTACCTCCATGGAGTGCTTGCAAATATTCAGTGATGCTGGCATGTTACTCCGCAAGTGGCGAACTAACTCGAAGCAACTTTATTTGTTATGGCAACAAGAAAGGATTGAGCCAGAATTCTCTGAAGCTGTTGATCTTAGTCTACCGATTAAGGTTTTAGGACTTTCTTGGGATCCAGAAAGAGATTTGATTTATTTTGATCCGAAAGACTTATTGAAGTTTATGTCTCGTAAAATCGAATCAAAGAGATTTATTCTAAGTGTAGTTGGGCGTATCTTCGACCCTATAGGGATTATCGGCCCATTTGTCATCAAACTGAAACGTGTACTTCAAGATCTTTGGACTTTGGGAGTGGACTGGGACTCGGAACTTCCTCCAAAGCTACGCCACCAGTGGCAGCAGTGGAGTAGCGAAGCTGAGGACTTGACTGAGATAAAGATACATCGGTACTATTTAGGTAAATTAGAACAAGATGTATCAATGTTTGAGATACACTGTTTCTCCGACGCGAGTAAGACAGCCTACGGTACAGTATTGTACTTGCGTTTTGTTACTCGTAACAATGAAATTGAGACGAGTTTTATTTGCTCGAAGGGTCGTGTAGCACCTTTGAAGTTAGTGACAGTGCCCCGACTTGAATTGACAGCAGCTTTATTGTCAGCTAGGTTGGCTAAACAGGTATCAACTTGCCTCAGATTCGACGCCAACATTTACTACTGGACAGATTCTCTTATTTCGTACTACTGGATTCGCGGCGATTCTTCAACATTCAAACCTTACGTAAAAAATCGTGTTGAAGAAATCCAAATGCTCTCCGACCCTATCCGGTGGGGACACTGTCCAGGAAAGGACAATCCTGCTGATCTCATTTCGCGTGGTACATCTGCTCTCAATTTAGTGCAAAACGAACTGTGGTGGAACGGTCCACCTTGGCTTAAACTACCACCTGACCATTGGCCAAATCTTCATCGTCCAATTTTAGATTCGGAACTTTGTTCTGAAGAATTGGAACTTCGTTCCAGTGTGCATGTGGCAGTTACCCAACCGAAGGAATCTCTTGACGACATAGAACGATTCAGCAGTCTTAAAAAACTTTTGAGAGTAACCGCATGGATTTTTCGATTCATGAACAATGTTAAGAACTTAAATAAATCATTGAGCTTGTATCTTACTGCAGATGAGATACAAAATGCTGAATATTTTTGGATCAAATACGTTCAAACCGAATTCTATTCTGCTGAAATATCAGCTTTAAGAAGTAACAAGCAACTTCAGAATAACTCGGAAATAAAGAGTTTAGTGCCTTATTTGGATAAAGACAGTTTGTTACGAATTACTGGACGGTTGCTCGAAGCAGAGTTATGCTTTGGTGAAAAGCATCCTGTAATTCTTCCTCGACGCTGTAAATTTACCGAGTTACTTGTGACTAGAGAACATGGAGAAATAGGTCATTGTGGTGTATCTGCAACTTTGACTCAACTTCGAAAACATTATTGGGTACCTAAAATCCGTCAATTAGTTAAAACGGTCATTCGCAACTGTCTCATTTGCAAAAAATATAATGCCAAACCAGCTGATCAACTGAGTGGTCAGTTGCCACGAGATAGAATTTCCCGATCTCCTCCTTTTCAAATCGTAGGTGTTGATTTTACAGGTGCAATCCTTGTGAAGAACAGTAAAGATACTCAAAAATCTTACGTCGCTTTGTTTACGTGTGCTGTAACACGAGCCGTTCATTTGGAACTAGTATCGGACATGTCCACAAAGTGTTTTTTACTTGCTTTTCGAAGGTTCCTTGCACGAAGAAGTAATTGCCAAGTGATTTACTCCGACAATGCTCGTACATTTAAAGCGGCTCAAAGAGAGTTAACGTATTTCACTAACATCTTGAAAGACATCAAGTTACAAAATTTCGTCGCAGACAAAGGTATCCGCTGGAAATTCATAGTTGAACGTGCCCCTTGGTGGGGTGGCTTCTACGAACGCCTTGTTAAGACTGTAAAGGAACCACTGCGTAAAATACTTGGCAAGGCACTTGTGACATTTGAAGAACTTTCAACGATTCTCTCAGAGGTTGAAGTCATCGTCAACAATCGACCTCTAACCTATGTAGAGAATGACCCAGGGAAGCCAGAACCTCTCACGCCGGCTCACTTCCTCGAATTAGGTTATGGTGATTCCAAATACCCTGTACATTTCATCGAACTGATTGACTCTACAGCGGCCAAGCAATCATACCAAAGGAGAAAGACTTACCAGACACTCCTTTTGAAACAAATTTGGAGACGCTGGAAAGAACAGTATTTACTCCAATTAAAGACTGTTAATAACTTTAAATCCCCATCTCTTCGTAAAAACTTGCAATTAAATGATGTGGTGATTGTTGAAGGGAATGTTAAGTCAAAATTATTGTGGGAACTTGGGGTAATCAAAGAGATATATATTGGAAGAGACAATAATGTTAGATCTTGTTTAGTTAAAACTTCTAAAGGTCTCTTCAGTAAACCAATCCAATTGCTTTATCCTTTAGAAATTACATGATGTTCTTAAACTAATTTGTTCTTATTTTTCGCATTTATGTTAATGAAGAGTACATTATTAATTAATTTTAAAATTTATTTGTTGCAAGATCTTTAAGTATGTATCTTAATTGTTTATTTTCATTTGATTGTTTATTTCATTGCTTTGATTTGCATTATATGTTTAATTGGGTGAACATTCTGTTCACCGGTGGGGTGTGTGGCGAATATTGGCGAGAAGCTTGGCGAGAGGGGGAGATTGTTCGCCGTTCGCTGCGCAGGTTTCTTATCACTCGCTTTTTGGAATGCCTTAAATAAAGATCTTGTAATTGATAACGCATCGATGATTTTGAGTGGTGTCATGTTTCCTTTATAGCTGTTTATTTAAGTTGATTGACCAATGTCGTCAGAGAGGTTGCTTGCAATCTTTTTAGATTTTTTTTTTTTAATTTAATCAACAAATTTTATGATTTGCTCCCAGGGTTGAAGGCCTGAATTACATTTCACATCAATATAATAAAACTTTTAGATAAATGTGATAAATAGAGATAAATTTAAATAACAAAAATAATCCATTTTATCAACCAGTGTATTTATAAATAAATAAAATTCTTTGCGATCTTCTTTATAGTATTCATTTGTTGCACATGGAAAATCAGTTGAGACAATGCATGATATAATAACGGATATAATTTATTACAGTATAGTGTACGAGTGGGGTCATAGTAATATTTCTAAAACTATAAGTGTTTGCGGATCTTATAGTTCGGAAAAGTAAAAATTGGTTAATTTAATGATAAAGGGACAATCTCTAATCTCTAACAATTATATCACTTATTCTTAGCTGCAATTTAACAAAACCATGCATGCAAAAAATTCACCTTTCGTAAAAGAAATAAAATGAATGAATTAATGAAAAGAGAACTATTTTTAGAAACCTCACACCTTACAAAAGTTTCATTTTCATATCCTTAAAAAATTCAAAGGGCAATTTTAGCAAAAAATTTAAGATGTACCAAAATTGGACAAAATTTTACTTTAAACAATTAATAGATACAAACAACTATCAAAATTTCTCAAAAAGGGACCCTCTCTACAATAGAACGCAATAGATGAAGTGCCAACGAAAATTTCGAAATGGTATAGTAATTAAGATGGTCTATTATAATAAACACTGTTTTTTTAATTGAGTTTTTGTTTTCATTTTGAAAATAAGTTAAATTAAATTAGATTCAATAACTTAATAAAATTAACTTTTAATTACAGAAAGTATTTTTCAGTTTGGTAGAATTACTACGTAAAATATAAAAGCTAGTCCAAAATTTGATTTAACCTCTATTTTTAAACGAGTGGTTTTGACCCCAATAAATAATATAAATACCGAAAAACTCGTTCCAGGCTCTTTTGAAGTGGTAAATGTAAAAGTCTATTCTTTATAACTTCTTTTCAACAATAACATGTTCGTTTATGATCAAGTTAATGAGCAGCAATTGTTTCGTACCATTCAATAAGGAGCTCATACATTTATAAGAAAAACAGATGTGGTCTTTACAAGGAGTGCACCTGCATTCAACGTTTTAATGATTGCCAATTGAAGTTATTCTAAAGACACTCCTATTGCATATCAATAAAACGTTCATTGCGTGTTCGTAATTGATGAATAGAATACATTTGATCTCGGAAATATTAATAGGTTAAAATAAACCAATCCATATGAAATGAGTGAAGTATATTAATTTTTTACTAGTAATACAATTCAGGACTTAAGGTTGATTTATACGATGACGTGCCTGGAACAACTACCGATAAGTTAATTGGTAGGTCCCCATCACGTGTTGATCAGAATCGAGCTTTGCACAGTGCCAGCAAGGAAACAATCCAGTGATTAAGCCTTATGCCTTAATGGAAATGTTTGAACTGCCAGCCAGAGATGATCAAGTGAAAATATGACTTCTTCTGGGACAGGAATGTAGTGTTTAAACGGTGCTAGCGTCTAATAGTATCCTCCTGTTTTTGATTTGTTCAATTGGAAAAGATATATAGATAAGTGCATTACATTATCTATTAACCAAATATTTAGTACAAAAATTTCTCCTTCAAATACGGTTTAATATATTTTTATTATTAAAATCTGCTGTATAAAACTGTTTATATTCATTTAACAGTCTTTTTATATTAGTTAAAAGTGCACTAATTACTCACTACTCTTATTCTAATATAAAACGGAATTTACTCTCACTACCTTATGGTTCCCAAACGAACTCCCTCGACTTGTTTGATGTTATAATTATCTTAAATAGTTTTAAATAAACACGAGTTTTTACATCTGTTTTCACTTACTACACTCATCTATCAGAAGGAAAAAAGGGATTGGCAAAAAAAAAAAAAAAACTGGGTGATGTCCAACAGACTCTGAGTAAACGTAAATACCAACAGAAACAGGAGTACAGACCCTTTTTCTTGACATGAATCCATCAAAACAAAGAGTCTTACTCCAAATCTATTTTAACTTGTACTTTCTAGTGTCTTTGAAAAGTGCCGAAAGGAGGAGTTGGTTGAAGAAAATGCATCACAAAGACATTGCCCCATTAACAACAACAATCATTGACACAATCTCTTAACATCTTAAGTAACATAAGGAGGTTTTTTATTTTTTTTATTTTTATTATTATTATTATTATTATTATGTTAATATTATTTTTTCTATTTCGATTTATTTTTATTTAGTTTTCGTCATAAAAAGTTGTTTTTAATACCTTACTTCGGTTGTCAAAATTTTTAAGTTTGGATTTAGTATTGCTCCCAAATGTAATTTTTTTCTTTAATCAAAAACATTAATTAGAAGTTGTACATGGATGTTTAAGTTATATTGATAATATTTTCAATTTTAGTGTTAAACAAATTTAAAATAACCTTTTAGTGTTTGTTTCAACTCATACATACATTCTTTAAAACAAGAGACATAATTATTTATTAATAATAGCTGCTTAGAGCTTATATGTTCCAAATAAAACAATTTAATTGTAAGTATAAAAAGTTCAAAACAAAACAGTTGCAACTGTTTTAATGTTAAGTATCTTACAATATTGAATTGAATTCCAAAGAGTATTTTAGTTTTAACATAGAAAAAAAATTAAAAGAGGATTTATTTATAATATAGAATAAAATGGGATTTTAATTTGAAATTTCTGGTACTATTATACGCAAAACGCAATGCTTAGAATGACTTATTAAGATCCATAAACATCACATAACGTCTAATATTGATGTACAATTCTTGAAAATTATTAAATTGATCATGTTTTTAAATACCAACATCTTTTTTTAATTTAACCAGTTATCCTTAGATAACCCAGGCAATATGCATATTTATAAGCTCAAATCCAAACGTAAAATAACATTCTCTCACTTACATAGAGTAAAAAAAAAAAAAAATGCTAATTCGCTTAATTGAATTTTTAACAATGTCGAAAAAGAGAGTTTTCTGAATATAAATTAGATTAATACATCAAGGATTAACAAGATAATATCAATTCCTAATATTAAATTATGAATAATTTTTAAACCCAATCAATAAAGTTCAAGAAAAAAAATACTTATCCACAAGATAAAAGTAATAAAAATTCCTACAGATGGTGAAAATAAACAACGAACCGTTTTCCATTTTAAGAAATGAAAGAATAAATTAGCAATAGGCACATTTTTTGTGACTATTTTTGAACTATCCAATTAAAATTCACATGACGTCACGAAATCGATTGTACTTTCATGAATAGAAGAATAATTTTTAAATTGCTGTGAATGCCCAACATGCCACGAATTCATGACGTAAAACGTTGTAAGAAAATAATAACGAATGCAGTTAAAAAGAACATGAATGAAACATTCACATATGAACCGTGGAATCAACCTTGAACTAAAAAAAAATACCATTGTTTAAATAACAAGATGACCAATTAAACTAAGAGCAGTGTTTATTGTATTTATGTGGCATTTTTTTCTTTTGAAAACTGATAGTATCTGTTTCGTTATATATATATATATATATATATATATATATATATATATATATATATATATATATATATATATATATATATATATATGCATCCAATTAGTAAATAAACAATGAAAAGGTGTAAATTAGCATACACGTTGAATATTTTATATTTGCAAAAAATCTTCCTTTTTCATGATATATTTTAAGTAATATACACCTGGATTTAACTAATAATTTTCTTTAGTAAGTTCGTCAGCCGAATATCATTTCAAAAACCATAAGCACATTTCAATCTTCTCATTTATTTTATTAGTTTATTTTCTATAGGCATATATGAATACCTACCCAATGTGATATAGCTTTAACTTCGAGTCAAGTTTTTTGTAATACAGGCTAGGCCAAAGGTAATCCTTACATTCGAAGTAGTAAAACATGTGAATAACTCTTTTGCGTGAGCAATGAAATATTTAATATTACTGGCTAATAAGAAAACTTTTGAGATCCGTATAGCTTTCTATTTTGAATTACCAAATAATACGATTAATCATATACTAAAATATTATATATCTATTTTTTTTTAGTAGGGAAAAATTATATTTATATCGTTTTTGATTTGGTATTTTATGCCAATTTTTTTTCTTTAGCCAAAAGTTTTTCATAAAAGCTCATATTTCCCGTGAAACTATTTGGGCAATTCTTTGCGGTAGGCAAGAGACATCTTAGCTCTTTTTTTCTACTCATAAACAAATTGGAATTCTAAAATTATTATCAATCTAGAAATTATGCTTTTGTTTTATATAGCTCTATTTGATCACAAAGTTATATGGGAAAATAAATATTTTAACTATGTCAAATATACATTTATATCATCTGACGCACGGGACACCCGTACGTCAGACAATATAAATGTATATTTGACCAAGTTACAATTTTTCGATATAACTTTGTCACCAATTAATATGATATAAAATAAAAGCATAACTATTAGATTCATCTTAATTTTATAATTCTTATATGTTTACTACGAGTACAAAAAAAGAACCAAAATGTCTCGTGCGTCAGTCAGAGAATTGCTCATTTGATTTTAATTAATAAGAAATTTAAACACGCACATTTACTAAACGTTTGTTTAAAATGTTTTAATAATTCTAAAATATTACTCGTATAAAATTGCTGAAATCTACTCCCATTTTTAAGCATACGTGAAGCATACTATTTAAAAATGCATGCCTATGTGAAGCCATTAAATAAACAAATAAAAAAGTATAACATATAAAATAAATATGTTTCTTTAATTTCAACCCAATATAAAGTTAAGAAATTTTTTTTAACTTCCCGTTGTCCAAAAATGCAATCCAAATATTGGATTGGTCATTTTTTGATGTACATTAACAAAAGAGAATGATAAAAACACGATCAATCTACATAAATTACAATAAATAATATAAACGTAATCCCTTTACACAATCAGTTTCATATCCAGCGAAGCCAATTAAAGAAACACTTGTTTCAGTGAAGCCTGAAATTCAGGTTTTTCATCCATATTTATCTTCCATTAGCTTTTTTTCTCTGCGCGTTAGAAAATAGCGCCAAAGAAGTCCATGCACGAACAGAATAGGGAGTAGCTGTTAAAATACTAATGCTAATAAGAAATGGCGCAACGTATGATTTTAAACTGCTGCTGACTCAGAAGGGCTTGTTTTGTGAGAGCTATTGTTAAATGAATGTTGTTCTACGCATTTTAGGCGCCTAAAATATGCAATATTTCATTTGCAGAAAGTAGTTGTATAAAACAAAAAGTGACGTTGCAGAGTTTCTCGCTACCGGTTGCATTGTTGACGCAACACATTGTTTGGAAGAATTAATTTAATTAGCATATTTTAATGGTGAGTGTCATACATATTTTATCACGAAATACTTGCACAGGTAAAAATTTCGAAACGTCATCCTGATCTTTTGACACATTTATATTCAGTATAACTCTTTTATGCAGACTAATATAGACTTAAAAATACTATAAAATTTAAAGTGATTAGAAATAAAAATGATCTAATGAAGGTATTTTGAGGAATGTGTATAAGTAACAAATACCTTTGCTTTTATGTAATCTAAATAAATTAGTAAATTAATAATTTATTAAAAAATACTTATCTTACTTAAATAATTTGCTTATTAACATGTTTCATTAATGTACTTTTATGCATGTGTATTTGGGGAATTCTTGAAATCAATTGTCCAGAGAGAGAGTATTTGTTAAAAGATATCATATGGTTGGTTGGTTGGTGCATAATTGTACTTAAAGCTCAAACTAATAGATAAAATGCAGCAAATGCTTAGAGCTTATTTTCTTTGAGGAACCCCAAAGAAAGTACGCTCTAAGCATATGCCGCATTTAATACTTCTTGTAAATGACTGAAAATTTCAATATCATTTGTAGTAGACATTTGCATTATAAAAACAACAATTAAATATCAAATTTTCTAGAAAGTGATATCCATAAATATATTTTCTATGTTATCAATTACTTAATATTGTTTAAGTAACATTAATATAAGTATAGATATTGATTTTGTACTTAAACCGTAATTACACAATCTGAAAAAGTGTGCGATTTATGTAACTAAGGAAAACTCATTTCGTATAACATGGTTTTGAAGGAAACAAATATTTTTGCATCCCAATTTTTTACTTTTGCCCAGGTGTCGCACAAAACTAAATAAAGCCTTTATAGTACTACATAAAGAGGATTTTTGTATTTAATCAACAGAAATAAAATAACTTCTTTTCAAAAATCAAGAAGATGCTACTTTTTAAAATACAAGGTTTGACTTACGTTGTAAACAGTTTAAACAGGTTAAAAATAAATACACCCTTACGTTTAATGAAACTTTCAGAATACTTATAAAAATAATTGTAATATAGTCGAACTCTTTAAGTTACTTATTTCAAGTATAAAATGCTCAATAGAGCTGCATTCTTTTAGATCAAGAATTCTGTGGAGTTCAAGTTGTCATAAATCCATATCCTTTTCCTTCTATCCACTGATACCCAACATCATATTCTTCATTAAATACCATCCTCTAATATTAAATTCAAATTGTAGGACATTATTAGTTTTCTTATACGCTATAAAAATTCTTCTAACTCTTCTTGACCTTTTTAGTTTATAAGTGCTCTAGAGTCCAGTTTACGAGCAATATTTTATATGGAGGCATCAAAAAGTCCATTCTCTAAACCTTTCGACTCATAATTAAAAACTTTTTTATTTTAATTTTTTTTTTTTACAATTTAGTTTAAAACATTGTGAGAATAAAAATATATAAATAATTTCTGTGGTTACATTGATTCATGACGAATCTTAATAATTTTGATTATAACTTTTAAGCACAAAAACCTTGAAACTTTTTTCAGAAATTACAGCTTGTATCATGGTAAATTTCTCAGGAATTATAGATTGCATTGTAGTTTAAATATTAAATGGGATTATACAATGCATGTAGAAAAATATTACAATTAATGTGTAAGAATGTTTTATTTCTACTTAAGCATAGGCTCGCTTAACTCGCTAAAGCTACGCTGCTACTCAAGCATAGGATCACTTCGCTCGCCAAAAGGCTCATTTATACGTAAAGCCATCATATTATTAGGACCTCCCCCCACCCCTGTCGAGAAACAAAAGAATTTCAAACAAGATACAACTTCCGTATCCCCTCACTCCTCCGAACATATTTTAACATCAGGTGTGTGTAAAGCAAAGATAGAAGACCAGAACTGCTTATGCAAAAAATTTAAGTAGAGCTACGCTTATTGGAAGTCACCTTGTAAAGAAACTTTAATTTAAAAATTATAATTAATAAACAAATAAAAAAAAATTAAAATTTTTACATTCTTTTCATAAAAAAAAAATTAAAAGGTCAATGCTACTTATGTTTAAAATTTCAGAGATCTATGTTGATTGGACATCCCATTGTAAAAAAAACTTTACAAATGTGTTTAAAAATTAATTATAAGGAACAAATTAAAATTTTAAAACTATGTTTCTTAAAAGTACATTTAGAAGGTCAAAACTACTTCTGTTGAAAATTTCAGAGTTCTATGCCTATCTATGGAGGGACAGAGAGACAGTTTGTTTTATTATTATTGATTCAGGTGAGGAGGAGGGCTTGTGATTTTTTTGCCCTCTGATTCTGTTTCAACACTTTTAAACATTAATTCTAGTTTTTGGGATTTCTTTTATTTACATTCGATTCTTTTCAAAGAAAATTACACTTCTGTTCATAAAAATAACATTGGGTTTTTGTTCAATAAACTTTTACCGATTAAATGATATAAACAGTATAAATGAATTTTCTGAGAAAAGGGGGAAATGTCTGAAGTACCTTCATAAATAGATAGGTGTTTAGAAAAAGTTAAATTTGCAAATGTGAAAATTTAAAGAGAAAAAAAAATTTACTTTTTAAAAATTAACATATTAAACTATAACTACTTGGTTTCAATTTTTTCCACAACCATCACAATTTTAGTTTGAAATAAAGATAGCTGCATTACTCCTATCTTAGTTTAAAAGGGGACATACAAAGGCTTGTGATAATAATTAATAACTAAATTAATCAAAGAATTTGAATCACAGAATTTTTTTTTATTTTTTTTAATTTTTTTTTTTTGTAATTAGTGTAAAAGCAAGGTATATTGTATGAATTTTGATGAAGTTAACAAACTATCTAAGAATGAAAGCGAATATATTTAAATACCCTAGTTTTATAAACTTCTGCAATTGTCATAACATTTCTTTCACAAAATGTAACCGTTTATTTTTGCTAAACATATCCATTTAAAACACTTAGAAATTCCAGGTACTCCCTGTTAAAAGCTTATGTTAGCAGATACTATTTTCGAACTCAGTTGAAACTGGTTAACCCTATTTTTGTTTACTTGCTATTCAAAGCCTAGACTAAAAACAGACCAACAATGCCACAAAAAAGCATTGAAAAAAACTCAGCTCTGTTGTTTCCTGCATAAAAAAGAACACCCCGGAATAGCATGGGCAGGTAGATTTACAAAGAAAAAAATCTGAAAGAAGAACAAGCAAGAGATATGGCCCTTCCGAACCAATTTACTCCTTCCAACTTCAAAAGGATATAGCACACCTGGACAAAAGCAAAAGGTTCCTAAAAAAACGTTGGATAATTACGCTTCCAATCTTCGTCCTATTAGAGTAACTCTAGTAAAGTGTTTGTCTTCCACGCGGTAAACGACTAAGTGAAACAAACCTTGAAGTTTTATGCCGAAATAAATCAAAGACAGAAAGTCAGAGCTTCCTACGTTTTAAAGTAGTTTATAGAGGTAAAATATGCATAATTTGGAAAGGCGATATTGTTTTACCTTCGGAGAATTTTTGTAAGTATTCATTACATAAAAAAAAACACCAAGCTGATGTTCCAGTTTTCAAGGCTGTTTGAGTTAGAATTCATCAGTGACATGTTTATCAGCTGCTTGGTTAGAAAATGACATTTAATCAGCTGCCACTGTCTGGAACCTTGCTTTCAACTGTTTTTTTCTCAGTTGAATAGGAAGATTTTCGAAGAGGAGTAACTATTAGAAAAGTAACACTGCATTATTTAGGATAGTATATATTATTTATAATACAAATTTTGTAATATATATATTATATATTATTATGGTATATATATTATATAAAATATATATTTTGGTTGGTTGACTAGTGCCCTACATGACCTATTCTTGAGCATAATAACGGGTAATCAGGCCAGGACCTACAACTTAACGTGGATTCCGAGCCACAAAGAACATTTATGTCTAACAAAGGATTCGAACCCTGCACTTTTGGCATTCGAAACGGAGCTCTAACCCCTCAGACCTTAGGAGTGAATGTATAATTTTTTAATAATGTTAATGAGATGAAAAGATGCTCAGACACGTAACAAAAAATAAATAGAAGTCAACAATTTAAGTATTTCAAGTATAGTCACTTGACATGAAACTATGGAGAATTGTTAATTAAAGTTCACCTTTTTACAATAATATGGCCTTTAAAATAATTTATAGATCATAGAATTAATTATACATACTGTTGAGGTCATGGAGAAATTTCAAAATTAAAAGAAATAATAATAAAAAAACAAAATTATAATAGAGTTCAAATCTCCTCAAATACTTCAATGACAACTCTTAGATGACACAAATTCAAATAATTATTGAATTGTTTCCTTTTTAGTCTAAAAGTTTATTTACCAATGTTTCGATAAGGACAGCCAGTAAAGTTAAACTTCCTTATAAGCACTTAAATTGTCACATTTCTAGTTAAAGACGACATTTTAAATTGAAGCTTATTTTTTTAAATAGTCATTTCATGAAGGTTTCAGAAGTGCGAGTATAAAATTTAAAGAAGACACCTGTTGCTTACCTAAAGGTAAGCAACAATTCTTCATTAAATTTACCTAAAGGTAAGCAACAATTCTTCATTAAATTTACCTAAAGGTAAGCAACAATTCTTCATTAAATTTACCTAAAGGTACGCTATATTTGAATTGAAAGCAAAAGTAATTTCTTTGTTGGTAACCTCATAACTATCTGTTTCATAAATGACTCAAAAACTATAAATAGTTGCAATTTTATAATAAAAGATTAAAAAAAAAAAAAAAATATCAGACTATATTTATCTTAAATGGCACACAGTTAATTACTATTTTGTTGTGTTATCTAAACCAATTAACATAAAGATAAAAACTTTGTGTAGCTAACTACTATTCCTTTCTTAATATATGGACAGAAAGGTAATTGAAGGATAAATAATCAACTGTAAAAATTTCTTCACACTGTGGAGAAGTGTTGATAAATATTAAACCGCAAGCCTTTACCAAGTGTTGCTCTAAAAAATTGATCATACTAATTTTAAATGAATTATTATCTGAACTTTGTATTGCATAACTTCCAATCGTATTCGAGGTGTTTCTTTAACTTCCCATTACAGCATACATTTAAAAAGCAATACTAAACTTTTAGTAAAATGAACAACACTGCTAATTATTAAAATTTCAAATAATTAACCTTTTGCTTAAATTTAGACGATCTAGAGAAGAGATTTTTTAGCATTTCCCCGTGAGAATTAAACTCAATAAGTAAAAAAAAAAAAAACTATACTTACTAAAACTAAAGGATCCACTAATTCAAGTAAGTAAAGTTCCAATTATAAGAAATTAATCCATAGTCACTACAAGAAAACGCTATCTCAAAAAAGTAAACTTCACAAACAAACGCTAATTTATAAACACCCGCGTAATTCCAAACCACGTGCACTTCACTTCACAGCCGGCTTCGGTGTGTGCAAACGATAAGGAAGATCAGATCGGAACACGTGCTGCTATTCTTCAGAAAGCAGTACGCATGCGTCGAATCACGGGGACTATTTCTTTCTTTCTATACAGAGAAATACGTTCTCCGGCGAGTGAAAATGAAGCTCTGAGATGAAAAAAAGTTGTCTGGCAAGTTTCCTACTTGTGTGAGTCAGGGTTCAGTTGAAATTTAAGATGCGGAACGGGGGAGAAAAAGAAATAATAGCTATGTAAATGAGATGATTTCGGAAAGCGATAATATATATATTTTTTATCTCAACACCGGTTTTTAAATATCTTCCTATTTATGTTATAAACGAAGTGAGTTGGCCTTTTGGGCCCTTTGCACGAGCACGTATTTTTACAGTCGAGTTGACTACAAACGTGCTTGAATCTAGTGGCTAAATTTGACTTTTGCAGATAAATCAGCCGTATTTTATATATTAGTTTCAAAATATGAATTTCGGGATTATAATTTTTAAATATTTACATTTTGTGGTTTGTTATTTTGATTGGCAAAGGAAGCTTCAACGACTACGAACCAATACGTGTGATTAACTTTCACTGAAAAAGCAGTCCTTATAAAAAAACTCTTTAATTGATAGAAGTAAGTCGCTTTAATAAGATTATTTAAAAAAATGCATATAACATTTATACTGTCCGAGTATGTATAATTAAAAAAATAATAAAAAAAAAAAAATGGTGGGTCATAGCAAACTGTGATTACGTTTTAAAATTGGTTAGAGTGATAAAAAAACACGTCTTTTGATGGTCAAATTGGCCTATATTATGTTTTTTTCTTACCTAATTTAATTCAATTAAAAAAACAAACAAAAAAAAAACGGTCATCAGGAAATCGATGTGTAAATTGTATTTGCCAAGTCCGAGGCAGAATACGTAAGAACTTGATCCATCTAAATTATGAATGGCAATTCCAATGAATCTAAACGCATACATGAAGTATTTTTTAACCGAGTTAGGACATTTAAAAACGTTTTTGGAATTTGTACTCTGCTAATAGGGTGGATAGGTTTCAGAAAGATACGAAGACTGTTGAAGAGCTCAACAAGGCCATGGATGGACAGGACATTAAACATACCTTTGATGTATGATTAGTATGATTATCTTGATTTTCTGTTTTATTAATGTTGTAGCTTGCAAATGGCCATGAATTCTTAATTAGCGGCTTATTTTAAGCGTCTGAAGAATGTTCCTTTATGTGACAATCATATATATGTGGAATCTGTGACAGTCAGCATATTTAAAAATATAATATATATAATTTTATTTGCCCTAATTTAGAAGACTGATTCTATTTTTTCATTATCCAAAAGTTTTAATTGGAAAAATTAAAAAATATTTTTTTATTTTACTTACAATTTATACTAACAACAATATTCTATAACATGGTGTCCTCAATAAGGCAAATTAATTTTTTTTTAGAAATATGCCGAAATAAATACTGTCAAACAGAGCGATTAGAGCCCATCGCATAAACTTTATTTCACATGAAATTTTTACTATGCATTTTTTATACTATGCCCCTCCAGTCGATTTTTATAAACTAAACTATCAAATGTTTTATCAAATAAAACAGTCTCTATTAATCTGCAAATTATATGATCATATTCAAACATAGCCTATGGTTACAACGAAAATATACAATGTAACATTTGTGATATTTGTTTGCACCTGTTTTATTATTATTATTATTATTATTATCATCATTATCATTATCATTATCATTATCATTATTATTATTATTATTATTATTATTATTATTATTATTATTATTATTATTATTATTATTATTATTATTATTATTATTATTATTATTATTATTATTATTAGTAGTAGTAGTAGTAGTAGTAGTAGTATTATTAGTATTATTGGCTGTTGTTAATATTATTGTTATTATTATTATTATTATAAGTATTATTCATTTGAAATTTCATGAAAAATTTGTCTGGGTTACCTGTTCAGCAATAAGATTTCATATGTTATTTCTTTTGCCAGTTATAATATACACAACAAAAAAATTAAACTTTGAAGGGTGATTTAGTGTGGTGATTTTTTCATTTAACCCAGGTTTCAATGTAGTATTGACAAACGTCGGAAATAAGAGTTCGAGAAGATTGATCATTTCTAGACAAAACTCGAACATCTTTCTAAAATACACGATTAAAAAAAAAAATCAGCTCATCATAAAACAGATTTTTCCGTCTTTTCTTATAAATCAAAACTTTTAATTTTAAAACTGTGCTTCAATAGTTCAAAACTTCCAGTAGATTTTATTTAGCATTGGTCGAGATTGTTCAACATCTGTAACCAATAGCAGATTTACTAATGTGTAGGTATTGGCCTATGTCAGCCGCTATTGGCCAAAGTTGTTGTGCTACTGGATATCATGAAAAGTCTTTTTTATGGAGTGATTTGCTACCAAAATATTTTCCCAACTTTCTAACTTTTCCAACTTTCTAACTTTAACAACTTTTCCAACTAAAGCATAGTAAAATATCAAAGGAATAAAATGTACCACATAAAGATTTCTTTATGCTTTGAGAAAAACAAGGTAGCACTAAGTCATCCCATTTTATGTGATGAGAATGTGCAATAGAAGAAAAATAGCAGTTTCATGCTTAAATGACTTTTAACATCTCAACAGGAAGCTGAGATGTATATGGGTTATTATCCTGAAACGTCTACTTTGCTGCCCCATGTCCACAAAACCCATCATAAAGTATTTCGAAGAATAATTTTATATGTCTTTTATAACTGTCAACAGACAAATGAAATTCATTTTAATTATTTTTTTCTCATTCATTTTTCTGCAAAACACATAATTAATACCTAAATGTCATTTTCCTACAGTGTCCTTTTCACAAATTTTGTCTTTCAAGGTCGATAGATACTAGGCTTGGGCGATGTATCGATACATCTTCTAAAACCGGTGTGAAATCAACATCGTCAAACCGGTGTCACTATTTTCCCTAAACCGATACATCACAATCTTTTTTGATGAGAGCGCGATACACTCATTGCCTAGCACTTCAAGGACGAAGAACCGATGATGCCACGATTCATGCGCGGTGTTTCTAAAATACTATAGAAACGTAATGAAACCGTCGACACCGCGCCGTTTGAGACACGATACTTATCCACATCGCAGTAATCCTCCCTGCATATGCGCGGTGTATCCAAGACTGTATAGAAACGTAGTGTAACAGCTACACCGCGCCGTTTGAGACGATTTTCATTTGCTTTTGCTGTATCGGCATCGTGGTAATCGTATCCGGTATGTGCGATGTTTCCATGATTGAATAGAAACGAAACGCCACAGATGGCATCTCGCACTTAATCACTTATTACATGTTGCATTCGCTTTTGCATCCCCTGTCTTTTGAAATTTAAAATAAAGTGGGAAAAAAGTACACATTTCAAGGGATAAAAAGCACGTATGACATGTTGAAATTATAATTCAATTTTACGATGTATTTTTTTTTTTTTAGGTCTCGCGTTTATTTCCTATTTCGTTTTTACAGCTGAGTATTGAAATTACGAGGTGGTTTTCAGGCGCCAGTTAGCCTAGTAATACTGGAGATTCGATGAAAGAAGTATTCCTTTTATTGTTTGAACATATATATATATATATATATATATATATATATATATATATATATATATATTTTTTTTTTTTGTTCTCTCAACTCATGAAAAACGTTTTGATTTGTATAGATATAAGACCTTGATATTCTATGTTTGGAATTCAATTGAGTACTTCCTAAACTTTTTGTGTTTAATTTTTTATTTATTTTTTCTCTAACTTGGAAGAAATAAAATATTACTTTTTTGTATTTTTAAATCTTTTACATTGACTTCAGGATTTTTATATCTAACATTTTTACCCTTTGAGAGCTTTGCTTTATTTATTAACTCAAGGAGATTGCGGTATTCTTGCGTGGTAATTTCTGTCTAGTTCTTACCCAGTTAAGATAATCTGGTTGTTTATTACTATGATGGTTTGTTATTTTTGCCAAAGTCAGTATGAACTAGCGCATGGACGGATCACCGTTGTTTCTCTAGTTTGATTGCTTAAATACTTATAAACGATTTTTTCCCCATTTACGTTGAAGGATTTTCTCTTCTGACTCGTAAGTAAATAAATGTTTTATAATTTTTTTTTTCAGTTTGTACGATTTGAATAAAGTTTATTTCTATAAGATTAATTACTCAATCCAACATTGCTTCTTAAAAATGCTGAAATGCAGATTTTTTTGGCACAAAATAAAGATCATTAGAATTTTAAATGTTATGCTTTAATTTTATTTTTATTGTATATAGTAAGTAATAAAATATTCATTATAAAATATGTTTTTGATTTAATAATTAAGAATATCCAATAATTAAAGAAACATGTGCACCGCCAGGAAGTGCACTTGTCCTCGCCCTCTCCCCTCTCTCCCCCTTCTCCTCTCCATCCGTGGATAACAACAAAGTAAAATTTCATTAAGATAGAGAAATTGAAAAATCTGATTAAACCAAAAAAATAAAAAATAACCGGGTTATACCCCTTGGGTGCTTTGTGTATCCCTCTGAAAGTAATTCGGTCGCTGCTCATGTTATTTAAAATAAACTTCCATACATGAATTCAATAAAATGTTGCAAAGATAAGTAAGCATAACTTTCGGCTACATTATATGTTATGAAAACGTTGTTTTATAGTATTTTGTAAAAAAAATATAGTTAACATCGTGATGTATCGTGACATCGTGATGTTTGCTTCCCGATATATCGCGATGCATAAATGTTAACATCGCCCAGGCCTAATAGATACAATATAAAATTCAATGTACATTTTGAAATATCTTTTATATCAAATACCATACATTTCAATTTCAAAAATAACAGAAGTTGATAATAATTAAGTTGTATAAAAGTATTTCGATTGTAAAATAACAACAACAACAAAAAAAGTAATTTAGCTGAAAATTAATTGTTTGGTATATTTATCTTAAGTTATGAATAGTCGATAATATTTGAACTACGAAAATTAAGACAATGCAAAGTTCATATGATTTATGCATGATTTAGGATGGTAATGATACTTTCTGACTAATTTACATGTTTAAACTTAGTTATTTGAAAAATAAGTACATATATTTATAAACTTTCACAGTTTTATAAAGATTCAGTCCTCAGCTTCCTAACAATTGCCCAAATGTAACTTAATTGAAATCTTTAAAATTTGGAAATTGTGAAGCCCAAAACGGACGTTTCAGAAAATGTCCCACAGTCTATAATGTAGGTCTTAAGGGTACGGTGGACTTTCAAAACGACCAAACATCAAATCTCAAAAATAGAATGGTATATAATTTTCTTTCTTATAAAATAACGCTAAATTTATATAATTTACATTACATTTGTATTAATCTAAAACTGTTTGTTTATATATACTTCACGGTATCTATATTTTACATTTAAATGCAATTTTTTCCATTAATTAAACTTTATAGATTTTAAGACTTTATATTGTTCCAGGCGCGTTAATTTTTTTACAATTTACTTAATACTTTCTGAGAGCATTGATGAAATATACATAAACACTTTTTGGAAGTATAATTTACTTTATTTAAGTTATAACGAATAAAACAAAATATGGATGAAACTTTTATAAAAAAATTTAGATAAAACCACATTTTTGTTAACATTTTTTTAAAAGTACTTCAAAATTTTTAAGAAGGTTTTCAAAGTTAAGTTATAACATGTATGAAGTATTTAAAAATGCAAAAATGCAAAAAAAAATAACAAAAAAAAAAAAAATCGAAAAATTGATGCGCCTGGAGCGTTTTGAAATATGTGCAATATTGCTGTATTTTAAAACTTTAAATGCTTATAACTTTTTTGAAAAATAATATTTTTTTCTCAAATTTTCCTCATTTTTAGAATATTAATAAACTAATGAATCTTAAAAAAATTCGGAAAAATTCCTTCCTATTTAAAAAAAATAATTAAATAGTCCACTTTATTCTTATTCCTATCTGAAATATATTAAGCTAGATACCTCACAACTATTCTTCAATGTGGCAGAAAGCCATTTGATGGTCTATAAAAGGGAAAACACCTAACAGTTATATTAACCTCATGTTATTGGCGAGTATCAACCTAAAAAAAACCACAATTAATTGATCACTTCTCTTCAGTTCATATCAGCAGTTAATTACGTAAATATATTTTTCAATGAAGGTTAATAAACTCAAACGTATATCCAGTTTGGCGTAGTTTGATTTCAGCATTAAAAATTCTCAGGCCGAGGTTGGTTAGGGTGGATTTTTTTTTTTTTTTTTTTTTTTTTTTTTTTGCACTCTTACAGCGAAACTGAGTGATCAGGAGCAGTTTTACGAGAAAAGTTGTTGATCTATAAATACAAAATACAAAAGTTGGTGTAAAAAAAAAAAAAAAAAAAAAAAAATTATAATATCATAAAACTAAAATTATTCCACTCTGGACCTGAAAATTTCCCTGTGAGCTCTGTGTTAAAGGCACTCGTTTTTCAAAAAAAATTTACTATTATATTGCATTTCTACTGGAATTTATAAGATGGGGATGATTGGAACACCTTGAGAGTCATTAGCACAGAAAAATAAATCAAAATTATTATAGTCGTTTTTTAGCATTGCTGAAACCATAGACTTATTATTATCAATAGACTTCCCACTTCAATCATACAACGAGAATGAAACCAAAATGAATCACAAAATTCGTCTATTAGTCACGTAGTTTTTAATTTGGCTACGTCGTAAAATTAATCCTTTATCTAATAATCTTATTATCCTTTATCGCCTGAGTGAGGAGAAACCCGCCAAATCTGCAACCCTGCTCCCAAAATGTCCATACTTATGTGATTCATTTTGGTTTCATTCTCGTTGTATAATTGAAGTGGGAACCCTCAGTCTATTGATAATAATAAGTCTATGGCTGAAACACATGATTTTTCATGAATGCAACTATTTGCGCGAGCGCTATTTTAACAAAAACCTTAATGGTAAGCCCCATGGCCACCACTAACCCGGTCACAAAATTTTAACAGAGTAGTTGTTGGGAAGTTATGCTAACCACGTACACACAGACAGGCATTTTTTCTAGACTACTTTTTGGTAAACATATGGGTAATTCAAAGTAAAAACGAGGTAGAAACAGAAAAAATTAAATTGTTGAATGGTCCGTTCTGGTGCTCAACGCCTCAAATATAATGAATTTACTTACAATTTTTCAAATGTTCCTGACCATCCTCACAAAGGAATATCTCTAGGCTCTGCTAAGCATCAAAAGGACTATTGAGAGCAGAAATTTTTTATATAAAAACTAAAATTATGTAAAAATGTATTAAATTATGTTATGTATTATAAATAATTATCAAATTTATCATTTTAAATGGTAAATACCTATATATAACTGTAATCATTTTAAATGGTAAATACCTATATATAACTGTAATCATTTTAAATGGTAAATACCTATATATAACTGTAATCATTTTAAAAGTTTAAATAAAAAGGAAAGAAAAAGAATTTTTTTTTGCTTATGTTTTACTAAATGAACCTTATACTGAGGGTGTTTTAAGATTTTCTATTTTTGAAACCTTATATTTAATAAGATAATTATTGCGTTTTATCACCTAGTGAGAAATCAGAAAAAAACTAGGCGTGTGGTACATCGCACTAATTTCAATTATATTCAATTATAATCAATAATCAATAATATTGTACCATGCATTAAAATTCGTGGTGTTATTTACCGTTTTAATTTTTTTACTCATTTCGATAAAAATTGCCAGTTTGGAGATATTTTTTGGCAATAATTTGAAAGAGCAAAAAAAAAAAAGAAAAAAAGCCAAGATAGCGAAATTGGCGATGTTATCCGATGGACATTACATTGTCCTTTCTTGTGCGTGAAACAGAAAAAAGTTAATCGTTAATGGTAGATACTCAAGAGAAGAGAGCTCTGAGTTAAATGCACTCGTTTTTCAACTTTTTAAGCTTTTACCGTATTTTTACAGGAATTTTGAAGGTGGGAACGGTTAGAACCCCTTAAGAGGCATTAGCATATAACTTTTAATCAAAATCGTAGCAATTGCTGAAAAACATGATTTGTTCGTGATTTTTCATAATTTCAACATTATGCGCATGAGAGATTTTGACGACAACCTTAACGGTAGGTCCCATGGCTCCCACCAACTCGCACACTAAATTTGAACACCTTGTAGGTCATTTTGTTCGGAAGTTATGCTGATGGCGTACGCAGACATACATACACTTTTTCTATACTACTTTCTTGAAATCAGATTGTTCCAAATCATGGAGAAATGCAAAAAAAAAAGGGGGAGGGGGGTTGAAAGAAAGAAGAAAAAGAAAAATCTTTTTTTGTGTGTGTGTGAATACTATACTTTCATTACCCTATATAAACATATGGTAATTGTAAGTAAAAAGGGTGAAAAACAAGAGACTGTTTCTATTTGTATCGACTGAGTGGTGAATGGATGCAGTGTTTAAAAATTGCTATTAAAATTAAATTGTTTTTACAACATGAGTAAAACAATTTATTCAAGATGAAAATAAAAGAAACTAGTACAATAAAACTTGTTTCTTTCAATTATCCATATGTTAGCATAGGGTAATGAAAGTAATAGATTCTGCCAAAAGAATATATATATATATATATATATATATATATATATATATATATATATATATATATATATATATATATATATATATATATATATATATATATATATATATATATATATATATATATATATATATATATATATATATATATATATATATATATATATATATATATATATATATATATATATATATATATATATATATATATATATATATATATATATATATATATATATATATATATATATATATATATATATATATATATATATATATATATATATATATATATATATTTTTTTTTTTTTTTTTTCATTTCTACACTTTTTGGAGCCTGCAGTGTTCAAAAAAGTGGTCTAGATAAAATGTCCGAGTCTGTCTGCAGTCAGCATAACTCCCGAATAGATTGAGCTACGATGTTCAAATTTTGTGCACAGATTAGTGGCGGACATCGGACCTGTCATTAAGGTTTTTGTCAAAATTGCGCATAAGGTAGCTGCTACTGAAAAATGTAGGTTTTTTAAGCAAAACGATTTAAGCATAAGGATTTTGATAATGCCATTAAGGTGTTCTAAACATCCTCGCCTCCGAAATTCCCATGCGAATGAGATAGAGGTGTAAAAATTTGAAAAACGAATGTGTTTAACAGACAATTCTTTTCCTTTGAATTCCTTCTCTGTTTCACTTTCAAGAAAAGGTAATGTAATAGTTATCAAAAAACATATCGTCATTTTTTTTTTTTAATATAATAAATATTGCCAAACAGGCTTTTTAAAAAAAAAAATTGATGCAAATATGAAACAGAAAATAGTAAATTACACAAATCCATGGCAAATTTAAATGCAATAGTATAAGAATAATTGAAAGCTGTGCGATTTTATACATTCCTAGTTTATTTTATGTTTCATCAGCCTTTACGACATCTACACGCACTAATATTAAGAAACCGTTAAGTGGCATTGAAAAAAATCCTCTGACATAAATAAATACTGTTAAAGAAACAATTGAAAGCACCTGGCTAAATAGAATAAAAACTTTTACATCCAGATTAGATCACTCCTTTATTCAGACAAACCTGCCTCTTTATGTTCAAAGGGAAATTCACATAAGACCGTACCTTGCGCCCAAAACATCGAAGACCATAAAGAAAGGATGTACCGAAATGGTACAATTTTTATTTTTCTCTTACTCAATACTTTCTATGTTTTGTCTTGTTTATCTTTTATATGTTTAATAAGTTGTATAAGTTATTAAACAGTAGGGATATTTCAGGTGAAGTGATAAAACACAGCATAGGTTAGTGCCATGTCATATGAAGGAAAAAGTCCATCTCACTCAAATGGGTGTTTATAATCTCTTAATTTTGACTGTGATTTTTTAGTCTATTATATTGAGTCACTGCAATGAAAGATAGAAAATACTTCGTCACCAATTAGCGTGTATTTGTTTTTTAGTTCAGAAAGCAGAGTAGAAACATTCAACACACATTACATATTGTTACGAATTTTTCCGCTGAGGCAATGATGGCACAGTTTTTACAGTATAAAAATATTTATTCTCTCTTCAGAAAACTCACAAAATTTATCCACAGGCAACAGTGTAATCGCTCACAAGCTTCAACACAAGCTTTAGCAAAAAAACAACTTCGAATACAGCGATTATACAAGCTCACTCCAATAGGTAAACAAAGCGATACGCTTTCATCGAAGTCCAAAGTCAATCTGAAAACTTTCCCGTTCTCCAGTCTTTTATATACAAGCGCGTGAGACATTCTCGAAATTTCCAGCCAATTCATCGGAAACGAAATATCTCGAAACTTCTCGATTGCTTTAGGTGTTGCCACCTTTTTCTAACTTGTATAATCGCTATTAATTAATAAATAAAATAAGATAAAAATAAATTACAATAGAATTTTGAAATAATACGTCACTATTTACAATATATACAGACAATTTGTGCAACAATATCTTTTTGAAAAGTATGTCTTTCTAAAATATCTGATTTAAGTGTTAAATTTGGAATATCTTAACAAAAGTATATGGATAAAAAATCGCCAAATTCTTCATGTAATATCCATGGCAGTGAAAAGTTTTGAGATCTAAAGAAAAGCCAAGTTTAAAGTTATTGTAAGTTACGGGCAATGAAAATTAGTAAGATTTTCTCCTCAAAGTTAAAATTTTCCTTAATAGGCCTAAATATCCTGCTACAAAAATATTTGTGACACTTGGCCATTACCTATTTTGAATCACTTGTTTGCTGTAAGTAATTTTGTGGCTGAATATTTAAATCTATTAATGAGAATTTTGACTTTGAGAAGAAAACTTACAAATTTTCATTGCCCGTAATTTACAACAACTTTAAATTTGGCTCTATTTAAGATCTCAATACTTTTCAGTGCCATAGGTATTGCATGAAGAACTTGGCGCGCTTTTTTACCGAGATGTGATTGTTGAGATTTCACTTCTTTTTTTAAGGTACTAATTTTAAATTTATTTCTTATGGTGGCTAGTTTAAAAATGTTAGTGCTCATAATTTTAAAACTTGCAAGAAAACTTCATGGGGTTAAAGGGTGGGGTATACATCTTTTTGGGGTACTTACTTATACTATCGACCATTTGACGAACTTTTCGTTGGCGGTCAACTGCGAGAACTTTAGGATCAGACGACTACTTTATTCTTTTAATTTAAATTATTGTTTAGTTCTAAGAAAGTTTAAACAAACATTCTCAACAACGTCAAATTAACGGAGAATTAGCCGAGATTTTTCCAAGAAAGTTCAATTCACCGGACCTCAGTCAATGAATCATTTATGCATTCACATTCAATGATAATGATATAAATATATTTTAAATAATAGTTTATTTAGATTCGCAAAAAAATGTTGGGAAAAGGAAAAAAATCAAATATTGGCGATCATTTTGTAGTCGATAGAAGGTCACCAATGTTAGATTGTATTATGTAGTATCCTTTATTATTATTTCTTGATTTTAGGGACTTTGCGGTGTAGGGTGAGTTTCTAATAGCTACTAGAGTATTCTAAGTTTTATAATTTTAGCCCTAATATAAATATGTTAAAATGAGATTCATATTTTTTGAACCACGAAAACAATTCTAAAGGTAGAAATTTAACCAATAGAAATCATAAAATCCTCAGGCTGAGATGAGAATATAGAGCAAAGTAAACACTGATGGGGATATCATATCTCCAACTAAAAGTCAACTCTTTGAGTTCCGCCATTTTCAATATGGAGTTTATAATAATTTAATACAGAATTTAGTAAACTGCACACTAAGAATACGCAATTCTTTTGCGTAATGCTCCCACTGAACATTGCATTTTTACTTTTAATTACCCATACGTACACAAAGGGTAATGAAAGTATAGTATTCGGTCAAAAAACAATTTCGATTTTTTTTTGCATTTCTCCAAGTTTTGGAACATCCTGATTGCAAAAAAAATGATCTAGAAATAATTTCTGTACGTGTGTATGTGTGTACGTGGTCAGCATAACTCCTGAGCAAATTGACCTGCGATGTTCAAGTTTAGTATGCGGATTGGTGATGGCCTAAGGACCTATCATTAAGATTTTCTTCAAAATCGCACATGCTCATAAGGTAGCTGCCATTGAAAAAATCATGTTTTTCAGTAATTGCTAAAAAATGACTCTAGCGATTTTGTTCAAAATTGCTGTGGTAATGCCTCTGAAGGTGTTCTAAACATTCCCATTCCCGAAATTCTCATAAAAATTCGATAAAAGTGTAAAAAGTTTAAAAATGAGTGCCTGTAACACAAATATCTCTGATTGATTGATTTTTTTTTTTAATAATATTTTGAAAAACAAACGAAAAAAAAAAAAATGTTAGAGAAAACATTACTTTCATTACCCTATGAAAAATACGGGTAATTGTAAGTATTTAGGTCATAAGAAGATAAAAAAAAAGTAGACAAAAAGTTTAATTTTAATTCGTTGAATCTGATATCCACATCTAAATGTAAGGCTGATAATGGAGAAGAAATTTGCTTTAGAAGTCGAATTTGAATATTTAAATCATGAATAATTTTTGATTTCTATGACATCAGTATATTATTAATTTTTATAAATGATGTTTAAGTAAAACAGTGAATGATTTTGATATTCTAGAATTTTCTGGAAAGACGAAGAAAGTCTTATTCGTAAACCAAGTTAAGATGATAAATAAAATTCAACACAAGTGTAAAGAAAAGAATTTTCTTAGAAATTGTCTTTAACATCAATCCATCAGAGCATTAATATCAATTAAAGCGTGATACCGAAATAAAACTTCCTTAGCTAAATATGAAGGAGAGAACTTATAGAGTCAAATCTATCATAATAACTGTAAAAAATTTCCTTAGTGAGGGATATAGTGTAATGAAGAAAGCTATGGATATGATAATGCAGGATAAATGCATTATTCAATTCTGTGTGCAATTAACGATAGTTGAATGAATTACATTCGATTTTGAAACCTTTAATTTGTTACATTAATTATTCAGATTTGAATTATATTTCCAATGGCATTTATTTATATTTCTTAAATGAAAATTTATAGTTTTTTTTACATTAGAACTGAAAAAGCTTTTATTGTTCATTTGTGGAAACTTACCAATGCCATTTGAAAAGTAAACCATGGTAAAGATTCAATTTTCCATAACGCAAAGATGTGTTCCTCTAATTATGAATGAGGAATTCGAATAAAAATTGACAAGTTCCCAACATTTTACAACAACTAAGGATGCTAAAATTAAAATACACATATATTTAGTGCATATTTTTAGTGCATACACATTATTAATGCATATTTACTCGACTAACCCTGTTGGGCCTTGAGCCTGTTGTTGGTCTTAAAGTTTGTATTTGTAATAGTAAACACATTATAAACTCTTCCGAAATGTTCCTCACCCTCATTTTAATATATTGTGAAGTAATTAGTTTTTACTTTATTATTAATGCATAAAAGTTAATTTTTAGTTAAAATTAATTTGTCTTTTTCAAATATTTGATAAATATAACCTAGCAGTCGGCCTTTAATAAATATTTTAATACATAATTACAAAACTCGTTAACAGCGTAATCCTTAAACTTTTACATCTGAAAATAGAGATTCACCCTTCGTTTTTTTTTTTCTTTTTTTTTTTTTTTCTATCCACTCATTATATTTTCGAAAGTTAATTTAATACAGTCTTTATGCTAGGATAATGCTGGATGCTTTTCAAACTTGTCGTCCAAGATAAAAGTAAAAAATAGTAGGCATTGAAAACATGTCCTTCCAGTTTTTTGGGAAAACATTGTAGAGATTTGTAGCTCCTCCAACCCACTTGATATCATGCCAATTGGAAATTAGCAACATCACTTCCCTCTTTTGCTTATTCAGCTTTACCTCAATATTTATTTCACGTGCATCTAACCTTGTACTAAAATCGCTGAAGCCATATGTCACGAAGATTTAGATTATTCATTTCCTGAAAAGAGACTGTGGGTATTTTTGTCTTTTATTTGTAACCATTTTTTATTTTGTGTGGTGATGCAGTCGTTTTAGCTTTTACCTGACACTAATGTAAAAGACAAGCTTATGCAAAGGCTTTGTCCGTCTAAAGTAAAATACAAAAACAAAACTATAAATATTACAGAAACGTATGTTATGTCAAACAAAAGGAGTTCGCGAGATTTCAATTCCAAAATTTAATATTTTACAACAGGAAGTACCTGATCATGAAACCACAAATATCGGAATAAAATTGTGCTCCATATAAAAAACCTTCAAAAATTCAATTTATATCAGTTCGATAAGATTTCTAGTTATGATTATATTCAGTTAGAGGTGGGGAAGGGTTAGTCAAGGTTTTTAGAAATTACATTCAGTGACAAGATTTGAATATTAAATGCGCAACATTTCATTTTAATAGAAATAAATTGTAGATTTTTATAAAAAAAATGCATCCACAAAGATTCTTGTTGTATAGAGATTTTAATTTTGAAAGAGAAATTCAAAATCTGCTAAAAATTATAATGGTTAATTTTTGCATGTGTATCTTGCCATGCAAAGATATTTAGTTAAAATTTTAAATAATGCTTAAATTATCAGTAGATTATTTGCAAATTAATTAAACTATCTAGTAAGCTTAAATGAACCGTTTTCTATAAAAATGCATGAAAAGATCAAAACAAACAAATGGAAAATGCATCCTTTTACAATGATCTAAAATGGGAATAATAGTACAAGTGTTGTGAAAAACATTTTCAAAAACTGTGAATTAAAATTTATAAAATCAAAACTTTTAATAAATTCGTGTATATCTGACACCTTTAATTGAGTCAGATATTTTATTTTTAGATGTAAATGTTGCCATTAACATTTTATGTTTGCGTTCAAAAGTGTAAAAATAAAAATTAATTACTTGACTGGAAGAAAGTATTGAAGATATCTTAAGTTAGAGAAGAAAGATACTAGATAGGGATATTATAAGGGATTTCAAAAATTCAGTTAAAAAAGTAGAAATTATTCAAATTCAAACTAAAGTCTTTATGAATGTTAGCGTAAAAATATTTCTAAAATAGTGTATTTTCTGTAAGAATGAAATAATATTATAGCGTGGACGGGTTCGAAAGATTTGAAGCCAAAGCAGATCAAAACTTGCAGAAATTTATTCCAAAATAACCTTCACAGTTCTCTTACAGCTCCAGAACTTCTCGTTCTAGTAGACACAATACAGCTCTTTTCACCTCAATAGAGCACAAAACAGCAGTTAAAAACTTGACAACAACTGCTAAATCACTGCAAAAGACAATGCAATACAGTTCGCTCACTGAGACTCAGTAATTTCAATCAACTAATGGACTCAGCTAACAACTAACTCAGTGACTCAAAATCAGTCAACTAACTAACTGTCTACTGACTCATGGCCGGGCTTTTATAGGAGTCAAACCTTCTGGAGACTTCTAGAGGTAGATATTTGGAGAACTTTCCAGATCGTAGTCGAAAAGTCCTATACATGTACATGGAGACCGAAAATGTCGCCAAATGGTCACCAAGTTTGGCGACATTTGGCGATTTCTCGCCAAATTTGCGAGATTCCCATTACCATAATGTTAAATGCCCTGCTCCTTAAAACTCGCTTCCCAGAGTTACCTCTGTAAAACCCTTTATCAAGCATCAAGGGACTCATTGCAGGGAAACAAACTAAAGACGAACTATTGCACTGCCTTATGCGAAATGTACATAAATTTTACTATTTACAAAATTAACACTATGAAATATTTACAAATATATAAAATTCGTAACAATATATTTGGAGCATATTACTGTTAAAAATTAACTGTTTTTAAAATATCGATAAAGTTTCAGTTTCAGAAGACAAGAATTTTGTACAATGTTCATCTTTTTTCATTTATCACGTTGAGTACCAATCGTAGATAAGGTAAACATTTTTTTTTTTTTTTTTTTTTTTTTTTTTTTCCCTTGGAAAATGAAAGAATTTCCTGAAATATAAAAACTTTAAAAAAAGTAATTTAACTTGTTTACTGAAACTCTTAGCCAGAAAGTGTGAAAATTTACATTTTCTGAGATCCGAAGATCAGTCATCAACATAAAAGATCAAGCAAGCTTAAGGTGGAAGAATTGCTTATCGTTGCTATTTGTTATAAAACAGATTTTTATTTAAAGTTAATTAGGATTTTACAATAAAAAGTTTTTTTATAAGTTATTATTATTAATAGTGTTACAACGAAATCATTTCGGCATCGCGCTAAATTGTTAGCTTTGCTGGTGAATAAACTTTAAACTAGCTTAAATACTGCAATATAAGCTAATAAATTGAAACAAAAAATTAGAAAAAAGTTTTAGAATGAAAATAAAAACGTTTTACTTCGGACAGTATGCATTGGAAAAAATGAAACACATTTTTTTTTATATTTAAAATACATTATGATTTTAATTCCAGCACACATGAAAATTTTTCAGATTATTAATTTTGAGTTTATTAACGTTTATTAAATTTTAAATTCTTCTCTTTAAAATGATTCTTCATTTGTAATTATATCTTATTTTGAAATATTTTAAATCATTTTTTGAAGCAAACAAAATGTATTTAATGCATGTTTTTTAACTTCAAAGCCGAATTTCCCAAAATGCCGTTTTTTATGTTTGGGTCACATACACATAGCTTAAAATCTATTTGACACTAATGCTTGAATTTTTTTATACGTGTTTCTCTAATATACTTAAGTTCTTTAACATGAAACATAAATTATAAGAAGCATTTTTTTTCAAATAATTAGTCAAAAATTTAAAAAAAAAAAATTAAATCTATCTTTAGGAAGTCATAATTATTTTTATTTTCAAAAAATAATAAAAATCTCCGGGTAAAGTATTCAAAATTATCCAAATATTATACAGTGAAAGTTCCATAATGATTGAAAAATCGGTTATTAAATGAGAGGCCCCCAAAGTTGTTGAATTTAACATGGGCTCCTATCGACCCCCTTAACCCAAAAATTAAAGAAAATGTATTCTAAAGTGTACTGGCATATTAGAACATGTGTGTAGCATTAATAAAACAAAGAATAACATTGATAGTTATTCTAAAACATTACTGTGTCTTATAAAAAATATTGCGACTCGGGATTTGTTAAAGGTACTTTTTGAAGAAAGAACGTTTGGGCGCCAAATGTGACCTACAATTTGTGGATTAAGTACGGAAAGTCTTTAGTGTAACATGCATTTAATAGTTAATAGTTACACACTTAACAAACATTTAATGAACAGACGATAAAAAAATAAAAAATAAATAAAAAGGAGAAGGGTGGGGAACGCTTTCTTTCTGGTAGGAATCATGGACTAAACTATAGACTTCGCTATGCGGTGCTGGCAATTGTGTTAATTGGAGGTAGAAATGAGAAGGTGACGCCTTATAATATATTTTTATGCTAAGATAATGTTTTTATAATTTGAAATCCATTTTAAATATTAAATATCAGACAGTTTTAAAAACATTGCAATTTAAATCGTTTAATCAACTTAATACTAAACTATATTTCCTTTTCATACAACGTTTTAACACATTCCTTTTGTAATCCATAGTAAATTTGAGACTGCTCCCACTTTGCATGTGGAGAAATTCATACGTGTCACAGATAAATTCAAGAAGCATCTGAATACTTAATAGAGCGAGAAAAAAAAGTTTATCTTAATACAATTTAATCAAACATGCATAACAATGTATCTTATATATAAGATAAAAAGCTTAAAACTAAATGGATTAAGAATAAAGTTATAATAAGACAGTAATATAACTCACTTGATACATTGGAACTTAATGCAATCGTCATAATTATCGCTCAAAAAGAGTTAATATAATATTCCAATAAAAGCATTCGCAATAAATGAAAGCATAAAAGATCGTGAGATTTTTCTTAATATTCTTCACAGACTTAAAGAGTCATCTGATATTCTTCCATTGAGTTTCTGGAAGTGACATTTTATGGTATACACTATCACAATTTACGGTTCTTATCAAATCTCTTGAAAGCAGGCATTGAAATTACATTGCGTAACTTTTATTTCTCTAAGAGTTTGACTAAAAGATGTGTCAGATGTCACCATATATAACTCGACGGCATGTGACTATGCATGTTAAAAAAGACCTTTAGTAACTTATGACGAAGGTCAAGAGCGTTTGGTAAAAACAGACGACTTTCACATTAAAGGATAATGATGTTCTCGTACGGATTATATACGAGGTTTAATGTAACCATTTTAATTGAATAGTGGCTGTTGAACGATTGCGGGACTGGATTTCGAGGATTGCTTAAAATACTGATTGTTTAATAAAATACACAATGCTACAAAAAGTCATCCTTCTTTTAAATAAGAATTGAATAGCAATACATTAGCTTCTAGTGAATTTTAAAATGTTTTTGCTTGTTCCTTATATACTTTAATAGGGTATTCAGTAAACCCTATACCGCTAAAGTTAAAGAGTAAATTTTCTATGTACCATTTCTTAGTAACTAAAATAGACATAATCTTGAATTTTTTTCTGAACGTTACATTCTTTAAAAATTCGAGGTTAATAATTCAACAGCATATGCTGATTTTTTTTTTTTTTTTTTTTTAATGATAAAACATCAAAATTCTCTGTAAATCAGATTTCTCTTAGAAGAATTAATTAATAAAAGAATGAATCAAAATTCGGAAAAAAAGTTAACTTCAGATTAATTGGTATTAAGTAGAAAAAGTTTACATTTAATGTTTTCAGTCTTTATTTTACATATTTATTTATTATATAAAAAAAAAAAATCCAAAATATGGGAAATGTAACTCCCATGGAATGTCCCCACCCCTGTTTTTTTAGTGTTAACTGGAGAAATAAACCTGATTAACATTATATTGGTGGAATAATCTGTGTTAAACATATATTTATTACATAAATAATTAACTAATCAGAAAGAAATATAAGTTTTCAATTATTTTACCACTTTATTTTAAGTACATAAATTGTCCCTGGGGCTCTGAGATAACGTCCATATGAAATATATTCAACTTGATTCAACTTCTACTCAATAGCAGTACAGTCTTCTTTACCAAAGCTGAAATGAAGCTCAAGTCAACCATTTTGTCTGGTGATGTTGTTGGATGTATATAGTTTTATGTTGTTGGTGGAAAAGCTGTCCAATCCTCAAAAATCTGGGGAGTTCTTTTTGTTCTTGTAACTTCCATCGTCAGTAATGTTATTCCTTATAATGTTAAGCATACTTTTACCGTTAACTTTTATCAAATAGCCAATTTATTCTCTGAAAGCAAAGCCAGTGTACCCTCAGTATTTTTAGTTAGGTTTTAAGCATGACAATCTACTTATCTATAATAACCTCTGTGGGTTGTGTTAACCACAGAGATTGCAAGCAAAACTAAATTTTTTTTTTTTTTTTTTTTTTTTTTTTTAAAGATATTTTTCCTTGACTTATTTTTAAAGTGGTAAATGTATTAGTTTTGAAATAATATTCTAAAAGTAAAATTAAAATTTTGTTGTCTATTTTTTATTTGTAGGTTTTTTTACCTCCTCAAATTTCCTTTAATTTCAGAATCGTCCATATGGTAAACATTTTATAATAAACTAGTAACCGTTTCTTCAAAAATGTATACTGAAAAACGACATTTTGAGATAATCGCATTTGTAAGTGAAATTTGTGGCATGGCAAACTTGCGTTTACATTTTCCTTTTTTTTTTTTTAATTAATTTTTCTCCCGAACTAGAAGGAATACAGGTCAAAATTATATGTTAAAGAAAAAAAATAATTTGAATTTGAATTATAAGCCAACTTCACGAAATCCATCGTTCTGAAATTGTTAGCTTACTGAAAAAACTGATCAAATTCTTTTTCTAAAGCAGTGTAATTATAGTATTTGGACATATATTTTACAATATAGGTATTTTAAATATTTTGGTTACATATATTTAGCTTGGATGCAACTTTAGTGCGACCAGGTTTTATTTTCTAGTTTAAAAACTCAAATGTTTATCCTTAAAATGTATTGTCCTGTTACTAAATGGAATGATATAAATCTTTAAATGTTTAATAATTAATTTATGATTTTGCTATTGAATAGGAATTGTTGGTTCACATGTTTTGCAGGTAGCACACAACAGTACTGTCCAATATCGTTAACAGAAGTATTGGCAAATCTGGCCGAAACTCGAGCATTATTCCACACGACACTATTTGTTTAAAAAAAATACTAGGTTGCTTCGCCCCTGCTCATTAACGCTCACAAACACCCGGGATATGCTAACGCTTTCCTTTGGTTTGCTCACGCAGTCTTCGAACTTGATATGTGAGCCTTAAAGCTTTTTAGAAAATTGCAATCCTAACCTAACGCAAACCTCAGTTTAAATTTAAAAAAAAAAAAAAAAAAAATATATATATATTTTTTTTTTATTAACAATGTCTTTAACTATTTTCAGAAATTTTTTGCATTTTACCGCCCCCCCCCCCCTTTACCCTTTCCAGATACATACACATTCACTGAAAAACTCGTTTAGATCAAAAGAGAAAAAACCATTGGCGATGAAACGGACAAAGCCGGGAAAGGGTCATTCTCTAAAACATAAAACAATTGCACAGAGATGAAAACCAATTAATTTATTTTCAATACCTCTGCCTAAAGTTTGTGTCGCCAAAAAAAACAACAAAAAAAACACAACTTTTAGACTGCGACAAAAAAAATAACCTATCCGAAAAGAATAACACGGTACTAAACACACACACAAAATGAAGTGAAACATTAACTTACCTAAATTTCCCGTAAAGAAGGTGCAATACAAAGATTTAATATAAAAAACTAACTTAATACAAGAAATGGAGTTGCAAACAAAAACTGATTGAGAAATAAATGCAATTTTTAAACCAAACTGTATTATGTTTAAAATTACAATGTTAAATGACACTAAACGCGGAACCCAAGGAACAAAATTTGTATTTAATGAATTAAATGTATTGTATTTAATGAATTAAAAAAAAATATAAAAAGTATTTGACTCTTAATATTGCATCTCTATTTAAATAAATTTCAGGGGAAAAAATACTTAGATTTAAAACTTCAGAGTTGTCCGAATACCGAAAGTCAGTTAAAATTATAATCTAACTACACAATCCCATTGACGTCATCAGACGTTATGCATTTTGTTGTCGTTCGTTGTTGAATCTGTCCCTTTCCAATTTCTCATCGACAATAGTGACGTCATCCCCCTCAGACCCATGTACCTTCCATAAGTTTTTCAAGGACATATAATGTGTCTGGAGCAGAAGACGTATTATTAAGTGTTTACTAAATAAATTGTAACAAATTTATTTTTTATTATCCAGAGATATTTTTTACACCATCCGCAACAGAAGATTTCAAAGATTATAACCATATCTTTTCAAAATAAAAAAAAAAAATAAAAAAAATTCAAATATTTATTCAGATTGAGCAGTAGCGGGAAATATTTTCTCCATAGGATTATCATAACGGCCAAATTTTAAAACTTAATGAAAAAAAAAAAATATTTGGTTGGAATAAAAGAATGCAAAAACTAATTTTGTTTAAAATTTCACAGTTGTCCGAAAACCAGAATTTTTTTCAATGTGATTGCGAGAACTCACATCCCTCCTTTTTTGTAAATAGAGAAAAACATGTCAAAGCACCACAAAACATATTTTTTAGCCCGCCATAATTTCTTATAAATAAAAAATTCAATTTTATAACTGTGTATCAACATTTTAAAACTTCTGAACATTTTATCCAGCATTGGGCAAGATTGGCTAAGCTATGTAACAACGGCAGGTTTACATCGAGATTGACCAATGTCTGTCGATATTGGCCAGTGTTGCTACTGGTTTTCTTGTAAATTAAAAAGATATTATTTATTACGTGAATTTAATTTGTTTAACTACTCGTTAAAAATGTACATATTTGACAGTCAAATTAGTATTAATATGTCATTTAAAATTTAAAAAAAAATTGATTTTTAATTTACCACCAAGCTTCACTTAAAAGTGTTAACATTAATTTGACTAAGGAATATATTAATTTTCAACGATAGGTGTCTATATATCAGAAAATGAAATCCTTAATTAACTGTAAACAATAGCAAGATTTATGTCCATATTAAAAAAAGTAAGGATTAAAAAAAATCACAGCTTTAGAAGTTTTCAGCCAAGAATACTTCTGTCTCAAGCCGCAAAAGCTAGTGGATTTAAAAATATGAAATTTTCCTTATTTGTAGAGAAATCTTTGGAAAATCTGCTGATAAGGAAAACTTAGAGATGCAACCAGAGAAAACTAACCACTGAAGAAATATATTTTCTTTAGCAGTCGAAAAAGTATGTCTTACTAAAACACTCTTGTCACCCTTTTTTCAGATTTCGATATAATTTTGTACATAATTTTAAATATCTAATTTCGAAAATTTCAGTTTTACGATAGCACGATTAATGCTTTTAACGAGGGAAAAGTATCAAGCTAAGATTTATTTCTTTTAATAAATTATATCATTACATAGACCAGATTATCATGATCCTCCGTCCATGTTTAAAAGAGAATATAAAGTATTACCAGATGTAGTGTGTTGGATATTACGCAATATGAGAATTGTATAGTAATTTGAGGACAACGCCACAGGAAACTCAGGACTAATCAAAAAGTTCCAAGGTGCTTTTAAAATTGTGCTTTGATTGGCTAAAGTTTCTCGAGAGTGGTCAGTGACGTACTATGTATAGTCTAAATTTTTACTTAAATCTTGGAGCAGTATTTTAAATAGTAGTAGTTATCGAAAATGTGGTATATTTATGGTACTTTTTATTATTCAAAATTTTTATTTATATACGAATATTATATTTAATGGTATATTTTATTTACATTTTAATATATTATACTAATATTTTATACAAACTATTTTTTTTTTTTTTTTTTTTTTTTGTTAGATAGTAGAGAAGAATGACTGAAAATCTGGCAACTCATTAATTTTTAAGAGTTTATTGTCAGTTAGATTTGAATGCTACTGTTTGAAAAGACCACGTGATATTTTAAGAATAGTAATTCATAATTTGTAAATTTCAACGACCACGTCACAAAGCTTTCACTGACCAACGTTCTTCAATTATTATGCATTTTTGTTAGAGATGAGCTAGAATAATGAGCACGCGGTTTGCCGAACGTTAACGAGCAGGCGACTTGATTGTGAAGCAATCTCCTTGGTTTTCTAAGCATTACCCGGCGGTTAACTAGCAAGACACTGAGCCTCTTATTATAACATAAAAAGAAAGCATTTCAAAATTAGTAATGAAGTAAATCATATTAATTAAAATGTTATGCTTTGTTAAGAAATTAAAAAACATATGCTGATACTATAAAAGTAACTAGAGTCCCAAAAATAGAGAAACGGGAGACTACCCGTGAGCACTATGGTCCTTTTGCCTAAATATAATTTTTAATATAAAACATTTTGTCGGCCAGTGGGGCTTATAATAATACCTTTTTCATAAAATTGAAATTAACTTATAAGCCAAAACATCGTCTCTAAATCATTATGCCTTGTTATAATATCATTTACAAGTTGGGTTATGATCGTTAATAACCTAAACGTTCTTTTCCAGATTCTTATGACTTTTGGTATGGAATTACGGAACAGTGCAGTGAAAAACAGAAAACAGAATATTGTATCTTCATAACAATGAAAAAACTTGTATACTTCTTGGAAATAATGAGAAAGTAATTAATAATTTAAACAAAATAAACGAGTCGAACATCGCACAATTTTTAATTACTGTATAATTGTTAACGCCAAATTGTTTCACCAAATTTAAATATTGGTTTATCTAATTATTCCTAGAAAACTTACTATACTTAAAGCTGATATATTATTTTTTAGAAAACGCGTGGTCTTTATGTATTATATAATACTTTTAATTTGTACTAGATTTTAGATATGATAATATAATATTTTTAATAAAATGCATCCTACCGTTCTACAATAACGTTTTCCCCATAAAAATGTGGCAAGATGACTCATAAATAAGAATCCATTTTCTATTCAAAAACACACAAATAAAAGGCTGAAAACATACTAATCGAGAAGGATCTGTTGCACATCATAAGTTATTACGGATCAATTGGCTGGTAGGGTGGTAGAGGATAAATCGTAATATGATACCATATCTCCTGCTAGGTTCTCACATCATGACATAAGGGTATACAGTATTCCCTCATCCTTCCTTTACTCGTAGAGCACTAAGTTGCGATGGTAAACCAATAATCGAAGGGAAATATTATCCTCCCCCTTAGAGACTCTTCTTGCGTATCAATTTCAGACACAGGGAGCCTTATCTGCTTCATCTCTCTCTCTTTTTGTTGTGCTGAAGCAATAGTCATACGGAAGTGTATGTATTCTCAAATAGGGAATCCCCTATCTACAAAGGACTCAATGACAAAATGACAAACTCCTCTATTTTAGAAATCAATTGAATGCACTAATACTGAAATGTACCCCCCCCCCCATCTTTTTTTCTTTTTTTTTGAGTGGAGGGAAGAAATTTTTTTCCAATATACTGATTCCTCTATTGATGTAGAAAGAACTCATGTTCTTGAAGCAATACATGTCTAACTTTATCGGATAACATGATTCTTATTATTTTTTCTTTTTTTTTCCCATTACACATAAAAAGTAATCTGTGTAATATAAACAACCAAAGACATCGATAAAACACTACATTGCAATTTATAAAAACTTCTACCGGCTAATATTTAAGTGTCAAAAAATAACTACTGTCGCTGTGAATTTTCGCAAAGCGGTAGCGGAATAACATGATAAAAGTGTGTTTTGTTTACTAAGTTACGTTTAAATCAGTATTGTTTGAAAAACTTTTCCGAAGGTGTTCTTCGATAAGGAAAAGGAAATGAAATCTTTAACAAAGTTAACTCAGCTGTTTATCTACGGTTTCTGTATTTATAGTTGAAAAAAGCGGACAGTAACTCAAAACTTAATGTAACTAATACAAACCAAAGATTGTAACTAATAACAACTCAAAATTTTCAAGCAATCACTAAAAGTGTTCTCCCAAATATCCGGATAACCATTTAAAAATTCGATTACATTGAGCCTCTAAAGAGTCTGTGGCTAAATTTTAGACAATTCCTTAAACGTACAATAATGAGGCTTATGCGAATAAAGTCTCAAACGCCAATAGATGTGTTCAATCACAGCGCATTTTGTTAATTTATAAAATACTCGGTATTCTACTATTTTCATTACTAGTCGAACCAAGAATTTGAATCTACTTATTCTACATGAAAATAAACAGTGTATTCCAATAGGGTTTTTTGTTGTGTTGGTTATGAATACGGCTCATAGAAAAGGGTAACATATGTCAAGCGCATGAAAAAAGAGGTCATTTGTAACATAGACCTTTTATTTGACATATCATACGAGTTTTTAGCTGTATTATATTTGACCTCAGACAAGGAGAAATAATTTTGTTCAATTATGCTTAATCGTTCTCGGTTTAATTCACCAAATTCTAATAATTGTGTGATCTTGTGATGTATTTGTTACAGTTTAAAGATAGATTTGATTTTATACCGATCAATTATTTCAACATCATTAGAGCTAAGGTATCATCATTCGAGTCAAGGTTGGGCATGTTTATGACTAATGCTGTTTAAAGCTACTTTTAAATTTTAACGTCAGCAGTTCGTTCATATGGAAAATAAATCAAAGCAACACATTTCATTTACGTTTTTGAAATAACAGCAATATTATGAGAGTTAATGAGTATCATTAAAATTTGACTTTCTTTCCAATATGAAATTTAAAAAAATATATCTATATTACAAGATATGATGGCAGAATAAAGAATAGAATTTGGAAGGAACATAAAGGAATTAAATTTTGGGATGCGGCTCACAAGCATGTTACGTGGATGTTTTTAAATTTACCTACTCATACTTTTATTTACAATTAGTCAAGTGGTTGTGTCAAGTTCCAAGGTAATGGATTCACTGCTATTGTGGACTCCGAAACTCAAGAAGGCATTAAAACTCAATTACCGTAACCCTCACCTCCCTCAATCGGATCGTCTAGAAGTTAAGTTGGCCGAGTCTAAAGAAGAGTTGTAGGGTAGAAGGGGCGAATGCAAAGTGGGACAGGATGCCATTTGCAGAGGAAATCGCGTCGACGCTTCCTGTTGGACACTGATGAGAAGGGAGGACTCATCCTGTTTCACAGAGCTCTCTACCAAACACTCAAGGATGACAGACAATTTCTCTACTTTTAAAAAACTTCAGTACCTCAAGAAACCACAAGAGATGTCTTTTGAGGAAGAGTCTTAAGTCAGGAAGAAGAACTTTCAAACCATCCATATCTCTTTAGGCGTAGGTACGTGATGAGACGTTGTTAGAGTTGCAGTTCCTCTTACCCAAAACGTACTATACAACTAAGTTGATGTTACGATAATATATATATATATATATATATATATATATATATATATATATATATATATATATATATATATATATATATATATATATATATATATATATATATATATATATATATATTAATTAAACTTTGTTTCAATTTTAAGAACAGTTTATCCTATTGGTATCCGTCAAGACGTCATTGCGTATACTTTTAGTAACAAAGTTATTTAAATAAACTCTTTTTTGCAACAACGAGTGCCTTTGTTAGATTAACAAGGATAATATGGTGATATTGATCTATCACCATACTACCTTTCTCTGAAACAAGACATCAGTTCTCTGGAACAAGGCAACAAGATATCAGTTATTCGGCGTAGAGTGAAAAGATGCTAACTACACATATTTTTTTTATATATACACTTGTAATTCGCAAAATATGCAAATTGAATTAAATTGTGGTTAATGAGTAATGCACTAAAGCGCTAAGCTAGTGTTTTATTAGCACTGTTGAAGACTCATTTGCTCTTCTGAAAACGTTAGCTAAATGGAGGTCTGTTGTCTTTCACTTTAAATTAGATGAATTGTATACTCCCAAATATATGACTTTTGTCAAGTATCCCTATAAATTGGGATACTTGACCCAAGTTGAAGGTTTTTTATGTTTAGTATTTTAACACCTTTACTATTAATAATTCAGGAAGATATTCATAAATATTGTGTGATACTTAATGAAGTATAAATAGACATAATTTACACACCCATAAGTAATGTAAAATAAAAACTAAAAACCAAAAACTAAAAATTGGGTAAAGTATCCCTAGTTCCACCTATACATAATAAAAGGATACATAACATAAGGTAAACACAAGGGTAGGACAAAAAAAATATATAGTCTCAAAAGAGTTGTGCTAACCTTGATAACTTACACATTACTTCAATACTATGCGTTTTTTCCTACAATTTTTCTTGGCGTAGTGATGATTTTAAACACATTGGCACAAAAATGTCCATGTTGTGAACGATAAATTTTTTTTTAAAACATTGGACCCGAAGATATGGCCGACCAAACGGTATAGTGGTTAGCGTGCTAGCTTCTAGACCGCGAGGTTGCGGGTTCGAGTCCAGTGTTAGGCATGGGTGTTTGTAAATGTATGTTGGCTTGTCAAATGACGAATGTTTCGCAGCATTATAGCCCTCGTGTTGCTGGCGGCGCCAGATTATCTGAAGACAACCAACCTTTTCACAATAAATCTATAGTAAAAGTCCCCCTAGAATATTTTTGAGCTCTTTGTTTTAAAAACAAAAACGTCATTTGCATATTAATCACACAAACAGTGGTTTAAGTACATTATCTAAAATATTTTAAAAAGGGGAAACTAAATTACGCAATAATGTCCTTATCTTGAAAGAATTGATGAATATGATTCAAAGCCTTTCCATCAGAAATTCGTTATTTTTTTTTTTATCTTAGCTATATACATATTTTTATTTAGTTACCACTATATAAACGCTCCAACTGTATTTTGGTAAATTATGTAATAAATACTATATATAATCCAGTTAAAACGTTTTAGTGCTCAGTTATAAATAAATGCTTCTCTTTATCTCAAAAGTAGGAACATCCGTTTTGTCTCACCACGCCCTCAGAAATTACAGACCCATCTCATTATCTGTTCGTCTTCCAGACCAATTTCTTTTATCTTAAGCATCTGTAAGTTTCAACTGCAGCCTCCTGTTGACTAAGATTCCACGATAATTTCCCAGTAAGCCCAATTTTACAATTAAGGTCGGTTAAAGAAGAGGAAACAAAAGAAGCTTCTTCTCGGACACTAGAGATAAGCTGGGAAAGACAAACTGCCCTTTACTGGGTTCCAAACATGCATTTACGATAACCACCAACTGAAAAAATAAATACAAGGAAAAGAAAAAGATGTCCGACAGGAAGTGAAGTCATACCCGAGATGAGAAATTAAACTAAACCGGCGTAGCTGTCACCAAGGTTTTTATTCCTTTGTCGCCTTGTTCTTTATTCATCATTCCGGCAATCATAGTGGCAAGACAGAATCAGCATGCAGACAAGTGTATGACAGTTTGGATAATCTAAAGCATTAAATATTATGCCACCTGTTTGACAGAATATCTTTTATAGAGGCGGTATATTTTGTGAAAAATTGATATTTGTGTTTTTGATAGATTGCAATTAATGAGGTAGCGAAGTCGCTATCAATCTATGGTGTCAAGAAGTTTAGTACTTTGTTCATTTTGTGTAATATGATAGAAGGCAATTAACAACGTGATTGATCATTTTAATTATGTAATTACAAGAAAGAAAAGATGTATTTTTTATGTGTCTTTTGCTTTATTTAAAACAGCGACTGTTTGAAAAGAATGTTTCACAGAGATTTACTATTTTTTCTTTAAGCGGTATAAAAATAGCAAATAGTTTAAAAATTTACACATATATGGTGCAAAGGATATTTTAACTTTCTTTCTTTCACGATTTATACAATTTAATTAGTAAGATATTGAATTTCTTTAAATAATGGGAGAGAGAAAGAGATTATATCAGAGAGGTGACAATTTAAATGAAGAATGAGTTTATGTGTTAGATTGTATTCTTTTTATATCACTTTACTCAATCAAAAATAGCATTAATGTCGCAATTATGTGTTTATTTGTTACTTACTTTTCGATTTTCTACAATGTTTAACAAGCAAATTCTTATATTTGTTTGTTTGATTTTGAAAATATATTTAATAATTTTGATTAATCGAAATAAACGTACAATAATTTTGTTTTTATGGAAAGTATTTAGGTAGATAATGGATGCCAGAAATTTAGATTAAGGAGTTAAATTGATATATTTTAACCCATTTACTTAAATATCGGTTGTTAATAACAAAATCTTTTAGAAGACATATGGTTGGTCAATGGAAATCTTTTTTGAATTATCTCTAAACAAGCTTTATGAAAATTAACTAATTAACATGTTCGTTGTCAAAGCTTATACTTTGCCTTCGTTCACACGCCAAGATCCTATATTTACATTTTTATGGTTTAAATTATTTTCTATTGTTTTGCTTTCCAAATATATAAATAACTAATTAATTTAAACAATAAATAGATTCATACTAGCATACTTGTTATGTGTGAAATAATAGTTAGTGTATGAAATGTGCAATCTACGAGATAATTTGTAACTGGGTCATTTTCCCCAGAACGCACTATTTCAGCAGTAGGAGAGAAATACAAATACTTAGAATTTTTTTTTTCTCCCATAGAACTCATCAATTATAATCCAATTATGACATTAGCAGAGATCGTCTGATAACATATAAGAACTTGTTCATGGTTATTCCATTGATTGATGGCCCACAGACATGACTATTTCCTTTTTATTGTTTTGTTCTGAACAGAACTGCAGGTTTATAAACACGAGATTACTAAACTAATGTATGTACTAGGACAGCTTAAAAATAATAATAATAATAATAATTTTTTATTTTTGAAACGCATGAGGTGAAAATAGTTGATACACATCTTGATACGAAAAACTGTAAAAAAAAAATTGGAAAAAATAATATCTTCTGATCGCGCATTCACCTCAAAGTTTGGGGAAAATACAAAAAATAACTATTTTTCCTACATTTTTTTAAATTTCTAAACGTCATATATATGAAAAGCAGTTGTTTGCAATGTATTGTAAAAAGTTGGTATAACACAGGAAAACACTCCTCTGTACATTTTTTAAACATATATTAATAATTAAAAATATTCAAAAATACATTTTTTTTGTTAAAAAAATGATTTTCTATATAATGGATACTAACGTTATTTTTTACATATTTTTGTTAAAATTGTTTTATTTACTTCAAGCATTCACTTTAAAGTTTTGAATGAATATAAAAAATACCCTTTTTCCATTAATTTGTAGAATACACCAATCATTAAATTATCGAGGTAAATTAGTTTGTATTCTGTGGAATGAAGTAGATAGAACTTGGAAAAAAATCAAATTAATAATTATTCAATAATGACTGTGTTTTGGCGGGTTTCAATTTGGGTGGCATTTCTCATGGTACCTTCTTTTCCTTTGAAACTCATAAACTTCTATTAAAACGCATCGTAACTTATTCATTGGATCATAACGCACGGCTGTGATTGGGACTGCCATGAATACTGTCTGGAAATAATCTGACAGATCAAATTGTACGTTGGGAGACCACTACATTGGGATATATGCCTCCTATACTCCAATGAACTACCATTCAGATGCCTATTTAAACACGTAAATAGTACTACAACGGGATATCTTTCATTGAGATAAAAAAAATTGAAGAACCTTTAAAAATTTTCCCTGATTGACTGATTTTTTACTTGTTGAATGTTTAATTCCTCAAGTTGAGATGAAAGTAATGAACACAGATCAGATAAATCTTCTTGATATTATTACATTAAAAAAAGGTTAATTTTCTGAAGGACCTAAGAACATATATGTGGCAATTCGATTGTCTCGATACCTCCCTGAATATTTACTGGAAGTTTTAAACTCAGTTATTGGACGAAATGCTCTCTTCCCTCAGCCAACAAATTTGATTTCGGCAATGATTTTTTACGCAAGGAGAGATGTAAGAGAACTGAGGCGTCGGGTTCTGAAATCTCGAGATCTTTCCTAGAGAAAGACTATCAGGCATTTCAAGATAACTAAACTTAACTTTATTGCCACTGATTACGAGGAAATAATTAATTGAAATGCTTGTAATAGGACCCCTCCTTTGTTAAGAGTAACAACCGAACATTAGTTAGTAAAGATTGGCGCATCTGAGGTAGCATAGCTGTATTGGAGGGCAGGGGAAGACTGGAAGATTGGTTAATCTGACCGAGCATAGTTCCAAAATACACGATTTTTCAACAAACAAGTCAAAACCACCATTTAGTTTTGTTTCGCATAAATACATTATCCCTAGTTTAAAACTGTATATCGGCGTATCAAAACCTCTTCTATATTTTATCCAGAATTGGGCGAGATTGGCTAATATTGTTTCCAACAACCGATTCACAACGTTCCACATCGGGATTGGCTTATGTCTAGCGAAATTGGCCAGCGTATTTGTGCTACTAGGGACCATTGAAATTAGACTTCAACTCGTTTCCTTGTAACTCACAAGCTGTGGAACGCTTATGTAGAGAGACAAGACAAAAAGTGGGTGGCTCTGACGCAAAAGACGTTAGGACAACACTTTTTTTTTTAAAGATCCATAATGCCCGACTTTTTTTACAAAAGTTTCCTTCAAAGTGCATCACTGGGATATAAAGCTCGAGAAAAAAGTGAACCAAATGAATACTAGCATGATTAAAATAAAAAAAAATAAAAAATGTAAGAAATAACATTAATACCCATTTTACAGAAAAATCGTTATTTCTTTCAAAAAATTTTTTACTTTTGAGTATTTTTAATTATTAATATATGTTTTAAAAATGCATAAAATAGTGTTTTCCTATGTTATACCACCCTTTCACTACACATTGCAAAGTATTGCCTTTCAAATATATAACGTTTAAAAATTTAAAAAAATTTAGGAAAAATAGTTATTTTTTGTATTTTCTTCAAACTTTGAGGTGAATGCGCAATTTGAAGATTTTTTTTTTTTTTTTTTTAATTTTTTTTACCGTTTTTCTTATCAAGATGTATATCAACTTTTTTCACCTCATGCGTTTCAAATATATATATATATATATATATATATATATATATATATATATATATATTTTCGGAACCACCCTAATATGTACACCTAATACTATCAAATAAGTAATGAATTATAAATATTTCATTATTTTTAACTAATGTTATCGTGACCATGGAAATGATGGTGTGATCTTTGCAGTTGCACCTATTTCACATGCTAAATAGGTGCAACTGTGAATATGATTCTTGTATTGAAAAATAGAATAGACAATGTATAATGCAACAAAAATGGTTATATTAGACTTCATTCCAATATCAGTGGCTTGTTGTGACTCTGTGCTGTTAAACAACAAAAAACGGCTGTTCAAGGGCATGACGCATCAGTTTTGCGACAAGAGGTATTTCATTAATTGTAATGAAATTACTACTTTTAAAAGCTTTATACTCAGGCATAACATTGCTTACACATATACCTTATAGCTACAGATAAATAAATATAGACATCTAGGGAATTTTAAGTGAAATTAAAATACTGATAAAGCAAGCAACGCTGACGTTGCGACTGTCCACAGACATGATAAATCATGACCGTGGACATATTTTTTAATATGAAAAATATATATTTTTTAATTTATACTACTTTCTTTGAGAGTTTTTGATTGCATTAAAAGATATTCCACGGTTAACAAAAATATACAACTCATTTAATGATGTAAAAAATTGCTATGACAAGCTTTAATGCATTTTACGGAGTACAACTACATAAACAATACTATTCTCCTCTTGCTCGAGAAACACCTGCACTTGCGGTGTATTATTTTCTATAAGTCTTACACGAGTCGCATTAATCTTAACCGAATTTGAGTAGTCCGTATATAGTTGTCCGTATCAAGTGAATAAATCCAAAAAATGGTGAAATAAAAAATACTCAGTCAAACAGAAATGTATACATTTTAGTACGCCAAAATATTATTTAGTCCCTTCCTATAAGCCAAACACTTAACATTACATACATTTGCTAGAGTAATAATACTTGTACAAGGTGTTTAAGTAAAGTAATCAATAACGAGTTATTTCGTAGCTAGCCGGTAAATTCCACCCAACAAAACCATCTCTGTAAAAAGGTGCTAATTTCTTCATACCTCAATATCTATGACAGTGAAAACTATTGAGGTCTAAAGCAGAGTCAAGTTTAAAGTTGTAAATTGTGAGCAATGAAAATTAGTAAGATTTTCTTCTCAACAGCAAAATTCCCCTTCATAGGCCTAAATATCCAGCTCTAAAAATGCTTGCGACACTTGCCATTACCTAATCTGGACCACTTGTTTGCTGTGTTGGTGATGTGACGTGTAGTGGTCAAGTCGGTCAAGCATTTTTATATCTGGATATTTAGGCCTATGTAGGGGGAATTTTGATTTTGAGAAGAAAATCTTACTAATTTTCATTGCCCATAATTTACAACAACGTTAAACTTAATTCTTGGAATTCTTTTGGAATTTCTCCGCTAGTTGGACGTTGTTGAGAATGTTTGTTTAGAGTTTCTAAATGCAAAAAAATAATTTTAATTAAAAGAATAAAATAGTCGACTGATCCTAAAGCTCTCGTAGTTGACCGCTAACGAAAAATTAGTTAATAGTATAATAGTTAGTACCCAAAAAAGATGTATACCTTACCCTTTCAACCCAATGAGATTTTCTAGTAATTTTTAAAGTTATGAATACTAAACATTTTTAAACAAGCTATCTGTGTACGAAAAAGTAATAAATGTAAAGTTAGTTCCGTAAAATAATATAACCCATAAAAATAAAGTTTTTAATACCAGTCCTTTATATGCATTGCCAATATTTATATTCATTAACACGATCGATTATGTAAACAGATCGTTCTTGGTGTTGGCATCTAATTTCAAACGTTAAAAACATTTCTATCAGCAAAATATGCGGCAAGCTACGTTTAAAAATGTATTTATGAAAAATAAAAGTGATTTAAGCACTCACATCCAAATACTATCTTTCATTTATTAAAAAAAAAAAATTTCAACAGGAAAATGACCGGTTAAATTATTAGTAGTCCGTAAAAGCGATCTTTTAGAGACAGTTACAGTGCCAAAAATTTGATAGAAAGCATTGTCATCGACATCAAATCTATCTGCCAAGCTTCAGTGCGATTGGATGATAGCAAGGAGGTCAATTTGGCCTCTACAGACTTGCCTTCCATCGACATACAAAGCCACCCACCCACGTACACACAAAATCGAATTTAAATAAAGGATTTAAAAATAAGTGAAATCCCAACACACACATCTCTGTAAAAAAGCTACAAGTTCCTTATGCAATATCAATGACAGTATTAAGATCTTAAGTAGAGCCAAGTTTAAAGTTGTTATAAATAAGATTTAAGTTGTAAATAAGATTTTCTCCTCTAAGTCAAAATTCCCATTGATAGAACTTAATATCCAGCAACCAAAATGCTCGTGCGACTTGACTATTACTCTTCACAGCACCAACACAGCTAACAAGTGATCCAGAATAGGTTATGGCCAAGTGTCCCAAATATTTTTAGGGCACGATATTTAGGCCTATTTAAGGATATTTTAACTTTGAAAAGAAAATCTTACTAATTTTCATTGCCCGTAATTTACAACAACTTAAAACTTTACTTTAGATCTCAATAAATACAATTGCTAGAGTACATTGCCATATATATTGAATGACGAACTGGGCACATTTTTATTACAGAGATGTTTTTGTTGAGATTTGGATTTCACTTCTATTTTCATTTTACTAATTTTACATTTATTACGTATTTGTAAACGGATATTTAGTCTAAAAATGTTTAGAGTTCATAATTTTAAAACTTGTAAGAAAACTTCCTTGGATTGAAATAACTAAGTATATATATTTTTTTTTCCTAAGAATTACTTATTATACTGTCGACCGTTGACGAACCTTTTTTTTTTTTTTTGTCGGTCAGCTACGTGCATTGTAGTATTAGTCGTCTATTTTATTGTTTTAATTTAAATTGTTGTTTGGTTTTAAGATAATTTTAAAACGAGACATTCTCTGTAATGTTCAATTAGCAGAGAATTACGATTTTTCTAAGAAAGTTTAATTTACAGTCCATGAAGTGTTTATTCATTCAATGTGAATGGTGATGACACAAAATTATTTTAAATAATTTATTCAGATTTGTAAAAAATTTTGGCAAAAGGAGAAAAAAATTTCAACAATTGGCAATCATTTGGTGGCTTATAAAAGATCGATTCTATTCAATGATTGTATGATACATAAGTGCCCATTTTTATTATTTTGTGATTTTAGGAGCTTCGCTGTGAGTGGTGAGTTTCTCCTCTATTTATAAATGCTAACAGCTACTAGTATTTTAAGTTTTATATTTCTTGCCCCGGTAGAAATGTTTTTCGAATTAAGATTCATATTTTATAATCATTGCCCCTCTCCCTTTCAGGAGATTCGGGGAGGGGGGGGGGGGGGCTAAATCTCTAAGAGACTGTGAAAATTGAGGCAGTTTTGTACATATTATGATATTTTTTGGCTCTTGTATTATCGTTTGGTGTTATATTTATTTTATTCTGTATGATTATAATTTGGTGTTATATTGGCAGCGACAGTATTCGCTGTGCGTATTTAGAATTAGAATTTGTAACTGAATAATAGAGGCAGTATTTGTGTCGTGAAAATAAATGAGATATATTTTTATAGTTAATGGAGTAAAATTGGTAATACCTCGCAACAATTTCAGTGCGAACGTGTTCACTATTTACTATTATTGCTTATAGATGTTTATTATTATTATTATTATTATTATTATTATTATTATTTAATTTACAAAATAACTGATTAATCTATTGTCGGAACGTCTCAATTCGTGAGATGATGTATGTAATAGAGCTATTACAAAAAGCATTGAAAATTAACATAAGTTCTCATTACCAAAATCCCGTGTCATGAATGACAATATATTGTAGCACTTTGCCTCATAAAAAGTAACGTCGATTAATTAAGATCAGTTTATTGTAAAACATAATTTCCACTATATATTTAAAATTGAAAAGAATATAAAATTAAACAGACTTGCTCATTGTTCTGTCGAACGTTACAACATTTTTTGTTGGCGACGAAATGTTCACAAATACTTGAATTTCTTTCCTGTTGCCAAAATTTATTGTGAACCTGTATAAACTGTTTTGTGAAAATAATTTGATATTATCAGCTTCATTCTCATTGATGCAAAAAACTCATCATGAACTGTGATGTGGTAAATTAAACTCTATTTAAAAGTGAATAATGGAACGGTACTCAGTTTCAAATTAAAATATCGCTTGTACTTATTTACTGAAATCTTAAGAATTTAATTTTTTCTCGTGAAATCATGGGGATAACGTATTAATGTTTTGTTTAAAGGATGAATATGAATAAATATCTGTAATAATTTTGAGGGGTAGGTGGGTACGCTACAATGTATTAACATAAATCACGAGACTTCATGACATTTGAGAAAATTTATATTATACATTTAAAGACATCATGATAGAATAATTACCAGATTTTTTTTAATTTTCCCAATCACTGCTTCATAAGAAATTCCTGCTGAAATACATTATAGTTTTAGTGTAATCCAACAATTTTGAAGTTTTAAATACATGCTAAAAATGTCATAGAGATCCCTTTAGCAGTTTTAAAGGGTTTTTTTTTAATTAAAGTACAAACCAACAAAATTTCTCATTTACCTTTCAATACAGAATCTGGATCCCTTTTTGCCCCATTTTGGTGGAACAACTGATAACTACATAGATTTCTCTCTTAACTTTCAGTTCAGATATTTAAAAATAATCTAATTTACTAGTAAGAGATAGATTTACACAATCATTGGAGAGAGGGGACAATGTCATCCTTGTTTGTTCCCTGAAGTCTCATACAAATTTTGTAGTGGAAAATATGATCTTCAAGGTATTGCATTCTATAAAAGTGCGAAATTGTGTGAAACAAAAATGTGGTTTCAAAAACTCAGCTGCATTGTAGCTCCATAGTTGTACTAGCTGCACAGTGTACATGGAGACAAACGGTTACTACGGTCAAAAGCATTTTTCAGGGTTTCATCCCCATAATTATGGTACAAACGACGTATAGTGTCTAAAATGTTTTTAAAAAAAAAATGTAAAACGTAAGCATCTAATGACAAAAAAAAAATCATCATTTGAGGAAAGACGAAAAATATACGAAGAAACAACAGTGGCACTAAACCCTCAAAGTGTCATTATTTATTGTTTATGCCACAATATACTAGCAAACAAAGAAATGAAAAGGTTGAAAACTGAAAAATATCGGAAAAAAAACTTACATTAGAACGTTTTATTCCATCTCAACCGCTGAAAGTTAGTCTATAAAAATTGGAAGAGAGTACATTTTACAAACTTGGAATTGTTGGCATGTGTACCAAACTTAAGAGTTGTGACATTGGAACTAGATATATAAGGATATTTAACATTTGAAATATTTAACCCCTTTTTGACAATGTAAAATTAGTTCATTCAGACCGGAATAAATTACTTCTTCTATACTCTTACGTATTGACATATGTTGCTTGGGTTTGCTTAGCAACGAACTTTTCAGCGAGCTAAGCAAGCATGTTCCTATAGCGCTAAACACTGGAACCTATGCACTAATGACGGGTTTCCGCAACGCGGGCCCATCTGCTAAGCAATAATATAGCAAGCCAAATTACTTCATTGCATTCTTAATTTACAGATAATGTGTCGATTTCATGTTAGCTTAAGAAAATCGTGTCTTTAGTGTAAATAGGCGGTTTAGATAAAATTCAAAAATAAATTTTAATCTAAAAATATTCAGTAAGTATTTTTAGTATAATCAGTTGCATTTTTTGTTGATATAGAATGTATTTGCTCACACAATTTTTTTGTTCAAATATATTTGTACAGTCAAACCCTGTTAACGAAAAATCACTTAGCATGAAAGCCCATCAAACACGAAGTATAAGCAGTTTTCTTACGATCAAATTTATTTATTAATTTAACACGAAAAAATAAAATCCTTTTTAAGACAAAAAAAAAAAAAAAAAAAATGGTTTTCACTTCATTTTTTTAAGAAAGTCTTTATTATTTGAGAGGAAATTTGAAGTTGTTACGAAAATTTGCCTCAAGGCGGAACCCTATGAAACAGTACAAATGCCCGTGTGATCAAATTTCAAGGAAATCGCTGTGAAATTAGCTGATTTTGGTGCAAATTTAGATGACCACCTCCATAATCTGGTATTGTGACGTCACATACTCTTCCAGTATCCAACAGTAAGTTTAGAAACTAAACAGTCGCATTTGCATGCTTAATCTTGTAAGTTTGAGTCGGAAGCAACAATCATCATAGTTAGAAACGAAGAGAAAAATTGTGAATGAAACTAATGATAAATTCTTAAATAAATAAAAAAATAAAATAGAAATTACAGCTAAGTATGGAATCACAAGCGTAACTCTTTATCGTTTTAAAAAATCAGGGACAAATTTACACGGCATTTGCTACAAATCAATTGGATCCTTCAAGGAAAAGGATGGCAGAAATTAAGACATGAATTTTTTTTTTTTTAGCCAGTTAAAGCAAAAATTTCGTCGTCCCCACTTTGCGTTAATGGGGTTTAGCTATAACCATATTTTTTCATTCATATGTAAAAGGTAATCTTGTTTTAGAGAGTTAAAATTATAGTTTTTAGTTGAAAATTATTATTTAAACATGCAAAATTTCGATAATTGTCAACTAATATAATATAAAAGAGCCAAATAAATAAATTAAATTTCTATATTCTGTTCATCAACAACATACCATACAAATATTTCTTGTATAGGTATAAGTTAATTTCCCTTCAATTACTTTTATATAACATTCATATTTTAGAGATTCTTGTCTTTATTTAATGCGGAAGAACTCCTTTCACAATTCAAACACAACTTTATTCTACCTATGCAAAAATCCCTCTATTATAACTAAAGGCATTTAAGGCTTTTCACATTGTTTGACATAATCTCGAAAACCTTTAATAATTGAATTACACAACAAATTTCTACGATGAAATTAAAAGAAAATCATATATTAGATTACTATCGCTAACTGGGTTCCTCCGTGAAATGTAAACAAGTTGGACAATGAAAGTCACTGTCATTAAAAGTGCTTTTCTTCACATGGTATCTTAGGGCAAAACTTCTAAATGATTTTAGCTGGAAATAATGCCTCAAATAATGATTGGAGATCAAACAAATACTTATTAGTTCCATGTAAAAATCAAATGCATGTTATCAAAATAATGGAAACACCTCTGAATAAAAGTAACTTTTAAGAATGCGCTTTGTAAGAATTAAAATATAATCCTAGCTATCAGTTTTTTTATATCCATTAACGACGGTTGCAAAGAAAATGTAATAAGGTCAATTTTAATTTTTGTTTCTTTGTTAATAAATTGCCGATTGAGGGTTCCACTTTGTATTTTTTTAAAAATCAGAACACTAATTTTCCAAAAAAATCTGAAAAATTAAAAATATACTTGAAATGATGTAAATAAACAAGGTAGAGGATAAAAAGTAATGGTTTTTATTGATTTCAAAGTCGTCTTTAATGGGTTAATATAACAAGTATGTATAATGGTACATGAGAGGTAGTTTTAGTGAAGTCCTGCAAACTTTATTTCCTGCAGGAGACAAAATTTTCTAGTATGATAATGCTTCTAGTCATAAAGCGAGACTTGTCCAATTCTGGTTTGATGAGCATGAGAATGAAGTGAAATATCTACCTTGGCCTGCACAGCCCCCGACCTCAATATAATCGAACAGTTATAGTCTATTTTAGAGGGTTCGATTCGGAATCGATATCCTCGACCGGTATGTATATCTCCCTGAACTTTCACAATATTTCTATGAAGAATGATACAATATTCTTCTAAGCATTATTCAGCACTTGAAAGATTCGATTCCTAGGCAAATCCAAGCTGTATTACATCCAAAAGGCGGTCCTTCGTCATATTAATAAAGGATTCCTTATAAACTAGGGTGTTTTCATTATTTTGATAACCACCAGTAGAACTGTAGTTACATTTAGATCAAATTTAAGGAGAGAAATTTCTTTCTGTTTTGAGGTTGACAACATTTAGTAAAAACATCTTGCGAATTAGGCATTTTAAAATAAATATATCACCAAATTGACGATTTTGGCTATGAAACAGTTCAAGGTCACATTTGTCACACACAGTCAAAGTCAAGTTAAAATTTGAACTCTTTATAATTCCACGTGAAAATTTCATCCTGGTCAAAACTTCGAGCACTTCTAATTGAAGTTTAAGAAAACCTCTTTATCATACCGAGATCTTAAACTGCGAAACCTATGCATAATTGCACATGCCAACAGCATTTTTTAAAATGTACGAGTTGCAAATGCACTTCGTGTCTTTATTTTCTTTAGTACAGGTCATAACTTTTGAAAGATTTTTTTTTTATTTAAACTCATCTTAGCGAAACCTGCTATTCTACACTTTACACGCGTCTGATGAATCTCTCTTGGATTTAAAAAGCAATATTGACTCAGAGGAAGACACATGAACCTAACATTAGCTTATTCCTACATTTTGTATGGAATCTAAAGAAAACTATCACTATTTGGATATTTTTTTTAATATTATATCCATGTTATCATAGTAAGATAACATATTTATGATAGGGGTACAAAATGAAATTTCTTTATATGGGGTAAAAAAGGAAATTTCATCCGATTTTAACTCTAACCTCCCCCCCCCCCTCATTTTTTTCCCCTTTTTGGCCCATTTTGACAGAGTGCTAAATTTCTTTTCGATAAATTAATATTAACCAGTGCCGCTACGAGCCTGAAGCTGTTACAAATAAGACAAAGATTTACATTTTTTGAAAAAATTAAATTTCTTCGGATTCGATTACACACATCAGAAATTTTTTCCTTTTGACCAATTTGGACAATGTATTAAGTTTTATTATAATAAGTTATTAATAACCCATGATACATTGATATTGAAAATGCTAAAAATGGACACAGAATGGTAAAAATGAACGAAAGTAGTGTAAAATTGTTATTCTCTTAAATAAAAAGTAAAGATGCAAAATATTGATACAATTTTACAAACAAAGATAATATAACGTTCATACAACAAAAATTTGGGGGGGGGGGTTAGATATATTTTTGTGTACATTAGGCTACTGTTTGCATCGACCATCCACACGTTGCAAAACACACTTTTCTTTTTAATTAAAAGTGATTTTTTTTATTAACTTTAGTCCTCTTTCTTGTGAAATTTACTACATGAAGATTGTTTTAAATTTATTTTTGACATGTTTATAAGAAATGTTATGTTTACTTTCCAAAAAGTGGACAATACATTTAAAAATCCCATTTAAGTTCTTTAAATAGATTCAAACTTTTAACTTACACAAACGACAATTTTCTAATCTAAAATGATAAATATATTAAAGTTTAAACATACGATGTAGATTTTTATTATTTATAAAAATCTATTTTAGTATTTTATTTATAACAAGATTAAAACTTACATATATGTGTTTCATTTTCAAATAATTTTCTTATTACAGTTAAATATCTTATTTTCCAAGCAATTGGAATATGCGTCACAAATAATGCATTTTAAAATATTACATATATAAAATAAGAACCATCTCTAAGCTCAATTGAGTTGGCTATTATGATAAGGTGATTTTAATCAGAGATTACTCTCTGAAACAATTGGTGCATATGAAATCTCACAAATGAGATTTTCTTTCATTTACTTATAGTCTATCTGAGTGTTGAAAATTAATTGAATTATTTAAGAACGTGAGGGAAAATACCACATAGCATTTTCTCTTTTTGTGGTTTGTGGCTTTATTTTTGAGTTAACATTTATACCTAAAATTATACTATGCATAATCCAACGATTTCCAAAAATCCTTTTTATTTTGTTTTGCTTTTTCTAAAAAATAATAAGCATTTCTTCAAATTCTTTGTTGTTGAATGTCTCATGTAAATATGTTTCCGCGTCCTGAAAACTCTTCTTATGGATATATGGACTGCTTGATGTCTGGACTGCTTGTGACTTCAGCTAGTTCATTTTAAGTACCTACAACTTATGTAATGACTCTACAACGGAAGTACAACATATATTTTCCAGCTAGTTGTTCCATGTGAACAGCAATCAGTCAGTAATAAACACTATGAGAGCACCAAAATAGTAAGCACTCTCGTACAACTGATTTGAATAAGACTTTCACCGATAGTCAGCTTCACCTCTAGTTGACTGACTTCTAGCCTAATCAAGACTGACAAAAACTGTTGATTAAGAATTTGTTGCCTATTACCTTGTGATAAACTTAACTATATAAATGTTACCAGTATTACTTCTTAAACTATGCACCATATTTTAGACAAAGAGTAACAACAAATTCAAATTGAAATCTACTTTGAATTAAATGTGGGAAGTCGAGAGATACAACAGTTCTGCCTCAGAGGGATAGGGGAAGGGGATTGTATTAAAGGAGATTTCTTTGTGTTTCATCAGGCCATCAGGCCAGGTGAGAGTTAGAAAAGGCTTATGTAGCAACCTGTTAGTGAACCTTTTAGCGAGTGAACCGTGCCTATGCTTGAGCACCAGTGATCCTTTCAACGAGCGAAGTGAAGACTGTGCTTGGTTATCACTGAACCTTTCAGCGAACGAATACCTTTCAGTGTATGTGCTTACATACCAATGAATACAAAGGTATATGACCTTACCCAGTGTTCACCAGTTAAATATTTCCAAAGGGTATTTTCACCCTCTGTCTAAATTTTAAGGGGTATTTTTTTAAATTAAAATTTTAAAATTAAAGTAAATTAAGTTTTTTGACAAAACTAATAGCTACAACAATAACAATGATGTACGATCGCGATTTCGCGTATCAGTATAATATGCTTTATAAATGCTTACTAAAAACACTTGATGGTTATAAACCTTAAACTAACTCACAACACTTTGCTATTCAGTGACACCACGTTGGTGTCCCGTGAAACTATCGGACAAATGCCGTCGATACCTCGAAAACGATCGAGAAAATGACGGAGAAGTAAAACTTTGTAATTTACGATATCCAAAAAATCTCGAAAAAACGCCGATGATAGACATAGGCGAAATGATCAGAACTTCTGAACCGGTTATACGGGGGGGGAAAAAAATCCCGAATAAACGGGCGGCTGACATAATATTAATCTACGTTTTCCATGGATTCACTCATGAGGTTACCTTTTTCCCTTTATCTTTTGCAAGACGGCATGGTAAAAAGTTGGAGAAATGCACTTAATTAAGGAATGTACGAAATTATATTTGGAAAGTGTGGGACATCCCCCTACTAGTGGCGCATGTGCTATCGGCAGCCAGCCAATGCCATCAGTTAGACTTTGGTCTGTGCGAGGCACGTTTGATGAACATGAATGCGCTTGCGTATCTGACGATTTCGGAGGGATGATCCGTATATTGCATTCCATTGGAAAATAAACGAAAATTTTGCATTTTTTCAGAAAAGGATGCTAGTTTCAAAGAAAAAGGTCTGGGAGGTAGCGTCGACCTTCGAAAAATGACTAGGATGATCTCTGATTTTATAAAATGTAGGATTATTTTTTTTAATTTAATCATGACATGTCGATGCGTGAAATCACGCAAGAGGTAATTCTATGGGTTGAAATTGATTTACAATGCGTGGTAACGCAGAATTCACGCATTTTGGTGAACTCTGACCTCCCCTCATCCCCATACAAAGCTTACAGCGTATGACCATGATTTCCATGAGATCAACCGCCTCATAGTCGAGTAATCACTTTTCCTCCTGTAGATCAGTTTGCTTGCAACTTTGTGAGAGTAACAGGAATCGAAGGAATCGAAAAGACACAGCATGTTAGAGGCCATTCTGAAGATTTTTGATGGGATTAAGGTCAGACGAATACGCCGGCCAATCCATGCGTGAAATCACCTCTCGATCTAGGTAGGCGTCGACTATGGCACTTCTATGAAGACGCACTTTATCATCCATTAAAATGAAAGAAGGACTAAATGCTGCTTAGTACAATCTCTCGGTGTCAGGGCCCGATGTAGAAAACAAATTATTATAAGCACAACGTAGTAGATGTCTCCATCAAAGATTGTTGGAGTTGTTTTAAAATTATTTTTTTTCAACCAGGTGCAATAAAAGAATATTGATAGTTACAAAAAAATAATTATAATTACACACATAACGACAAAGAAAACGTTTATTTTTAAGAAATTTAGGGTCCTTAAAAATTCAGAGGTCCTATGCATGGACCTTAATAGCCTCATGGGAAATAAGGTCCTGCACAAAGGATTTTGGGACATCTTATTAGACAGCCGTCACAGAGACCTTTCTACAGATGTGAAGGTCGATACGATATCTCAACGAAATCATTTCCCACATCATGAAGGCTTCTACCTAGGAATGCGTGGTATTCTGGGGTCGCTTGCATATTACTTATTTTCACCAGATCTTTACACGCTTGTCGACTCATCTGTGAACATAACTAAGGTCCACCGTCCAATCCCCATGTTGCCGATACCACTTTAGCCGTTTCCCTTTGGATTGAACGGGTAGAGGAAGAAAAACAAGTGGTACGCGAGTGTACATTTCATTCATGCACAGTATTAAAAAATTATTATAGACATGTCTTACCAATGGACTCTGCAACCATAAATGTCACAGATCACAAGTGGGAAGGTTGTTCTTCGATTTCGTTTGAATACAGCAGTAATATATCAATCTCTTTCTAAAGGCAATATAAATTAATAAAATAAAAATGCAATCATGGAACGTTGTAACCGTTGTTTGGGTAGTTTATATAATAAATATCATAACAATTCACCATGATAAATTATTCTCCGTCTTTTGAACTTCTGCTCTACAATAGAATCATAATGAATGGTATCTCTAACTTGGCAGTGGACACTATTTACAACTTTTCAACAATTATTTAGCGGCATAGTTAAAATACAATTATCAATTCTGCTGTCAGAGATTAAAATGCCCTAAATACATACATACATACATACATACATACATACATACATACATACATACATACATACATACATACATACATACATACATACATACATACATACATACATACATACATACATACATACATACATACATACATACATACATACATACATACATACATACATACATACATACATACATATTTTAACGCTTTTACACTCGTCTTTCGAAATTACTTAATTTTTATTGTTATACAGGTTTGTATGACCTAAGAACTTGAGTCATTCAATGAAATAAAGAGATTATTTTCTAAGGACTAATCAGAAAGTGTCAAAATATGCATTTGAATTTCTTTAGATTACATGACATTAACTAATAAGGGCAGAATTGAGTCCAGGCCCTCCCTGAATAATCTTGTTACACACATTCTAGGTCGCATTGGTGATTCTTCTAGTTACTTTGTTTTAAAATGTTAGTATATTTTTCTGATCAATTCTCTAGGCTTTTATCCACACAGACCAGGCGTTCAGAAAGATGTGTTTAATGGATCCAGGGAGGCAAAAAAATTCATAAATATCGATTTTTTTGGTTCGAAATTATAGCTTGAACTTTTGTCTTTACGTGCATACAAAAGTCGTCAAAAGGTATTTTCTATGGTGCTGGGCTGTTTCCATGAAGCTAACATCACGTTTTCTCTGGTTATGGTAGATATTTTCTTTATTTGCGTCTGAAAGTATTTTTCACGATTTTTAATAGATTCAAATTGTTCCTTGCGATTTAAAAATTTGAATATTCTTTTGAAATTTTGGGAAATAGTTCCTGTTGCTATTTTAAAAATAATTGGGCATGGATTTTAAAATCTGATAGTTTTTTTTTATTACTGTACTTCAGTTTTAGTATTAGCATGTCATAAAAAAAATCCAAAAATTCCCAGGTAGCAACAATTTTTGCTTTTATTTGATTAAGCAATGTGTCAAATCAAAAATCCATGCTTAATTGTTTTAACACATATTTAAATAGCCTGAAAAAAATTTAACAATTTAGTGAAAAATTAAACCACTAGAAATATTTTTTTTAAATTTAAAATTTTAAAGTAAAAATATTCTAAAATGAGAAGTAATTAAAATAAATTTTTGAAATTTAAAATGTACAATTATTATCCTATCATTAAAAGAAATTCCCTTCACTTTCAACTGGTAACTCCTCTAACCCTTCACAATGGTGACTTCTTATACGGTAGCCTTTTTTCCATGTTTCGCAAACGAATCTTTGATTGTTTGTTACAGAACATATTTGCATAATTCAGCATTGAATTGAAGCCTCTCAAATTCAGATTGGCTTTAGGAAATTAACATTTTCCTCTCCATACTTAACTGTTGTTGTTGTTGTTTCTAATCTCCCTTTTGTCTGACGAAGTCAGACAATATCAGTGAAGCCATTGACATTAATGAAGTCTGACACTAGTTGTGGACAGTTATAAATGTCCTCCCAGTCCAGTCCAAGGCAGTCTAAAATGTGCTGAGGTGATGCCTGTTCTTTTTGGCATTTATGGCAAAGAGGAAAATTTTTGCTTCCACCGGAATATGTGAGGCCTTTAAGGTGACCACTAGCAAGTCGGGACAGACGGGTATTGGTGTGCCTATCACAAGGAAGAGATAGGGAGTGTCCTGGCTTTTTGGTTTTATACCATTCGTGAGATGGAGGTATATGCCATTTCGCTTTATTTTGAGCTACTTTCTTTGAGTATAACTCTTGATATGTGAGTTCTTGAGTAGAGAGGACAGGGTGTTCTAGTCCCTCCTTAGCAAGAGTGTCAGCCAATTCATTTCCGTGGATGTCTACATGTGACGGGATCCACTGAAAGTGCACTTTGTGCAGTCGGGATATGCTCTTGACTTTGCGTATTATGGATAGACTGGTTTTGTCTCCCACGAGGGCCCAGTTTTTAAGGTGTTGAATGGAACTTCGGCTATCGGATAGAATCCATAAGTCTCCGTAGTTGACCTCGCCAAAGATATTCTCTAAACCCAGGTCAATTGCTATTAATTCGCTTCGAAAGACAGAGCAGAAATCTGGATTACGTTGTTTAATAGAATGTTTCTCTACGGGCGTTTCTATATAAATTCCACTGCCTGCCTGTATATCTATTTTGCTGCCATCTGTATAGATTTTGATGTCAATTGAAGGAATTTGATTAATAATTTCCAATGCCAATTGCCTAAGAAATTCCGGACAACATTCATTCTTATTATGTGTGGTGGGAAGGCAATCAATAAAATCAACATTGGAGAGTCCATCGTAAGTGTTCAAATTAGTATTAAGACAGTGGGGCTCTACATTATCTGCCATTAACTTCTGTGATTTAACTTGGCTGAAAGGACTGTGTTTCTTAAGTCTTTGATTGCTTGTCCAGTTATTTAAGTAATAGGCCGTTTTATTTTCTTGGTTTAAGCTGGAAAGTTTATTGAAATATTTGACCAAGCCTGCCTGCCTTCTGAGAGAGAGTGGTTGCAGATCCGCTTCGTAAAGGACAATTTCTGAAGGACAGCTACGTTTCAGTCCTGTGATTATGCGGGCAGCACTCAAGTGAATCCTTTCCAATTTGTTCAAGTTCGTATCAGAAGCACAGCAGTAGATAGGGCAGCCATATTCTAGAATAGGTCTAATAAGTGCCTGATAGGAGGTTCTGAGCGTAGTTGCGTCCGCTCCCCAGTCTCTACCTGCAATGTGCTTAATAATATTTAATCTTTTCCTGGCTTTCAAGGCTATATATTCAATGTGTTTATTGCAAGTAAATTCGGGATCAAGAATGAAACCCAAATATTTTGGATGTTTCTCGTAGGTAAGTTTCTGGTTTTTGAGGAACAAGGATGGCTGGTAGTTATAGAGGTGCTTATTTGTAGTAAAGAAAGTGGTAATAGATTTGACGGGGTTAAAACTCAATTTATGTTCATCTGCAAACATGGAAATACTTAACTTTTAGCAATGAGTGTAATTGAGCTAACTACATGGTAAAAATGACAACTGAATCTTTGCATCTGTTTTTAAACTATAAGACAAATTAAATTTCCATGCTACAAAAGTAATATCTTTGTGTTATAAACGCTGATATGAAAAGGGTTTTTGTTTAAAAGTAAGACTTTTCTAAAGTGTTAATTTTTGTGATCATACTTTTAGCTACAATTACATGCATAATAATGTTTATCCACTTACTTGCAAGTGGTTGCATTTTAGAGTTATGTAGTAAATGTACAAATAGGGATACTTGAACCAAGATAGAGATACTATTCAAATGCATTTGGCAGGTTTTATTGATTTTTTTATTCTTCTTACACCATTTTGCTAATTATGTAAGATGTTCAATTGATAAAAAGGTATTGTTACTGATGGATATTCTTGAACGCCTACCATCGATATTACATGAGTTAACAGTATTATAATTCCTTCCACATTTTTTTCACAGACTACAACCATTAGGTGCATCAGTTTACTCAACTTTCAAAAGATTTTATAATGTTCAATGCACAAAACACCTGAAGATACACAAACCTGACTAAATTCAGGCTATTCTTCATCCATGTGAGTTTTCAATGAAAAATTATAGAATTAAAAATTTTGGGTTTTAATGTGAGTTTACATTTGTAGATAAATAGTTATTTTTTTATTCTTGAACTTGTATAAGAACAAAAATAGCCTTCAAACTACTAATATTATTAGCTTTCTTCAATAAAAATTAAAACTGGACATCATATTAACACTAGTTAGCTAAAAAAAAAAAGGATTAACCTCATTGAAAAAGTATAGGGAAATAGGAAATATTAACATTGGACTTATTAACGGGAGTTAAGTTATTACTATGTAAAAGTGTCGCATTTATAATTTTAAATTGTATACTCCCAAATATATGACTTGGGTCAAGTATCCCTAAAGAGTGGGTCAAGTTTCCCTATAAATTGGGATACTTGACCCAAGTTGAAGGTTTTTATTGTTTAATATATTCAGAAAGATATTCATAAATATTGTGTGATACTTAATGAAGTATAAATAGACATAATTTACACACCCATAAGTAATGTAAAATAAAAACTAAAAACCAAAAACTAAAATTTGGGTAAAGTATCGCTAGTTCCCCCTATACTTAATAAAAGGATACATAACATAACGTAAACACAAGGGTAGTACAAAAAAAATATCGTCTCAAAAGAGTTGTGCTAACCTTGATAACTTACATATTACTTCAATACTATAAGTTTTTTCTTACAATTTTTCTTGGCGTAGTGATGATTTTAAACACATTGGCACTAAAATGTCCATGTCGTGAACGATAAAATTATATTTAAAGCATTAGTCCTGACGAGATGGCCGACCAAATGGTATAGTGGTTAGCTTGCTAGCTTCTAGACCACGAGGTTGCTTGTTCGAGTCCCTTGTTAGGCATGGGTATTTGTAAATGTATGTTGGCATGTCAAGTGATGAATGTTTCGGCGCATTATAGCCCTCGTGTTTCTGACGTTGCCAGATTATCTGAAAACAACCAACCTGAAGAGATGTGACACCAAGAAAAATAGACAACCAAAATAGACCACTTTTTCTATTTTCAAATGTAATTTGGAGTGTCACATTCTTGATTTCACAAGTCTTAATTTTATAATTCAGAACGGAGACTTGGTGGATATTTATCACTTTGTTGTGCCTTTTTATGAAATTTGTTTATTTCTTGTTATCAAATGAATTAACGGAAAATTCTTATAAAAAAAACGGAAAATTCCAAAATCTTTTTAATCTTCTTACAAGTTTTACACAGATTCTTACAGAGTCGAATCCTTAACTTTGATATGACATTACTGCTCAATTTTGGATAAGCAGGTATAGAATGCTAAATACATTGGTTTGCAAAATTAGTGACAATGTTGAAATATGACAACAAATTGTTGTAAAATCTTAATATAGCGGAATGAGTTCACCATTTTCCTCTCAAAAAACTGGATAGTTACTGGATAGTGCATCCAAAACGTTTACTTTTGCAGGAAGCAGTGGTTTTGCAAGACACCAGATAGGCTTTCAGTATCCCATATTCATTAGTATTGATAAATCTGTTCAAAAGAAAATGTAAAAATGAAATGTACGACTGCATACTATATTCGACCGTCATAAAATTTGAACCCATCAACTAATTTTGCATCCTGTGTATTTAAGGGGACTTGACAGTCACTGACAAAATTTATAAGTTGCATTTTTATCCAACTTCAATGTCCTATAACTTATTTATTTCTCAATGAATTTACAAACTTTTTCACTCCAAGTATTGTTAGATATTTATAAACATAGTAATTATGTAAAAATTATTTAAAAAAATATCAATACTTTGAGTTTACAAGCCTGTTTTGAAATTATCTCAAAGCAGTGATTTTTATCATCTTGGTACACTTTCTAGACAAAATATCTCAAAAATATTTTTTTTTAAATTACTAATGTTAAACTAACATTTAGAAGAATGATGATAACCTACTTTTTAGATAATATTGCTTTTAATGCTAATGATAAAATAAAAATTATATGTTTTGTATGAACCAGAAGAAAAATATTTTTCATAAAATTCACATTAAAAAAATATATACACATATTTAAAATAAAAATTTTAGGTCATCAATATAGGATTTACTTTTATATCATATTCTAGTCAAAAATTAGACTGAAATATTGAATAGATTTTTTTAAAAGTGTACCTATGTGTTGAAAATCACTGTTTTGAGTTAATTGAAAAAAAATTCTTATAAGCTAAAAATATATTTATTATTTTTATCTTGTTACTATATTTGCAAATATCAAACTACAAATTTGGTGACAAGAGTTTGTAAATACGTTGAAAAATAAACAATTTATGGGACATTGAAGTTGGATGTAAATTCAGCTTTCAGCTTGTGTTGATGACTGTCAAGTATCCTTAAAATTCCAGACCTGTCTATCCAACTTTCTATTGTCTCTTCTATATGTCTCTTTCCCAGTTACGTCATTTCAAATTTAGAGAGTCCTTTCTGAAAAATCCTGTATTTGGAATCGAGCGAAGATTCTAACTTTCAAGAGACCACTTAGTGGAAAATATAAAGAGTACATTTGAAACTAACACGAGTTAGTGTATATTATAATGAAAATAAAATTAACTCCTTCAATCACATATCCCTTATAAGAAAAAGACCTCACTACCCTTCCATTAGACGGGTACCATTAGGCACAGATGTCGCCAAGTCTATATGTTTACATGTTTAAATGTTGAGTAAAAGTATCGCCAAGCCAATATCGGATACAGTGAGGGGAGGAGAGGGCGATCGCTCCCTCTGTTATTCAGAGTAAAATTAAAGAAATTAAATAAATAAATGTATGAATGAATGGAGGGGGGGGGGGGAGAGAGGGGGGGAGAGAGAGAGAGAGAGAAAGAAAGAATAATTTATGTGTTGTTTAGCATGAGTGTAGTAGACAAATGGCTAAAACTGGCGTCCAAAAGTAACACAATTATTCAATTATATAATTTATATACATAATAAGTGTATGGATATGTGAAAGACATGAATTAAAAATCAAACTAATGTACTACATGGTTTTTACCGGTCACGTTTTAGCACGCTCTTCTCTCATGCTATGAATGTAATCAATCAGGATTTAACGAATCCATATTAAGCATCCTAAAAATTGGAGACGAAAAAGCAAAGGACAAAGCAAGACAGCAAAGTGCTCTACAAAATATATAAGACAAATTCAGTTTAATTCTTGATGATCATGGAACATAGAAGTAGAAATTTGCTCAATAGTGTGCTTTAAAGAAAATATGAAATTTTGCATAAGTTTTGATAAAAAAACATACGAAAGTCTTTGAATTCTTTTACTGTTCACTTTTTGTTTAAAAAATTGCTTGTTATAAAAAAAAAAAAAAAAAAAAAAAAAAAATTATAACATTTTTGTAGTTTATATGTAAACTTGCATTGGAATTGGAAAATACATTGGAAATTATTTTTTTCAATCCCATGGTATAGTAGTATACCTTAAAAACAACAAATTTTATCTAAACTAAAACCCAAAACTGAAATTTTTTTCGCCGCATCCGTAATAATACTCTGGCAAAGCTAAATATTTGCGATTAGTTATAGGGTTGCTATAGCAAACCTATAATGTTTTGTTATAGGAATTATAAATGATTATCAGTTATTAGTTTGAATGTGGTATCTCGCTGCAACTAAACGATTTTAACCCATTTTTGGAACCCATCTAACGGAAGAGTACAAAAATCTAAACATTAATTATAAATTAATCGGTTAACTATTCCTATAACTAGAGATAGTTTGAACAGGATTGATAATTTGTAGCAAAAAAGAAAGATCGAAGTAAATTAAAGTGACACATGCTACATTAATTTATCTTTCTTAGATATTAAGTTCAAAACTGTCATTCAACTTACACAAAATGAGGGAGGAAAACAATGTTTAAAAGTCCATCAAAACAGTTATTTTAAAATCGGAAGACATTTATCTGTAAAATCATGCGTAACTTTATAGGTATTTGATGTATAAGCTAAAAGATCTATTTTTGTGCACAATAATGGTTAATTATAAAGCCGAGACTTAACGCTTAAAGCTTAGCTTAACGTGGTCTCTTATCCTCAATTAACATCCATGCCAAAAACAGGATTAAAACACTGCATATTTGGTATGTGAGGCCAGAGTGCTAACCACATCCATCATTTGAGCAACTTTACAGAATTATTATTAGGTTATATTCTGAAAATTCGTAATTAAAATAAAGTGATCTTGAATTACAATAAAATTCTAGTGGGAACTTACAAAATCTTTTCCAAAGGCGAGGAGTCATACGTTAAACTTAGTGTCTTTGTTTGGCACTACTTTTTTATCTACTGTTTAAAGTTGCATACTTATACATTAAAATGCGACACTAAAATAAATTACTGCTGCATATTATGTTGGTATACATTTTCAAAATATTTATCAAAGGTTTGATTAAGATTTCATCTTTAAAATTAAATTATAAAAGTTTGCAATCATTATTTATTATTTTTAAAGTCAAATTTAATGACATTTCAACGTATTGTGATATAATCCTAAATATGTCTTATAGCTTAAAAATGGTTCATAATACCTATGGGTAATTTTTAATTTAATTAAGATAACAGATATAGTAAAAAATTACTATCTTTACAACTAGCTTTGACATAGTTTACTAGATTAGTGATTCAATGCCTACTAATGAGGATGATCACAAATGTGATACTTTTTATATAAATACTTACAAAAAATGTTTATTTTAGTCTCACAAGAGATATAATTTTCTATTGTGAACTAGACTACTGGATCATCGTTTTTTATTTTGCAAAACTTCATATCTCAGTTTTTAATTGAAGTAAAATTTCATAATTTAATATTCTATAAAATGTTCCAAATTGGTCTGTTCCAAAAAGGTGTGTGAGGCTATGTTTAATTTGTCTTGCAATAATTCATTTGTAATTGGCTAATTTTTAATATTTATAAAACATTTTAAAATATAACAGTGCAATATCAAATAGTATTAATTGAATAAATAGCTGAAATCTTTATTAAAATATAAAATTTACTTATTTGATGAGAATGGAAGAATACAGTTTTGTGTAATTTATTATATAAGAGATAAATGTCTACAATGTCCTACCCACCCATCGATGCAAAACATTTTTTGGCACTCCAAAACTACAACTTTAAATCAATAGATATCCATACCTTAACTAAAAATTCACACAAGTATTTACTTGCATAAATTGTATAAAATTTACTTTTATATCACTTGTATAAATAAAATAATTTAAAAATAAATACTTTTTGTTTAATTTTAAAAGCTAGTATTAAAATTTACAAATTCCTTTTACATAGAATGCATTAAGTAAAAGTAGTTCCAATCAACTCTCAAACACATTATATTTTTTATTTATAACCGTTTTATATTAAATATGAAAATGGATGTTATATTATTTCAATGCACTTTAATTTTTTTAATTTATTACACATTTAAAAATCCATAATATTTCCACCTTTTACTTTTCAAAATCCATATATATTTTAAGTGTAACTCTTATATTTGCTGATTTCATACCATGAGATTTTCGTCACGCATTATCAGATAGAAACAACAACAAAAGATTAAAAAAAAAAAAAAAAAAAAAAAAAAAAAAAAATAACTTTAATAATAGTCATATTTCTATCAGATTCATTTATGTTGATTACATTGTATTTCATTTGTATAAGATTACATTAAATCACCAAATTTTGCCAATGACTGTATAGTTCTACATTTTATATTTAATAAATGGTGTTGAAATATACTATAGGCACGATAGGTTTCATAAATAGGTAATACGATTGTAGTTAATCAAAATATTTCAGCTTCGTATTTAAATACGTTTGATAGTGATATTTTTCATCGGTATTTGTGTACGATAGGAAAATTACTGATACTAACACTAGGGTAGTTAAAAAAAAATTCAGCCAAAGACCTAGACACCACCTAATTTGCTTACATATACGTATTAGTATTGGTCTCCTAAAATTTCAGCTACCCACTCCTACACGAAAATGTTGCTCAATAACATTTCTTTTTTACATTTTTTTTATTTTTTTTTTATTTTGCATGATTTTGGAGTTTTATGTTGATGAAAACACACTTCTACATTTTTTCAAAAAAGTTTTTATTTGTTTTTAATGCACACAGTTTAGTTCGGTAACAGTTCTTTTATCTGCTGCATCTGGCTGAATCAACATTATAAAAGCAGTAATCGTGAAACACTTCTTTTGATAGTTCCAGCAGTCACAGTTTTGAGACATGATCATCGAACGCTTCCTAAGTCAAAAAATATCATTCAAATATCAAGAAAAAAGGCTAGAAAAGAATATTCTGAGTCAAGCAATGAGTAAAATTCAAATATGACTGTCCTGTAGTCATTGAAACGGCACACTTTTGCCAGGATCTTATGAATTAAAAATGATTGCTCTCTTGCCTGCATATGTTTCGCGAGAGGGTATCTAAATACTTCTTAGTGTACCAAAGTTGCTTGGTGGAAGGACAGCAAAATATATTGAAAAAATTGTTTTTATGCTAGTGAAACAATGGGGAGAAGAGAAATACAGTCAGGCTTTGAGTTTTGATACTATGAGCGCAGAGCACAAGGGGGATTCATTAATTTGGGGCAAAAAATGGATATAAACTATTGTGGCAAGCTTATCTTTACCATAACTAGGAATTAATATTGGCAAAGTTATTTAGGTTGTGCTTTGTACTATCATTTTCCCCAGAGATTCCCCTCTTCAAAAGACTTAAAACAATTTTAAAAAAAGAATTGAACAAATAAAAGTTTGGGGTTTTGAACTGAAGGACTGTAGCCTTTCTTCCACCTGTGGATAAATATTCATGAGAATTAGAGATGATTATAAAATGGTAATCGAGTTGACATTAATCGTTTTATATAATCTATCAGAGAAAATCCATTGGAGAACACAGGGTATTCCTCAAGCACGGTGGGTGGCTAAATTCCTGTATGTTTTTAATATACTTCTGTTCAGAGATCAGCAAGAGATTTTCCGTATAGTTAAAAGAGTAGAAATGCCTCTCCAGTGATTTGTAGAGTTCACTACTCTTTTGTATAGTAAAGCATGGATTTAAGCTCCACTTGCTTGTAAAGCTCCTGAAGGTAACATGAATTAATGAAAAAACCTTAACAAATCTGTGACAATTTATTATAAGGTTAGAATTGCTGATAGAAAAGTTTTGGAAGATCATTTAAGGTATTTTTCAGATGAATTGGTTGGTTTGACCCTATTTTCAGACATAGTTCTAGTAAAAGAACAAATTAAAATATTGTAGGTTTAAATAACTCAAAAGATTCGTGAAATGTAAGAGACAATTAAAAATGTTGAAAGATGATGTCAGTCTAGGAGATTTTAAAACAGAAAGAACTCTTAATACTTTTTCTCAATTTAATAGTAATAATTCTTTTGTACCTACTTCACCTGAAGAATGAAAAAATACTACCCTCTATTCAAGAGGGAATAAGCAAGTAAAAAAACTTAAAGTGGTAAAGGATAACGTTGAAAGCAGTATACAGCTAATACATTAATTTAAAAACTTATGCATGATGAGGATGATAAGCAGTTTGTTTTACAAGTTGTTGAAGCAAATAGAAATGTAATACCCAGCGACACAACCAATTTATGCTTAATTGTCTTTCAGAAAAATAAACTTATATACATTAAAAGCTATAGATATGATTATTTCACAAATTTTTACTGATTTAATTGACATTTTTTAGTTATTATATAACTAAAAACTTAATGTATTTAGGGAAATTCCTTTTAATTAAACCTTTTAGCAAATCCAGTAAAAATACCCCAAAACACACAAAACACGAAATTTTACTGCTAATTGAGAGCCATCTCTCAGTTGGTGTAAGATACTGAAATTTTTCTAGAATATTAGTATGAGTAGATACAAAAAAAAAAAAAAAAAAAAATGCAGGGGTGTCCTGGTTTGTTGATGAGACAACAAATTTCCTCTATGTTTTTGAACCACCTAAGACATGGTGATTTATTATTTTTTAGATTAAATTTGAAATATATTATGTATAATGGATTTAATTTTTATAATTATGTATAATGGATTTAAATTTTATAATTATATATCACATTTGAAAGATTTAATTTTTGTTAAACCTTGCAAATTACTTTGCCTTGTAAAAATTCTTACAAGTTACTGTCAATTTATTTTAATTTACATTGTTTAAAAATAATCTTAAACTTGTAAATGGCTCTTATTTAGATAACGCTTCTTAACTTACTTAAATAAATATCCGTATAAAAAATAAACTTATTTCCTTAAACCAGATATCACAGTCAAATTTATTCAATATCGTGCTTATAAATCGTGATAGGGAAGTAAGAAACAAAAACCGTTTATCGATTCGCATACAACAAATCTTTATCAAAAATATGAAACGCAATTGAGTGTTGGGCATAGATTTCATGGAATACAGTTGTTCAGTTTATTTTATCAAACTATTAGAATGAGAAAAACAAAACACCTAATCCCAAAAGTTAAATTTGTAAATTTGTGTTTGCAATTATAATTAAGCAGAAAGTGTTGATTATATCCATTTAAAATTGTAAACTATGAGGAACTTATTTTCTTATAAGAAATTAACAATTTATCGGATTTTTTTTTATTTATTTCATGAAAATAATAGTCTTAATTTATTCGGTTATATAAGTTCAATTGAGTTTTTTTTTAATAAACTAAAAATTTTCCAACCGTCAATTATTAAGAAATTTTAAAATGTAAATTTTTCTCTTTTGTAATAAAAATCATATTTAGGGTCGTAAAGGTAAAATCAAAATTGTTATACCTGTAAGTCTCAAATGGTAAAGGCCAGAAACATAACTCAAAAAATTGTAGTCGTATGTTAAGGACATATATTTTTAAAATATCATGCAACATAAACTGATGATTTGGTTATTAATGGGAAAATCTCAATTATTCCCCATCTTTTGTCCCAATGCCTCAAGGGGCCCTTTTTTATTTTATTTTTTTATTGTGTTAATATCCTTTTATTATTATAAGTTAAGTTGTTAAAGTGTAAAATTAGCAAATATAATTGTATTATTCTTTTTAAAAAGTAATAATCATGAATATATTATAAAAAATGCTAATGAAGTTAGTATTTGTCGATAAAACCAAGTTCTGAAACTGTTCTCACTGTATAATGATGTGCTATATTCGGTGAATATAGAGAAAATTTTGTTACTTATTATGATTATAAAGTTTATTAGTTTAAAATGAATTTGTAACTAATATCAAAAGTTTTTGAAAACATGCAATTATAATATTTGTTTCTTATAATACAAAAATATAACTACAAACGTTGTTATTATCGGTAATAGACCAATATATCGTTTTCAAAGAAAAATTAATAATGAAAATATACTTTTGAAATAAAAAAAAAATAGTTAAATTATTTTTATTTCAGAATAGTTGCTAAAAATTAAATTTTCATATAAATTGGAAAATTTTCATATTTGTACGTGTTTTTTTAGAAAATGAATGATAATAAATTGAAAGCATTTTTTTTAATGTCTCCATACTACTTTGAAAATAAGAAGAAAAATATATGAATATGTTTGTTAATCTGTTATTTTTCTAATATAGGCCGTCAGTTAATAAATTAAGATTCTTTTAAGAGGAAGAGAATGGAACAGAAATGAAGACAGGATTAATAGAACTTCGAATGAATGGGACATTGTTTAGCTCCAGGAGGAGTGGATAGAAAAATCCTTGTTTAGATTTAAGAAAAGTAATTTTTTTCAAAAGTAAAATCAATGAATACAAAAACTAGCTATCAATGGAAAACGCATTCCTTCTATGTATTGGCAAGAATTTTAGTCAATTTTGATTAATCAAACATACCAATTTCATTCTTTTATAAAATCTAAATGTTGGGGAAGTAGGATTTTACAATACTTAAGGTTACTTTATAATAAGATTATATGACATTTTAATAGTCATATCAATTATGTTACTTATTTAATTTTTTTACTGCATAATAACCGTACATAATTAAAAATTGTAATGCTAGATCGAAGATTTCGTTGAAAAGTATTTCATTCATAATTATGACATACTTTGGTCCTGCCCAAATTTTGATTTTAAAATAATGAGCTTACAATCGTTTCGTCGCAATCACGTATACCATGATCATCACCGCATTAAAGGGCATAAATTTCGAATTATAAAATTTTATACTGTGGGAATTTAAATTGTGTGCAAAGGCTTTTCAAATAAATAGTTTTTAATAATATGTTTAAGTTTTAAATTTCGATACTTATATAGAGCTTAAGAGTAAATCATTAACAAAGAAACGTTTAATATCTACTTACTAATATTCATAAAAATTTACTTCGTTTAGTGTTAAGTAAATTTTAACTCATATATCTAACAATAAAACCTCGTGTTGCGAAAGATTAACGAATTACCAAAAATAAAATAATTCATAACATATATAACTAAACATACCATAATATATATTCTACAATATTTAATTTACAAAAATGTATTGCATTCATATTTGTAATTTATTGAAAAATAGCATTAAAAATTCAATCGAATTTAATTAATAGAAAAAATAAATTTGTTAGAATTTTGCGTAATAATGCCACTTTCTTTCTTTCTTTACATTATTTTACGACAACTCTCGTAAAATCTTTTGAGACGTGTATTCTGTAACAAAGAAAAGTTTTATAATTTGTTGAATTATTATATCACTTATTTCCGTATCGCTATGCCTTAGACTAATAGAAATGCATAAACTAAGACTTGTTTTTATTATCACGCCTAAATTATTCTGACTTTCTATAAAACTATAAAAGTTTTATTTCACCCAGTAGAAATTCTATAATAATCTGTCGTAAAAGTTTGATGTAAACGACTAATTTATATAATAATAATTGAACCTCTATTTCTCTTCCTTGTTTTGATGTATATTTCCCAATAGTATAGACCAATAATAATATTCCTAGGCTACAGATTTATTTTTTGTCTTGTGAGGCTAATCTAACAATTCAGAAAAGTAGTAAAATATTCACTACAGTTACATCTTATTTTCCATGCAATATATATAAAAAAAATTATACAATTTTTTATAAGGATTTTTTAAATAAATTTAAAAGAAAAAAACTATATAAGTGGTGTCTTTTCGAACATTGCTTTGTCTACCAGATTCCTTTTAAAGGCAATGTTGGGCGTTCGGAAATGAAATTTTTTAAAAATTGACCAAAATAGAGAAAAAAAAAATCTGCATCATTATTAAAATTTAACGTACAAATTTTAGAGTTTGTATACATGCTTTGCATATACCTTCATTTTTACATAGAGCTTATCATCTCTGCTACTGACAATATACTTCAATCATCTATCTTATAAAAGCATTTTATAAAATACCATAAAAATAAAAAAATAAACATAAATATCCCTAACTTTTTCATGATATTTCATAATTTCACATTATTATTTAATTAAAAGTTTCGCAATAAATTAAATTTAATATTAACAATGCCTAATTATATTTCAAAATTTTACATCATAATTTCATAATTAACTTCATAATTATACTTATTAATTTTACTTCCTATAAACATAATTTTATTTCATAGATTTTATTCATAAATCCATAATTACACTTCATATTTTTTTACTTCATTATTTTATAATTATATTTCGTAATATTAAGGACTTTTTATAAATGATACTTAATATTTCCATAACAAATTTGGAAGTACGCCGATATGAACATCAAGTTTTCAAATCGAAATTGCCATACATATTTTTAATTGTAAGATAAGATCCTGCTATATTCAATTACATTTAAATCTATAATATTCCCCATTATTACTAAAATAAACGTTTAAATTTTGAAAAATTCTTAAACTGAGTTCTGAAGTTTTATAAACACCCTGCTAAATTAAGTCTTAACAATTATGTTTTCATTAACACCCAAAAGATTATCTTTTTATAAAAATTTTTGAATGCAAAAATTGATTGTTTACAATTTAAATAAATTCCACCTATATTAGGTCGCTAGAATTTGAGGAAACACAGTTTAACGTTACCATCAGGTCAGCTATTGTAACGGAATTACAAGTTTTAATATTAATGTGAAATTCATGTTCATACTAGCAGTATCTATATGATATAACAAGAGTGACACATTTATTTTTCTAATCTTAAGTTTCTCCAATGTCAATAAATGATTTCCGTACTTCTTACCAGCCTTATGTAGTTTATCTAATCTAATATGTCAAATAAGAGTGTGGTGTTTATAAAAATAAAGGATTTATAAAGAACAAACTGCCTGTAAATTAAGTAGGATTTATTTTAAAAAAAAAAGATTTCGTTCCCATTCTCGTTAAATAGTTAATGAAAGATAATTTCTGGAAAAATGTTTGCAAAAAAAATCTCTCGCTCTCTCTAATGTAAAAATAAACTTTACCATTTTGTTTCTTATGGTTAATGCATTTATATAAACATCTTTTGTCACCCTTTTTTTAATATGCAATAAAAAAAGAAGTTTTAAATATCATACTACCAACTTCGTAAAGTAGTTTCTTCCTCCTTAAATTCTAAATAAGTTTAAAACTTTTTGAAATGAAAGTATTCCGGTCTTGATATTCATACCTTATCTAACCAGATACGCACTTTAAATAATTTCGAGTTATATAAATTTTAGAAGAAAATGTTTACTAATATTTAAATTAAAAAAAATTAAATATCACTTATTTTAAAAATGAAGAAGAGGACAAAAATAAACAATTCTGATCAAAACATGCAAATAACTGTTTGATACTGAACAAAATTCATGAATTTTTGGTAATTAATTAAAAGCTTTCATTTAAAAGTTCTTAAAACGGTTCTTAGATTTAGTGCACTGGATATTTTGAATATGTCATGTATTTGCAAATTATTTATATATTAGAAGAAAAAAATTCTTATTATTTACATCAATACTTACAAAATTAAAAATGAAATATTAGTAAAAATATAAGGGAAATTAACTTTTTCCATCATATTGTTACTAATGGTGCAAAACCATTGGTGCAATTACTAACGGTGCAAGAACAAAAATACCTTTATACTGTTAATAAAAATAGCATATTCCATAAAATGCCAAAAAAATAAAAATATCTTACCTTGAAAATAGATGAGATTCTAAACTTCCAAAAGAAGAAACAAAAAAATAAAAATAAGCTGACGTAGGTCTTGATCCTTTCACTAGATCCAGAAAGGTAGGGACCAATCAACACGTGAAAAAGGCGACATTCAGTCCAATCACTGGAGCACAAAATTAAACGGAAGTCCGGCGTCAGTTCTGTATCTTGACACTAAACCACACTTCAGCCCGATCACGGATAATGCCCAACGGGATGATGTTTCCCGGACGGTTCCCCGACAAAGAATGAAGCCAATATCACAGGAGGTATGGAGATGTCACATGACATCCTATCCTTCCAACATGCATCGCTTTAATTGAGGACTCAGTGGCTGATGTACTTTTTTCCGTTTTTCTTTTTGGGGGTTTCTTCACTAGCGACGCTTCCTATGTGATGGCTGATGGTGCAACCCTGGCCGGGTTATGGGTATGTTTTGATTGCATCCTTGGCCTTGGAGAGAATGTCGTTAAATTGGATGGATTTTTTCAGAGGGATGGAATCCAATTTTATTAAATGTACTCGTATTTGCGAAAACTTAGGATTAGAGAAACTGAATTGTTAAGGCCAAACAGGATGATTTATGTCGCATTTTGTAACATCCAACCTAATATGTATTTGATAATAATATAACAGATTTATATCTCAATCAGTTAATACGTTAAAAATAATACAATCTATTCAGTTTAAAAGGATTTTTTTCTTTTTTCTGTATAACACATTCTCCCCGCAGGTAGTGATGACAGTGCCAACTAAGTTTTCTATTTTGAAATCCATAGAACTAGCTTATTTTCCCCCTTAGTATTACATTTTACACGTTATGTATCAGATTCAGTAAAAAAAAAACTTTTTAGGTGTAAAATCTAAGCTCTATAGGTGTGCCCTACTCCAGCTGGTTATATCTAAAATCAAAATTTTTTATAGGATTTCATTTCATAACATAAGAACTGGGAAGCAAAGGAGTCTAAGTGACTTTTCTTAACTTTTGAGAAAATACCCATGCATTCCCCCCACTTCAAAAACCACTGAAATCCATCCCCCCCCCCCCATTTTTAAAATCACTCAATCCTCCTAAAAACCACTAATGAAAAATAACATTAACCTTTAAATGTAGTGATACTGAGAAAAAGTTTTTTTTTTTTTTTTTTCTTTCTTATATTTGAAAACATTAAAAAACTATTTATGGTATATATCTATCATACTATTATAAAAATGTATTATACTACTTTGTATAAAGATATAAGTATTTTTATTAACAAATACCGTTACACTTGCTCAACTTTTAACTTTGGAGAAACTTCCAGTTAAAGACAAGCTACTAAAAAAAAACAAAAAAAAACAACAACAACAAAAAAAACACCTTTTGGAAATCTATATTAATTTAATTTCATGAAAGTATGCACATTTATAAGTACTATTTCAATCTAAATGTACAGTTATGTATATAACGTTGAATTATTACTTATCTCTTATTTCCAAGAGTCGAAGAATATGTATTAAATAACTTTGGACCCCTGTTCAGTGTTAATGTTAGGAAATATAAATTATTTTCTTTCTTTTTAATACTTTTATTATAAGTTTCGAAATTATGAAAATTATCTTTGAAGATGGGGGGGAGGGGGAAGGCGATGGGGCAGGGGGCTTCACCAACTTTTAGGCACCCTCCCACTTTTTTTTCACCACTTCTACAACTGCCACGCACCCGGTTTTCAATGTAACAACAAGTCAAAAAATTTAACCTGCAATTATTCCCCTGAAATAATATTGTAATAAATTATCTTAGAGAAATGATGATACAGTTTATGCAAAATAAAAACTGATTGTGTATTCTTCGTCTCAGAGGTTTACGAAACTACTCTTAGTCGCAAAAGCGCTATCAAACTTTAACAAAAGCTTCAATGCGTACACCACGCAACTTCGGATATAGGGATAATTTAGACTCCATGAAGTATTCATTGAAGCTTCTGCTAAATCTTAATCATAGCAATCGAAAAAAAAATGTTTGTACTAGTTTGTAGATTAGAACTAGTTTGTAGATTAAATTTCTTTCAAATCTTCTTTAATACATCAATTTTACCCAACTCGAATGTCCTAGATCTACACTGGTGTCCAAAAGTTAAGCATAAATTGTAAAATGCGAAAAACATGGAGTAAATATTCGTAAAATTATTCCAAATTTCTTGCTGATATTAATTGGGTGAAGAAGAAACATTGGGTTTATGCAAAACTTTTCAGTCGACTACGTCCTGCGTGAAACACCTGCGCATGTCGGAACGCAGAGAAACCGATTCACGCAGCATAGGCAGTTCAGACAATTTTCGGGCAACTGTTGTGCGAAAGAGCGTTGTTAACCATCAAACAAGGTGAATGATGGCACGAAGACGCCAATTGGACATGTTTGCGAAAGGAAGAATTGTTGGAGTGCTTGAATCCGGACGATCACAAACCGAAGTGTCTCGAATTCTGAATGTGAACCAGTCTGTGATCTCAAGACTGTGGCAGAGGTTTCAAAGAACGGGATATGTTACCCGACGACCAGTATCAGGTAGACCAAGAGTCACAACCCCTCGCCAAGACCAATATCTGGTAATAAGTGCGCGACGTCAGAGGGGCAGTACTGCCACATCACTGGGTTCGGCGCTCACAGTCGCCACAGGAATACGAATTTCGAGACAAACTGTTTACAGGAGACTCAATCATGCTGGTCTGTATGCCAGAAGACCAGCAGTTTGCATTCCCCTCACGTCTGCTCAGAAACGCGCTCGTTTGAACTGGAGTTTGAGACATCAACATTGGAGTGTGGGAGAGTGGGCCAAAGTGATGTTCAGTGACGAGTCCCGGTTTAGTCTGAGAAGTGATTCTCGTCGGGTAACGATATGGAGAGAACGTGGAGCATGTTTTGAACCAAGAAACATATCGGAAAGACATCATTTTCCATCAAGGGGAGTAATGGTATGGGCAGGCATCATAATGGACGGCCGCACAGACCTCCATTTCTTTGACACGGGGTCTGTGACTGGTCAAAGACACAGAGACGAAGTTCTTGTGCCTTATATTCGCTTGTTTCGAGGTGCTGTCGGTCCTAACTTCATATTCATAGATGATAATGCGCCATGACAGGTTGATGACTTCCTTGAAACGGAAAACATCCAGCGCATGTCGTGGCCTGCCAACTCCATTGATTTAAATCCTATCGAGCATGTATGGGATATGCTCGGGAGACAAATTGCAGCCGTTTCGCACCCACCAAGCTCCATTACAGAACTGAAGAGAACTCTCCAAGAAGCTTGGAACCATTTGAGCCACAACTCAATCATCATCTCATAGCAAGTATTGTAAATCGCTGTGCAGCGTGCCTAGCTGTCAGAGGTGACCACACGCCTTATTAAACTGCAGCATCAGTATTTTATTTAATGTTTTCTTTCATTTTTTCTTTAAAGTGTGAACCCTTGCTATTCTCAGTTTCTTTCAAACTGCTACTTTGGATAATAAAATTAATTATTATCGTTCTTTTGATTTGCTTTTTTATTTTATAACCATTTTACACTCGCGTATCACGTTTTCCGCCATTCTGATGTGCAGTTCCTTTTTTATTCACATAATTATCAATTATGCTTAACTTTTGGACACCAGTGTATATCTGTATTTAAATTCTTTTAGAATTCATTAAACAGCATTGATTGTCCTACTATACTGCAGTTACTAAATTTATATGCTCCTAAACATGCTACTCGAAATAAAATTATCTTCAGTTAACCATTCTGTAAAAAAAATTAGTTTAAGAACCAACCCATTATGCATTTTATAGGTTTGGTTATTTGTAGGTTACAACTCACCCCTTCAGTGCGATATTTTGTTTGATATATATTTAAGCTAAAATATGATATTATTTCTTTATTTTCGTAATTGCCATTAATTTTTTAATCTTGCTGTACTATTTGTTTGTTTCTCTGTTTCCATGTTTTCTCCTATCATGTAAGTGGAATTTGTCTTTCTGTCTGACAGTATTAGAATAAATAAATAAATAAATAAATAAATAAATAAATAAATAAATAAATAAATAAATAAATAAATAAATAAATAAATAAATAAATAAATAAATAAATAAATAAATAAATAAATAAATAAATAAATAAATAAATAAATAAATAAATAAATAAATAAATAAATAAATAAATAAATAAATAAATAAATAAATAAATAAATAAATAAATAAATAAATAAATAAATAAATAAATAAACATAAAACTGAGCTGTCTATACGTCTGATCCGAATGCAAATCCACAGTTTGCACCTAGAAATATGAAATTTGGTACATAAAAACTTTAGTACATGGAGATTGTAGAGAACAATTAAAAGTTGCTTTCATTAAAATTTAATGACATTAAAAAAATCTTAGAATGGCTACGACATTTTTTATTACATTAGAATCGAAACAAAAGATATTTTAATGTGTCCCCCTTATTTTTTTTATTTTTTTTATGTTTAACAATCATCTGTCTGATAAGCAGTTTGAATTTTATTGTAATTTAATTGTAATTTTATTATAATTATTTAATGAGTATTAATAACATTTAAACAAAATAAATTTGTTAAATTCCTTTGTATTTTATTAGAAAATATCTTCTACACTACAGTTATTATATATCTAACATCTAAAAGTTCGTTTATCAACTTAATTTAACATTATACGTTCCTACCGTTATGGGATGTTTTCAGTCGGATTTTGGTCAACTTAATAAATCTATTATATTTTTTGTCCATTATGTGTCCATTACAAGATCAAATGTAAGAAGGCTATCTAATGTGAAACACCTACGTATATCATTAGGTTTGTTGTGTGGCACCGTGTTGACCAATATTGGTGCAATACCACTTGGCGATAGATAAAGCTATCGTTTCAATGCCTGCTAATTTTTCTCTTAGTACAGATTACGTTTTATTTTAAAACAATTCAGAACTGGGTACAATATATTTTCTTGATTATGTTTAAAATAGAGGCTAGAGCTGCATTGTAGACACCTGGCATATTTTGTTGAGTATGTTTAATGGTGTTAAAAAAAAATATACAAAATTTTAAATGGTCAAATTTTTCTGTCTGGATTAATTTAAATTATGTATCTAACTTTATTTGCTGAGAGTGAATCAAAATATACATAGAATCTAGCATAGCAACGGATTATTTCGCCTCGATTTGAATTTATTACCTGCAGCCTCAATGGTAGATTCGTCGATGATTATTGAAATTCACTGAAAACTCTCAAATCATTTCGACATTTGCTAATATGCCGCTAAAGAGAAGAATGAATATAAATGCTATGTATAGAGCATCCACCGGAGAACTAGGGCATCACCGCTGCAAAATAGCATCGACTGGAGAATGACCGTGCGCGCTATTACAAAATGAACATGTATCTGTTATAGTACATTGGAAGTTGATCACCAAAAACAATTAATCCAAAGAAATTCCGAGTCTATGGTAACACAAAAATTGATACATGTCCTTCAATATATCCCAAGCAGCCCGGGACCACACAGCTAGAAAATAAATAAAAGCAAGCGCTGAGCTCCTTTCAAAACAGTGCAGACCCATTTTTCATTGGCGATATTTATATCCTCGCTTTCCTGAAAATCCCGTGCAAACTATTTGGCGATCAGCACGCACTGGGAAATTTTTCTTAGAAGTTGGCAATTTTTATTAGCCTGTAATATCTCTGCTAAAATTAAATTTATTAAAAGAGAATTTTAAATAAGAAATGTTATTACTCTTTAAGATTAAATGCAGAAACATTGCGTAACATTTATTTCTTCTTAAAGGCAGCTTCCCTACTGTTAAGTCAAAGAGCCAAGTGACAGACTATCGTACAGAGACGCTGACATCTATCGGTCAAAAAGTAAAGTTAAAAAAGATATTCAATCAGGAGTTTGAAAAATTAAAATTACGCCACAATTTACTTTCGCATTTTCAAGAACCATTTTTAAAATATTGTAAGCTTTCATTTAGTGGGTTTAAATCACTACTTTAAAAAGTATTTCCAAAACAGATTTTTGAAACACAACTTTCAAATTGATTCGGTGAGTATTTATTTCTCTTTGAGGAAAGCAGATTCATATTAGATAAACTTTTATCCTAAATTCTCTTTTTCACGACCGTTAAATTAAATGTGATATAAATAGGAATTCTTTCAGTTTCAATGGCCGGATAATAATAAAGTTATAAATTTTACACGCACATATTTATAAAGAGCCCCTTTTTGTTTACTTAAATATGTTTTATTGAAATAAAATTTTCTGCAATTTCTAAAAATTTCTTCTGCAATTCTATTCTATTGTATACATTTATAAAAAAGAAGAACAATTATTGGAGCAATTTTGTTAATATAGAAATTTATAATCAGCATTGTTTTATATTTTTATGAGTTAGTTTTATATTTTTAGTTTATTAATAAGTTATTTCACTTCAAAACCGATTTGAAGACACTTTATGAAAAATAATAAGAATTTGAAAAATTTTAATTCAATTTGTAAATAAAAAATTAATAACACGTATTTTGTTTTTGTTGAATTTTTTGGAATTAGAAAAACATACTGAAATCAATATAACGTTTTTAAACATAAACATAATATATATTTTTACCTAGTTTCTATATTTTTCCTTATAAACAACCGTCATGCTGAATAATTAACTTTACATATTATACATTATTAGATTTCTTTCCTATAAATGTAAGTCAATGGAGAAAAGAATTTTAAAAAAAATCACGGAAATATTTATTTTACATCACTGATTCTCAAAACAATTCAAAATGTAATACAACTTAACTAAGAAAAAGTATAACAAACAATACCCGGAAATTACCTATTTTAACATCATCTATAATAAAATTTCAAATATGATTTGATAAGTTTTGTCTGGAAAACATTCAATGTCTCAAATGTGTTCAATTAATAAAAATTATTATAATACTTTATTATAATATAATCTTAATCATAATAAATCTTAAGAACAAAATTTAATTTTTTTTTTATTATTTAAGGTATTTTATGTTATTGTATATAAAATCGCAAAACGGGGATCATACTTCATCCAACTCTTCCTTTGTCCTCCTATATTCATTAACATTTAGTCAACCTTTAATAAGCAAAGACATCTCATTTGTTTTTCAAAATGTGTGCTTAAAATTATTCAACCAGTTTATTTCATTTGGTAAACCAAAATTATTCCACATAAAGAAACAAAAGATGGTCTGTATTTTTTAGTTTTATTGTTATTATTATTATTATGATAATGATTTACCCACATATTTACCATCTCCATTACAAAAATATTATGTCTGCTTTAAAAAAGGGTTAATTCATTTCTGCACTAACACCAAGTCCGGAAATACATCAAAAGCTGTTGGCGCCATGTCAAATCGCCAACATCCTGCAAGAGGATTGATGCTTTGTGTTCCATCATCAACCCTTTGGATTAGCGCTCCTTAAAGAAGGACATTCCAAAGGTAGATCTTCCCATGGCCCTCAGACCAGAGGTCGATTGCTTGGAATAGGACTGATGTCAGCCCTCATTTCCGGAGATCTTTGTTCCCTCACTAATTAATAATAAAGAAGGGACAGAATTTCCTCTCGACTTTTGTTTAATGGCCCTCATTATGTGATGTCCCGTCCTTGGACGGTGTGTGACGTCAACCGCGGAAACTATCATCGGTGGTGTCCTAATTCAGTTAATAAAGTAGAGCGGCCAACGCGATTTGTCTTACAATCTCTTCGTTTGCAACTTATGATGCAATTTGTAATTCTATACTGCGATGTGTAATTGATAAATGGTCTTAAAGAGGGAGTTTAGCTGTTGAATATCGTTTCTGGTAAAAAATTCAAGCGTTTTAATTTGCATGGAAACTATCGGTGAAATGATTATTTATTTTGAATCAGATAGTTGTAGAATGAAATTGTGAAAGACTGCACTTCTGAAATATCATATTTCCCATACATCAAATTTAAAAAAGTCAGATTCCTATTGTATATTCCACCGATAAAAATTATCAAAGGAAAAAATATCACGTAGTATCGACTTCTATTCTCTGTATATATTATAAAAAAAAAAACCTCTTACCCTCATTCTGAAAAAATATTATATATATTTATTTGGCTGTTGGACACATTTTTTGTGTTGAAAAGATTATAGTATGATAAAAAATAAAACATTTTGGCTCTTGCAATTTTTGAAACTTATTCAGATAGAAAATTTTCTTTTTGAAGCGCAGGATGGAATATGTCCTGTAAGTTTCATAAAATTGTATTGGAAAAATATTTTATATACAGAGCAGGAAACTCAAACAACTTTAAATTACAAATATATATATATATATATATATATATATATATATATATATATATATATATATATATATATATATATATATATATATATATATATATATATATATATATATATATATATATATATCGTTCATCATATATCAGTAAATCATAAATTTACCATCCATATACCATGAGTATCTGTAATAGTTGCGTATTTATTACGTGTAATAATTAATGATTTAATATTACTAAATTACTTCCCATAATCATCTAAAATGTATGATTCAAAACGCACTTATTACTCTTTCTGAAATATTTCTGTCCCTAAGTTCACAAATCGGTACAGTCAAGAAAGGTTATGTGTTATCCGACTGCCATGATTCGTATAGTAGGAGTACTAATTACGCATGTATGATATAAGCAATAAATTTAGTGTCAAGCATTTATAGAACACCCCGCAATTAACACAAGTTCTTTAGTTCAGAAACCAGTTTATTCAGCAGTTAAGTATATGGTAGCAAACACATTTCCTCAAAACGCTCACCACATGTATGAGGTTGAAATCCAAAATAACAAATATTTAAAACAACCAAAAGCAATAATTAAAAGTTAAATATATATCATAACTAGACTTTCCTAGCTGGCTGAGTACAGAGTGAATAAAAGAGCCACTTACTGCTCATTGCTCTGGATCGGGCGGTCACCGCTTGCCAGCATCAAATCTCCGATCCCCGGTATAAGAACTTTTCTTTCTCAGAGGTCAAGCAACCCTACTTCTCTCTTCGAAACCTCCGGGCTAGATGCTCACCCCTCTTCTCCTTGCAGCCTCCAAAAAACCCCTCTTCAATTCCAACCCCCACGCGCAACATAAGTCAAGAAGTCAGCCCGCTCAACGGTAATCGCACGAACGAGTAAGTACCCCACATAGTAGCAAAACCCAGCTTTTCAGAGTGTTCTTCCATACTTAAATGCAAAAAAGCACTGTTGAAATCAATGATGCTATAAAAACGGTACCCACTTAAATCTGTGACCAAATCTTTAATTCTTGGTAAAATTTGTGGTGCTTTTACAATCATTGAATTTAGAAGTCGCATATCTAACACGCAACGAAAGTTTTGTTTATCATTACCTTTTATCGCCTTTTTCTTTACCATAAGCACTGGAGCCAAAAAATGAGTGTTAGACGGTCTTATGATATTAGCATCTAAAAGAGTGTCAATTTGGTTCTTAGCCTCTTCCCTTAAAAGGTGAGGAACGGGGTATGGTTTGCATCCGATGGTAGAGTCATGTTTTAAAATGATACTAGGTTTTATAGCATCGCAATGGCCTAACGTTTTCATGGATTTCGAAAACACCATGTAGTATTTCTCTAATAGCCCTTTCAAATTTTGCCTGTTTTCGTCATTTAAGTGACTCAAATCGAAATCATCAATATCAAATTCCTGTTTTCTCAAGTGCTTAATTTCCTCAGTTGCAGTAATCAAATTAATCATCTGTGTATTTGCCTGTGTGTCAGATTTTTGCGAAGTGTCAATTGTAAACTCTGTTTCAAAATAACCTAATTTCATAGATTTATTTAAATGAATCGTGTTTGGGGATTTGTTTTGAACTAAAGTACAAAATTCATTATTTTTCATGTAATTAATGGACATGTTACACCCAAGTCGGTCATGTAGTTGAACAGGTGTGAAACAAATATCTCCTACAAAATTCTGATTTGTATAATCTCTGCATTTTAATTTAATTAAACTAGTTTCCCCAGGTTCCAAAATTACACCATGAGTTAAGAAAACCCAATTGGACTCCCCACTTGTGCCAAGAGTAGAATTGTCCCAAAACCTGACCGTAGTGTTGTCAAAGAGTTCCAGTTTACCTTCACGCAAGTTGATATTAATTTTGTATTCCGCCAAAAATGCCATCCCTAAAATTAAATCGAATGTTTCTCTAAATTCTCCGCTTGAGACAAATAAAATAATTCTAAATTTACTATTCCCCACTTTTATGAAAGTTTCAATGCAGTTTGTGTATTTTGAAGTCGACCCAGTAATAGTCGTAATAACAACATTTGAAGCCAAACATTTAGTTTTGATTTTCTGTTTAATTAATATATAAACTTCCTTAGAACAGACGTTTATGTTTGCTCCAGAATCAATAAGAGCCTTAAATTGTACTCCTGTAATTTCCGTTTGAATAATAGGTAACTTAACATTATAGCCCTTATTAATATTGTGTACGACCCCCGTATTAATATTTCCGACCTGCAATTGTTCAAGTAAACCTGTGTTTCTGATTTGACAAGGGTTTATGTATTTTGCATGTCTTGTTGTCCTACCCCTAAAAAAATGATTCTGTGCGCTACCTCGGTTTTGTTGAAAATTTCGCCCTCTGTTTTACCTATAATTTCCTCGGAAATGCTGATTTTGGCTCCTAAAATACCTATTCTGAGCTACGTTTCCCCTAGGGCCCCCTCATTGTCCAGAGAAGCTGGCTCTCGTGTTCTGAGTGCTTGGGAACTGCTGGTCGCGTCTATTCTGATGAGGTATGTTGATCATGTTTTTAAAAGCCTCACATTCCGTTGAGAAATGGTCTCCTGATACCCCACACAAATAACATTGCATAATTTGCCCCGGGTTGTGATTGTTGGTCATTTGATTTACTTCTTGTGGTTGCTGATCCTCTAATTGTATGTACGAGTTTTCTGATTTTAACGCATTAATTTTACATTTAGCAACAGTATCAAATGCCATTTGGGAGTTCTTGGCTATTTCGATTGCTTGTTCAAAAGATTTAGGATTTAGTTTTAATACATCCCTTTGTATTTCGGGTAACAGCGAGCCCACGAATTTTGATAATCTCAGCTTATCTATTACCTCCCTTGTATCCTGAGAAATTTCCGTTTGAGTGGTGCCTAAATATTTGTTGGATGCTACGATCAGTCGATGGGCAAACATTTTGACTGATTCGTTTTGTTTCATCTGGCAGTTAGAAAAATCCAATTGACATTGTCCTACATCTAACTCATCTTTGAAAAAATCCATAATTTTGTCCCTGACTAGGTTGTAATTTTGAGAGTTCATAAGTTCCCTGTCTGATATGAGGTATCGAAGCGCGTTGCCTTTTAATTTAGATTTTAGTATTGTAAGTTTCTCGGAGTCGTTCCACTTTGCAAGTGACGCTACCTCGTCGAATTGCCTAAAGAAAAATTTAGTTTCGTCTTTGCTGCCTTCAAAATTCGCTGTTAACAAAGCCAAACCATTAATTTTGCTCGCACTTCCCATTTCGACATTTTCCTGTGCCATTTTTATATGATTTAGACTACCGCCTGAGTTCTGTCTACTGGTCTCAGCTCTGAATATACTTGCTGATCTAGTTTGTTGATCTAGTTTTGTGTTTATGGAGCGCTCTATTCCCTCGAACCATACTCAATTGTAAAAATGATTTTAAAAATTCCAACCATTATATAATTGCACTTTATAGCCATACACATCCTTATCCACTGAATAGACAGGTATTCTGAAACTGAGTCAGTCGGCACCATAATGCCATAATTCGTATCGGTAGGAGTACTAATTACGCATGTATGATATAAGCAATAAATTTAGTGTCAAGCATTTATAGAACACCCCGCAATTAACACAAGTTCTTTAGTTCAGAAACCAGTTTATTCAGCAGTTAAGTATATGGTAGCAAACACATTTCCTCAAAACGCTCACCACATGTGTGAGGTTGAAATCCAAAATAACAAATATTTAAAACAACCAAAAGCAATAATTAAAAGTTAAATATATATCGTAACTAGACTTTCCTAGCTGGCTGAGTACAGAGTGAATAAAAGAGCCACTTACTGCTCATTGCTCTGGATCGGGCGGTCACCGCTTGCCAGCATCAAATCTCCGATCCCCGGTATAAGAACTTTTCTTTCTCAGAGGTCAAGCAACCCTACTTCTCTCTTCGAAACCTCCGGGCTAGATGCTCACCCCTCTTCTCCTTGCAGCCTGCAAAAAACCCCTCTTCAATTCCAACCCCCACGCGCAACATAAGTCAAGAAGTCAGCCCGCTCATTTGTGCAATTCTCATTGACGTAGTCCAAAGTGTCAAAAGAGGCGGGCTATGATTTTTACACCAGGAGGTTTCTTTAATTATATCATACTAAATGTCATAATGAAAACACCTTATGACACCGACCGAGCAATTTGCAGATTTAAAAAAAAAAAAAAAAAAAAAAAAAAAAATTATGTGGCACATAAGATTAGTTACTCATCTGATCACTGTAGCAATGTAATGGGTAAGAGTTAAAATAATATGAGTAAGATTTTGTTAGGATACTGAGGTGAGCCAGAGTACGGGGTGATAGCTAATTAGTAAAAAAATTTATATGTTATAAATAAATAAGGTTTTAGTGGCTAGAAATTTTCATCTGTGGAGCTAACGTATCAAATACTATACTAAACTTCAACTTAACTAGACATCACTTAGACGGTAGATCGTGACAGTGCTCATAGGTATTTAATCCATTTTGGCGGCGTGAAAGCATAATGTTCGCCAAACCACAACCCTATAGAGAACAAAAGGCTATAAGGTTTGGCGAGAATTATGTCTTCACTCCGCCAAAATGGATTAAATACCTATGAGCACTGTCACGATCTACCGTCTAAGTGATGTCTAGTTAAGTTGAAGTTTAGTATAGTAAGAATTCTCGTATATTTCATTTGACTAATAATATAAGGAAAGACAGGCTTAACACTACTTGTTTTAATTTTGCAGAGCTATGTTTCCCCGTGTGTAATCAAATGGGCTTACTTGTCTCTTTTTTTTTTCTTTTTTTTTTTTTTTAAGAACGATAAATCTCAATTTTCACCTAATTCAAGAAAACATAGTGAGGAAAAAAGGAGCAATATTTCGAGAAGCAATCTTTTGAGGCATTCTTGCAAAACGATTGACGGACTACTTGGATAAAAATTATCCAAACTTACCAGGTAAAAATATTTCTTTGGTACATTTAAAGTAGGCTATTTATTAAACTATCTATTCACAATAAATAATTTATGATATTTGTTTGTATTGAATTAGCCTTTGTTATAGCGTTTCATAAAGTTTTAAGTTTTTTTTTTTTTTTTTTTTGGAAGATCCGACTGTCTATTTCTGCCACTTATAAAGTGATTAACACAGCCATTTACGTCTCGTAACTTTGAGCATCTAGAAGGATACGAGATCGAAATCTGAGCTGGCAAAAGTTTTCATCGTCTTCCCCGACTCCAAAAGAACGATAGAAACCTCATCTTTCGATGAGTCTACGTTAGGTAGCATTCGCCGGGATAAGTCAAACTCCGAGGCAACTGTCGTTAAGATGGCCCGCATATTAAAATCTTTTCTGCCTAGAATGAGAGAGCCTGAGAACAGTATGAATTACTCAATGGGTCTATACAGAAGTAACTTAAAGGAGTCTAGGACTCAAAAAAAATTTAAATTCTCAAAAAAAAAAAAAAATTATTACTGTAAAAAATAATACAAATGTTTTTGAATAAAATGGCTGAAAAATTCTGTTTCTATCTTTAGTAGAACTTGAAATATTAAACTTTTTGCTCCATGACAACTGTATCTCAAACATGCTGTCTTGAAAGTTTGGAACTGTTTTTCTCGGGGATGGATTTTCCCTCCTTCTTTTGAGTTTAAATTGATATAATTTAAAAACTACTGGTTATATATTTATGAATCTTTCCACAATTATTTTTCATATATATTTCTTTAATTTGTCTTCAGGAATTATTGGTTTTTTTTTTGTTTTTTTTCTATGAAGTTTTTGGAGTTTAGCATACTGTAGATTTTATACGGTTTTTTCACAAAATATTTGTAAAAATTTTTCCTAAAAACTTCATTGAAAAATCATGAAGACAGTTTTTGATATGAATTATAAGAAGTAATTTTACGCAAAAATGAAGTGATTTTTTAAAAAAGTTTTTTAAATATATCAAATTTAGAAAAAATCAAAATTTTGAAGTCTTTTAATTAAAAAAAATTAAACTTGAAATTTGAAAATTTAAAATAGTTTTTTAAGTTTCAAAGCGTCATACATCACTGCAAAAGAAATTTCAGAAAAATAATTCTAGAAACAAAGATTTTAGAATTTTAAGTCTCAGACCCCCTTAAGCTTTAGACATCGCGATAAGTCACGGAAGATCTTCTAATGCAAAATTTGCTATTCTAACATAAGAATTTCATAACAATTTCAATAATATTTGCCGTTATATTTACATTCAGCATTCTATACTTGATATTACACTTTAAAAGCGCGCTTGCGCAAAACTTCTTTACGGTATCGATTGACAATAAATATATGGAAATATTATAATAATATTCAAACAGCTTATCAAACAGACTATTATAATACATAAAAATAATCAGACAAATAATGAGGACGCATTAAAATAACTTTTTTTTATTCTGTTATAGTAAAAAATATCGTTGCTATTTCCAGAATTTTTTTAATGTCATTAAACTTTAATAAACGCAACTTTTAATAAAATTGAAAAGTTGTTCATAACACCGTCGGTGTACTAAAGCTTCTCTGTATCAAATTTCGTACCTCTAGAAGAAAACTCAGGATTTGTATAAAGTTCAGACGTACAGACACTCAGTTTTACATATACAGATTCAACTGCGATAACTATCTTGTTTCTTTGTATAATTTTAATTAATTGAAAGAATTAAAATAAAGTTTGGTAATAATTGAAATGCACCTATTTATGGTCGCTAAGAACCTGTTTTCTTAAACCGATGTTCATAAGATTTAATGCATATACTATATTTAGACTATTGGTAAATGATATCTGAAGAAAATTGAACATCATTTTAAATATTTGCACCAGGTGGAAATTAATTCTTAAAGGATTTATATGGAAGTTAACTTTGAAATTTGAACCTTATCAAGAAAGTTATAGATGAATCTTCAGACCAAGATGAAAATATTCCAGTAAACTTTTAATTTTTTTCATGTAATTGCTGTCCTTAGGCGTCTCTGTCACTAAAAGGTCGATTTTACACACGTTACGATAATTGTTTGAGAATACTAATAAATGCCCTTTTCTGTTGTCAAAATTGTTTTATTCAGAATAAATAAAAAATATTTGAATATGAATACAAAAAATTCATATTCATTTTTACTAAACACATTTTTAAATGTAGCTGGCTACCTATTTTAATGATAGAAATGATTCTAATTTTTTAAATTAGATGTAAACACAAAGCATACGCTGACAACAGAAGAGACGCAAATGTTAATCAATATAAAAATTGGCAATGCATATATATGTATATAACATTTGCATAACACATGCATATATATATATATATATATATATATATATCTAATATAATATATATTTGCATAATACATGCATATATATTTATATTAAACACTTTCTTTATGTGGGTTATATTATTTATTTACACTTCTAGTCATTTTTACTTTAAATTATTGCACGCAATACCCAGGTAGCATAGCAGTATTGTCCAAAGTCGGAAATAGGGGTTTTGGAAGCTCTGGATTAATCTGGCAATTCTCCAAAATACGCGATTTTTTTTATATAAATAAAGTAAAAAAAGCCACAAAACAGAATGAGAGGCGAGTGCAAGTTTAGGTACCCTGTTGAACATCATTCTATTTTTCTGTTGAACATCATTCTATTTTTTTTATATATATATATATATATTCATATATATTCAAAACTGTTCAAAAATTGATTTTGAATGAGTTAAACTAAAATCCAATAATCAAATATGTCATAACTTGCCAAAATTTGAACACCCTTTTTGTCTCGTTACCCACCGCCTTTTGATCTTCTATGTGGAAAGGCACAGGTGATTTCTGATCTCTGGCTCGGGAAAACTTACATTTTTTAAAAGTAAGGCAAATTGCGATATCTATTGCGTCTTCAGTGACTTAATATTTATTGCCAACTTGGCTCACTTTTAAAAGATGCAAGTAAGCCTCGCCAGATATCTGAATCATCTGCTTGGTTGTTTTCAGATTATCTGGCACCGTCAGCAACACGAGGGCTATAATGCACCGAAACATTCGTCATTAGACAAGCCAACATACATTTACAAACACCCATGCCTAACACGGGACGCGAACCCGCAACCTCGCGGTTTAGAAGCTAGCACGCTAACCACTATATTGGTCTGCCTGAATCGTCAGCAATCTTCTTAATTGAAAATTATTGAGCAATGGATAACCAAATAAAAATAAATACTTATTATTTGTCGAATTATGGAATATGTTTCAATAGGATTTAATTTAACTCATTGAAAGTCGATTTTTGACCAGTTTCGGCTATTTTTGCAACGGCAGACCAGTGGATTCGTAATCTACTAACTTTGCTCCACATTCTGTTAAAAGAACAGAATAATGCTCTGAAATTTTTAAGCTTGCACTCGCCTCTCGGACTAATATTTCTTAGCCCTCTGTATTTTCTTATCAATAAAATATTTCATTTTTAAATCTGTAAATCAACATTTCCAAACTCTGAATATATTTTATCTAGCATTGAGGGAGAGTAGCCAAGATCAGTAACAACAGTCGGTTTACAACGGTCCACATCGAGATGAGCTTATAGTCAAGTAATATTGGCCAGGGTTGTTGTGCTACTGGGTTGTTGGTATACAAAATGTTTTAACCAAATATGTTGATTTCTACTTATTAAAGACTACTTTAAGCAATGTCTTGGATAAGCTATAGTTATCAAAATTATTGCATAAGAAACGCAATCCTCTTTATCAATTCAATTGCCTAAAAATATTAGACATACAAGGAAAGTATTAAGATCTCATGTTTACACTACACTTTATTGTTTAGTATTATACTGCGACTTTGTACTGTCACTTCCCGCATGTATATTATAGTCTTTAGAGTGCCGATCTTTAAAAAAAGATCGAGATGGAGTTAAAAAGTATTGAATTAAGCAAATTTTAGTCCAAGAAATGTTCTTAAAGAAAATTTATTAATAGCCTTACATATTGCATCTTACTTTGAGTTAATACATATTTAAATAATCGAACTTGTAGATGGACGAGATATTCTATACACATTTTCAGGATGACTCCGTGATGGTCTATATCTCAAGCTTCTATCACGTTTTCTATAGCCATAAAATTTTCCTGTAAACACCATCCAATAAGTAGTTATCTTAAACACGTAAATGAAAGGATTAACTGCTGAATTCAAATAAGTCAGCACCAACATCCACATTGACACTGGACATACAACGGATTCAGCAAAACTCTTCACAAGCAAAGAAACTGCCGTAGGAATCTTAAAGATTATCAAAGCTAGGTACAAACAGATGATGCTGGTGAAGGTCTTTTGTTTGAATCTGACATCAATACCCTGGTGGACCACTATGGGACCAATCTCGCGGTGGCTTTCAGGACGTATTGTGCTGGATGATTTTCTGAGGTTGACTAGAATGTGTACGTAAGCCAACAGCAAAAGACCACAGGGTAACACGAAAAGAAAGCTTGAGAAGAGTCCGTAATAGACAACGGCATCTATTTCATTATCGTGGTTCCATCCACAGTGTTCGTTCACGAACGCAAACTGACCAACCTCAAACAGTGGAGGGCTGGATGACAAAATGGCAAAAACAAAACACCCCAGCACAAGTGTCAGTGACTTGCAGCCACGTAATAGGCATTTTTTGTTCACAAGTATATAATAACGATCGACACTAATTATCACCAGCATTGCGAGGTTTTGTATGATAAGCATAGACAGCAGAAATGAATGGATTTTACAGACGATTCTACCGAAGATCCATTTGTTTAAAATGAGAGTGGTGAAATCAAATGGAGCGCAGAAAATCGAAATGCATCCATCAGATATAGACATGACTGCCAGAAGTATGTTGATGACCGAACGCATTTCTGTATGCCGTAAAACCATAAAACTCATTGCGGAATTCCCAACTCCACCAACGACAACAACAAAGAGTAGAAGAGCACCCAGTGTTACTTTCGTGGTCGTTGATTCGTTGATCACGCATGTTGACGTCTCGTTCCATACATTCATCTGCTTTAGAGTCACTTGCTGCTATCGATCCTGAAAGTAGACGGATTCATGTCATTTGTTGCTCCATTTAATACCAGCTGATATCTCCTGCAGTTTTCAGCACCTAAAGTTAAAATATAAAATAATTAACAATTTAGTGATATGTCTGGGCATTTAAACACTCAGATATATCAGGGACAATGAGTAAAAAATATTTTCTATTACCCGATATCTTATATAAGATATTTAAGTTTTACATTGTTGGGGATCCAGGAACAGATGGTGATTTTGAGGGAGCACCGTGGTTTGGAAGGTGCTGTGTCCAAAAGAATGATTTTCGGAAATGTGTGCGTGTGTATGCGTGTGTGTGTGAGAGAGAGATTCAAGTTTTATTTGATTCAAGTTTTATTTGATTCAAGTTTTATTTGATTCAAGTTTTATTTGATTCAAGTTTTATTCAAGTTTTATTTTTATATGACAATATGAATATCCAGACGGTAATTTGATCCAATCCATTTCAAATTCCAAAAGAGTAACAAGCATTACAGTGTAAAGGTACATTGTATGATGTTAGTTTGTAAACATACAAGTCACAAGACATAAATTAAACTAAGAAAACATTTAATACGATAGCTATAGATTAAATGAAAATGTCGTTTCATTTTAAAATGTTCATTCGAACTAATCTAAGGAAGATGTTATTTTTTTTTTAAGAGAAGAGAGTTGATACATGAATGTATAATATCCTGTTTCATATTTAAGTCTCTCAAGTCAAAAACAGTTTTAGGTTGTTCTTATATAGTACAACAATAAGTGCTGTACAAACAGCAATTTTAAACAATTCAAATTGAAATTTTATCAAAAACTGAATATAACAAAGTTCCATGGAAAATGTGTGTTGCGTTGAGCAGAATTTATGTTTGACAATAACTTTACTGATGAATTAGTAAAATACAAAAAGAGATACTTAGTCTTGCTGCAAATTTTTCACGCTAAAGTGTTCAAAATATTTTCTTAAATTTTTTACAAGATATTTCTACAATTGATTAGAAAGAAAACTAAATTGAACATCTGTGCAGCAGAGTTATGAATTATTCAGAAAAAATTTAGATTAACTATACTTAACTCAATAGTAGGAAAATGCTGCTTACATTACTCAAGAATATTTAAGATTCCAACAAAAACATCTAAGTAAAAAAAGAGTAAAGTTCTTCATGCAATAGCTGGCCGTGAAAAGTATTGAGATCTAAAGTAGACCCAATTTTAACGTTATTTTAAATTACGAGTAATGAAAATTAGTAAAATGTTCTTCTCAAAGTCAAAATTCCCTATATAGGCTTCAATATTCAGCTACAAAAATATTAGTGACACTTAGCAATTATATATTCTGGATAACTTTTGTTGACTGTGTTGGTACTGCGGAGCGTAATGACCAAGTAGCACAAGCATTTTTATAGCTGAATATTGAGGCCTAAGAAGGGAAATTTTGACTTTAAGAAGAAAATCTCGCTAATTACTAATTTTTATTGCCCGTAATTATCAACTAAGTTAAACTTGGCTTTACTTTAGACCTCGGTACCTTTCACGACCATTTGGTTTGAACGCTCAACGAAAATATGTCGTTTTCCTGCCATTTTCGAATTTGATTATCTCGACAACTAATATAACTGGAGATTTGAAACGTAGGGGTCTTACTAAAGTGGCTAACAGTTAACTTTAAAAAAAAAATCAACTCTCAGGTATACTCCCTAATAACCATGTGACGAGTATGTGACGAAAAGCGATATCGCATAGAGATCACGCGATGTCACGGCGATATCACACAGGGGTCACATAGTCGTCCAATGTCCGTTTTAGAGGGGGTTTTGCGACGTAACTTTGTGATATCGCTGCGATATCGCTTTTCGTCACATTGTGACATTGGGGACGAATTTGCGATTTTTGCGATATCGCATTGTGATCTGTATGTGATCTTAGTGATTTTGGCGACATTCGTGTGATTTATGTGATCTTCGCAACGAAAGCTTTGTCACTGCGATATCGCTTTGTGACCTAAATGTGATCTTAGTGATTTTGGCGACATCCGTGTGATTTATGCGATCTTCGCGACGAAAGCTTTGTCACTGCGATATCGCTTTGTGACCTAAATGTGATCTTAGTGATTTTGGCGACATCCATGTGATTTATGCGATTTTCGCAACGAAAGCTTTGTCGCTGCGATGTCACATTGTGATCTGTATGTGATTTTAGTGATTTTGGCGATATCCCTGTGATTTATGCTATCTTCGCAACGAAAGCTTTGTCACTGCGATATCGCTTTGTGACCTAAATGTGATCTTAGTGATTTTGGCGACATCCGTGTGATTTATGCGATCTTCGCAACGAAAGCTTTGTAGCTGCGATATCGCTTTGTGACCTAAATGTGATCTTAGTGATTTTGGCGACATCCGTGTGATTTATGCGATCTTCGCAACGAAAGCTTTGTCACTGCGATATCGCTTTGTGACCTAAATGTGATCTTAGTGATTTTGGCGACATCCGTGTGATTTATGCGATTTTCGCAACGAAAGCTTTGTCACTGCGATGTCACATTGTGATCTTAGTGATTTTGGCGACATCCGTGTGATTTATGAGATCTTCGCAACGAAAGCTTTGTCACTGCGATATCGCTTTGTGACCTAAATGTGATCTTAGTGATTTTGGCGACATCCGTGTGATTTATGCGATCTTCGCGACGAAAGCTTTGTCACTGCGATATCGCTTTGTGACCTAAATGTGATCTTAGTGATTTTGGCGACATCCGTGTGATTTATGCGATTTTCGCAACGAAAGCTTTGTCACTGCGATATCGCTTTGTGACCTAAATGTGATCTTAGTGATTTTGGCGACATCCATGTGATTTATGCGATTTTCGCAACGAAAGCTTTGTCGCTGCGATATCGCTTTGTGACCTAAATGTGATCTTAGTGATTTTGGCGACATCCGTGTGATTTATGCGATTTTCGCAACGAAAGCTTTGTCACTGCGATGTCACATTGTGATCTGTATGTGATCTTAGTGATTTTGGCGACATCAGTGTGATTTATGCGATTTTCGCAACGAAAGCTTTGTCACTGCGATATCGCTTTGTGACCTAAATGTGATCTTAGTGATTTTGGCGACATCCGTGTGATTTATGCGATTTTCGCAAAGAAAGCTTTGTCGCTGCGATGTCACATTGTGATCTTAGTGATTTTGGCGACATCTATGTGATTTTCACAACAAAAGCCTTGTTCCTGCAACATAATTATACAAAAAATTCACAATTAATTTTTTTTATCAACTACCTATATCTGCTCAAGTATCAATCAAGTATCTACTCTCACTATGAAGAGGCTCAGTATCTTTTCTTTACGTCAAATATTTTCTAATACTATGGTAATATAATTTATACTATCAAGGCCAGTCATTACTTTAATGACTGGCCTTAATGGTATAATCATAGTATTAGAAAATATTTGAATATTTTCTAAAAGTATGAACTTTTTCTAAACTTAATATACATGAACTTAATGGTATAATAAATTAAAGAATCATAGCATTAGAAAATATTTGTTCGTCTTCAACAAGACTTTGGGAAGTAAAAACTAGTCTCCTATATTAAAAACCAATGAAACAGTTAACTACCTAATTAGCCTTTAACCAAGAGAATATATCCATTCCAATAGATTTCTCAGCTAAATATATATCTTAAAAATAAGACAAAACATGACTAAATCTATTAAAGCACAATGTAATGTATCTCATGCATCTCAATTTTTCTTTTAAACTGATTACAATGTTGTTTTGCCATTTTGGGCAAATCTTCCATTTTATAAGTTTAGCATAAAAGAAAAATACAAAACTAAAAACAGGTTGAACAAATCAAGCAAAAATGGAAATATGCAATTAAAATAAGAGTAAAAACATAAGAAGGTAATAAGTTTATTTTATTGAACACAAAGCAAACATATTCTTTGTTACACTAAATATTGCAGAATGTTTTTTCTTTTCGGCAAGGTATCTGTCAATCTGACTGCCAGGAATTATGCCACTTCCTTCAATGTAGTATTCTTTCTCCGTGTTTCAGAGCATTAGGTGTAGGCTTTGGACCTAGAAAATTAAAAATAGGTTATTCTTAAATTTCAGTTTAAAATACACCATTTTTAAAATTGCCATTCACAATGCAATTTTAAAAATCTAATGCAATTATAGCACAAGATGCTAGTTCATAAAAATAAAAACAGAAATTCTGTGCCAACTTTAAGTATTCATAACAAGGTTATAATAGTAATTAAAACGTGTAATGCCAACATAAATAATTGATAATTATACTCAATTCTGATATTGTTACAAGTGATTATTTACAGCTTTCATCACTGTAATCCATTAATTACTAACAAATTTATTTGGAATAGTATGACTTTATTTTCTGATTTTCTTTTCTTTTAAATCCTTTTTCCCTTACCTTTGCAAAACTAAAACTGATAAATGGTATACCAATTAAAAAGCTAACACACCTCTGCGTCTAACAAATAGTTTATTTACAATTGCACATATTGCTATCTGTTTGACAATTTTTATTTTTTTTTGGTTTTTAATGAATATGCAGTAGGAAATATGTTAACTCGAGCTGGAAATGATCCTCTTTTCACCTGTGAAAGTAAAAGGACAAAAAAAAAAAAAAAAAAAAAAAAAAAAAAATGGTTTTAAAACAGTTTTTAATTTTAACATTTCCCTCCATTATTTCTTAAAAAATATAACTTATATATTAAAAAAGTTCCATTGAACTGAATAATGGATTCACAGATACAACTTATCACTAGACGACCAGATATCCGAGCCATGCCAAGTTCTGCCTTTCGAATCAAGGTTCAATACATCTCTTAGTAAAAGAATACAATACCTAATGCTGATATTTATGTCTATCTATGACTCACTCTGATAACAGAGGTTTTATCAGACTAGTACTTCCTAATTAGTGACAAAAAATATTTGTCCATTTTTAATTATTGCTAAAAAAATTGACTTGTTACTGAAAGTTGTTATGTCCAGCAACCATTTGGGACCTCTAATTCCCCAAAATTGATATTTGAGAACACTATTATTAAAAGCAATAAATTTGGCAACAGTAAGTGATTTTAAAATAATAAGGTAATTTGAGGGGGTTCAAACGACTGTTCGAAGAAGATGCCTGCTATACCTTTTGTTACTTTTAGAGTTTTGCAACAAAAGATAAAATAAAAAATTATAGCGTGCTTTTATTTTACTATCTAATTGTCTATCATTAGGAATTTTATACAAAAACTAGTTATATCACAGAATAACTAGACAACTGTTATAACTAATTATTTCACAATTTAACCTCTATGATATGTTGTTTCAAACTTTGCTTAAAGTAAGTACTCCAGTCTTTATATAGAAAAACTAATTTCACTTTCATACATAGACAATAACACACGCATAACATATATGGTCAATTAGAGAATTCAAAAGCTAAAAAAAAAAAAAAAAACATCCTCAGGCTTAACTTTTTCCTTAGTGGCATTATTGTATTTCTTCTAAATCAATTACATTTCATAGAAGATATATCTGAAGAATACAATTTCTTGAAATTTGAAAGAAATTAATGCTGTTATGTTCAATTAGTATTGCAAAATGTTGACAGCAGCCATACTTCACCATGAATTCTTGCTTCATGGATTACGTAAATATTTTGAGGTATATATATATATATATATACATACAAACAAAATAAAATGAAAAACAGCAGAAATTTGGAATTGTATCATGGGGCATCTTTTTAACCTATTAGCATATGTACTGGTAATTTGTTGTATTTCTATAGCTTTGATGTTTTTGATTTTACATTTGTAATTTCCTTTTTTTCCTTTTGTTATGTATATACATAGGCGTAAAGTACGGGGAGCAGGGGGGGGGGGCTGGCCTCCCCACTTTTAAATTCTAGGGAGGCTGCCTACCCTGATTTTTGTAACACTATCTCCTTTTTTTCCCTCTATTCTCCAAATAAATTATAATAACTGTTTATTGTTGGTATTATATGAGAAGTTGTGTCATACCTAGATTTTCGAAAAATTAATAGATTTCGATAATTTTTCGAAAAATTTCATCTTCCGTCAAAACTCGCCCCCCCCCCCATGTTTTTTGAAAAGTTGACACCTATGTGTATATATATACACATATATACATATATCTATATGCATATATATACATACACATATATATATACATACACACATATATAATATATACATATACACATATATAGTAATTTCAAAACTATAAAGAATTTAAATTGACATATTTTTAGTTAAAAATTAATATTGTGCATGGATAGTCAATGAAATTGAAGCTTATGGCTCAAATATATTTGAACCATAAGCAATTTTTATGCACACTTTTGCTGCGCAAAAATTATAAAATGAGTAAAACTACATGAACAATAATGGCATTTTTCATTAAAAAAATTTTTAGCCAGAAAACTAGTTTTGCTATCAAAAGAGTAATTTACCTGTTGACTAACATAATCGTCTTCAGCTCTACGTCATTGACCAGGAAAGTCTTGCTTCACCCATCTGGTTTAGCAGGCTCTTGTTCCATGTCAGATCAGTGTTGGTTTGTCTTCTCCATGAACCATCAACTAAATTCTCCCCAAAGGTGCTTTTGAGAAACTTTCTTTCAAATATGGCAAGGACCTATTGACTACAAAATAGTAAAAATTAGTTGACTGACTTTTTGGATAACAGATCATTTATATGATAAAATGTTGTACCAGCGTCATAACAGCCGTATGAAACCAGGAAAGAATGCTATTAAACACAAAACTATAGATATTTTATATCTCAGGCTTTACAAATAACCTTACTTAAGAGTAATATTACACTTAAGTAGGTCTGATCCTAAAGCTTAGAAAAAGTCATACACTTTGAATTGATGATCATTAACACGAGATGAAACATTTTGAATAGTGAATTTTCATCTTCGGTCATTACAGCTTCACATGTAGCTCGGATAACCAGCAAGGCACTCTTACTAAAATAGGATGATTGCTAAGATAAATTCAAAAAGGAAATAAGATATATGTTTGAATTAAACTAGAGATGATGTCTTGACTAAGCTGCAGTACGCTTATCGGATAACAGAAGAAGAGGTAAAATTATGCCTTGTTTATGCACACAAGACATAATAATGTACAACCTCAAAAACAATTACCATATTTTTTATGGCATCACAACGTAAAAAAACAAAAAAACAAGCTATTTCAATATGTTGCAAAAAGTTACTAATCAAAAATTGATTTTAGCAATAAGTTTTCTATAATTCAACAAGATGAGGTCTAAAGTACCCACTGGGAACAAAACCAGGTTATATTATATACAGCTTGTATATGCTACTTAGAAAAGGTATTTTGCTATGCTATTGTGTTTTATTCTATCCTTCATGATAAATCGCAGAGCATTTTTGTAACTTCCTATTAATTGAGGAGACATACCAAGAAAGCATAAAAAAATTTTCATCAATAAATTTCCTGATGGAGCAGGGCAACGTATAAACTGTCATTTTTTTGTGGCCTCTCGCGGGAAGGTACTCTAAAAAATATAGTTTATGAATTATGGTGTTGTTACGGATGCAAATACCTTTGCTAAATTCATTATATCGGCGGAATTTGCCAAAAAATACAAAAGTCAATGTAATATTTTTTACAAACAAAAGGTAGAAAATGCCTTGAGGAATTGGATAAGATCTGGTGTGATGCACAACCAATTCCACTAACACGGAGAGTGCATTGTGTCGGATCAGTTTCTTCATTAACCATAAACTGCTCAGTGACTTTTAATTACCCTAAAGCTTGGCGTCCACTATTGCTGAGCAGAGCGGATTAAATTTGAGCCAATTACAAGACTGTCAACGTCCATTGTAGCACAAGGCTTGTGCTACAATCGACGTTGGCAGCCTTGTAATTGGCTCTAGTCCACTCCGCTCTGCTCAGCGATAGTGGACGCCAAGCTTCAAGGTAAAGTTGTCTATACATCAAAGAAAATGGAGAGTGATATTGTACAACAAGTAAAAAATAAAGTGATAGTCACATGATGAATATTACCTCAGGAAAGTGGTATGCTGCATATTGGAAAGAATAACTAGTTTATTGGCCGAGCACTTAACGTTAGTCTTAATGAAGACAAATTCTCATTCATCTACCAAACTAAGCCATCTAAAAATCAGTTTTAAGAGGCTTAAACTTTTATTATCCAGCCACACCTCTCAACTGTGTATTACAGCATGATTTTTAACACATAGAATCAAAAGTTTGAAATTTGTAACTGCATATAGTATTTTGTTTATTATCTTAATTTTAGTTTATTTTTCATAAATATTTAAATGCTTAAGTTTATGTTCTGTGCTTGGTCACCAGATTTATTTGATTGCAGACACATACCGTGGGCAAAAAAAGTCTCAGTACGGAAGCCACAGTTACAAATAAATTAGCATAATTTCTACTCCTTTGCTTCATATCTTCAAACTATTGAAATTATGTTTAATTTGGTTCTTTAAAATAAGTTTAAAATAAATGTCGGTTTTTACAAAACGCAGCAAGTATTTAAATTGAAATACTTTGGAGATATTGCTTAAGTCGCACATGGGTTAAAAATTTATAAAAATATTGAAGGGACATCTCAAACGGTGAGAAATATTATTAAAATAGCGGGTCTGAATGAACTTGCAGCCCGTAAGAATCCTTAAATAAGTACCTGTAACAGAAAAAAGCGCCTTGAGTTTGCAAAAAAGCATGCAAGTTATCAGTTATCTTTCTGTGAATCAGTTCTTTTTAATGATGAATTAAAATTTAATATCCAAGGGTCAGATAATCGAGTTATGGTCTGGATAAAACCAAATCAACAAATGTTAATTTAGAATTTATGTGGAACTGTCAAACACAGTGGAGGAGGCATTATGGTGTGGTGGTGTATAAGGGCTGCTGTTGTCAGCAATGTATATTTTGTAGAAGGAAGTAGGGATCGGTAAGTGTATCTTGAAATTTAAACACAAAATCTTGTAACAAATGCACAAAAATTGTCTCTTGAGAATTCTTTTCAATGTTTTTTTTATCAATTTTTAAGCCATGTGTGACTTGAGGTGAACTTATTTGCGGATTATCTTGAACCTTATTATAGGATATTTCTTTTAAGCAAGCTTTTTAGCTTTGAAGATCTTCCGGATCGATCTCTATCCTCAAAAGTTTGAAGCTCATGGTGTCTTTTAATAATATATTGTACTATAGGCTTCAATATATAAAAGATTTCCCCAATTTTTTTCATAGATAATCCATAATTTCATAACTGAATCGCCAACTGACAACTAGGTTTCGAAACTCCATTTTAAGACGATCAGCTACGAGGTAAAATTAAACAATTGCTGCTATCATGTCTTCAAGGCACTTGCGTACACTTCATATTTTTAAAATTTACTGCAAATCTGTTGTGGAAGACTTCAGAATTAATTTTCATATTGCATACTGAAACATTTTTTGTATGGCAGTTAGCAACATTTCCTAAATATTTCAATTTAAATACTTGCTGCATTTTGTAAAAACAGGTATTTACTATAAAATTATTTTAAAGAATCAAATGAAACATATTTCAGTAGTTACTGGTGATATGAAGCAAAAGATTATAGAAATTATGCTAATTTATTTGCAATTTTGACTTCTGTACGGAGATATTTTTTTTTACCTACTGTATGTTAGTCCATTACTATGATTTTGTTTGTCCATTACCACTTACTCTTTCATTCTATACATCATTTATTTATTTTACATTATATAATTCACAAACTTTTAAAATTTTTGAATGAACAAAAGAACTATGTTGTTTTTCAGTTAGTCCGTTACCTTGACTTTATAACCAAATGGTGCACTCTAATTAAATGGCAACAAATTCTAATACCCAGAATAAGAATCATGTACCCTTTAAATATTTATATAAGTGCCATTTTCAGTCAAAATTAAAAATCTTTCCTTAGTGGGTTTGTATTTGTGTTAAAATAACACTAGAATGTTAGTCCGTTATCATGGAATTGCCCAAGTGTTTGAACAAATCATATGGCTTTGACCTAGCTATTTCCTGGCGTCACTTACTTGGTAAATCACAATTGGCCCGTGAATATTTCCTTCGTCAATGTTTACCTTTTCGATGATAAACACTGCTTTAATTTGAATCACGATTCAGCAACTACAACCTTCTTTCAACTAAATTTATTTTTAAAATTGTGTTAATAACATTTGACGATGGCTTCGAATAGAAGTTATGTGTTCAAAAGACAACTTAAAGGCAAAACCATTAAACATCATTGTTAAAACAATTCTCAGGAATGTACTTTACAATAATATTAATATTCATGTTACTAGAGTTTCCTGTCAAAAATCTTAATCATAAATTTGTATATATAATTACTTTATTTGACCTTGAATAATTTTATTTCAGTTTTTACACATAACTTACATAAAATTAGTACATATGTTGGGTTTGCATATAAAATATTATTACATTTTTTCGAGGGGTAATATATTCTAACAATATTATAAGGTGAACCTACCAGTAATTGACCATTTAAAAGAAAATATAACATAAACAGAATGTTTCAGCTTCTAGTTATGCAAGTTTCAATATTGTCCTGGCAAATAAGGAATACAATAACAGCAAACCAGGATAATGATGCTTGTTATATTATTTTAATTACAATTTGAATAAATAAGTTTAATTGACGCTTATTGACGAGTGTGATTGCTCACGTCAAATAATTTACCGAGTTAGAAAAAGTATTTTCCCACGTGTTGCATACAATATATTTTATAATTACGCGCAAGAAATATTTCCAATCCGTATATTTATTAATGTTGGCAACTCCAGTAAATGAATTTCTTCTAAAAATGTGTCATTTCAATGCAATGTCAAGACTGTATAATATTTGAGCACGAGGCGTGCAAGAAAATACTTTTTTTACACTCGTCTCATGTATTGCTTTCAACAAAAATTTAATTCTCTAAAAACAATTTATAAAAAGTTATTATAATAGCAATTTGAAGTTAAATAATAATAATAAATAAGTATAAATTAACTTACCCAATTCGAAAATGCATAACATTCAACGCAATGTGTTTGTGTAGTGAACCAGAATATTGCCATTACATTTATTTAAAAGTAAGATAATTTATATTCTGACGTCATATATAGTTGCTTGGAAGACAAATTAATAAAATAAACGTTTTTGATTGGTTTAAAATTCGAATATGTTTTAAAGCTGTATTTTTCATTAGTTGTTTTGAATACATTGGAATTACCAGATGCTTCTAAAGATTTTCTTTTATCATGGAATGAAAAATTTTACTTCTTAATTAATTTACAAATATCCGATTTTACGCGCATTCCATTTCTTTTTTTCTTTCTTTTTTTCAATTATGTGTTGTATATTTTCTTTATTGAAAGGCTGAGTTATATAACAAATTGTAAAACTCGTTTCAATGGAATGCATTCACGTTCATTATTAAACGTAAATATATAATTTCGGAAATTTGCAAGTAGAACATAAGCTCACACAATGAATTTATTTTCTGAATACAGCACGATATTCTTTTAAATACTGTAGAGCAGCATTCACCTCTAACTTTTAGAGACGAGCGGTATGAGTTGAAGTTTTTTGTGGACCGCAGATTTTTACCGAATATGCCAATACATATTACTTTTACTGTGTATGTTCAAGATCACAAATGTAATTATTGGTATAGAATAGATCCAACAATAAAAATATTTTTGAAAAATGGAAAAAATAATGAACTTTTTACTATCTCGAAAAATAGTTATTTATGCAACTATACTTGGGAATATAATACTTTTTCAATCGAGGTAAAATGCTTATTTAACGAGTGCGTTAGCGCAAGTCAAATAATTTAAAGAGTTTGAAAAAGTATATTCCCACGTGTTGCATACACTATTTTTTATAATTACGAGCAAAAAATATTTTTAATACATATATTTGTTAATGCTGGCAACTCCAGTCAATGAATTTCTTCTGAAAATATCTTTTTCAATACCCAAACCTATATAATATTTGAGCACTAGGCGTGCGAGAGAGTATTTTTTCACACTAGTGCGAAAAAGTGCTACTTTCGCCACGATTTTTTATTCAAAATTGTTATAAAAAGTTTTATTTTTTGCACGTTGTTATAAAAGTAATTGATATTTGATTTTTTTTTAATAATTAAAAAAATATTTTCGTTATACTATCTTAAATTAAAATCTAAAATATAAGTGAATCTTTTATTAAAACCTTGCTTGTGTGTCTTCATGTGATTTGGCATAACATTGAATAAATATATTTAAATTATACCTTCTTATATTCTGCTGATTTTGTCGATATCATCAGTTGTGAGATATCAATTGTAAGTCAATATCAATTTCTCTCAGGCTCTCAAGAGAAAAAAAAATACTATTTGTCAGACTTGCTACTACGGGCAGCGTAGTGGAGAACACTGTTCTTAATAGTTAACACATACCATTTTGGAAAAATTAATATTATGTAAAATAAAGTTCATTTCTCGAAATCTGAAATTAAAGTTCAAAGATTGAAAAAGCAGAGATGGTTCTTTAGTGAGATTATCGAGTGATCAAAATTGAAATAAGCCAAATTAAAAAAAAGAAATCTGCCACTCATTTTGAAAAATGCATTTCTCGAGTTATGCATTAAAAAAATGGTACAATAATACATTTCATTTCTTAAACTAAATTCATTTGCTTGAACTGATCTTGTCATTCATTTGCTGACAACAAATCATGGAAGTATTTGTTAAAATTTAAGCTGACTTATGATGGATTTTAGTTGATGTAAATTTCCTCAAGTAGCAAATATTCTATATCCAAATGAATATACATGTTTGCAAATAATGTTTCTCATATTCAAGTAAATTTTGCGTTCAGTTTTCATTAGCATCATATGTCCGGAAAACGCTCAAATCTAAATATGTTATTTAAATAAATCTGGCTTGTTTAATTGCATACGAAGTGGGGAAGGGGTTTGTAATAGAAATTCCAGTATCCGTTACATCCAGAATATTTTAAAAAAAGTCAGTAATTCAAGTAATAATTCAGGTAATCCAGAAGAATTGCATACGAAGTGGGGAAGGGGTTTGTAATAGAAATTCCAGTATCCGTTACATCCAGAATATTTTTAAAAAAGTCAGTAATTCAAGTAATAATTCAGGCAGTCAGTAATACAGAATTCTAAAATCCAGAAGAAATGTACATATATTGTATCGTTTATTGCATTAAATATATATTAGTTTTCGAAATACAATGTAATTTGTTTGTCTGGAATCCATGTAAATCTATTACTTATTCTTATTATAATTATAGTCTAAAATAAAGAAACGTAATTTTATAATCGAAATTACATCTTCCACAGCAACCGGGAAACAGGGGCGTGGAGCATCGCACAACTTTTAATTACACTATAATACTAACATGTATTTGTGTTTTATATTTTCTTCATTCGCTTAGAAAAAATGGCCAGATTGGCAATAAATCTTATATGAGTCGTTAAAAAAAAAAAAAAAAACCTTTGCCAAAATAGTGTTTTCGATGATATACTTTTCGATAATTCTTATATTATTCTTTCTTTTAAGAGAAACTGAGGAGAGGAGAAAAACGATCGTTGATGGAGAACTCTGTGTTGAATTTTCCCCCCTTTTTTTTCCCTTCCTTCAACTTTTTATGCCATTTAAGCATTTTTACGTGAATTTTGGAGGTGGGGATGTTTAGAACACCTTAAGAGGCATCACCACAGTGATTTTGATTAAAATCGTAAGAGCCGTTTTTTAGAAATCATTGAAAAACCTGAAAACTACCTTATGCGCATGCCGGATTTGAAGAAAACCTTAATGGTAGGTCCCTTGGCCCCTACCAATCCTCACATCAAATTTGAACATCGTCGGACAATTTGTTCGGGAGTTATGCTGACCATAAACAAACAGACCAAATTTTTTTTTATATCACATTTTTGAAATCAGGATGTTCCAAAACGTGGAACATCCTGGAAGTCGTTTTTCTGAGTCGTAAGTCATCGAGTTAAACTTAACTCGTTACTGAAATAATAAAAGGAAATAATGTTCGCTTCAAAATCCAGTTAAAGTATTTTAAATATCAATATGTATTTTTCATTGTTCTCTTAATTAAGTTAATTAACTCTTTTTAGAAATAATAATCGTGCGGTTAAAGTTGTATTATTTTTATATTTATCTACCATTTTCAACATCATTTCCAAATTGGTTGGTGCCTATCTGATGGCTGTGTGGTTTGTTCTCTGGTCACGCATGCCAAAAGGTGCCGTGTTCGAATCCTGGGTTAAGCATGGATGTTCGTTGTGGTTCGTAATCCACGTTAAGCTGTAGGTCCCGGCCTAATTAGCCGTCATTGTGCATAAAAATAGGTCGTTGAGCATATAAAACAACTAACCAGTTGGGTTGCATTTCTTCTATTTGTACCCCCCCCCCCCCGTTTCCTTTATAGAACAAATTCAAATTGAAAATAAATCATTATTTGCAGTTATTTATTATTCATTTCGTTAAATTTTAAATGACAAGCGTTAGTCAATAACCACAGAATATCAAAGAAGAATTTTCAATATTATTTGGAAAGTCAGTCCAATTAATAGATAAAAATGGAAAGGAAAAAAGTCGAATCCAATAAATCATGTAAGAAAATAGAAAATCAGATTCAGTCGAGATCGAAGCAAGAGAAAGGCAACTGCGCTTTTCACTCCCCCCCCCCCCCCTCTTCCCCTTCGAAGACGCGACCAGTAAACTGAACAGGTGTACAACATTACTCTCCCTTAGTTCTTTGTTCCGTTCCTCGAATTTTGCAAGCGAGACAAAGAAAGTAGGGAGCGAGTGGGCTGGAGACCAGATACTAAACTGACCTAAAGGGATATCCGAGTTAAAGTGACCCCTTATAACCATTCATCACCCCGAGGGTAAATAAAGATGGTAAGAAACCGCGGGCTGTAAACGAATACTGCATGGTAGGGGGTAATTTGAATTGATCTCGTGTTGCGTCGCCTGCTGGTGTAGACGGAATCTCAAAATAAATTTGTCGCATCTATAATTTTTTGTTTCAGTTTAATAATTTTATTGTTTAGATTGGTCAATGATAGTGCAATCAATTTCAAAAGTGAATGTTTTGCTAAATGTCTAGAATTCCGTAGCGATATGCATTTCATTTCCATGTTCTATACGTTGTTACCAGTAATTTATAAAATCCAACATTCTATAGCAACGGTTCGCAATCTCTTAAGTTGTGCGGACCACCTATTTTGTAAAAAAAACTTTGCGACTCATTAAATAATACAATACGTGCGTACATCAGTAATTAGTAAAATTTTAGAATTAAAGGATTAAAAAATAGTTCTTTTTATAAATTGTAATGCAATTAATGCAGTTTTGGTAATAACTGGATATTTTTGCCAAACATTTATCCAAAACGAGATCAATGGTGTCGATAATTCAATTAACGAGTCTTCACTTGAAGATATTTTCTATATTTTAGTTAATCTTCTTGAAACAGAATTCACTCGTTAAACCGTCGAAGAATAGAATCGAATAATTGGATTGTTACTAATCATCGAGTGACTCGATTATTCCTTTCTCTACCCTTGAAGCTTCCGTAATATTTATCTTGGATTATTAGACTCTTGATTAGCTTCCACGGGCCAGTACCACACTACTCGCGGCCCACAATAGGTTGGGAACCGCTGTTTTATAGAACACATAGGCATTTTAAATCATGCCGAAAACGGGTCGATTTAGAAATCGCTTTATCGGACTTTTTTGTTTTTTATATTTTAAAATGCTCAATGCTTTTTTTTTTCTGAAAGGATTTTAAGTTATGAAAATGATTTAAATTTTTTTATAAATTTCACATTACCGACTGGAAGGATAAAATATAACATACGATTTGCAACTAAACATTCCATGATGAATTTTTTTAAAGGTTCGGTTTGCGAAGATTTTAATTTTACGTTTCTTTATAGTTTAAAATGTCGCTATAATGAAAATTGGCAAAAAAAAAAAACCGTCGACTTTAAATTAAATAAAAAATTCAGTTATTCTAATTTCCCAGCATTTCCTGATGATCGGGATTTACTGCAAGAATAATATGTTGAGAAGAAATATTTTATGAAAAATAAAAGTGGTGCTCATTACCTGCCTTTAAAATAGGCTATATGAATGAAAAAAAGGGTATATAATATATACACTAACTTAGAAACGTTGCGAAAATTGCCTAAATCACACAGATGTCGCCAAAATCATTAAGATCACATACTGATCACAATGTGATATCGCCGCGACAAGACTTTCGTTGCGAAAATCGCATTTCATTCTAAAATTATTTTGGGATATCACTGGATGTCGCTGCGATATCACAAAGTAACATCGCAACTTCGTCACAGTGTGATGTCGCAGCGATATCACATGGAAGTCGAAAGTGACTTGAACTTTTGCGACATCGCTGCGATATCCCATGCAAGTCACATTGTGACCGTGATCTTTGCGACGAAAAACTTCGTTGCAGTGACGTAACTGTGACAAAGATGGTTAGTAGGGCTGTGATGCACAGATATAAAAGGTCAAAATATTGCTGAGTTGCTTCCAGTAAAAGATGTCTGGCAGTGAACTTAGCGGGTGCACTGCCATGCACCTAGATCATGTAAATTGTTTTAAAATATCTATATTATAAAACGTAGAAATTAGAAATATTAATTCTAAACTACTAATTAAAAAGTCACGTCAAATTGTCTAGTTGGTTGGTTGTAATGAAGCTTTCTTTGTCGGAAGAGTTTCACGAGAGTCATCCTAAGTAGGACTATCATTATAATTAACAAGATCTGTATAAAATGAGATGTCTTTCCAGGAGGTCTTTCAAGGGAAAACTGTCGACGTTTGGGTTTTGAAGTAGAGGAGACCAAAATGAAAGCAAGATTTTATTACGAACCCCATCGTGACTACACGCGTTCGAAAAAGTACCGGCGACTTCAGAATGTATTTTTCAGTTGCGCCAACAAACTTATTTTATACAATAACTAATGATGATAATTTTAATCTCTAGAAATTTACATTTTAATCATCGAATTTGATTGTGTCCTTTCTTGTCACTTCATTAGAGCTAAGGCAAAAAGATTATGACAAATTTTGTAAAATTTTAATAGTCCTTTCTCAAAAGAGCTAATTGTTTTCTGTACTACTGAAAATAATAGCTTAATGCAATGTTTTGTCTAGCTATGCTCTGTAATTCTATATTAACATTAAAGAATTAATGGTTAAAAAACATAAAACCGAACGCTTGAAAAGGAATTAAAAAGTTATTATGATAATAACAATGACGATGATGATAATAATGATTATGATTAGTAATAATAATGATGATGATGGTAATGATTGTGATTAATAATAGTTTTTAATAACAAATAATGATAATATTAATTATAAGTAATGTAGTAATAGCGTAATATAATAATAATAATAATAAAATATTAACAAGAATAAAATTATGAGGAAAATAATTGTGATGGTTAATAGTAGTAATAATTCTAATAGTAATAACAATGAGGGCAATGATTATTAGTAATATTAATAACTAATATTTATAATTAATATTACTAAATATTATTAATATTAATAGTAACAACAATAATAAAAGTCATTATAATAATAATGATGATTAATGATAATATTTATAATACCTTATATATATATATATATATATATATATATATATATATATATATATATATATATATATATATATATATATATATATATATATATATATATATATATATATATATATATATATAAAGTTATTATATTGGGCATTCAAATTTGTAGGGTTTTAGTTATGCTCAATTTAAAGTACTGCTGTATTTCTATTTCTGCTACATTTTAAGGAATCTACTTCTTTAAATAAAAAATTATGCAGTTTCTAATTAGTTTATAAAGCATTGGAATGAATCTTAACATATTTGCACTAAACATGTTTTTACAAAGCATTCTGTCAATCGGTGACCATGAAATATATAGTAAAATGTATATCTTACCTATGCAGAGGTTGAACTCATTACAGAGAGTCCATTTATGGTTGACATCTGCTCTGATTCTGAACAGATGGTCATTTTTGACGTCACAAGATAAATGGTCGGAAGTTTTTCATCTCCTTTCCGCTACCCTTTAATCGTATATATTTACCCATGGGTAGAATTGAGAAAAACTTGAGTGGTCCAATCGAATTCATTGGAAATCTCAAATAAAATGTTCATTCTTTGATTTTTTCTACTTATTGTCATATTGATATGAAAACAATGTTTTTCAAGCATAACAACCGCAATTTTTTTATAATCCCATGTGATTTCTATTTCTTCTACGTATTTCATATTTATCTTTTATGTTCGTCTTTAAAGGAAAAATAGGCTTTACGATTTTTAAAAAATCACTTTTTTCAGAAATTCGATGTTGAAAAATAATGTGAACACTGCTATATCAGGCCTTAAATATTTAAATTTTGAATATTTGAGTAAGAAATTAAAGAAGTTGCAATTCGTAATAAATAAGTACAATGATTTCAAGTGCATTGAGTTCATTGAGTTTCACAAAAATGTGTTTCCAATGAATGGATGTGACAGACATAAGTATTTTAACATTTGAATCAGCTATTCCTTTTTAAGAACTGTCAAAGCTATACAATTACTCTATGATAAGAATTTCCCAATAAAAGCATGAAGTTTAATAAATTTTAATTTATATTTTGCAATTTCTAAATGCCAAGTTTTGTGGTGATGAATTAGAAATTGTTTATTTTTCTTATCTAAAAATATCCTTTAAGTTTAATTCTTATAAAAGGTAAATTTTTGTACATTGATTACAAATGATTGCTTTTAAAGTTAAAAATGGTATTTTTATGAAAATTAGAACTTACATTTTTTTGATTTTTAAAGAGATAAAATTTTTGGGATGTAACGTGTGACGTACCTACTTTTATAAATTTGATATTTTTTTTTTATAATAATAGAATTTTCATAAAATTTTTTTATCGTGTTTTAAATTTAGTTATGGGGAAATTCAAAAAAATATGTTAAAATATGTTTTGTGATTAAATATTTTGAAAACTGCAAAGCTTCATAATTTCTTACTGTTTGGTAAATTTTTTGCATTAAATCTACTATTAATTTTTTCATAGTTTGATTCATTGCAGTTAATAATTTAAAAGCAAAAAATTCGTTGTTTTTGTATAATTTTCTGTATTATTATTTTGAATAATTTATTGACTTATTGTGTGGTAATTTCTATTTTTCAAAAATAACCCTCTTTTAAATACTGTTTGCTAGACATTTTATAAATTTATAATATAATACTTGTTCTTAGTTATAAAAAGTGATTCCGAACTTTAATTAATGACCATGTAGAAATAGTTAAACAATAAATTTTCCAACCGAAATTTTTTAAAACATGCATAAAAGGGATCTTATTTTGTATTTTACCCAAGTTTTTTCCTAAGCACACTCCTATCCACTCCTTTCGCAAATTACACATCCACCTTGAACTCGTTTTTTTAAATAATCCATTTCTACTTTCAATTACCTATACTTAAACATAGGGTAATGAAAGTGTCGTTTTCGGTCAAAGAAATTGTTTCGATTTCTTTACATTTCTCCGTGTTTTGGAAAATCTCGACTTCAAAAAAGTGATCTAGAAAAAATGTCTGTCTGTACCTAAGTTGTTCAGTATAACTACCAAAAGAATTGACCTAAGATGTTCAAATTTTGTTTATGGATAAGTGGTAACCATGGGATCTACCAGTAAGGTTTCCTACAAAATTGCGCTAGGGCATTTTTAAAATCATTAAAGAGTCATGTTTATCAGTAATTGCTTAAATACGGCTCTCACGATATTAATTAAAATCGATGTGCCCCTTAATCGATCCCCTTAAAGTGTTATAAACAACCTCATCTCCAAAATCCCGTAGAAATGCTATAAAAGCGTAAAAAGTTAAAAAATGAAGAAAGGGTACTAATATAATGTTTATCGAATAACATCGCCAATTTCGCCTTTACTCAATACTTTTCATATACAGTGTTGACAAATAACTGAAATAATTTGCTTAGGTTTTTTTTCAAGTTGAAGTAATATAATTAGATAAAAAGTAGAAGAAAGTATTTTTAAACACTCGGACTTTAGTATCAAAAGGATGAAACCCTAAGCTTTAAATTTCAAGTAGTAACCGTTGAGTAGGACATTCGCACTAATGCAAATGATTACATTGTTTATTCAGTCATTAAGTTTATTACAAAGTGAAATGCACTATGGTGAAACATTTAAATTTATTCTTGAATTTCATTAGATTTCTCAATCTAGGTGATAATATAAAAGCGTTACTGAAATAGAAAGTTCTCTGTCCCAACCAGACATGTTATTTGATGAGCTGTTTGTGAATTTCCAGTCTTTCTAAGCAAGTCACTCAATTATTTCGATAGATAGCTGATAATCACACTAAAGAAACATATCTCCACCAGTTCTGAAGTTTCAATTAACAAAGGTCATTTCCCAGAAAAGTTTGGATTCTAAAACTAACGGTGAATATGTTGTCAACAATTGTAGTGTTTCTTGCTACTGCCACAGTAGCCTTCTCCAACCAACATGAGCTCCATCATGAGCCCCAACTACCATCCAACCATCATGAGCTCCAATCATCATCCAACCATCATAAGCCCCAATCATCATCCAACCATCATGAGCCCCACCAGACACACTCACTTGTCGATATTCTTGCCCAGGCCATCACGCACGGCTTCTATCACAGTGCTATCTTGGCGAACTCAATCCCTTATACAACACTTAATCCGCATGATATGTTCTACAGGGTCGGAACTTTGCTCTTGGCAAGAGCTGGGATATATGACCCCGACGTGGCAGAAATTGCTGCCGAAGCAGCTGGGAAAGTTGGCAATGTGACATCACAACTGTACTTCAACACAATTGGATATGAGGTGGCAGAGTACTTCGATCGTTACAAGTATCTGACAAACGACACTGTGGTTTACTTAGCATTCATGATAGTGACTGCTGTGGATCTTCAAGCTTGTATCATTGGTGCCAATGATGCTGAATCAGTAACGACTGCTGTTGCTTATGGTCTGTTTGATACCATTGCGTCACTTGAAAAGGAAAAGGTTAGTTACGAAAATATGAAAACACTGTTCCAAATTTTTGCGAAAGAACTTATAAAACAAGCAGGAAAATGTTAATTCCCTTAAGTTTTATAAAAGTTATTTTCGAAGTTGTAGTTAAATTGTGTTCTTTTACAAAACTTTTAAGTACAATACGAAATTTGGTGTGAATATTTAATTAAAAAAAATACTAATTAAATTTGTTTTAAATCTCTTTGACATTCGTAAGTGTAATTTATTGAAGTTTATAATATTTTTTTTTTATTAAATGTAATTTAATGAGGATTGTAGTTGTTTTTTTTAATGTAGTAGTGAAATATTTATTTACATTTAATACGAGTATAAATTTAGTTTAAACTAATTAGTTTTATATTTACTTAATTGCTTTAATCTGCAATTGTCTGCAACATCTTTAGAAGTACAGACCAAACAAATATTTAAATGTAGTCTCACCAAAAAAAACGCGTCGTCTGTAATTGATTTGCATATAACAGGATAAATATATATATTAATTATCTCTTATAAAAAGATTTGAGAATGCTATATATTCAATTCAAATAAAAATCTTTCTGCGAAGTTGAAGGAGGTCAAATGTCATTTTTAAAAAAAGTATCAAAAATAATCATTTAGAAATATACATATATAATTAATATTTGGGAAAATTTCGCTGTAAATTGTTGGTGAATTAAAAAATAATTTTGCAGTACGAAAACTTTTTTCCTAATTTGGAGTTTCAAATAAGAATTTAGAAATATCCACATTTAAGAGGGATAAGGAAAATTGTAATCATTTTATTCTATAAATCAAATAATTTATTAATGTCTTTTTCCCAAAATTTATGTATTAAGTCTTTGATTAAATCATTTTGCTTAACTAATGGCAAAATTCATTGCTTATTTAGAAATATTTACATAAATGCATACTTCAATAATATTTCTGTGGTGATAGTTTAATGCCCATGTACACAAAGCTATTATGCTTATAAGGTTGAAACTTTGCGTAATATTTGATGGCTTTGCAAAGATATTTTAAAAATCATGTTTTTTAAATATTTTGTATAAATAAATACGCTCATTTAGGAATTATTTTGGTTGGACAAAATATTTCAGTATATTAATTAGCTTAACTCGGTTCTTATTATATAAATAATATTTTCAGACTATTTTAAATATATTTTATTAATACGCAAGTGGAAAGTTTCTAAAGTATCAAAATATTGCCTTAACACATATGAAGAGTTTAGAGGATAAACTACTTAAGTATTTTTTTTATATATATATACATATTATATATAAAATTGAAATGCTCACTAGTTAAGTTTTGAAGGTAAACTAAAATATTATGAGTAAAATTAATAGTTTGAAAAACTAAAAAACATGCTTTAATAGCAAAGTGAACTAAAAAGTAGAAAATAATTTTAAATAAGTTTGAAATAAGAATAGAGTGATTAACAAGAAATATTTATTTTATCATAAAAAAGCTTATGGTGTTTTTTAAGATATTTTCATAATGGCTCTACTTTTACCAATATCTGTCATTAAATATTTACAATAATTGACATCAAGCACCCCACGCTTTTTTAGGATAAAATAAATATTTCTTGTAAATCACTCTATTCTTATTTCAAACTTATTTAAAATTATTTTCTACTTTTTAGTTTGGTTTTCTATTAAAGCGTGTTTTTTAGTTTTTTAAACTATTAATTATTTTTTTCTGTAAACTATACATTTTTTTAGTTAAATGTACAAAACTCTCCAGTTGTTCCTGCCAATAATCACATACTTGTCTCAAATTTAAGTCATGTGTATGCCTTAGTACACGCCGTATTACTTGGCACAAAACAATACCGTGTCTCTGAATATGAAAAATCACTAATCCTGAAGATCAGGATAATGCGACTAAAAAAACACGCTTTGTATAACCGTCGTTCCCAATACAAATCTTTCAAATGTCTGCCTTATCAACTGTCGATGATAGGTTCTGTGATTACTGGGATTGTAACGGCACACCAGGGTTCGATTCCCGAGAAGGTTGGTTGGTTGGAATTTAACGGCGCATGGGAAACACGAGCTAATCCTTGTGAAAAAGCGACAAACTTATTGAATTATTGTATTGTCATCGGTCTTTGACAAGTATATGCAAAGTTTGAATCAAATCTGATCGCTCAAACTAGGGCAAAATCGAGACCAAATGATTCGGTTACAAGCAAACATACAGGTGAAACTAATAAAAGCGTGTTAGAAAAGTCAATCCACTTAAAAAAAAAATAAGAAGAATTTTTTTTTAAATAAGATGATAAGCTTTCATTTATTTATTTTTAGTTGGTATTGATGTATTAAAGTTATTTTTGACCAGGATCTTACATATAATTTTACTGGAACTCTTATTACATTGAAACTCTTTTATACAAATAAGTAAAATACACAAAGTCAACACTTTCATCAAAAAATTTATTCAGTAAAAAATAATTAAATAACATTAATTGAAGTTACTTTTGATTGTTGCAGGATTCTAGAAGAAAAGAAATCAAATTAATTTTTGCGGAATAAAATTTGCTTTGATATTCTAAAGTTACCAATGCAAATTCGTACTCAACAAATTTTAACCAAAGTATACATGAAATTTTACTGATTTGTAATTTAATAAATATTAGATACTGCATTCATTCAACAGTTCCGTATCGTTTTTGAAAATATGTGTTATGATGTAATCTGACATTTCCTACGATTTGCATGGGGGGTTAAACAACAGCAACTATTACACATCCCCCCAAGTAAAGCTGTGTTAGTCAACCAATTAAAAGATGTGACGGGGGTCAGAAAGGTCTGGAGAAAGTTGAAATCGAGGGAAACGGGGAGACGTTTTTCCGGTGTGTAGGAGTGAAGACTGTGGTTTTGGAGCGGAGAAGGGTTCTTAAGAGAGAGAGAGGATGACCCACTGCCGATCGCTTACCCCTGAAATTCCATGTGAGTTGATTACCTTTCTTCCTCTATCCTCGGCCTGCTTCGATTTAAGCAACTATAACAATGCCTGAATTTAATTGCATATTTTAGTATTTATTGAATATTTACCTATTTGGAGAATTTTTACCTTTTATTTCATTTTAATTTTAATACTTGGAAGCATGACAGTAAACTTGTGTTACTGTCATTTGAGGAATTTAATCTGTGCGTTTATAGTGTATATTGAATAAACTAGTAGATTGATTATGCCGGCCTGGTTATTTTGGTTTGAAATTTAAAATTATGAAGTATTTTAACTTTGGTTTATCTGATGTTGTTAATTTAATACTCTAACATCTTACGGTCCAACGCCTTTTACCAAATCACACTAAAGATCACGACAATATGTACATAAAACTGCAACAAATTTAAAAATACAATGAAATAATTGATTCTTGAATCTAGTTACAAGTTCTTAGACCATTCCTAGAATCTAGATACATGTTCCTTCACGTCGTATCCTCAGGCATGGCAATTATAACTGTTAGTGTCAAATTGATGTTGGTTTCAAATGAGATCCTGTAATTTTTCTGAGAAAAAGAAAGAAGAAAAAAAAATGATGTTATTGTTTTTAAAATATGTGTGGAAAAAATTATTTTTTATAGATCTTTAAAAGACATTTCTAAATTAATTTTTTTCTGGTGAACTCAGTTTCACATAAATTTCTATTTTAATTTATCAATTAGTGTTGATGTATAAACTAATCAAAATTTAGGTCCGTAATTACGAATGATAAAGTAAAGTGACCAGTTTTATGAGAAAATTTTTATTGAGTTCCCCACTCTGTTCTTTAAATTGAAATGGAAATGTTATTTGATCCATGTTGTCATAAGCCAATAATACTGGATACAATTAGGATTATGAAAAAATTATATATTTTCTTAATTTCACCCAGAAAATCTCATATAAGATAGTATCTTATTCTTATTTAGGAAAGTATCTAAAAGTATTACTGCGTTTTAGAATACAAAGTTTGACCTTAGTAAACCAGAAAATAAGGTCTTATACAAAATTTAAAAAATATTTCCAGGTAAATAAATTGGAAATGTAACTCTTAATAGTTTTAAATAAGGAAATTGTTTGGTTTTGAATAGCATATTCATCATTTTTATTTAACACACTTCTCTAGACTTCTATAATGTAATTATACAAACTATGTTAGTTTATATATGTACAACTAAAACTTTTATAACTTACTTCAGAATTTTATACTCTATCAAAGTTTAAGAAACATGATTATGTGACTTTGGTATTGAAAAGTTGATAAATCCATACTGTTTATGAAAGAGATAGTCCAACATATTCTTAAATATAATCAATCAGAAAAAGCAATTTCACATGGATTAAAAACAAGCTGATCAGAAATATGTATGGAAAGTTTCCGTACTGTATCTGAAAGAGAGTCCAAAATACTGTAAATATATATTGTGTGTTTAATTGAATTATTTTGTTCAGTTTTAATTCAATATGAGATGTTTTTGTTTTTATTATACTTAAAATTGTTCTGTTTCCTTCATACATACATTGAAAGACTAGAAAATAATATTATTTAACTTTATGTTTAGAGATGTATAACTTAAAAATCTGTGTGTTTAAAAATATTTGTTAAGACGATGTTTGTGTGAATAAGTTTATCTAAATACATAAAATAGAGGTATATATTTAAGTTGAACAGTGATTTTGTTTATTCGGGAATTTTTCTGTTCCCTTGATACAAATAATTTATCTAAATTTCATTGTTATGAGCAAATAAAGTTGTCGCACGTAAATCCATGAGAAAATATTGAAGTTTTTGTATTAAATTTCTTATAAAATCCCTAAAGCATCTGTATATATTCTTTCTCCACTCCCAGATTCATGCGTTTTAGTTTGGAAATCCCTGTCCATAGGTAAGAGAGGGATGATCACAATTTATATTGCATGATTTCAACATATAAGTACTATATAGCAAATTGCAAAAAGTATCCATTAAGATTTTAGAAATGTTAAGACAAAACAGAAAAATAAAATGAATTCTCAAGTGACTAAGACAAAAAATGTAAATAAAATCCAACATATATCGGTCTGTATGTATATGTACTCTTATAACTGAAGATCTACCGAATGTATTTGAATCAATTTTATGTTCTGTAAATGGTTTAAAATACTCTTTCAACATACTTTAAACATACAGCAAAAGTAATTACAAATGAAAAACAATTTTTTTAGTATTCCAGTACATGTTTTATTTAGGTCTAGTGAGTTTTTTGGAAATGAAATATTTTTTACAACAATTTGAATGTAAACAGACGAAAATTTGTAATCAAACTTTTAACGCCTTTATAATGTATCGCAAAAAAAGTCATTAATAGAGTGGATTGCAGTCCTTTTTAAAAGGCTTTCAACAATTAGAGGCTATGACAGTTCTTCTGAAAATGCAAAGAGAAGCGCGACTCAAAGATCTAATCAATCATTAGTTCAGCAAGCAATCTTTTTGATTTTGCCTCTGACGGGAGAAAACTAAAGATGTAGTCTATCAAAAAAAAAAAAAAAATCTGTTAATTTTTTTAGGTATATCTTTAAGAAAGAATTTTTATTTTAAATTCTTTTTAAGAAGTATTTTTGGTACCTACGTATCATCCCGTCGACCATGGGTGAGACAAAAATTTTGCCAAATGAATTTCCTCAGTTTGTTGAAATGGTCAGACCGTTTTGTGCAGAGGAAGAATTCCACAGGAAGACTCTGATGCTGGTCCGAGTTGAATCGGATTCACAAGGAGGCCAGGCTGTTCGAACACTTTGCCATCAATAAAAAGTTCGGCAATAGTCGACGAGATAATACGTAAATACCGTATTCTATGTAAGTTCATAATGAATTAATTTACTGCAAAGTCACAAGTATTGTGTTTTAGGTACATAAGCGGTATATGACCTCGGTAACCAGTTTTGTTTGCTTAGCGATTACACGTAAGAGTCAAGCAAACAAATCACCAATGGGGTGTCGCCGGATTGCTAATAAAGTTGTTTGCATAATTGAATAATTCAAACTCAAAAGATTTATATGCCTCAATGAGTATCCAGCAGATAGAATATTTATATAATCCAACATCTGTCTGCGTGTTTGTACGTATATTACTCAATAGTTTATTTGAATTTCTCTTAAGAAGTATTGTTTGTTAATTCATAATGAATGAGTTTACTGATGAGTCACAAGTATTTTTTTTTTTTGTACAGACGCAGTATACAGGGTGTCACAAAAGGTCATATCCAAACGGCACACATGGTTGTGTCAGGTCATGAGGAAGCAGAATTACATAGGAAAGGGGGGTCAGAAACGCGATTTTTACAGTGAAATTGCATCGTAACCGTCACACAAAGAAAAGATAACAAACGGTGTAAAAAATCTTTATTTTACAACAAAACAGTACCAAATAAAAAAGAAAAATGCTATAAATCATAGTAAGTGCTCAAAATTTGCCCCATCAGCTGCGATGCATGCTACACATCTTCGACGCATGGAATCGCGAACTCGTTCGAATTGGCCAGTAGTCTCCCGGACACGTGCCGCCGCTTCAACGATACGTGCGATGAGGTCCATGTCCGATGGAACGGGTGTCTCGTACACCAGACACTTCAGGTATCCCCAGAGGTAAAAATCCAGGGGGGTTAGGTCCGGGGATCGCGGTGGCCACGGTACAGGGCCGGCTCTGCCAATCCAGCGATTTGGGTACGTCAAGTCCAGGAACTGACGTACATTCCTGTCGAAATGTGCGGGAGCCCCATCATGCTGGAACCACATGTTGAGGCTTGTCGTTGTGGGTACATCCACTAACAACGTGGGCAATACTTCTTCCAAAAAAATGGCGTACGAAACCCCGTCTAGGCGTCCAGGCATTACGTATGGACCAATCAGCATGTCACCAATAATTACAGCCCAGACGATAACGCTGAAACGGTGTTGGTGGTTGTGAGACCGTGTGACATGGGGATTTACAATCGACCACACATGCATATTGTGCTGGTTGAGGACACCATTCCGGGAAAAGGTAGCTTAATCGGTGAACAGTATCCGTGATGGAAATTGTGGGTCTGTGATCCTTGCCTGTAAATACCAACGTGCGAATGCCACACGTTGGGGATAATCCGCATCGCTTAGCGCCTGCACCCGTTGTATGTGGTACGGATGTTGGTGATCTTCCCGCAGTATTCGCATAATGGAGGAGCGATCGACACCTAGGTCGCGTTCCACAACGCGGATACTTGTACGCGGATTCCGAGTAAATGCGTCTAATACAGAGTTCTCGATGTTCGGTGTCCTTGTTGTACGTGGCCGGCCGATGTGGCTGCTGATTCTGAACGATCCTACCTCCTGCAATCGGCGATGTAATTGTCCGAACAGTCTATGGTCGGGTACACGTCGGTTCGGGAACCGTTGTCGATACATGCGTACCGCTGCTCGTCCATTGTCATCTACAGCGCCATACACGTAATGCAAGTCTGTCAATTCTGCATTGCTGTACTGGTTCATCCTTTCTCTGCAACGTCCGCGCTTCGATTAATCCGACTGCCCACGCTTTGGCCTGCTAGCTCTTATTGCCCTCTAGCAGATTACAATCGCGTTTCCGACCCCCCTTTCCTATGTAATTCTGCTTCCTCATGACCAGACACAACCATGTGTGCCGTTTGGACATGACCTTTTGTGACACCCTGTATAACCCCAAAAGATAGCACCAAGTTAAAGTGGTTGTTTCTGAGGTGATTCTGAAGTTTCAAATTCAAAGATTTACATCGAGTACTCATCAACACGGGTTCATGTAGCTATTAAATATAGATATAGTGCTGTTTACAAATTTATATCAACATTGGAAAACAACAAAGATTCGTATTTTTTAAATGCACCTAAGTGACTTCACACCCTGATCTCTTACGCTGATCAACCTCCGGAGATTGTTTCGCAATCAAGACTCCTGCTCAGTAACGCGCGCCTGATCCCGAGCGTACGGATTACTCCTAAAAGTACTTAATAACTGAAAACCATTCGTCAGTAAAAGCTTTATGACGTGATGCTGGAAATTCGTAATTTATGAATAAGAATACATAAAATATCGAGTAAATTATCTTAGCAAAGAACAGTATTCAAATCAATTTCGAATCTAAATACACTTTCAGAACCAAGGTTGCCAAATGCTTAGCCACGTTACGTTTTACTACTATCAGACAAAAAAATAAATATTTTGTTTATTACACGAAGATTAACAACGCGACGTCACAGGTCAATTATTATCTGACGCACAGCGAATATGCTGGTTTGTTATTGATAGTGGAATATTATGTTAAAAAATTTTCACATTCTAAGCAAATGTATATTTAAAATTTGTAAAATACAAGTCTTATGTTTTAGACAATTAAAAGTTTTAAACAATTTTCAAAGTTCGAACAAGAACAATTTCGAACAAGCACTCTTTTTTTTTTTTTTTTTTTTTTTTTTTTTTTTTTTTTTTTAATGTGTATCTCCAAATAGTATAATCGTCTTATCCGCCATGTTTTTTTTAATAAATGAAGAATAATATAACCCATAAAAACAAAGTTTTTAGTATAAATCCTTTAAGTGCATTGCCAATTTTTATGTGCAATTGTAACTTATTGAGCTCAGATCGAGTTTTCATAGTGTTTGACTACTAAGAACAAAAGATCCATTTCGAACTATTTACTAACTTCTTTTTTGGCCCCAAAACTTGATTAAATACATTGTCATCTACAAAGAGTCTATTTACCAAGATTTAGCCCGATTGAATGACGGAAAGTGGGTTATTAATCCTTAATAGGGGAAGGTTTCAGTAATTATACATCACCAAATTGAACATGTTTGAATTGAGCTTAGTATCTGAATAATATATTGGTTGTATTCAGATTATCTGGCGCCGTCAGCAACACGAGGGCTATAATGCGCCGAAACATTCGTCATTAGACAAGCCAACATACATTTACAAACACTCATGCCTAACACGGAACTCGAACCCGCAACCTCGCGGCTTAGAAGCTAGCACGCTAACCACTACACCGTTTGGTCGGCCCTGAATAATAGAACGTGAGTAAAAGCTAATAAGTCTGACGTAAAACAGTAGAAACACCTATCTTTTTTTTTTTTGTTTTTTTTTTTTTGATTGAAACAATTTTGGTAACAGGAAAGAGTTTCAACAATGATCAGTTAAAATTACTGATCTCTAATTACAACTTCTGGAAAGAGCATGCTTGGTTATTGACTTGAAGTCGAAAAGGACTTAATACTCACCACAGATCAGACAGAGACAGTCAAGTTCAGAACTCAAATAGATGTTGCTACCAAATACTAAGCACAGTTGTGGCTTGTTAATAAATTATTGTCCGATCAGTAGGATTGGACACGACAAAATGGGAATTTTCGATACACACTAAAATAAAATTGGAAACAATCTCTAACGATATTCCGAAGTTGGTGTCCTATACACCAAGATATGATTGTTTACACCACAATACAGCTGCTGGAAAAGTGAAATTGTGTGAACACGACTGTGCAAGGGATAAGAAGCTCTGGCATATCTCAATGCGGAGGATAAAGAACCAATCCTTATCTTCCCTGAAAACTTTATTTCTGAATGCAACTCAATGAATGAAGAAGATTATTAATATACAAAGCTTTTTTTTTCCTTGTGTAATTTCAAGTGATTTACCTTTATTTAATTTTATTTAATTATTTATTTTTTATCACTTATGCTGTTTACACTTACTATTTCCATTATTCACCACTGCTTACTTATTATAATACCTTCTGGCAATTTTTCTATAAAATTTGGTTATTTATTATATTCTCGCACTTCATTAACGGAGTTTTCTGACATATTTGTATTACGCATACGCCAATATGTAACTTTTTGGTAGAATGTACTTTATTAAAATTTATGTATCGACAGGATGCTAGAAAAAAAAAATTTCAAAGGTCATTAAAAAGAATCCTTAAAAGTCATTGAAAAGCCATTGATTTTCATTCTGTGATTTGAGTGGGAACCATGCATAAATATATTATTTCTGATCTATCTGTTTTTAATTTATGAGTAAAAAGTTGTTGTTTTTATTTTAATAAACAACATATTGGACTATTTCAGTTAGAAACTGTATGGATTCAAGAAGTTTCCAATATTAGAGTCACACAATCAAGTTACTCAGTCTTTTGTAGAATATCTAATTCAGAAGCAAGTTATTCAAGTTGTACACAAAAGCTAAGATATATTGTCAAACAGTGACAGTATAAAAAGATAAAGGAGCAACTTATATAAAAACTATTCAAACTATTTTGATGTATTGAAAGCACTCTTTTCGCAGATTAAATATTAAAAAATAGATTAAAAACATAATCTAAAAACAGGTATGTATATAATGATCAATGAGTTACACGAATTAATGAAATATTTTTTTTATTAAAAATAATTTGTAAATGAGCGTATTAGTCATTTTAATGTTTTGTATAAATGCTATTTATAGATTTAAAATAACATGTTTTTAAAATTGGCATTGTAATGTCTTCCAACCTTTATATATTTCATAAGGTTGCAACCTTATAAGAATAGATCAACTTTGTTTACAAACTCATAAAAAAAAAAATAATAATAATAATAATTCTCGTCAAAAAAATAATAATAATAATAATAATTTTGAAGTTATTTAAAAAAATTAATTTCATATTAAGTATCTTGTTAGAAATAATTAAAATTTCATACTTGAATAATAAATAACAAACAAGTGGTAGAAACAAAAAAATATATATAATTAATAGTAAATTTAATTTAAAACGAGTAAATATGAGCAAATTTTATACTTCAAAGTGTGTGCTGTTACAGAATTGCAAACATGGTATCATTAAATACTATTATATCGTACTATTGTCAAAAATATTATCAACTTTACTTAATTTTTGAGTGACTTAGAGCGCAAAAATTTAGCAAGCAAGTTTTATCACTCCTCAAAGAAAACAATTAAATAATAATTCCTTATAATTATGGATCATATAAGTCCCCAGATTCAGCTGACTATGTTAAATATAAAAAATAAAAAAAAAAATACAGTTACAAATTAATATGATATATAGTGGAAGATGATTAATATTTTCCCTTAACATTCCTATATTTGGACGTTTTACACTAATTTTTTTTAATTCAAATGCTGAAAATAGTTTCCATAAACACAATTGATCTTTTAACTTCAATCACATTGGAGATTAGTTCCAAAATAGGTTGAAAATTATTATTTTGTAATGTCACATTTCTAAAAAAGACATTTTATCTCTCATAACTCGATAGAAATAATTTTGTTTGTATTATGAAAAATTTCCTAAAATTTTCTTAGAGTATATTTCTATTTTTAAAACTTAAAATCAGTCATTATAAGAATTAGATGTCATGGATTTGATTCTGTCATATGCAAATAAATTGCATATAAAGTATTTTTTGCCCAGAATACAATTAAAAATGAAATGTCATTTCATTTTTAAAAATAAAAAACCCACCTTTAACAAGTTTAGTAATACATATGAAAGCTCGTTGAAATAACAGTTTAATTATAAACTCAAAATAATTATAATTTTTTTATATATCAGTTAAATTCTAAATTCTAAAACTTGAATTAACACAGTCCCGCTTGTCTCAAAAGTTCACTCTCATAAAGAAGGAACAGTTTCTTCACATTTTCGAAATCAATCAGATCAAGTGCATCCATGATGTCACAGATACCATACACTATGCCGTTCGAAAATGATTTAGCATCGTAGGATCCATTCTTATAAGCTTCAAGTTCCACAGCAGCCACAAACATAAATGCTAAGTAAACCACAATGTCTTCGGTCAGAAACACGAAATCAGCCAAGTACTTAGCCATCTCATTGCTAACTGTAAGTAGGTACAATTCTGATGATAAATCACCAACTTTTGCAGTTACTTTGGCAGCACTTTTGGCCAATTCAGGTGCAACTATCCCAGCTCTTGACAAGAATTGTGTACCGACACTTAAGTACACATCATAAGTATGTCGAGTCGGTACTATAAAAGGGAGTACGTTGCTCAAGACATCACTGTTCATCAAGCCGTAAAAGATAGAATTGGCTAAAATCTCGATATTTGAGTCTGTTTGGTGTGCCTCAGAATGCGCACTAGCTACTGTGACTGCAGCAAGAAACATAATTGCTGGCAACATGTTCGACAACATTACTTTTCGAAATAAAGCTTTTCCAGGCAATGAATTTTTGTAATTGGAACTTCAGAACTAGTGGGGATACGTTTTTTCAGTGTGACTAACAATCACTTATCTGATTTAAATGACTGACACCTAGAAATAATGGCAATTCAGAACAGCTCATCAAATAATGTCTCTGAGGTTTTGACAGAGAACTTCTTGTTAGCAGTTGCACATTGTTTAATCATCTTTATTGAGAAATGTAATGAAATTTGGAAATTTCCGGAATTAAATGTTTCACCATAGTGAATTTCACCAGGTCATAATTTTAAATACTGAATCAACAATATTTTCATATTCATTAGGATTAATGCCCAAATCAGCGACAATTTAAAAGTTAAAGGATTAGATTTTTTTTATACTAAAATCTGGGTATTTAGAAATGCTTTTATCAAATCATATTACTTAATTTGTAAGAAACGTTTTTAAATTTTTAATTCCAGTTATTTATCAAAATGAAAAAGAAACATGTTGAGTTGAAATAACGGTGGAAATCTGAAATTTGCCGGTGTGTGAGTTGGATGGGAACTGTTCCACAATTACATGACCTTTATTTTAACTCTTTAAAACAAAATTAGTAAAACTAAAAATCTTTTTTAAAATTACCAGATGAAAAAATCTATTGCCAAAATATTTCCATATAGTGGATATACGAAATTAGTTTTTTTTATAACTAGAAACAATATTATAGTATAGATACTACAAGAAATTTCCATCAAACAACATTTAGAATAGGATTTTTCTGAAAAGAGGAATCATCGAACTTCAAACAATCTCAAAAGAATGTGAAAGTAAAGTACTCCCATAGCTGATAAAATTTTCTAATTATCTGGAAATTATGTAAGAAAATGTTTAAGAATCTGTATAATAGTGCATGTAAAATAGGACGTATAAAAATTGGTCCGTTAATGAAACTTGGAAAATCGTTTAATTTGTCATTGGAATAAGGAAACAAAAGAGTGGAAGTAGTGTTTGAAACTGAGAAAATAATTTTGGAATAATCTTTTCATATGACGCATGTTTTTAAAATATTTTTTGACGCTGAATCGAATGAAAACAAATGCAAGACCATATAACCAACCTAGAAAGAGTTATAGTCCTTTTTATAATCGAAAGTACATGTAACATGAAATTGAATTTAAGGTGCTGTTAAGTGGCGGTCAAGTGGGGATAGCAAGTCCGAGTTGCATTTTTATAAATTTTGCAGTTGGGCACACAACATCCACAAAAATTAATGACTTTTAAGGACCTCTAAGCATTTTCAAGGCCTTTTAAGCACCTCTTAATATTTTCAAGTACTTTCAAGGCCTTGAAAATAAGTTAACAAATATTAAGCACTTTTAATGGCTTTCAATGACCGTGAGAACCATGCTAGCACTTACAGAATTATGTCACTTTAAAAGTATTTTCAATTGATAGAAGCTTTTTATAATTATACTTTACCTTACACAATACAGTATTTCTATCAATAATATCTGTTTACCAACACTCCATAGTTCTGTCAGATAGTTTACAGAAAATGCATTAAAAGTTGCCCATAACAATAGACTGCTACCTAAATATGTCCAGTGATATAAAACTTTATGTTAACATAGTATGTGATTGCAGATTAATCTGCTTGATGTGAAAATTGCAAAAAATAATGCTTATTACTTAACTAGATACAATGAATGATTATTTAGAATTATCTAAAAGGCAATATTTAAGAATTCTAACTGCAATAATTCATAATTAAAACCTTATAACATTTTCACTTTTATACATGCCACGCTTAAATTAGTAGAAGATACAGTGTTCGATTATAATATTATAACATAATTACATTTTTGGGCGTATTATCGTGTTTCTGCAAATAGTCCCCAAATAAAAAAAAATAAAGAAATGTTATTTGATTTCTAAGTGACTGTTAAACAAAGTTTGCCATGCAGGAACAGTTTGAAAAAAGGTATGTCTCTTAAACAATTTACCCCCACATACTAGTGTGATAGCACTCTAATAGATTTTCAAAATCCGTCTTTAATACATTACTCAGTTGACAAACTAACACAAAGTACACGAGCATCTTCGGATATCAAGTTTTATATAAAATATCTGTGTATCCTTTTCAAATAATATCATGTTGAAAAGTGTTACTCAATTAGTTAACCTTTTTCATGAATTATCCCTAAGTAAATTTATTTTACATGTAAATTTTAAAATACGAATTCTTAGCTTAAAATAGATTATGGAGATTGTGTTCAAATATTTTATCTATAATTAGAGCACAGTGTGAAATTTTCTACAGCTTTGTAACTTTAAAGAAAAAAGATACTAAAAACATATATACTATTCAAACTTTGAAATTGCATAAAATTTACAATATTATGATTTTCTTTAGGATTCCTCTTATTATTGGGAATTCTATAATAAGAGTATTTGCGTAAAGCGTTATAATGTATGTCATTGTCTTGAAAGAAAATACTAGCATAATACATTATAATACAATTTCCAAACATAAAGTAAAAAACAAAACCAACCAGGCCACTTGATGTACTAAAATATTATTTTACATCAATTCTAACTCAAAAGTGGCTAAAAAACGCATTTTCAGTAACTGATTCGGGTCTTTGCAATGTAAATGTTATTTTTTGTACCACATATAATAATACTAAGAAAAAAAATGCAATTTCGAAATTTTACACAGGTTACCTTTTATGTGAGTGTTTGTGATTTTAATTTTAAAAAAAGTGTCTAAAAGTGAAATCAAAAATAAATTTTGACTAAGCAAAAAAAGTTTTTTTTTTTTTTTTTTATTTTTTTTTTTATATATAAATTTAAAAAATGATTATTTTTAATCTAAATTTCTATATACATTATTCATTAGAGTGCTTCGCTATATAATATTTGTTTCATTAGGGTGCTATTGTATAAAGATAGCAAAGGTCAGTATAACATGGTATTTGCCTTAAAAAATATCATCAGCTCGAATCTGTCCTGTTGAACTTGTACTTCACTATATGGACAAATTTTAATTTAAAATATAATAAATATATAACCAGGTATAACACTAGTAATAAAAACATTAACAAAATTGTTATTTTAATACAGTTTTAAATGTTTTGCTATGTATCATAATATTGCTATGCATTATAAATATTGAAATATTTTTCGTTTTTCTTAAATACCATGTTTTTGTGTTGATACACAGTGAAATGATTATTTAGCTAAATTTAACATTCATATTTAACGTTTCGTTACCCCATTATAAATATTATTTGTTGGAAATTTCATGTATTCATAGTGCACTTTTGATTGAAGCTGAAAAAAAAAATGCTTTCGTACATCCACTATATTGAAAAATTTTAACAATATTTTTTTCTCTCTAACAATATTTTAAAGGTTTATAATTAAGGTTTTTCATTAGATTCAAAAGATGAAAATAAAGGTTGTCGTAAGGCAATAAACATTCTCTACCCGATCCTCATTACAAGTTATTATTCCACCTCGCATCAATTTTTAAATCATGCAATTTTAGATTTGTCTAGTAAAAAAAAATCCATCCATTTGGGGCATTCGGCAAAAGCCTCATTTAAAATTACGACTCAACATGTTTCTTATTCAATAATAACAAATAACTAGCATTAAATACAAAATGAAGTTTTCTTATGAATTGAATTAATATAATTTTATAAAAACATTTTTTTTAAACCACAAAATGGCGGTCTCTCATGAATTTAACTAATATAATTTGATAAGAACATTTTTTTTAAAAACCCAGACTAGAGTATCAGAAAAGAAAAATCTAAGCCTTTAAATTTCAATCAGTTACTGAGTTGGACATCAAACCTTTTTCAAGTTGAGATATTGTATATTCAGTCCTTAAATTTATGACTAGGTTAAATTCACTTTGGGGAAACATACAAGTGTATTTTTGGATTTAATTACATTTCTCACTCAAGGTGATTATACAAAGTGTGACTGAAACAGGAAGTTATCTGTCGCAACCACAGAGATATAATTTGATTATCTGTTCTTTACTTTCCACCGCTTAAGGTAAGGCAATCAATTACTTGAGTTTGGTGACTTATATTGAAAATCCAATAACAAATAATCATTGCCTAGAAAAGTTTGAATTCGAAAACTAATGTTGAATATGCTTGCACTAATTGTGGTGTTTCTTCCTGCAGTCATAGTAGCATTCTGAAACTATTATGAGCCACACCAGACCGACCCAAATGTCGGAATTTTAGCCAATGCAAACATTGACAACATCTATCGCAGTGATACCTTGAGTAAGTCCCTTCATTTTAAAGAAGACGATTCATATGAAGTTTACAACAGGGTCAGTAATTGACTCTTGACAGAATCTAGGACACACGATCCAAATCTGGCAAGAATGTGAAGAAGCTGTTCAACAATTTTGTTGTTGAACATATAATGCAAGTAGAAAAATCAGTATTTGATTAAGTTTCGTAAAAATTTAAATTTTTCAGAGTTGTACCTAAAATGTTTTGTTATTTTGTTTTTTTAAACTAACCTTCAAATATTTGTTCGATTTTTTGTTGTTAACTTTACGAATGTATGATGTTTAATGAGTAACCAATAGAAATTATATTTGAGTATTAAATCCCCTTAACTTTCCATTGATTTTAAATTAATTCTATTTGAGGTTTTTATATATTAAACTATTTAGTATGTTTTAGAAAAGAATAAGTTTTTGGCTTAAGCCTTTGAACTGAATGAAAATTTAGTATTTCCTTCTCTCACTATTTATTCTAAAACTGTTTAGAATAAATTTTATGAATCATAAGGAAATTAAATTTTCAAATGCATTTTTTTAATCGATTTGTGTATGAAAGAATCAAAATGATGATTTATTTATATTACTTACAAAAAAAAATAAATTATTAGCTAATTTAACAATACTCTCTTTAAAAAATTTTGGAAGTACAAACAAAATGCCTTGAAAGATCAAATTTTTTATTTTTATTTTAAGTAAAATTTCAAAAACCAAGTACTAACTTTCTACTTAAATGGAAACGGACCAATTCTCATTGTTGGTAAACTACTTTAGTGACTTAAAAATTTAAGAATATTCAGGAAAATTATTAATTGTATTAAACTATAAATGTTATTTAGTAGCTATATTTTATATTTTTTAGAAAAGCAATCAATTTGAAAAAAATTCTAATAAAATAAAAATATTATAATAAATTTTTTATGATGAATTCAAAATGTTTTATCTGATGGGCATTATTACGAAGGTGCTGTGTGCTTTTATAATGCATCTATTTAAGCCTTCAAGGCACCTGTATAAGGTAAAGAAGATTGTAAAAACACACATGAAGCAAATAGGGCTACGGTTCTACTTGCTTATGAAATATCATTACTTTTAAAAGCTTAAGTCAAATAAAAAAACACTATATATAAATAACAACTTTAATGAATCTTTCATAAAAGTTACAACATGTTTGTTGTTAAAAATGAAACTATTTTTGTTCAAAACTTTAAATGAATACTTACGTTTTCTTTTCTAATGAATATATATATAGATGTAAACAGTCATTTTACTTTCATTTATATAGTACCTTCATTAAAAACTTTTCCCAAAGTAACATGTTTATAATATATATTGAAGCATCGACTTGTTGGTGGTTACTTACAAAGTAATTTCTTGGCTACTTAATTTAAAACTTTAAGTATCCTTATTGCAATATATCACTAAATGTAAAGAGGCTTAAGGCAATAAGGCTAAAGCTGATGGAAAAATACAAATATTTAAATTAATTTTCTCGACAGGAGTTAAAATTAATTTAAATATTTGTATATTTGTTTTAATATGTACTTATATATTTTTCATTTTACCAAACAGACGTTGTAGTTACCATAATAGTTTAATGATAATTTTGACAAAACTATTATCATTATGAAGTTTAATTTTGAAATAGTATTCAAATTTTTGGAGATATTGTAAGGAGAGACATTTCAGAAAAAAAATGTATTTCAATATTTTGAATAAATACTAATACACCTATTTAAGAATGACTTAGTTTCATAAGAATGTGTGTATAGTAATTAGTGTAACTCAATATTCATTGTATAGATGTAATTGTTTCTTTTATTTAAATATGTTTGACTATTATGAAAATTAAATGTTACCAATGTATTAAAAAAAAATTTAACACTAGGGGAAGAATATTTTAGTACAATTTTAAATGAATTAAAATGCTGATATCATATTTCACTCACGATATAAATATTGAAGGTAAACTAAAAAAAACTAGTTCTATGCGATGAAAAGTTTGTATTTACGTTTTTCTCAAAATTTATATCGATGATCTAAAGTGTTTTTTCTCCTAAACTTTTGAAATGTGTTTCTTTCTAGCTTTGTTAGAATCCCTGTATATTGTAAATATGTCCAAGACTCTTTCAATAACAAAGTCAGTTTTCTTTTTTTTTGTATTTTACCTAAGTTTTTTCCTAAGCACACTCCTATCCGAACTTTCGCAAATTACACAACCACCTTGAACTCATTTTTTTAAATAATCCATTTCTTCTCTCAATTACCTATACTTAAACATAGGATAATGAAAGTGTCGTTTTAGTTCAAAGAAATTGTTTCGATTTCTTTGCATTTCTCTGTGTTTTGGAAAATCTCGACTTCAAAAAAGTGATCTAGAAAAAATGTCTGTCTTTCTGTACGTGGTCAGTCTAACTACCAAAAGAATTGACCTAAGATGTTCAAATTTTGTTTACGGATAAGTGGTAACCATGGGATCTACCAGCAAGGTTTCCTACAAAATTGCGCTTGGGCATTTTTAAAATCATTAAAAAGTCATGTTTATCAGTAATTGCTTAAATACGACTCTGTAGTTAATAGAACTGCTACATAATAAAGTTACTACAGGTTTAAATTCATTCTTGAAATTTAATTAAATCTTAAAGTTTATATTTACAAGTTTATATACAAGTATTTACAGTTAACGGTCAATTTAAATCAGTTCAATCAGCATCGCTTTTAAAGGCATGCTTGAAGCTACTGCTGGGGCATCAGACCGATGGCGTCTGATCGGCGTCTGAACAATCTGGATTCTTGCTGTGGCTTTTATACCGTTCCACATTTACATATCTCGAAATTTGGGCACGCGATATTTTATCACGACCCATACCGCACACTGGCGAGAAATGCTGTAGCGATGATTGAACTCAAGCGTACTAGCTTCCTTTCGTTCGAGTGGCAACACTTTCTTTGGTGGGTGTTTCAAGGAATGAAGATTGACTTAGCCACGTTGTAACTTCCATTTTGAACAGCAGAATTCTTGCGATTTGGTTTAGGCGGTTCTTGGCTTAGCATGCACTTAATTCTGCATGTTCATGCTTTGAGGTAGAACTTCCTGAAGGCGTTTCATGGAATTAAAAACGGTGAGTTATTTTATTTATTTTTCGTGAATTGTAGTGCCGCTATAACTCTCACGATATTGATTAAAATCGATGTGCTAATGCTCCTTAAAGTGTTATAAACATCCCCATCTCCGAAATCCCGTAGAAATGCGATAAAAGCGTAAAAAGTTAGAAAATGAAGAAAGGTTATTAATATAATGTTTATCGAATAACATTGCTAATTTCGACGTTACTCAATATTTTTCATATACAGTGTTGACAAATAACTGAAGTAATTTGTTTATTTTTTTTTTCAAGTTGAAATAATATAATTAGATAAAAAGTAGAAGAAAGCATTTTTAAACACCTGGACTTTAGTATCAAAATTATGAAATCCTAAGCTTTAAATTTCAAGTAATAACCGTTGAGTAGGACATTCGCACTAATGCCAATGATTACATTGTTTATTCAGCCATTAAATTTATTACAAAGTGAAATGCACCATGGTGAAACATTTAAATTTATTACTGAATTTCATTAGATTTCTCAATCAAGGTGATAATATAAAAGCTTGACTGAAATAGAAAGTTCTCTGTCCCAACCAGAGATATTATTTGATGAACGGTTTGTGAATTTCCAGTCTTCCTAAGCAAGTCCCTCAATTATTTCGATAGATAGCTGATAATAACGCTAAAGAAACATATCTCCACCAGTTCTGAAGTTCCAATTAACAAAGGTCATTTTCCAGAAAAGTTTGGATTCTAAAACTAATGGTGAATATGTTGTCAACAATTGTAGTGTTTCTTGCAACTGCCACAGTAGCCTTCTCCAATCATCATGAGCTAAATCATGAGCCCGAACCACCATCCAACCATCATGAGCCCCAACCATCATCCAACCATCATGAGCCCCACCAGACACACTCACTTGTTGATATTCTTGCCCAGGCCATCACGCACGGCTTCTATCACAGTTCTATTTTGGCAAACTCAATCCCTTTTTCAGTACTTAATCCGCATGATATGTTCTACAGGGTCGGAACTTTGCTCTTGGCAAGAGCTGGGATATGTGACCACGACGTGGCAGAAATTGCTGCTGAAGCAGCTGCGAAAGTTGGCAATGTGACATCACAATTGTACTTCAACACAGTTGGATATGATGTGGCAGAGTACTTCAATCGTTACAAGTATCTGACAAACGACACTGTGGTTTACTTTGCATTCATGACAGTAACTGCTGTGGAACTTCAAGCTTGTATCATTGGTGCCAATGATGCTGAATCAGTGACGACTGCCGTTGTGTATGGTCTGCTTGATACCATTGCGTCACTTAAAAAGGAAAAGGTTAGTTACGAAAATATGAAGACACTGTTCCAACTTTTTGCGAAAGAACTTCTAAAACAAGCAGGAAAATGTTAATTCCTTTAAGTTTTATAAAAGTTATTTTCGAAGTTGTAGTTAAATTGTGTTCTTTTACAAAACTTTTAAGTGCAATACGAAATTTGGTGTGAATATTTAAAGAAAAAAATACTACTAAATAAATTTGTTTTAAATCTCTTTGACATTCGTAAGTATAGTTTATGAAGTTTGTAATATTTTTTTTATTAAATGTAATTTAATGAGGATTGTAGTTTTTTTTTAATGTAGTAGTGAAATATTTATTTACATTTAATACGAGTATAAATTTAGTTTAAACTAATTAGTTTTATATTTACTTAATTGCTTTAATCTGTAATTTTCTACAATATCTTTAGAAGTACAGAGCAAACAAATATTTAAATGTAGTCGCACCAAAAAAATGCGTCGTCTTTAATTGATTTGTATATAACAGGATAAATATATATATTAATTATCTCTTATAAAAAGATTTGAGAATGCCATAAATTCAATTCAAATAAAAATCTTTCTGTGAAGTTGAGGGAGGTCAAATGTCATTTAAAAAAAAAGTATCAAAAATAATCATTTAGAAATATACACATATAATTAGTATTTGGGAAAATTTCGTTGTAAATTTTTGGTGAATTAAAAAATAATATTGCAGTACGAAAACTTTTTTCATAATTTGGAGTTTCAAATAAGAGTTTATAAATATCCATATTTACGAGTGATAAGGAAAATTTCAATCCTTTTCTTCTATAAATCAAATAATTTATTAATGTCTTTTTTTCCAAAATTTATGTATTAAGTCTTTGATTAAATCATTTTGCTTAACTAATGGCAAAATTCATTGTTTATTTAGAAATATTTACATAAATGCATACTTCAATAATATTTCTGTGGTGATAGTTTAATGCCCATGTAGACAAAGCTATTATGCTTATAAGGTTGAAACTTTACATAATATTTGATGGCTTTGCAAAGATATTTTAAAAATCATGTTTTTTAAATATTTTGTATAAATAAATACGCTCATTTAGGAATTAGTTTAGTTGGACAAAATATTTCAGTATATTAATTAGCTTAACTCGGTTCTCATTATATAAATATTATGTTCAGACTATTTTAAATATATTTTATTAATACGCAAGTTGAAAGTTTCTAAAGTATCAAAATATTGCATTAACACATATGAAGAGTTTAGAGGATAAACTACTTAAGTATTTTTTTTATATACATATTATATATAACGTTGAAATGCTCACTAGTTAAGTTTTGAAGTTAAACTAAAATATTATGAGTAAAAAAGTCAATCCGAGTAAAAAAAAGAAGGAAAAAAAAAACTCTTTCAATGAGATGATAAGCTTTCATTTATTTATTTTTAGTTGGTATTGATGTATTAAAGTTATTTTTGACCAGGATCTTACATATAATTTTACTGGAACTCTTATTACATTGAAACTCTTGTATACAAATAAGTAAAATACGCAAAGTCAACACTTTTATCAAAAAATTTATTCAGTAAAAAATAATTAAATAACATTAATTGAAGTTACTTTTGATGGTTGCAGGATTCTAGAAGAAAAGAAATCAAATTAATTTTTGCGGAATAAAATTTGCTTTAATATTCTAAAGTTACCAATGCGAATTCGTACTCAACATATTTTAACCAAAGTATGGATGAAATTCTACTGATTTGTAATTTAATTAATATTTGATACTGCATTCATTCAACAGTTCCTTATCATTTTTGAAAATATGTACATAAAACTGCTACAAATTTAAAAGTACAATGAAATAGTTGATTCTTTAATCTAGTTACAAGTTCTTAGACCTTTCCTGGAATCTAGATACATGTTCCTTCACGTCGTATCCTCAGGCATGGCAACTATAACTGTTAGAATCAAATTGATGTTGGTTTCAAATGAGATCATGTAATTTTTCAGAGAAAAAGAAAGAAAAAAACTGTTATTGTTTTTAAAATATGTTTGGAAAAAATTATTTTTTATAGATCTTTAATAGACATTTTTAAATTAATTTTCTTCTGGTGAACTCAGTTTTACATAAATTTCTATTTTAATTTATCAATTAGTGTTGATGTATAAACTAATCAAAATTTAGGTCCGTAATTACGAATGATAAAGTAAAGTGACCAGTTTTATGAGAAAATTTTTATTGAGTTAACCACTCTGTTCTTTAAATTGAAATGGAAATGTTATTTGATCCATGTTGTCATAAACCAATAATACTGGATACAATTAGGATTATGGAAAAATTATATATTTTCTTAATTTCCCCCAGAAAATCTCATGTAAGATAGTATCTTATTCTTATTTAGGAAAGTATTTAAAACTATTACTGCGTTTTAGAATACAGAGTTTGACCTTGGTAAACCAGAAAATAAGGTCTAATACAAAATTTTAAAAATATTTCCAGGTAAACTAAATTGAAAATGTAACTCATAATAGTTTTAAATAAGGAAATTGTTTGGTTTTGAATAGCATATTCTTTATTTTTATTTAACACACTTCTCTGGACTTCTCTAACGTAATCACACAAACTATGTTAGTTTATATATGTACAACTAAAACTTTTATAACTTTACTTCAGAATTTTATACTCTATCATAATTTAAGTAACATGATTATGTGACTTTGGTATTGAAAAGTTGATAAATTCATACTGTTTATGAAAGAGATAGTCCAACATATTCTTAAATATAATCAATCAGAAAAAGCAATTTCACATGGATTAAAAACAAGCTGATCAGAAATATGTATGGAAAGTTTCCGTACTGTATCTGAAAGAGAGTCCAAAATACTGTAAATATATATTGTGTGTTTAATTGAATTATTTTGTTCAGTTTTAATTCAATATGAGATGTTTTTGTTTTTATTATACTTAAAATTGTTCTGTTTCCTTCATACATACATTGAAAGACTAGAAAATGTTATTTAACTTTATGTTTAGAGATGTATAACTTAAAAAGCTGTGTGTTTAAAAATATTTGTTAAGACGATATTTGTGTGAATATATTTATCTAAATACATAAAATAGAGGTATATATTTAAGTTGAACAGTGATTTTGTTTATTTAGGAATTTTTCTGTTCCCTTGATTCAAATAGTTTATATAAATTTCATTGTTTTAAGCAAATAAAGTTGTTGCACGTAAATCCATGAGAAAATATTGAAGTTTTTGAATTGAATTTCTTATAAAATCCCTAAAGTATCTGTATATATTCTTTCAATACTCCCAGATTCATGCGTTTTAGTTTGGAAATCCCTGTCCATAGGTAAGAGAGGGATGATCACAATTTATATTGCATGATTTCAACATATAGGTACTATACAGCGAATTGCAAACAGTATCCATTAAGATTTTAGAAATGTTAAGACAAAACAGAAAAAGAAAATGAATTCTCAAGTGACTAAGACAAAAAAAGTAAATTAAATCCAACATATCTGTCTGTATATATATGTAAGCTTATAACTGAAGATCTACCGTATGTATTTGAATCAATTTTGTGTTCTGCAAATAGTTTAAAATGCTCTTCCAACACACATTAAACAAACAGCAAAAGAAAAACAATGGAAAACAATTGAAATAAAAAACAATTTTTTTAGTATTCCAGTACATGTTTTATTTAGGTCTAGTGAGTTTTTTGGAAATGAAATATTTTTTACATGAATTTGAATGTAAACAGACGAAAATTTGTAATCAAACTTTTAATGCCTTTTTATTGTCTCGCAAAAAAAGTCATTATTAGAGTGGATTGCAATCCTTTTTAAAATGCTTTCAACAATTAGAGGCTATGACAGTTCTTCTGAAATTGCAAAGAGAAGCGCGACTCAAAGATCTAATCAATCATCAGTTCAGCAAGCAATCTTTTTGATTTTGCCCCTGACGGGAGAAAACTAAAGGTGTAGTCTATAATAAAAAAAAAAAATTTAATAAAAAAAAATTATAGTTTTTTTTATGTATATTTTTAAGAAAGAATTTTTATTTATTTTAAATTCTTTTTAAGAAGTATTTTTGGTACCTACGTATCATCCCGTCGACCATGGGAGAAACAAAAATTTTGCCAAATGAATATCCTCAGTTTGTCGAAATGGTCGGACCGTAGCCGTGCAGAGGAAGAATTCCGCAGGAAGACTCTAATGCTGGTCCGAGTCGAATCGGATCTACAAGGAGGCCAGGCGGTTCGAACATTTTGCCATCAATAAAAGGTTCAGCAATAGTCGACGAGATAATACGTGAATACCGTATTCTATGTAAGTTCATAATGAATTAATTTACTGCAAAGTCACAAATATTGTGTTTTGGGTACATAAGCAATAAATGACCTAGGGTAACAACTTTTCTTTGCTTAGCGATTACACGTAAGAGTCAAGCAAAAAAATCACCAATGGGGTGTCGCCGGATTTCTAATAAAGTTGTTTGCATAATTGAAGAATTCAAATTCAAAAGATTTATATGCCTCAATGAGTATCCAGCAGATAGAATATTTATATAATCCAACATCTGTCTGCATGTTTGTACGTATATTACTCAATAGTTTTTTTATTTCCTTTTAAGAAGTATTGTTTGTTAATTCATAATGAATGAGTTTACTGATGAGTCACAAGTATTTTTTTTTTTAGTATTTTTTTTTTTTTTTTTTTTTTTTTTTTGTACAGACGCCGTATATAACCCCAAAAGATAGCACCAAGTTAAAGAGGTTGTTTCTGAGGTGATTCTGAAGTTTCAAATTAAAAGATTTACATCGGGTACCAATCGACGCCGGTTCATGTAGCTATTAAATAAAGATATAGTCCTGTTTAGAAACTTATATCAACATTGGAAAACAACAAAGATTCGTATTTTTTAAATGCACCTAAGTGACTTCACCTCCTGATCTCTTACGCTGACCAACCTCCGGAGATAGTTTCGCAATCAAGACTTCTGTTCAGTAACGCGCGCCTGATCAAGTGCGTACGGATTACTCCTAAAAGTACCTAATAACTGAAAGCCATTTGTCAGTAAAAGCTTTATGACGTGATGCTGGAAATTCGTAATTTATGAATAAGAATATTTAAAATATCGAGTAAATTATCTTTGCAAAGAAAAGTATTCAAATCGATTTCGAATCTAAATACACTTTCAGAACCAAGGTTGCCAAATGCTTAGCCACGTTACTTTTTACTACTATCAGACCAAAAATAAATATTTTGTTTATTACACGAAGATTAACAACGCGACGTCACAGGTCAATTATTATCAGACGCACAGCGAATATGCTGGTTTGTTATTGATAGTGGAATATTATGTTAAAAAAATTTCACATTCTAAGCAAATGTATATTTAAAATTTGTAAAATACAAGTCTTATATTTTAGACAATTAAAAGTTTAAACACTTTTCAAAGTTCAAACAAGAACGATTTCGAACAAGCACTTTTTTTTTTTTTTTTTTTTTTTTTTTTTAATGTGTATCTCCAAATAGGATCATTGTCTTATCCGCCATGTTTTTTTTTTAATGAATGAAGAATACTATAACCCATAAAAACAAAGTTTTTAATATAAATCCTTTAAGTGCATTGCCAATTTTTATGTGTAATTTCAACTTATTGAGCTCAGATCGAATTTTCATAGTGTTTGACTACTAAGAACAAAAGATCCATTCCGAACTATTTACTAACTTCTTTTTTGGCCCCAAAACTTGATTAAATACATTGTCATCTACAAAGAGTTTATTTACCAAGATTCAGCCCGATTGAATGAGAGAAAGTGGGTTATTTATCCTTAATAGGGGAAGGTTTCAATAATTATACATCACCAAATTGAACATGTTTGAATTGAGCTTAGTATCTGAATAACAGAACGTGAGTAAAAGCTAATAAGTCCGGCGTAAAACAGTAGAAACACTTATTTTTTTCTGTTTTTTACATCTTTTTACATATTTTTTTATATTTTTTTATTTTGATTGAAACAATTTTGGCAACAGGAAAGAGTTTCAACAATGATCAGTTAAAATTACTGATCTCTAATTACAACTTCTGGAAAGAGCTTGCTTGGTTATTGACTTGAAGTCGAAAAGGGCATAATACTCACCACAGATCAGACAGAGACAGTCAAGTTCAGAACTCATATAGATGTTCATGGGCGTCCCCAGGAATGTTTGCAAGGGGGGTACAAGACTAGATTTTTATCAAAATCATCAATTTTTTCAGAAATGTTAATTGATAATTATGCATTATAAATTATACTCCTTGAGAATAGTTAAAGTTCTGGTGTATATTTTTGAAAGCGCAACCCTGATAAAGAGAAAAAAAATACAAAATAGTAAACATATTAAAATACATATTTTTAACGATTTTTTTTATCATCCAACTAAATCTCGCGTCATTCAAGAGACAGTGTTTAGAAAAGAGGAACTCAAAGATGCTAAAATACAAAAGAGTAAAAAAAAAAAAAATTATTTATTTCAAGTTTCGGATATGACGAAAAAAAAATTAAAATGAAACACAAAGGCTGTATTGGAATATGTTCAATTGAATTCTAAAAATTACTTCAAGATAGTATAACTGATGACTTAAAAACAAAACATTTTCCTAGAATTTTGAGAACTACACAGGAAATGATTGTACAATATAAGGAATAAATACTTCTACTCATCAGCCTCTAATAATTATAGAGAACAAGCACCACAAAATCTTCACGCATGTAGCTATAAAAAACGACATAGGAGAGAAATAAAAGACGAAATTAATTGAAGAAAGAAATGCTCATTGTAACATAAAAGTATAAACGGCATATGTGCATTTTTTATCTTAAAATTTACATCTTTTCCCCATTTTTTAAAAAATTTCAAGAGCCAGGGGGGTGCAGGTGCACCTCCTTGCACCCTCCTGGGGGCGCCCATGTAGATGTTGCTACCAAATACTAAGCACAGTTGTGGCTTGTTAATAAATTATTGTCCGATCAGTAGGTTGGTTGTTTTCAGATTATCTGTCACCGTCAGCAACACGAAGGCTATAATGCGTCGAAATATATCGTCATATATCGTCATTAGATAAGCCAACATATATTTACAAACACCCATGCCTAACACGGGACTCGAACCCGCAACCTCGCGTCTAGAAGCTAGCACGCTAACCACTATACCGTTTGGTCGGCGTCTGATCAGTAGGATTGGACACGACAGAATGGGAATTTGTCGATACACACTAAAATAAAATTGGAAACAATCTCTAACGATATTCTGAAGTTGGTGTCCTATACATCAAGATATGATTGTTTACACCACAATACAGCTGCTGGAAAAGTGAAATTGTGTGAACACGACTGTGCAAGGGATAAGAAGCTCTGGCATATCTCAATGCGGAGGATAAAGAACCAATCCTTATCTTCCCTGAAAACTTTATTTCTGAATGCAACTCAATGAATGAAGAAGATTATTAATATACAAAGCTTTTTTTTTCCTTGTGTAATTTCAAATGATTTACCTTTATTTAATTTTATTTAATTATTTATTTTATTTAATTATTTATTTTTTATCACTTATGCTGTTTTCACTTACTATCTTCATTATTCGCCACTGCTTACTTATTATAATACCTACTGGTACTTTTTTTTATAAAATTTGGTTATTTGTTATATTCTCGCACTTCATTAGCGGAATTATCTGACTTTTTTGTATTACGCATGCGCCAATATGTAACTTTTTGGTAGAATGTACTTTATAAAAATTTATGTATCGACATTATGCTAGAAAACAAATTTTCAAAGGTCATTAAAAAGAATCCTTAAAAGTCATTGAAAAGCCATTGATTTTCATTCTGTGATTTGAGTGGGAATCATGACTAAATATATTATTTTTGATCTATTTGTTTTTTATTTATGAGTAAAAAGTTGTTGTTTTTATTTTAATAAACAACATATTGGACTATTTCAGTTAGAAACTGTATGTATTCAAGAAGTTTCCAATATTAGAGTCACACAATCAAGTTACTCGGTCTTTTGTAGAATATCTAATTCAGAAGCAAGTTATTCAAGTTGTACACACAAGCTAAGATATATTGTCAGACAAAGACAGTATAAAAAGATGAAGGAGCAACATATATAAAAACTATTCAAACTATTTTGATGTATTGAAAGCACTCTTTTCGCAGATTAAATATTAAAAAATAGATTAAAAACATAATCGAAAAACCAGTATGTATATAATAAGCAATGAGTTACACGAATTAATGAAATATTTTTTTATTAAAAATAATTTGTAAATGAATAAATTAGTCATTTTAATGTTTTGTGTAAATGCTATTTATAGATTTAAAATAACATGTTTTCAAAATTGGCATTGTAATATCTTCCATCCTTTATATATTTCATAAGGTTTCAACCTTATAAGAATAATAGATCAACTTTGTTTACAAAATCATAAAAAAAAAAAATTCTCGTCAAAAAAAAAAAAATAATAATAATAATAATAAAAATAATAATTTAGCAGTTATTTTAAAAAATTAATTTCATATTAAGTATCTTGTTAGAAATAATTAAAATTTCCTACATGAATAATAAATAACAAACAATCGGTAGAAACAAAAAAAATATCTATAATTAATAGTAAATTTAATTTAAAACGAGTAAATATGAGCAAATTTTGTACTTCAAAGTCTGTGCTGTTACAGAATTGCAAACATGGTATCATTAAATACTATTATATCGTACTATTGTTAAAAATATTATCAACTTTACTTAATTTTTGAGTGACTTAGAGCGCAAAAATTTAGCAAGCAAGTTTTATCACTTCTCAAAGCAAACAATTGAATTATAATTCCTTATAATTATTGATCATCTAAATCCCCAGATTCAGCGGAATATGTTAAATATAAAAAAATACAGTTACAAATTAATATAATATATTGTAGAAGATGATGAATATTTTCCCTTAACATTTCTATATTTGGACGTTTTACACTAATTTTTTTTAATTCCAATGCTGAAAATAGTTTCCATAAACACAATTGATCTTTTAACTTCAATCACCTTGGAGATTTGTTCCAAAATAGGCTGAAAATTATTATTTTGTAATGTCACATTTCTAAAAAATACATTTTATCTCTCATAACTTGATAGAAATAATTTTGTTTGTATTATGAAAAATTTCCTAAAATTTTCTTAAAGTATATTTGTATTTTTAAAACTTAAAATCAGTCATTATAAGAATTAGATGTCATGTTTTTGATTCTGTCATATGCAAATAGATTGCATATAAGGTATTTTTTGCCCAGAATACAATTAAAAATGAAATGTCTTCGTAGTTCTCAAAATTTTCTAAGTAGTAGTAGATTAAAGCATTTAATTGAATAATTAAATATTTTATTTTAAATCATAAACTCCTACTACTTAATCTCTTCTCAGATGCATTAAATTTTTGACTACATAAAAAATGTATACTATATTTGATTTAAAGTCAACGGAAAGTAAGAGATTTAAAATTAAAATTTAATTTTTATTTTTTATTCTCTAAACTTCACGCATTCTTAAAAATTTATAAAAAAAAAAAAAAAAAAAAAAAAAAACTTTAACAAATTTAGTAATACGTATGAAAGCTTGTTGAAATAACAGTTTAATTATAAATTCAAAATAATTATCATTTTTTTATATATCAGTTAAATTATAAATTATAAAACTTGAATTAACATAGTCCCGCTTGTCTCAAAAGTTCACTCTCATATAGATGGAACAGTTTCTTCACATTTTCGAAATCAATCAGATCAAGTGCATCCATGATGTCACAGATACCATACACTATGGCGTTCGAAAATGATTTAGCATCGTAGGATCCATTCTTATAAGCTTCAAGTTCCACAGCAGCCACAAACATAAATGCTAAGTAAACCACAATGTCTTCGGTCAGAAACACGAAATCAGCCAAGTACTTAGCCATCTCATTGCTAACTGTAAGTAGGTACAATTCTGATGATAAATCACCAACTTTTGCAGTTACTTTGGCAGCACTTTTGGCCAATTCAGGTGCAACTATCCCAGCTCTTGACAAGAATTGTGTACCGACACTTAAGTACACATCATAAGTATGACGAGCCGGTACTATAAAAGGGAGTGCGTTGCTCAAGACATCACTGTTCATCAAGCCGTAAAAGATAGAATTGGCTAAAATCTCGATATTTAGGTTTGTTTGGTGTGCCTCAGAATGCGCACTAGCTACTATTACTGCAGCAAGAAACATAATTGTTGGCAACATGTTCGACAACATTACTTTTCGAAATAAAACTTTTCCAGGCAATGAATTTTTGTAATTGGAACTTTAGAACTAGTGGGGAAACGTTTCTTCAGTGTGACTATCAATCACTTATCTGATATAAATGACTGACACCTAGAAATAATGGCAATTGAGAACAGCTCATCAAATAATGTCTCTGAGGTTTTGACAGAGAACTTCTTGTTAACAGTTGCACATTGTTTAATCATCTTTATTGAGAAATGTAATGAAATTTGGAAATTTCTGGAATTAAATGATTCACCATAGCGAATTTCACCAGGTCATAATTTTAAGGACTGAATCAACAATACTTTCATATTCATTAGGATTGATGCCCAAATCAGCGACAATTTAAAAATTAAAGGCTTAGATTTTTTTTTATACTAAAATCTGGGTATTTAGAAATGCTTTTATCAAATCATATTACTTAATTTTTGTAAGAAACATTTTTAAATTTAATTCCAGTTATTTATCAAAATGAAAAAGAAACATGTTGAGTTGAAATAACGGTGGAAATCTGAAATTTGCCGGAGTGCGAGTTGGATGTGAACTGTTCCACATTTACATGACCTTTATTTTAACTCTTTAAAACAAAATTAGTAAAACTAAAAAACTTTTTTAAAATTACCAGATGAAAAAATCTATTGCCAAAATATTTCCATATAGAGGATATACAAAATTAGTTTTTTTTATAACTAGAAACAATATTATAGTATAGATACTACAAGAAATTTCCATCAAACAACATTTAGAATAGATATTTTCTGAAAAGTGAAATCATCGAACTTGAAACAATCTCAAAAGAATGTGAAAGTAAAGTACTTCCATGACTGATAAAATTTTCTAATTATCTGTAAATTATGTAAGAAAATGTTTAAGTATTTGTATAATAGTGCACGTAAAATAGGGCGTATAAAAATTGGTCCGTTAATGAAAGTTGGAAAAACGTTTAATTTGTCATTGAAATAAGGAAACAAAAGAGTGGAGGTAGTGTTTGAAACTGAGAAAATAATTTTGGAACAATCTTTTCATATGATGAATGTTTTTAGAATATTTTTTGACACTGAATCGAATGAAAACAAATGCAAGAACATATTACCAACCTAGAAAATGTTATAGTCCTTTTTATAATCGAAAGTACATGTAACATGAAATTGAATTTAAGGTGCGGTTAAGTGGCGGTCACGTGGGAATATCAAGTCTGAGTTGCATTTTTATTAATTTTGCAGTTGGGCACACAACATCCACAAAAATTAAGGACTTTTAAGGACCTCTAGGCATTTTCAAGGCCTTTTAACCACTACTAAATGTTTTCAAGTACTTTCAAGGCCTTGAAAATAAGTTTAAAAATATTATGCACTTTTAATGACTTTCAATTACCGTGAGAACCCTGTTAGCACTTACAGAATTATGTCACTTTAAATGTATTTTCAATTGATAGAAGCTTTTTATAATTATACTTTATCTTACACAATACAGTATTTCCATCTATAATATCTGTTTACCAACACTCCATAGTTCTGACAGATAATTTACAGAAACTGCATTAAAAGTTACCTATAACAATAGACTGCTACCTAAATATGTCGAGTGATTTAAAACTTTATGTTGACATAGTATGTGATAGCAGATTAATCTGCTTGATGTGAAAATGGCAAAAAAATAATGCTTATTACTTTACCAGATACAATGAATGATTATTTAGAATTATCTAAAAAGCAAGATTCAAGACTTCTAACTGCAATACTTCATAATTGAAACCTTATAAAATTTTCATTTTTATACATGCCACGCTTAAATTAGTAGAAGATACAGTGTTCGATTATAATATTATAACATTATTACATATTTGGGCGTATTATCGTGTTTCTGCAAATAGTCCAAAAATAAAAATAATAAAGAAATGTTATTTGATTTCTAAGTGACTGTTAAACAATGTTTGCCATGCAGGAATTGTTTGAAGAAAGGTATGACTCTTAAACAATCTACCCTCATATACTAGTGTGATAGCACTCTAATAGATTTTCAAAATCCGTCTTTAATACATTACTCAGTTGACAAACTAACACAAAGTACACGAGCATCTTCGGATATCAAGTTTTATATAAAATATCTGTGTATCCTTTTCAAATAATATCATGTTGAAAAGTGTTACTCAATTACTTAACCTTTTTCATGAATTATCCCTAAGTAAATTTATTTTACATGTAAATTTTAAAATACAAATTCTTAGCTTAAAATAGATTATGGAGAATGTGTTCAAATATTTTATCTATAATTAGAGCTCAGTTTAAAATTTTCTACAGCTTTGTAACTTTAAAGAAAAAAGATACTAAAAACATATATACTATTCAAACTTTGAAATTGCATAAAATTTACAATATTATGATTTTCTTTAGGATTCCTCTTATTATTGGGAATTCTATAATAAGAGTATTTGCGTAAAGCGTTGTAATGTGTGACATTGTCTTGAAAGAAAATACTAGCATAATGCATTATAATACAATTTCCAAACATAAAGTAAAAAACAAAACCAACCAGGCCACTTGATGTACTAAAATATTATTTTACATCAATTCTAATTCAAAAGTGGCTGAAAAACGCATTTTCAGTAACTGATTCAGGTCTTTGCAATGAAAATGTTATTTTTTGTACCACATATACCAATACTAAGAAAAAAAATGCATTTTCGAAATTTTACACAGGTTACCTTTTATGTGAGTGTTTGTGATTTTAATTTAAAAAAAAGTGTCTAAAAGTGAAATCAAAAATAAATTTTGACTAAGCAAAACAAGTTTTTTTTTTTTTTTTTTATATAAATTTAAAAAATGATTATTTTTAATCTAAATTTCTATATACATTATTCATTAGAGTGCTTCGCTATATAATATTTGTTTCATTAGGGTGCTCCTGTATAAAGATAGCAAAGACCAGAATAACATGGTATTTGCCTTAAAAAGGATCATCAGCTCGAATCCGTCCAGTTGAACTTGTACTTCACTATTTTCGCCACAGCGTTTACCTAAATGGTACTTAAAATATAATAAATATATAAGCAGGTATAACACTAGTAATAAAAACATTAACAAAATTGTTATTTTAATACACTTTAAAATGTTTTGCTATGTATCAGCGATAGTTCAAATGCAGTTTTATAAATATTGAAATATTTTTCGTTTTTCTTAAATACCATGTTTTTGTGTTGATACACAGTGAAATGATTATTTATCTAAATTTAACATTCATATTTAACGTTTCGTTACCCCATTCTAAATATTATTTGTTGGAAGTTTTATGTATCCATAATATACTTTTGATTGAAGCTGAAAAAAAAAATCTTTCGTACATCCACTATATAGACAAATTTAAACAATATTTTTTTCTCTCTAACAATATTTTAAAGGTTTATAATTAAGGCTTTTCATCAAAAGATTAAAATAAAGGTGGTCGTAAGGCTATAAACACTATCTGCCCTATCCTCATTACAAGTTATACCTCCACCTCGCATCAGATTTTATTTGTCTATTAAAAAGATTTAGATTTGTCTAGTAAAAAAAAAAAAAATGCCATCCCATTTGAAGCATTCGGCAAAAGCCTCATTTCAAATTACGACTCAACATGTTTCTTATTCAAACTAGCATTAACAAATAACTAGCATTAAATACAAAATGAAGTTTTCTTATGAATTGAAGTAATATAATTTTATAAAAACATTTTTTAAAAACCACAAAATGACGGTCTCTCGTGAATTTAACTAGTATAATTTTAAATATATATATATATATATATATATATATATATATATATATATATATATATATATATATATATATATATTTTAAACCCAGTCTAGAGTATAAAAAAAAATCTAAGCCTTTAAATTTCAAGCAGTTACTGAGTTGGACATCAAACCTTTTTCAAATTGAGATATTGTACATTCAGTCCTTAAATTTATGACTAGGTTAAATTCACTTTGGGGAAACATACAAGTGTATTTTTGGATTTTATTACATTTCTCACTCAAATTGATTATACAAAGTGTGACTGAAACAGGAAGTTATCTGTCGCAACCACAGAGATATAATTTGATTATCTGTTCTTTACTTTCCACCGCTCAAGGTAAGGCAATCAATTACTTGAGATTGGTGACTCATATTGAAATTTCAATTACAAATAATTCCTTTTAAAGAAGACAATTCATATGAAGTTTACAACTGGGTCAGTAATTGACTCTTGACAGAATCTTGGACACACGGTCCAAATCTGGCAAGAATGTGAAGAAGCTGTTCAACAATTTTATTGTTGAACATATAATACAAGTGGAAAAATTAGTATTTGATTAAGTTTCGTAAAAATTTAAATTTTTAAAAATTTTAACTATTTTTTTTTTTTTAACTAACCTTCAAATATGATTGTACAGTTGTTCGATTTTTTATTGTTACCTTTAAAAATGTATGATGTTTAATGAGTAACCAATGGAAATGATATTTGAGCATTAAATCCCCTTAACTTTCAGTTTATTTTAAATTAATTCGATTTGAGGTTTTCATATTTTAAACAATCTAGTATGTTTTAGAAAAGAATAAGTTTTTGGTTTAAACTAAATTGAACAGAATGAAAAATTAACATCCTCTAATTGAACTAAATTGAACAGAATCAAAAATATTTCCATCTCTCTCTATTTATTATAAAACTGTTTAGAATACATTTTATGAATTATAAGGAAATTCAATTTTCAAATGCATTTTTTTAATCGATTTGTATAAAGAATCAAAACGATGATTTATTTAAATTTCTTACAAAAAAAAAATATATGAGCTAATATAAGAATACTCTCTTTAAAAAATTTTGGAAATGAGTTAAAATACAAACAAAATATTTTGAAAGATCAAATTTCTTTTTTTTTAAAAGTAAAATTTCAAAAACCAAATGCTAACTTTCTACTTAAATGAAAACGGACCAATTCTCATTGTTGGTAAACTACTTTAGTGACTTAAAAATTTAAGAATATTGAGGAAAATTATCAATTGTATTAAACTATAAATGTTATTTAGTAGCTATATTTTATATTTTTTAGAAAAGCAATCAATTTAAAAAAAATTCTAATAAAATAAAAGTATTATAATTAATTTTGTATGATGAATTCAAAATGTTTTATCTGAATTATATTTTATTACGAAGGTGCTGTGTGCTTTTATAATGCATCTATTTAAGCCTTCAAAGTACCTGTATAAGGTAAACAAGACTGTAAAAACACACATGAAGCAAATAGGGCTACGGTTTTACTTGCTCATAAAATATCATTACTTTTAAAAGCTTAAGTCAAATTAAAAAACACAATATATAAATAACAACTTTAATTGTCTTTCATAAAAGTCACTACATGTTTGTTGTTAAAAATGAAACTATTTTTGTTCAAAACTTTAAATGAATACTTACGTTTTCTTTTCTAATGAATATATATATAGATGTAAACAGTCATTTTACTTTCATTTATATAGTACCTTCATTAAAAACTTTTCCCAAAGTAACATGTTTATAATATATATTGAAGCATGGACTTGTTGGTAGTTACTTACAAAGTAATTTCTTGGCTACTTAATTTAACACTTTGGGTATCCTTATTGCAATATATCACTAAATGTAAAGAGGCTTAAGGCAATAAGGCTAAAGCTGATGGAAAAATACAAATATTTAAATTAATTTTCTCGACTGGAGTTAAAATTAATTTAAATATTTGTATATTTGTTTTAATATGTACTTATATATTTTTCATTTTACCAAATAGACGTTGTAGTTACCATAATAGTTTACTGATAATTTAGACAAAGCTATTATCATTATGAAGTTTAATTTTGAAATAGTATTTAAAGTTTGGTAGATATTATAAGGAGAGATATTTCAGAAAAAAAATTTATTTCAATATTTTGAATAAATACTAATACACCTATTTAAGAATGACTTAGTTTCATAAGAATGTGTGTATAGTAATTAGTGTAACTCAATATTCATTGTATAGATGTAATTGTTTCTTTTATTTAAATATGTTTAATTATTATGAAAATTAAATGTTACCAATGTATTAAAAAATGTTTTTAACACTAGATGAAGACAATTTTAGTACACTTTTGAATGAATTAAAATGCTGATATCATATTTCACTCACGATATAAATATTGAATATAAACTAAAAATACTAGTTCTATGTGATGAAAAGCTTTTATTTACGTTTTACTCAAAATTTATATCGATGATCTTAAGTGTTTTTTCTCCTAAACTTTTCAAATGTGTTTCTTTCTAGCTTTGTTAGAATCCCTGTATATTTTAAATATGTCAAAGACTCTTTCAATAACAAAGTCAGTTTTTTTTTTTTTTTTTTTTATTTATTGAAAACAATTTTAATGAATAAAACTAATCCAATCGTTAAAGCACTTTTGGTCTCTGTATTTATTGTATGTGGTATTTTTCAAGAAAAGAAATAAAACTAATTTATGTGGAATGTTCTTTGTTTTATTGTTCTAAGGTAATCTACACAAAATTCTATCTCGTCAAATTTTTACACAAGTGTACATGGAATTCTACTGTTGTAATGGAATTGCACTGTTCTAAATGTAAACTAATTAGTATTAAATAATATATATTCATTAAACAGTTCCAAATCGTTTTTTAAAACTTGTGCATCAAACTGTAGCAAATCTGAAAATGCAATTCCTTAATTGATTCTTGAGTCGAGATACAAGTCCCTTGTTCGTATCATCAGACATAGCTACTATAACAGCTAGACCCAAGATGATGTTGGTTACAAATGAGAACATGCTGTTTTGTCTGCAATGAGAAGGAAAAATCAGGATAGTTAATGCTGTAAAAATGTATTTAGAAAAAATTATTTTCCAATTAAATCTCAAAGAAACACTTTTAAATAAAAAATTTGTTTTTAACCCAATTCTTTATAAATTTCCATTTAAATTTAGGAAATAATTTAGCTATATAGAAACTTGTCAATTGGTCATTCAAAATGGTATTTCTAAAATATATCTTATATTTTCATAATTTATTTTTAAGTTTATGTCCTCAATTATTAAGGATGAAATAAAATAAATAATATGCTAAAGGAACCAATTTTTTTAGAAATCTATTATTTGGTTCTGTTTCGGGTCTTTGCAATTTTAATGTTATTTTTCGTACCACATATACCAATAATAAGAAAAAAATGTTGGATATATTTTCGTAATTTTACACAGATTACCTTATATGAGAATGTTTGTGATTTTAATTTGAAAAAAAAAGTATCTGAAAGTGTAAATGTGTTCAAAAATAAATTTTTGATTAAGCAATTTTTTTTTTTTTTTTTTTTTTATAAATTAAAAAAAAAAAAAATCTATGTAATCTAAATTTGTTATACATATTCTCTTTTAAATTCAGAATGCAGGTTAAATCATATTGAAAATATTAAGTTTTGAATTATTTTCGTCAATTTTATGTACTTCAATCCTCTGGATTTCTATGATGTGTATGTTTAAAAAACATTATTTTGTGTTTGTAAAAATAAAACATGCACAACTTACTTTTGAGTTACAAATTCTAACAAAGTCTGAGTAGCTCGATTATTGGGCTCTGATATCGGATAGTTGATGAATCCATACTGTTTCTGAAAGATATAGTCCTTAAAGTTTTTTAAATTCATGTTTAAAATAACTTATTAAACATAATTTTAAAATGAACAAAATAATATCACTTTAAAATGTTGATTTAAGTCATTTAAGCTTTGAATAAGCATATTATATCTAACACATTACCCTATAATAGCATTCGACCATTTCTCTTTACCAACTTTACTGAATACTGCTGATCGGAATGAATTATAGCTAATACATTTAAAGTTTCCCATAGTAATAGGAAAGTGAACACAATTCGTGTATTTTAATAAGTATAACAACTGACCTAAACCCCGATTAAAACCATTCTCTGTAAAGAGACAGATTATGATAAAGACATAATTTTTCAAGAATTTCCTATAAGGTAAACCATAAGGTTCCAGTTTGAAAACCGAAATAATATACATACAGTATAATTAAATTATTACTTTGAATTCAAATAAGCACTTTTTAACTTTGCAATCAAAGTTCATGATATTCAGAGATAATGATGATAATATGGACGATATAGCGAAATTGTTATTACTTCATCTAGCCTCCCCTACTAATTGAAGACCATCTGGAATAAAAGTGTTATGATATTTAATCATGAAATATTAAAGTTTGACGTTCTAAATCTTGCATATTACGTTACTTTTTAGGTTCATTCACAAAATCTGGAAAAGTAATAAATAGTAAAGATCAGAATGCAACCACATGCACAATGACAGTTTAATGTTTAAAGACACTCTACATATTTACGTAACGTTCCAAGTTTTACTACTATTTAATCACCGAAAAGTAGTCTTACATTGTTCAAAGCCAGTATTTCACTAATATAGTATATTTTCTATCGGTATTATTTTAGTAAAAAGATAACCAACGGGCATATTTGATATAAATTTGTAGGAAAAATATTTTTATTAAATTAACAATGTATTATTAAGTAATCATACTAAATTTTAAAAGTATTACATAATAAAAATTTACTTCAATAGAATACTCAATTATTTAACCTTTTCATTTTGAAAACTGAAATATCCAAAAAATGGCGCACACAAAAAGTAAACTTTGAAACATAATATATATATTGAATTTGAAACGCATATTGTATTATGCAAAATGAATTTCAATACCTTATTACATTTAAATCTCGGCTTAAATTTTTGTTTGTCGAGTTATATTACTTTAAAGTAAGAAGATATAAAAAGCACATTTCAAACTTTGAAAACTTTAAAGTAAGTTTCTTCAAAGTCAGTGTCCATACCCACAACAATTCATTGATACGATTGTTTACAAATAAAAATTAGCAGGAAGACAACCATACCAAGATCATTTCAACCATACTCCCTGCCCCCTCTACCTTCTCCGAAAAAAAAAATCACAGCAAAGAAGCAAACTATAATTTTTATAAAAGTAATAGTTACAGTTTGTTTCTTCACTGCAATGATCATTTTTCTACATCATAAAAACTATTAACTGTTCATTAAATGATAAGCTTCAATTTTTAAGTAGAACTATCCTTAATAAAATATTTTTAATTTTAACAGAATTAATTGGGTAAAAAGCGTTGATAGAAATACTTATGCTCGCAAGAACGCAATAGGGAAATCTACAGCTTTTAACTTAGATTGTTTTAGTGTGAGACGAGTTAATTTTTACATTTTTCAACGCAGTTAATTTAACTGAAATTGTAACTTATTCGATTGATAGAAAAAGTGATTTTAATCCTTAAGTCCTCGTGGGATTAAAAAAAACATAGGCTAGAAATACAGAAAGGATAAAATGAAGCGTAATCACCGAACTCTTCCACAAGTGGTATTTTTAATCACACTATGTTTATAAAATTTATACAATGTTTAAAATCTCTAAATATGGCCTCTGTTATACTGGATAGCTTTATACAAATAACTTCTAAAAGGGATTTATTTAATTTTTGCAGTTTTTCCATTTTGAAATTATTAAATTATTAAATAATTGCAAAATTCAAAACAACTCTAAAAGAATGAGAAAATTTGATTATTCATTTAACACTAATTTAACTTAAAATTATTAAACTATTAGAATGTGTAATGAGATACTGATTTTGCGGAACTTTCACGCAGTAGAAGAATATTTTTTAAGCGACAAAAGTTAAAATCTTTGAAAATATTGATCATTTACTTTAAGTCTTTGGGAGCCTAAATAACGTAACTCAGAGAAATAACATCAACCAAAAAGCAATAAATCAAATAAAATATAATTATTTAGTACTTACGCATTGCCGAGTTTCGTGTAATTTATTAGAGTTTGTCAATGATGCAATTTCATTAGAAACTTCTTTAGTATTTTTATCAGGGGTGAAAAATCCATTCACTCCTGGTGAGTCTTCTGTAGAGCTGTTTATTTCAAAGGCTTTGAACTGTTGGGGATTAACAAGCATACGAGAAATTCGTGTTGGGACTTTTCCCTTTTTAACTTCCAAATTCCTGTGATCAGCATGTCTCACTGACTTACTTTTAAATCTCAGCATTGAAGAATATTCTATGTTATCTTGCTTTTTCGGTTGTTCAGGCTCTTTCCTTTGATGAATGTTCTTTGTTATCCTGCTTGTATCTATTCGGATTCGATTTCTAATTTGTCTTCTTCTATTTAAATCTCGATTTCTATGTAAATTAATCCCATCTCGCCTGTTGTGTATGTTACCGAATCCAATATTTTCCAAAGGCATTTCTTTATATTCGTGGGATTCTCTTTGGCGTCTGACTGCAATTCTTCTACCATATATGTGTTCCTTAAAACTTAAATCAAGTAAGTAGTCATTACTTTTAGCAGAAATTCTGGAATTTGAATTTCGAGTTTCTCGCTTTGAGCTATCAGTTATTCTAATTTGATTAAGAAAGAGTTCCGTTTGCAGTTTTATAGCTACCTTTGATTGAACACGTAGACGTCTTGAAGTAATGTGAATTTGGCTTCTATAACTTTCATCTCTGACACTGTTCTTTCTTTTTTCTAGGCGTGTTTCCCTAAGATGTCTATCCCCAAACATAAGTGAAGATTGAAATGGCAAGACGTCATTGGTGGAAACGGTCCAAGTTTGGCCCATATTTTCAACGAAAGCGACAGAATCGCTATTCTGGTGAATACCCATGGAGGATTTCCTTATATTGGCTTTCAGAACCCTTCTTCCCTGAAAGTCACGATTTCGAGAAACTTTGCCGAAAGAATTTTCGTCTTTTTGGTTTAAATTTGAAACTAGGGCTTGTCGCATGATCTCAGGGCGTTCTTGTACACGGCGCCTTTCTCTATTCGAAGGGATTCTTTCAGTTACTGTGCTTTCCATTCTAATGGTGAGTCGACGTTCTCTACTAGGGGTTGATAAGCGCAAACGATTCATAATTTGTCCCGTTTTACGAATACGATGTGTGTCATAACGCCTGTTGTCTGAATCATTGGTGATTGCTAAAACTTTATTATTTCTCCCAATTGGGATAAAATCGTCTGTTTCTACGTTTCTAAGATGCTGACGTATTGTCAATTTTACTTTACGGGAGTCCAAAAGCATATGGGATTTTCTTGTGATACTCTCTACAGCAATTTCTTTCTGGTCGCTCTCTGTCTGTTCAACCTGATTCCTACCCTTTACTTGCATGTTTAATATCCGTACTTTAATCATGTTCTCTAAACGTCCTTCTACAATATTCCGTCTTTCCATTCTACCTCTAAACTCTTTTCCATTCCTTCTATTTAGTGTATTTTCTGCATTCTTTTGATCCCGATATGATGTTCCCCGGACGCTTTGCGCACGCCTTGCATTTTTAACCCCAATCCGTTCACCCTCAGGAATTTTAAGTTCTCTTCTAGAGATCAGCGAGTTTTGTTCGCGTCTAAGATTGGACAATTTATTCAGAGAATCACGTTCCCGAGCTGATTCATATAAATTAGACCTTCTAAAGTTTCTTGAAAGGCGCCTGTTATTCAAATTATCTCCTTTAAAACAATTATTTCTTTGCCGTACTGAATTTCTCCTGTTATTCTCATGCATTGCCGGTTCCGTATTTTCTCTTCTTGATGTAGCTGACATTTTCCTCGATTCTGAATTATCACGAAAGCGTTTTTGTATTGAAGCATCTCTTTTTCCAGTACCTGTCATTGCTGCTCGTCTTTCTGCATAATTTCGTCTTGCGGAGATCGATCTTTTCAAACCGAATTCATCTCTAAATCGATTCTCTCGTAATCGTATCGAAAACCGATTTCCTATTTCTCTTTTAATTCTACCATCAATTCTATTGCGACTCATCGTTAAAAACATTACTTCCTTAGAGTTTACATTCGTGATAACATCTGTATTCGATAACTGTGTATTTACCATCCCATATCTTGATTTTGAGGTTACTTGTCGCTTTCCTTCATCAATAAACCTACTTCCTCTTCTAAAATAAGGTATTCCTTCTAGATTTTGGTTACCTTGGCTGTAGTATATTTCTTTCCATCGAAGTGGTTGCAGCTTTGATTGGTCAATCATCATAAAATCAATCACTCGAGATGTCTCGTTTCCATAACTTCTAAACATATTTTCCATTTGTGATTTTCTCAAAACTAATGTCCTGAAACTTTTCAGTCGTATTCTTTCCAAACTACCAAACCTCTCAAGTTTCCTCGAATTGCACCTTACATTTTTATTTGTAATGGACCTTGTTTCTATGTATGAAGAATCGCAGAAAATCATATCCGATATAAGCATTATGCAAGTAAGCCATAGTATGATACCACCTTTCATCTTCGTATTGAAGAACTTTTTCCTGTAAAATTTAACACCAGTTTTAACTCATGATTTAACATTGTCAATATTCTAATTGTTAAAAATTATAAATAATCTCATTCGTTGAGAACGACACACAGAATATTAGCAAATCCTCGCTTATTAAACAGTTACTTTAGTTCTTTAAAAAGAGAAAACACTCGCAACCGACTTATTATTTAAATTTAAAAGCGTTTTAAAGTACAAAAGCTATTATTTTTTAATTACTTAGTTATATATGTACATTAACTAGATATAAAATATATGATGAAGCTACAAATGTTTACGAATGTTGTTAAGTATAAGTGATCTTAACTGTATATATGCGCTAATGGGATATACTTTATTTGATGAAGATAATAATATTTTGGGACTTTCTTCAATCTTTCAAGGATTATGCGTTTTTTCAATATACAACTTCATTATTTATTTCAATATTTTACAGAAAATTAAATTCAAACAATACAAACGAGATAGGAATTATTTAAAGCTATTTTTTTTCCTCTTTTAACATTACATATAGGTTTCCTAGCAAAAATATTTACATCAATTGCACTTTATTAATTCAAATTTCCTAAAGAATATAAATATAAAGTTTCTTAAAAAATATTGTCGACGCCATTAACTTCATATTCAAAACCTAGATCCACAATCCGATTAAAACTGTATTCAAAATTAAAATTTAGAATGGTCTATAAATTACTATAATAAAAATCGAACATCATAATTTTTTAATTCAATTTTTAGGTGTCATTGAGCAAAATATTAACAGTTCTTATAATATCAAATTAAATATAATATCCCTGAAACATTTCAGAGTACAAGTTTGAAATATGTTCTGTCTATAAGACCATTCAAAATGCGATGTTTAGATACTAATAATCAGCAATCAGAAACATCAATATTAAATAGTACATTTATAGGGGAAGCCTACAGCTTTCTATACAAATTATCCTGGAAAGTATCACTTTTATAATTTAATATATAATTGAAAAGTTTATTATTTCGAGGACTCATGCCTTCTACTTTCTCAAATTATTCCCGAAACAATAAAAACTTTGTTAATTTATCACATTGCACAGAATTTATGGAAAATTTTAAATGATTTTTAAAAGTATACTTTGAGTACTTCAAGTTACCATTTGAAAATCCGAACAAATGATTTCTGAAAGAAAATTTTACGTGTTTGAAGAATTGTTTTAATAAACGTGAACCATTTAAAAAAAGATGCAATGGTTTCTATTGTTATTGTATTTGTACTTAAGACAGTTATTGAGTACTTTCATGTATTTGATCTTATTTATTATAAAGTGATTCTTTGATGAGAAGTAAAATATGTGTCCATTTACTTGTGAGAAAATCGAATTTAAAAATATGATGTGTTTTAAAATCGAGTATTTTTCGTATGTTTCAAAAAGATATAATATATTTTTCCTACAATCTTTTTTTATATTTGTAAAGAAAGGTCAGCTTAAATAATTAGGCATTATTCTTACAAGGCCTGGACACATATTTTTAATTATATCTCTCAAACAAATCTTTATTCTAATTTCTAACTTTGTAGGAATAAATTGAGAACAAATCGAATTGTTCTCAGTACACATAAGTCATTATAAAAGGATAGAAAATAATTTTGCACATAATAAACATACTAATTAAAAACTGCAATTTTTAGAAAATTTATTTTTTGTGAAGTTTAAGTACTAAGTGATTTATTACATTTTGATGGTTAATCTTCGAAGTGGATTGTCAATAGTAGATAATAATTTTTAATTGTTTCTTTTTATTATGGTGAATTCACTAAGCAAATCCATGAAATAACTGACGATGTTAAATGTTCTAGGGTTTTATTCAAATTGTATAAAAATCATGAAGTAAGAATGAACAAAAGAAAAACCTATTTTAACCGAGATCAACATCGGCCACGTGATCGAATTGCGATTTGGAGTCACTCCATTTTACGTTTTAGAAAACTACAATTATTGCAGAGTATATGATCTTATTGGAGGTGAATATTTGAAGATTAGAAGGCTACTAACCATGTTTATTCTCTAATAAAAGGATACTGAACCAACCATTGACCAACGCTCTGTATAGTTCCATCCAAAATTGAGAAATCCTTAATTAGAAATTCAACTTCGCCACTTTGGTCAATGCTGATCCCCAAGTGTTGACTTATAAGTAAATTATCTCTGTGTAGTTATAATAAGTAATACTATAGTTATAATAAGTAATACTATAGTTATAATAAGTACTTATTTTTTTCGTCATAGAATTTCTCAGTTCAGAAAAACAGAAAAAAAAACATTATTTTACAGTTGGTCATATTTAATTTTTTCACATATCAAATGTTTTACACGTAGCCTATACTACTGAACAAGCATGCTTTTTTTTTGTGCTTTTTTTCATTTTCTATCAATAGATTTAAAAGCTTAACTCCTAAAAGTCACAAATGTGACTTTAGCTAATACATTTTCGGCATTCACTTTTCCATCAACAACAAATACACCACATAACTAGATTGTTCTAAGTAAATCAAAATCATATGACATAATTTTACCAATAGTACATAATTTCATATTAACAGTAAAATTAGTTCCATCTATACCAATACAATGTAGTAAAGACTTTACCATACCTGATTGCAGACGAAGCAACTTTCCTCAACCTGAAATATCAGTGGTATCAATGGTCTCCCTTCACCAGTTCCTATATATACTCTAGTCCACAAATTGAACTTTACATATGGATACACCCACGCTTCTTGATCGAGTACCCTTGTCCACAACTACAGTAATTTCTGCCACTGTAATCCTCTAGAAAACTTGCAGGAAACTTTCTTATCAACAGCCACACACGCCAAAGATTAAGGGTTTGGGTCCTTAGGAAATCCACCACACTTTGCTGGATTTAAACCTCTCTGGCAGGTGGTACACAAAGCGGGTGCTTGTGTAAAGGATTTAAATTGTTTACCACGTAATTGTGGGACATCAAAAACTACGTTAGGGGATAAGAGTGGGAAATAGAGTATTACGAGGTAAGAGAAGAGTATTTTTAGAACATCGAAAATATTAAGAATACTGAGAGTATAGCTATATAAATAATTAATATTCAACATCTTTCATAGTTAGTAGCAAATTTACTCATTGAAATTGGTAATTTTCTAAACTAAAAATAAATACACTGACTTTACTTTTATATAATTATATTAGTTACATAGATTTAAAGTTGAAGAGTAAAAGTTTGTTAAAATTTATTTTATACTAAAAGAGTTGTTATTGTAAATATCACCAGAAGTACAAATTCGCTGGCCAAAATCGTTCAACACTGATGTAGACCACTGTAGATTGGCCGTTGCTTCGAATCTTGTCCGATATCGCCCAGTGCTGGGTAAAATATACTGGAAGTTTTGAAATGTCGATGCAGACTTTTAAAATTGAAAGATATATTTATAAAAAGGACGAAGGGGTAAAAAATATGTTTTGTGATGGTTCTGACATGCTTATTTTTTTTTTTAATAATTTATTTTGGAATGATCCTCGAGTTAGGGCAGGGATTGGCTAATCTTCCCCGACCTCCTGTTTCCGACATTGTCCAATATCACTGTGCTAATTGAGATGCTTCTATATTCTAATTTAGAAGAAAATAATTTTAGTTTAAAGGGAAAGGTAATGGCAGTTACGAATACAGTTGATTAAAAGTTCAAGTTTTTTGAAAAGTTGCTCCAATTCCAATTTTATTCAATCTTAATAAATTTTTTACAGAAATTCGTAATACCTTTATTAAAGAAGAGAGAAAAAACTGATTTGTATTCAAAGGCAAAAATAATGATGAGAGTTAACTTTAAAAAAAAAAAGCTAACAGTAGATATATTAAGGTAATCCAGAATTTCAGTTTTCAGAAAACCCCACATAAGCAACATGTAAAATTGCTTTTCATATAGAATTTATAAAATTATACTTTATTAATATTTTAGTGTTATATTACTAGGGTAATTGCTACATTTATGTAAAAATGTGTCCTTTAATTTTTGCAGTGGTTATCGTTCAAATCATATGCCTTCTACAGGATTTCTTTGACAGTTTGGACAATATCAAATAAAGTATTCAATAATATGAGACCTATTCTTAGTGTTTTTCACAAATTTTTTTATCAAATACAGTAATTTGTTGCTAAATTGCTGCATTCTGTATTGCTAACTTTATTTTCCGAATATTTCGTATCGGACATATTTTCTTCACTGAATATACATATATATATATATATATATATTGATACACTGATGTAAACGTGTTATAAAATATGTTTTGATAGCTTCGTTTTAAAACATTTTACTATAAATTTCTCTTGAATAAATGACATTTATTCTATACGTTATCTCATCACATAGATATTCTATTATGAAATAGTGTAATTCTTTTTCATGAAAATGTAAGGGTAGAATTTTATTTATTATGTGTTTAATTAATATAATTTGACCTTAATATAACTTTTGTAACTGAGCTTTACCTCTAAAAGAGGCTGAATAAATATTAGAAATCTATAACTATAAAATAAATTATACATGGAACCACACTACTATTTTATGATTCCTTACCAAATTTTGCAATTCGTATATTTTCAATTTCTCGCATCTCTAACAATAATATAAATAAACCACTTAACAACCTTTTTACTTTCAATTACCCATATGTTTGCATCATAGGTATAGCATTCGGAAGTATAGCATTCGGTCATAAATTTTTTTTTTTTTTTTTTTCCCTTATCTCCTCGTTTTAGAACATCCTGATTTAAAAAAGTGGTCTAGAAAAAATGTCTGTCTGTACGTGGTCAGCATAATTTCCGAACAAATTGACATATGATGTTCAAATTTGGAGTGTGTGCCATGGGACCTACCATTAAGGTTTTCGTCAAAATCATGCGCATAAGGATGAAATCATAAAAAATCATGTTTTTCAGGAATTGCTAAAAAAACGGTTCAAACGATTTTGATTAAAATCTCTGTGCTAAGGCCTCTTAAGGTGTTCTAAATCTTCCCACCTCCGACATTCCCATAAAAATGCGATAAAAGCATAAAAAGTTGAAAAACGAGTGCTTTTAACACAGAGCTCTTTGCCCTTGAGCATTTTTATCTGTTCCACGCACTAGAAAGGTCAATGTAATGCCTATTGAATAACATTGCCTATTTCACCATTTTGGCGTATCCTCCCCCCCTTCTCCGCGTAAAAATTATTGCAAAAAATAAAAATTAATGCTGGTCGCCAAACTGGCAATTTGTATTTAAAGGAGTGAAAATATGAAAACGTTAAATAACACCATATCACATTTTAATGCAATGACCAATATTATTGTGTAATTGAATGTTGTGCGATGTTCCACGCCTCTAGTTTAACACACATTGTATAAGATATTTTCAGAGCCAAGTGATTGACTTCCTCCCTGAACATGGATAATTTACAGGGGGTGCAGGTCATATTCAAGTGTGAACAAAGAGGTAAAATGTTTTCTTGAAACTTTGAATTTTCATTCACTTCAATAGTTGGTTGTTGTATTCAGATTATCTGGCACCGTCAGCAACACGAGGGCTATAATGCGCCGAAACATTCGTCATTAGACAAGCCAACATACATTTACAAACATCCATGCCAACACGGGACTCGAATCCGCAACCTCGCGGTCTAGAAGCTAGCACGCTAACCACTATACCGTTTGGTCGGCTCACTTCAATAGAAAATACTAAAATGTTATTAATAGATAAATTTTCTGTTCAACTGAGTAATTTAAAACCTAAATTATACTTTATTTTCCCGTGAATTTTACCACTTTTTTCCACTTTTTTTTTAATTTTCAAAATCCACTCATTGGTTTGGAGGGGGTGACCTACTTAACCTTGCCTTTCGACACCCATATCTCAGAAATTCAAACTATGTATTTTCTTAATCCCTCTAGTATATCAAATTACTAATTTGAATTACATACCAATTTAATGGCTCCCTAAACAACAAAATTACAATACTTTCACTGAATTCATGGGCTACGTCAAGAAGGTGCAATAGGGTGCACCCCCCCCCCCCCAGTGGAGTTTTGAAAATTAAATGTAAAATGGAGAAAAATGGTATAAATCAACAGAGAGTGCTATGAAAGAGGTTTTAAAGTATTCAAAAGGTTTGTACACTTAAACCACCTATATTTAGGTACCAATGACGGTTAATAAGGCCGGGACGTGGATTACATCCATGCCTGACCCATGATTCAGACTCGGCACCTTTGACATGCGAAGCTAGAGCGCCAACCACACAGCCATCGTATAGGCCAAGTATTCAATGGAACAAAACTATATTACATGACTATTATTTAAAATTTCATTAGAAAATTAATTAGGTTTGAATAAAATTCCACCACCTTTCACCCTTTAGTGGGTGATCAACATCCCCCTGAAAATTATCCCGCCGACACATATGACTGAATTGTACTCTTCAAAACCAAAATTTTTATTCATAATAGGTTATACATTTGGATCGTGGATCACACAAGAATCTCGTCTAATTTTCGCCACCACACTAAATGATAAAATTCAACTTCGGTACCCGAAACGTGTAAGATGAGTACTACATTAGTATATTTTTATTCCTACGTGATCAGACCGTAAAAATGTATTTAAGTTTGTAGGTCACGAACTTTTTGGGGAAATGTGTGGTGAGAATCCTCCGAAAGATAGAAATCGGTCACGATATTCGTGAAAATATTATTATTATTTTTTTATTATTATTATTCTTACTGGGAATCTATGGAGTCGGTGGATGGCATTGCCATTTGCATTACATTTTGGAAAGTTGATTGAAGCTCAAAGCAGAAAACCATTCTTGATTTCTGGATATTAATAGGTTTGAATATCACGCATTGATTTAAAGAAATGAAATCGAATAAACTTGTACTTGATATCAGTTTAAGTGGAAGTAAGTTTATGTGTGTGTGGGGGGGGGGGGAATCAATTAACAATATTGTTATTACAAGCAGAAAAAACAAATAAAGCTTACGCGTTACCTTTGTTTAATCGCATTTCTGGAACACAGGCTTTCTTTTGTAAAACAAAATAGTTTAAAGAAATTATTATACTCTATCAAGTGTTTTATATCTTATAATAATATTACATTACTTAAGAAAAATGATATTTCTAGGCAATCAAACCAAGCAAATTTTAATGTAGCATATTTGTGCATTATCCCACAAGATTTTCGTCGACTTTCCTTTAACGAAGCGATACATCGCGCAGCACAAGGCAGTAACTGAACTTAGAAAAGTTATTTTCAGCTCTTGGAGAACATTTGGCATACATAGACTGAAAAACTTTTTGACTTAAGCGCATTTCAATTACAATAGAATCCAGTGAATATATTGAACACTGCGCTTGAGTAATATCTTTAATTACAATATGCCATTAATAAGCGATGTGTTCTTTTTGGGAAATACTATTTGCTATTAAAAATTTCAGTTCAAATATTCTTATTATCGTATTTATCAGGTAGGCGAATGGAAAGTACCACCTGATAGACTCTCACATTAGGCCTTCATTCAGTGACAGTCCCAGAAAAAATTAAAAGGAGAAAAACGGACAACAACAACAACAAAAAAAAAAGGTTGCATAAATTGTTAAATTTTATTATAGTAATTTCAATTAAATACCAGTAGCAGAACCATTTTGGAATATGGTAGATATTAATAGAAATTCAAAGCTCTAATTACCAATTTTAATTTCGTAGACAAGATTGTTACACGAGAAAAGGGAATTGTTTTTTAGAGCTCAAAAGAGTTAAATTTTGAAATCTTATTAAATAAATAGTAGTATACATAATTTAAAAAAGTCCTTTTAATAATTCAAGCCAACTAATGCGCGTCATTTTTGTATTTTACTTATCGACTAAACTATAAAAGAGATTACTGCAAAAGTAACATAAGTACATAATAAAGTAAGATGCATGCTATTAAAATTTGTTCTAAAGATAACAAAATATGCGATAGTCGCGATATGGTGTGTTCGGATCCGAAGATTTTTTTTTTTTTTTTTAAATCTTCACGAGCGCATTTTTTCAGATTCGTATTGTATTATTTTTCTTTACTTGTTGCCTTATTTTAATATAACTTCTTTATTATCTCAGAAAAGCAGTATGATTAAACAGGAGAACACGCCTTTCAATTTCAGAATGACCCCTTTTTCAGGTCGCGAATAGTTAATAATTTAAATCACGAATATCTCCTCCAATTTTTACGGATAACCACAGCACTTTTTTCTGTACTTTTATCCAGGTATTGTACACATTTTTTTAATTTGAGTTTTTTACTTTCAATTACCCATATGTATACTTACAGTAATGAAAGTATAGGATTCGGCCCCAACAACAAATTTATATTTTTTTCATTTCTCCACGTTTTGGAACATCCTGATTTCAAAAAAGTAATTTAGAAAAAAAGTCTGTCTGTGTGTTTGTGGTCAGCGTCAGAGGCGGTTCCATGGGGGGGGGGGGCTAAGGGGGCTATAGCCCCCCCCCCCCCCCATGAGGGTGAAACTTACACTGGATAAAATGGTTTTCATAACAACCCTGCCCCCTTTCATAACAACCCCCCCCCACCTAAGATTTTAGATTTTTTTTTTTTAATGTATTTCTAGATACAAATATTTAAGAAAAAGTTTAATTTCCGATCAGAAAATCTCATTTTTGCCCCCCCCCCCCCTAGAATTATATGAAATGACGCGTCTGCCTTTCTCCCCCCAATTCTCCGTAAAAGGTAAAAGAATGTCGTAGTTTTCGACGTTTGGTCCAAGTGCCCTGTTAATAGGTAACCAAAGTACCCATAGACTAAGAATAAATTAACTAGACCAAGTCTGTATGGCAAAACCTAATAATACGAACAGCGCGGTCACGTGACGACAGCCTTCAAAACGGAACTGGAGAAAAATTCTTTCATTTACTTCAAGGTTAAACAATTGAAAGCTGAAGACTATTTTCTTGAAAGCCGAAAAAATGCCAGAATACTATAATGGATTTGGATGCAAAATTGATTTTGAAATAGGGGATTCAATAACCTTTCACAGTCATGTCATTTTTTAAAAATTATCTTAATAATTTTATTTTTTTAAGACTTATAAAAGTTAGTTTGTATTTTGCTTTCTGACATAGCTGCCTTTAATTGGTAATAATGGTCTTTATCATTTACTTACTTCTGAAAATTGTAATTGATAATGAAATGAAAATGAAAGTCTAGACTAATGTTTTATAATATTTTGAAAAGGGTAGAAATGGTTTTTAAAAGGCATTGGAATTAGTCACGTCACGTGTTCCGTCTTGGTAACACCCTCTCTTAATAACAGATATTGGAGCGTCCTGTCTATTTTATTATTCGTTTATGAAAGTACCAAACGAACACGAACAGGTTTTAAAACTAGTTCAGAAGACATTCCAGAACATCCTTGTTCTTCCTATTGTATTGTGTGTCTTTGACTCGTACCAGCCTGGAATTTTTACTGGTCTCCCTATACCAGTTTATAGTTGTGCATAGTACGCTATCAAAATGAAGCGACATTTAACCGATTATTTCGGGAAAAAAGAAAGCAGCGCTAAAAGCCATTGTAAAGAGCTAGATGTTGGAAATTTGGAATCGAAGTCAGAAAGTGCGATAAAAGCCTATGATCCTGGCAAGATAAATCTTCCGGTAAGCTTTACACATAAATATTTATTTTTATGTGTCGTTCAGTTCCAAAGCCAGACAACTGCAGTTTTTCGAAAAATGCATTTTTGAATTTTTTTTGCAAGTAACTTAATTGTACATGCAAGTAATTTAATATATAGGATAATAAAAACAAAAACGATATCTATTATACTCTGTTACAAAAAAAATAAAAAATTACGTATATACTCGTAGTGATTATCAAATTAATCAATTTCTATATTTATATATAGGATACATATGAAAAATCACATGATCCCTGTGATATAGGAAGAGCCGTGAAAGAAGTTTTAACAGATGATGAGAAACTAAAATTACTAAAAAATACTTGGATACCTCCAACAACATTTCCTTTTCCAGAACTAGTAGAAGGGAAACAGAAACGGAAATTTAATCATGATTGGCTAAAAAAATACAAGTGGCTAGCATATAGCCAAATGCTAGGCGGTGGACTTTGCACCCAATGCGTTCTCTTTGCTCCTTCAGGTGCTGGTATCGGATCTCAGGTAAAATATTTGATTTTCTTTTCTTATGCATTTCATTGTAACTTGTGTGATATTTTTATTTGTATGAAATGTTTAATGTTTTAACGATTATATCAACAACCAACTGATTGGTCGTTATCGTCGAATATTGTTCCTTAGATATTAAAAAAAAATTGGGTACAATTAAAAATAAATGATTTAAGATTAATTTAAGAATAAAAATTTCAAATGCATTTCTGACTTTAATATTTCAAAACTTTAATAATTGTTTTTTTAATACTTTAAAAAGTTATAGCCTAAATTCACCCAATTTATATTGAAATTATTAAAATTTTGACTCCATATTTTATTTTATTACTCTTGAAGTTGTCAATAAAAATTTACGAAATTGTAAGTGACCCGTAAATAATGTACAAAATTTATGGAACATTTTGTGTAATACTATTTTGAAAGTGTAAAGGTACTGTGTAACAGCAAAACTGGCCAGCTCCACAATTTTGCGAAACGCGTTCTTTGCAATTTTTGCGGAAGGCTTACCTATATTGTCGGCATTTTGAGAAATAAAGTTAATACTAATGCGAAACAAATCAATTTAAACTTTCAACTTTTAAATCTTTATTAAAATCCTTTTTTTATACTACTAAACCGGGTGCTTTACTTTAACGACCGAAATGTTCAATTAGTTAGAAAAACTATGTATCCTAAAATATGTATAAATATAAATTTAACAAGCGTGTACATTTTTTAGGCTCTCAAAACACTGGTAAAAGAACCGTTAGCCAAATATAAAAAAGCCACCGAAGATCTACGTAAGCATGAAAATACTAAGTACCACAAATTCTCCATGGAAAAAGCAGTAGAATTTACAAAAGTAATGGAATCAAGCAAGAAAAGCATTGACGTTGTTTTAGATTCCGAAACATCGGCCATTATTGAGGATAATCTAAAACGATTGAGGCCTATAGTAAAAACTATAGTATTTTGTGCTAGGAACAATTTGCCCTTAAGAGGACATCATGATCACGGTTTGATTTCACAATTAAAAGAAGAAAGTAATGAGGATCTTCTGGTTGGAAAGCATGGAGTTTTCCAAAGCCTTTTGGCTTTTCGTGTGGATGCTGGGGACGAAGACCTCAAGCGACATTTCGCAATTTGCAGGCGTAACAGTGCAATGATTAGCAACACAGTCCAAAATGAAATTATAGACTGTATCGGAGAAACTTTTCGTTCTTCAATATCAGAAGATGTTAAAAGATCAAAAAATTTCAGTATAATGTGTGATGAAACAACAGATGTCAGCACCAAGGAACAGATGACATTTTGTGTTAGGTACATAGATACCCAATCTTTCGTTACCAAAGAAGAATTTGTTGGTTTTACAGAAATGACAGAGACAACTGGTGTTGCTATAAAAGAAGCAATCGATAAAGAGTTGGATGCCTTGGGCTTAACAAAAGAACACCTTTGCGGCCAAGGGTATGATGGGGGTTCTAACATGGCTGGGAAGTTTAAAGGAGTGCAAGCCCTGATATCAAACGAGCAACCCATGGCTATTTACAGTCACTGTTTCAGCCACTCCTTGAATTTGGTTATTTCAAAATCGTGTGACATTCCTGCCATACGAAACATGTTAGGAACCGTAGGAGCGGTAACAACTTTTCTTTCTGCTTCTGCTCTACGAAAAAATGCTCTAGAGGAAGTAATTAATCAACTTCCAGAAATAAAGAAGAAAAGTTTAAAGGTGATGTGCCCCACTAGATGGGTAGAGCGACACGATAGCTTAATTAGATTTAAAGAGTTATTTCTCCCTATTGTAACACTGCTTGATCAGCTTTCAACTTCACCAGATACCAACTCGGAAACATCAAGCAAAGCTTCTATGCTCAGTTCGGCTATTCAAAAAGGAGAATTCATCATAGCCTTGGAAACAACGGCATATTACATGGCAATAACTCTAAGGCTAAGTGAGCAACTACAAAATCCACAATTAGATTTTGGAAATGCCCTGCAAAATATAAACTGCATATTAGAGGTTTTCAAAAATCTACGAAGAACTGTGGATGTCGAATTCGGTAGTATTTTCGAAGACGCTTTGCAAAAAGCAAGCGAAATCGAATGCGAAATACGCATACCAAGAAAATGCTTTCGACAGACTCATCGAGAAAATACTGATGCTTCAAATCCCGAGGAGTATTACAGACGAATGGTTTTTTTTACCGTTGGTAGACCATTTGATTCAAGAACTGGAATCGAGATTTTCCCAACGATTGGTGGATATATTACCTTTAGAAGGCCTTGTTCCAAAAAATATTTTGAAGTACGAAGAAGAAGAAATCCTCAAGGCTGCAAAAAATTACCAGCAGTACCTAGATGGCTCTGAGCTTATACTAAAGTCAGAAATAAAGCTATGGAAAAACAAATGGGATAGTGAGATTGAGCCGCCTTATACAGCAGTTGAGGCCCTGAAGAAGTGCGATCAACAATTTTTCCCCAACATTTTTATTCTTCTACAGATATTTGGAACAATCCCCGTTACAACAAGCACACCCGAAAGGAGCTTCTCCACATTACGACGGATTAAAACATATTTAAGAAGCACCATGGGCCAGGCAAGATTAAACGGACTAGCACTGGCAAATATTCAAAAGGATAGAAAAATCTCCAAAGAAGACGTCATTAACTTCTTCAGTCGCAAAAAAGCAAGACGAATGAAAATTGCAAATTGGAATGTCTAAAATCACAGACACAGACTCTACAAAATTTGATGTTTTGTTTTTGTATTAATGTATCGAGAAAAACAACTCAATTTTAACTAAGGTCATCCACCTAGACTATTGCTTTAAAAAAACAACCATTTTGAATAATTAATTAAAATAATTATTTGCACTTAATTACTCAAATATAATTAAAGTTAATTAAATAATTGCCACACTGTATATTAATGTACTATTTCTTGATTGCGATAAAATCTAATTGACCACAACAGTAGCTCTAATTAATTTTGCTTTCTCATTACGGAACATTTTTGCATGCTGTAGCCCCTCCCTTGTGATTTGCCTCGAACCGCCACTGGTCAGCGTAACTCCCGAAAAAATTGACCTAAGATGTTCAAATTTTGTGAACGGATTGGTGGTGGCCATGGGACCTGTTAAGGTTTTCTTCAAAATCGCACATTCGCATAAGATAGCTACCATTGCTAAAAAACAGCTCAAACGATTTTAATCAAAATTGCTGTGGCCTCTTGCGTCTGCCTTATATAGAACACCTTAATGTCTCCGAAGGTGTTCTAAACATCACAGAGTTCTCTTTGCTTGAACATAGCTCACCATTGATAATTTTTTCTCCTCTCCTCAGTTTCACTTATTAGTAAGATAAGTATATCGCCAAAAACACCGTCTTGGCGATTTTTTTTTTTTTTTTAAAGACCCATATCACAAAAAATATCGCCAAACCGGCAATTTTTTCTAAGCGAATGAGGAACGTATAAAAACGATAAATGACACAAATCCACATGAGTAATATAGTGTAATTGAAAGTTGTGCGATGTTAAACACCTCTAGTTTTTATGGTCATCTTCAATTTTTTTTTTTTTTTTTTTTTTTTTAATAAAAGGTTTTATTTTGAAAAAATCACGTTAATTACGATTTTTATTTTCCTACGTAGTGAAAAAATACTAAGTTTGATCTAATAATCTATATTGTAATATATATTCTTGCAATACTTTTGAATTTATTCTTGTAAAATTTAACATTTTAAGTATTTTACAACTTTTTTCACATTACTAGTATTTTAAAATTAATACTTTTGTATTATCTTCAATATTGTATTTAAAAACGTATTTGAATCACATAATAACTATATTAGAAAACTCTAGGTAAAAATTTCAGGAGTTTTCACTTGTATTCTTTTGTTTGATTCAAAAGTTTCTCTTCAGTTAGTCCTATGATTTCTTCAGCTGGATGATTTTTTTTTTATGATTTTTTTTTTTTTTTTTTTTTTTTTTTTTTAAAGACAGAAGTTTAATCAAGAAGAGATAGACCATAATTTGATAATTGTAAATTAGTTTTAATTTCATCACATTCAGAGTTAACATTACATTATTCCAACCACTTAGAACTAATTGGATTTTTTGGCACGGGGACTTTGCGCAATGTATTAGTGTTCTGTTCATTAGATTTGAAAGACAGAACAAAAACATTTTTAGGTGGTCCAAGACTCAAAATTCTAAAATCTTTATTTTTAGATTTTTTTTTCTGTCAATTTTTATATACTACTGTATTATGCTTTGAAACTAAAAAAAAAAGCCTACTTTAAATTTTCAAATTTAAAATATTTTTTTTAAATTAAAAAACTTAAAAATTTTGACATTTCCTAAATTTGATATATTTAAAAAAATATTAAAAATCACTTTATAATTCATATCATAAATTGTCTTCATGATTTTTCCATAAAATATTTAGAAAAAATAATAAATATATATATATGTAATGTATTCGCATTGGGATAGTCAATGAAGCTATTAGATCGCTCTAGTAAATTCTCCAGTTAGCGAGAACCACTTAGAACATAGTAGAACGTCACTCAAACTCATATAAGCTACGTAATCCGTTTTGACTCCGCCTCTTAGAATATCAAATCTTGACTAGTGATTGCATCACCCACTTCACTGAGAACCTCTCTGAAAATAAACTTTTATATTTGTTTAATCTCGGCTGCTTTTTTATATCCTAAGAGTGTCCACACTATTTTACCGTTACATATATATATATATATTATTTCTTATATATATCTATACTAGCAGAATACCCGTGCTGCGCTACGAAATTTTACCATTAGCATTTTAGCGATCAAAAAACATTCATGTATTCTACACTTCAGTCGTTTGCTCCCATTTCGATCCCTTCAAATTGATTTACCAAAATAGGAAATTTCCTTTTGTTGACATTTTGAACAAAATTTACAATTGTGAATAGTATATTGGAAAGAGACACTTGATTATCCCTCGTTTAGAACGTTGAACTCACTTCGGAGACTTTTTAATTACGTAATCGGGATTGCAATAGTTCATTGTGTTTATGTTAGCTCTTGGTTCTAAATTTCAAAGTAGTAGCTGTATTGGAATTGAGACATTAAGATAATCCTCGTATAGTTTCAATGCTGCTTCGACTTTTCATCCCTTAAAAATTTGTTAATCGATATTAGAATATTTTTTTTTTACATTTGCCCTTTTAACATTTGTACCCAATATCAGAATTATGACTACATTGGAAGATGAACATTTTACCCCTTTTCGATCCCTTAAAGTTGGTTAATCGAGAACGGAATAGCTTACTTTTTCTATGTTAATCTTTTATGACATAGCACCAATTTTTAGAATTGGGACCATATGGGAAGTGGGATATTCGAATATCCCTCGTTTGGAGCATTTAACCCCTTTTCGACCCCTAAAAGTAGGTTAATAGAATTCGGAATAGCTTAATTTTCTACGTTTGTCTTTGTTGATACTTGCACCAGTTTTCAGAGTCGTGACAATATGAGTAGGACATTCGAATATCCCTCGTTTGGAACGTTTAACCCCTTTTTGACCTTTTAAAGTGGGTTAGTCGAAATCGGAATAGCTTACTTTTTCTACGTTTGTCTTTATTGATATTCGCACCAATTTTTAGAGTTGTGACGAAATGGGAAGTAGGACATTCGAATATCCCTCGTTTGAAATGTTTAACCCCTTTTCGACCCCTAAAAGTAGGTTAATAGAGTTCGGAATAGCTTAATTTTCTACGTTTGTCTTTGTTGATACTTGCACCAGTTGTCAAAGTTGTGACGAAATGGGAGTAGGACATTCGAATATCCCTCGTTTGGAACTTTTAACCCCTTTTCGACCCCTAAAAGTGGGTTAATCGAGATCGGAATAGCTTACTTTTTCTATGTTTACCATTGTTGATATTTATACCAATTTTCAGAGTTGTGAACATGTGTGAAGTGGGAGAATTAGTGATGAGTGAGTGAGTGAATGAGTGAGTGAGGGCTTTGCCTTATATATAGAGAGATATAAGGCAAAGCCGTCACTCACTCACTCACTCACTCATCACTAATTCTCCCACTTCCCACATGTTCACAACTCTGAAAATTGGTACATCAATAATTGTAATATCAACAATAGTAAACATAGAAAAAGTAAGCTATTCCGGTCTCGATTAACCCACTTTAAAGGGTCGAAAAGGGGTTAAACGTTCCAAACGAGGGACATTCGAATATCCCACTTCCCATTTGGTTACAAATGTGAAAATTGGTACAAATATTAACAACTGTAAACATAGAAAAACTAAGCTATTCCGATCTCGATTAACCCACTTTAAGGGGTTGAAAAGGGATTAAACGTTCCAAACGAGAGACATTCGAATATTCCACTTCCCATTTGGTCACAACTGTGAAATTGGTACAAATATTAATAACTGTAACCATAGAAAAAGTAAGCTATTCCGATATCGATTAACCCACTTTAAGGAGTGGAAAAGGGGTTAAACGTCCCAAACGAAGGAGCCTCATTTCCCACATGATCACAACAATAAAAATTGGTGCAAATGTTAACAAAGCCAAACATAGGAAAAGTAAGCTATTACGATCACGATTAACACTCTTTAAGGGGTAGAAAAGGGGCTAAATGTTCCAAACGAGGGATATCCGAATGACCCATTTCCAATGTTGTCACAATTCTGATATTTGGTGCAAATGTTAAGAAGGGCAAATATTAAAAAAATTAGTTAGTAGTTAAAATTAATTAAAAGAACCAAAGCGGATTAAGCGTTCTAAACGAGGTATATTCAAATGTCTCAATTCCAATATATTCTCAATTATGAATTTTGGAAAAAATTTCAACGAAGGAAAGTTTCTATTTTGATAATTCAAATTGTCGGAATCGAAATGGAAGCAAACGTCTGAAGTGTTGAATACATGAATGTCTTTTGATTGCTAAAAGGCACATGGTAAAATTTCGTAGCGCAGCACGCGTATTCATCTAGTATATATATAAAACACGAAGTTTCAAAAACTTTTTAAAAAAAAGTTAAATCAAAATATAAAATTCCTGAAGAAAAATTAAAGAAATATCTACGAGTAATAATTGTGGAAAGTTTCATTATTTATAACAAGTAGTATTTAGGCTATATCGATTTAAACTCAAAAAAGGGACAAAAATCCATCACCGAGAAAAACAGTTTCAAGATAGCACGTCCGAGATACAGTAAGCAAAATTTATATGTTTCAAGTTCAACTAATGATAGATATCAAATTTGAACGTCATTTTATTTTGATACATTTTTATTATTTACAATAACAAAAAAAAAATTGAGAATTTTTAAAATTGTGCGTCCCAACCCAAACCCCCTAAAAACAGTGAAACAATTTTGTGTACAGCGCGTGATATTTTTTTCTGAGGATTTCATTTTCTTTGCAGAAATTTTCTTTACAAAAAAAAAAAAAAAAAAAGCCTAACTAGCCGACTTGGAGGACGTCTAGATTCTCACTTTTTTTATAAGAATGTTGGCGTCCAATATACGGACTGGCTGTCCTGTCAACATATGCTTTTGACATAAGTGCAGAACAAAATATGGTCATTTTTATTTTCAATTACCCATATTTGAACTTTAGGGAAATGAAAATATCGCATACAGTGAAAAAAGAAATCGATCCCCCCCCCCCCCCATTTCTACACATTGCGGAATGTACCGAGTTTAAAAAAGTGGTGTGGAAAAATTATGTGTCTGTGATCAGCATAACTCTTGAACGGATTGACCTAAAATTTTCAACTTTGAATTAAGGTTTGTTATTAAGGTTTTCGCCAAAATTGCACATAAAGTTTACCTTTGAAAAAAATCATTTTTTTCACCAATCGCTATAAATCGACCCTAACGATTTCGATAAACATCGCTTCAACAACTGTTTCACTAACAAGAAAGGATAATGTAAGAATCATCGAAAAATATAACGCCAAATTAGCCATTTTGACGGTGTTTTTTGGCCAATGCAAGAATTATCGCTAAAAATGTTGGCAAACTGACTTTCTTTTATAAATGAATGAAAATATGACAGACGGTAAATAATACCAATCCACATCAAATTTAAATGCAGTGACCAGAATTAGTACAAATGAAAGTTGAACTATGTTTCACGCCCTTAGGGCTCTTTCAGACGCTGTGAAATTTCACGCAAATCTTTTCTGTTTGTTTAAAGAATGCCCGTAAACAGGGTTCCCACAGAAATCATAGATTGAAAATCAATGACTTTTTAAGGACTTTTAAGGACCTAAATAAAATCTTTAAAGACCATCGAAAATATGTTTCCAAGTATCAGGTCTTTAACGTGTGACTTTACAGCTGCTTTGCCCAGAGCGTTAATATCAAAATCTTTCATGCACAATTTGCATTTTTCTTTTATAAACGAACACTTTAATGATGGTCTTTGATTTTTTGGTTCGTAAAACGTAAACAATTATCTCACGTGTTCGTCTCACAGAATACAATGTGTGACTAAAAACATTCGATTTCTTACTCCACCAATCAGTAAATTCAAATCGAACGATGTACAATTTGATGCATGCTAGATAAAAATATACCAAAATTTTTTGATGCGGTGCAGATAAGTGACAAACTTTACGGACTTTTAAGGACCTATAAGCAATTTCAAGTATTTTTAAGGACCTTTAAGCATTTTCAAGCACTTTTAAGGTCTGGAAAAACAGTTAAAAAATATTAAGCACTTTTAATGGCCGTGGGAACCCTGGTAAACCATAACCACAGGAAATCTGTAAAACAATGAAAATTCTCTACCAAAGTTGGTATCTCTGCAACACTTATAACTTAAAATCTAATTCAGTTATTTGTATTTGATAAAAAAAAGAACTTTTCAGGAGTAACATCAGTATCTTTTAGCACTAACTTGCATTTCTTGTACAAGCAATGGAAATTTAGTTGATCTTCAAAAAAAAGAGTACATTTTTTCAAGCGAATCCTTTTTTAAAAAAAAATTAAGTCCCAAGTAGATTTCCTTTTCATAAAGCACTTGCTGCAGAACGCAAGGAAATAAGTACATGTGCAACAGAAATTGAACAGTAAATAAGTGTCTTTTTAATAATAATTTTTAGAAAACATAACACCAAAAACAACTCATCCAAATATTTTTAATGGATGGTATATTAACCAGCTGAAAATAGATATTTTAATATTTAGTAAAGGCAATGTCTTAGAGATCTTGCTGTATTTTTAAAAACATGAATCCACAACACAAATGTGTTATTTTATGTAAACAACTAGGTTCTATCTTAAAGGAATATAAATATGAAAGAGTTAAAAACTAAAATAGGAACAATCTGAAAATGTAACATACTGAAAAAAGCAAAGTTGTTTATTTTCAAAAGTAAAAATTTAATCAGTACCTTGAAAATGAAAGAGAAAAAAATTCTTGAAAAATAATACTTATGAGAATGATAGATGGTTAATAAAACACTATTTAATTAAAAAAAAATAAAAGGTTTTCAAATCTAGAATAAATAGAGAAGTAATTTTCAAAGATTTTAATACATTTAGAATTTTAAATATTTTTATTTCATCCACACAATTGATACAGGGTATTATGAAAATAAATATATACACACAGCAACTAAATCAAAATATTTATTCACAATTTGATTTTATCAACACACTAAGCATTTTTTAAAGTTATTTAAAAATAAGCATCTGTTTAAAAAATAATGGCATTATGGCATATTTCTAAGCGAGCAGAACTTTATTGCTTCAAAGTATTTAAATAAGTAAATCTATTATTTTAGGATTCTAAAATATTGTAAAATTTTAATAATGCAACAGCTAAACATCAAAGATACTTGGGAAAGCAAATCTATTACTTTAAAAACCCAAACAGGTAAAATAACTTAATTTTTAAATAAAAAATATTAAGAAACTTGAATAAATAGTTCATTATTTGAAGAATTCAAAATATATCATTAAACATATTATACAACTTAACATAAAAATAAAAGATAGTTAAGAGTAAATCAATTAGTTTAAGAATCCTCAAAATATAGAAATTTCAAGGCTCCAACATCAAAGTACAAAAGCTGGTCTGAGTAACTTTATGAATCTAAAATATATTTCAGTGCTCTTGTGACTTCTAGATACTGTATGCGCGAGCAAAAAGTGTGGCACAATATAAACTCTAGTTTGAGAGGAGAATCGCTTTTCAAAGATCCTTCCAGGTATGTTTTTGAGGACAGAAGAAACATCCATTGCAATGCTTTATCGTACACCTTTTCACTGCCACTGCATAATATATCAGATGGAGCATTTAAGAGGATCTGGCACACAGTAGCAACAAAGGTCTGGTTTGGTCTCTATATGGGAAAAAATTATGAACAGTAAATTAATAAAATGTACGCCTGTTTTAAATATTCTGCAATTTTCTTTGAGTAAAATGTATTGAATTTATGTTGGTTCTTTCCAATCTTTTAATATTGGTTGGTTGGTTGGTTGTATTCAGATTATCTGGCGCCGTCAGCAACACGAGGGCTATAATGCGCCGAAACATTTCGTCATTTAACAAACCAACATACATTTACAAACATCCATGCCAACACGGGACTCGACATTCAACTATGAATTATCTGAAAGTCAAAGTACTATTTACGAGGCGAGTTTGGAAAGTAAGTTCCATTTTTCTCCACTGAAGTACTGCGATCGCAGTTTCGCACAAGCATGGTAGTTACTTTGATTCAAGTAGAACGAAATTATGCCATTTTGAGTTCACTCTGAGTTGTGTGTCCTTCGTGGTGATTGTTTATAATGGCGCCATTGATTGAAAATCCCGGGGCTCGTGAAATTCGATCAGCAATCCGTTTTCTGAATGCGAAAAACGTTAAAATAGACGTTTAATGACGAACCTACGAGGTTTGCGGAGAATCTGCAATGAGTGATTTGATTTGGAGAAGATGGGTTCGATAATTTAAGGAAGGGTGTGATCAAGTGCAAGATAAAGAACAAAGAGAATGTCCATCATTCCTGATGAAGTGGGTAGTGCAAGTGTAAAAAAGATAAAGGAAAACGGTAAGTTTACAATTAATGCTCCTGCTCTTGAATTCCTACAAATTTCACGAACAGTAGTTTACGAGATTGTTACTGAAAAACTGGGTTTTCAGTAACAATGTCACAACAAAACTCTTCTAGAGCTTTGGCTGAGAAGTTTTTGAGCATCCTCCGTACAACCCTGACCTCACTCCAAATGACTTCCATCTCTTTTTCCATCTGAAGTCTTTCCTTCAGGGTTCATACTCAATCTATGACAGTAAAATTCAGGAGTTACTATGGAGTTTTTCAGGAGCAAAAAAATTACATGTCTTATAATATAATTTGCCTCTACGTGCCTGGTTGTCAAGAATGGTGGTGCATTCTGAGACTATCCAAAGGTTTTTCTTTGCGGATGTAGTGATGAAGTGCATGCACAGACTCTGAAGTACGGTAAGACCTCGGATTTCAGAGACGTTTTATCAAGTAAAAAAAAATGCTACATTTTAATGTTTTACTTTTCTTTTGACCTTTCAATGATTATTTTTAAGAAGATAAAAAGAAATATCAGGATTAGAAACACAATTTTCAGGTGTTATAAGAGCTCTTATAAAAAAAAGCAAATTTAAGGAGTTTTCAGGAGGTGTACGAGCCCTGTTCCTTGGTGCTTAACGTTTCAACAAACATGAAGAGCTAAAAGAATGTGTTACCACATGGTTGACAACTTAGGAGTCAACATTCTATGAAATAGGAATGCAAGACCTTATACCACGGCTATGACAAATGCCTGGAAAATTACGGGAGCTGTATCAAAAAGTAGTATAACATTTGTAGATTTTTGTGAAATAAATTGCTTGGCTGTATTTGTACTCGTTTTCTTTTTATTACCAAACAGAACTTACTTTCCGAACGCATCTCGTATATAGAGATAACTGTTAAATAAAAGTGACGCCTTCTGACCAAAGTAAATTTCTTTGTAATTAAAATTTATTTCCAATAATTAATATTGGAAAGAAAGGACCATGCCAGGCAATAAAAATTGTGCAGCAATGTTTTACAATAAATTCAAATGTGAATACATGTAAGAAATAGGGATTAACGAGCTATATAGGATGAAAACAATATCCCAAAACTTTATTATTAATATAGGAATGAAACAGGATCTTCTCCAAGTAAGTAATAAGATATAGAAGGAAGTTATAATGAGAGCTTTTTTGTAGGAGGATTATTTTAAGTATGCTAGGACTATGTTGCATAAGGACTTAATAAAGAAATGGATCAGAAAACAAAGGAAACAAGTCAACTTTAGTTATAGGATGTTACAAGACTCTAAACAACAATTCAAGAAATGAGGTAATGTAGATATATTACGATTACCAAATTTAAAAAATTATGTCTTCAAAAGTTTTTAATTGAGATAGAGCACTGTTTTGTTAATAAATTTGTCCATACTATGAGGAATCAATAGAAAAATACAAATTTTGCTTTTTACTAAAACTTAATCGTGATGTGTTCAGTTAAAACACTTAGAGTAAATGTATTTTCCCCTGTCCTTCAAAATCACTTGAGATGAAGATATTACTAATGGAGTCGATTCAATGCAACAGGAACTGCAGCAGTGTGTTACATGGTTACTACTAAACAAATTAACATTTTGGTATGAGAGAGCAAAATACGTAATTGGTTTGAAAAACACAAGTTTCTTCATTGCAAACAAACCTTAAAAAATCACAAAAAAAATATTTTTAATGATCACCTTTAATTTAATTTAAACTCATTTAAAATTTTCTATTGAACTATTGATCAAAATTGTACTGCAAAATTTTATTGATCAAAAGCACTTTTTTTTTACTATGGGTTGAGATCTGGTTGAAAAACAAGAACATAATGTTTTAGAATTAGTAAGAGTGAATTATTAACAGTAAGCAATTATTACTTTAATTTTAATAATATATATATACTGCTAACCAGAAAGGAATACTGACCATACATTTTTACATTTCAAGTTCACAAAGTTGGGAACAACAGAAGGTGTATCAGTGAAAACATTCAAGAACATTTTATTAACATTAAATGACATTTTATTAACATTAATAAAAATATTCAAAGCGTTAAAAAACTGCAATGTTAGCTAAAAAACTTGGTCTAAAAGCTTAACTGGTAGTCATCATCACCTAGAGAATGCTTTTGCAAGAAAGTATCGAGATTGTAATAAAAAAAAAACAGAATATTATTTTACAGCACATGGTAATCAATGTAACTATGTTTTGTCCACTGCTTTAGGCCTTTGTCAAAAACTGTTAATTAACGATATAGCTCTAGCCAGGGGTTGCACTGAAGTAGGACTAGTGAGGAAGTACTGATGAATAATAAACTGCACTCTCAGGGCAATATAAATACATTAGTTAAGAAACTTTTATACGAGCGTTACCTTTTTTGGATCTTTAATCAGCATATCTTTGACCAACCTTTGAATAGCAACAGGTGTACCAGCAGGCAAAGAAGGTAACTTGTTCTCTTGATAAGAAGTGTTTTTCAAGTTTGGGCTCTGGGAATAGAATGGATTTTTCCCTCCAAATATTTCATAGGCAATGGTTCCAGTTGTCCACAAATCAGCTCTTGAATAATCAATTGTGGACAGTGGCCCTGCTTCTGCATTAGCAACCTTTAAAAAATCAACTCACTTAATCCTTAAATTACGATGGTGCAATTGAAAACAATGCTTTTGATAATGACTTAACTAAACAAATGTAATCTAGTAAGGTATTGTGCTGAATCTTTCAATGAACAGACATGGTACAGCTTCTAAGCAAAGAAAGCTGAACTGCATATGAATGTGATGAAAGCCAGTAAACAAAACAAATAAAAAAAATCAGAAACAAAACAACTTTAAATAATTATGCTATTATTTACAAAACAAGTGCATCTAATTAAACCCCACTAAACACAATGACTTTAGAAATTGATATTAAAATGCAAATAATTTCCTTTAAAATCCTTTTTTAAAGACCATTAAATAATAGTGAAACAGGCATGCTTAAGCACAGCTAAATAAGCATTCTAAATTTAAGCATTATATGGATTTCAATCCCATTAACTTTGGCAAGGAGGGCAAAACTTAAGTAAAAGGCTGTAAGCATTACTTACACAATTTACATTAATAATAATTTCAAATAACTACCGATTAACTTCTTTTTAATAACCAGCAATAACATAATCATGTTAGTTTCAAATAAGTTATTTACCTCTGGTGCCATCAAAGCCATATTTCCACCCTTACTTATATCATAAGTTGGATATCTCAAACTAAGGCTTTCTAAGCAGCATCCAAAATCGGTGACAGCTAGCTTAGGATAAGAAATCCCTACAAGAAGTATTACTTTATTAACAATATTATTTTAATGTTGATTCTTTTTTCTTTTTTAACTTCTATGACTCCCAAATTAAAATGTCACACTAAATAAACTTTGACTTCAATTACAAAATATAGCTAATTTATTAGAGCAACACTAAAATTTGAGAAAGAATAATTAACATAGTACAAAAAGTATCATTCCCAAATATGAATATTTATGATGTTTATGAAGACAAAATAAATCTGAACATTTTTATAAATGTTCATCATTTAATCTAAGTGATTTAATATCAACTTCTAAATGCATTATTTTTTAATCAAAGAAGCAATTTAAGTATATTATAAAATAGAAAAACATTTGAAAGTTTTTCACAATACCAAAAATAAACTATCTTTTAAATCAGGATTACAAAATCATCTTAGAACATAGTATCAAAGTCAAAAGGAATCATTAGTAGTAAAAGTTACAAAAAACATGCAAAACAGAGGACATTAAAAGCTGGCAGAATAAATGCACCAGCACTTAAATTGGGTGAAGTTGTATTTATTTACAATCATTATAACTTTACAAAATTTGCATTATTGTTGTAATATAAGTAAACAATCCTAAGCATCAATAAAGGTCAACATTTTATTACATTTAAGTGTATAGCATACCTGCCAACATTGGTATTTTCAAATTAGTACAATTTTTAAGGAACAAATATTTGCATTCTTATGATTCATGGAGAGTCAAATAGCGACAATATTTATGAATGTAATATAGGAATAATAGTAATTCACTTGCAAATGCAAATAAAAAAAAATAAAAAAATGCATAATATTAAATTGCTCCCAAATATAACAAATTGTTACATTTTAGCACAGAATGGAAATTATAAAATAAAATACTAACCAGGATTTAAAAATAAATCAAATTTAAACTTTACGATGAAATCTCTGAGGAGGTTTGTGATTTAATCAACATTACACCCAAATAACATGCTTTATGGCACAAAAACTACAGTGAAACATACAAGGAGTTGGTGGTATTCAAAGTGTTTAATCACACGCACAAATATCAATTATGCATGCTTTTGAATTCTTATTATTACATTTGATGTTGTCACTGTGTTTTTTAGAATTGATATGAACTTTGACATCAGTAAATCCTCCATGAAAAATCTTAATATCAGATGCATAGATAGAGCAGAATGCAAAATTTGTTCCTTTGCTTGATTTTATGATGATTTGAAGTAAACTGCTTGGTATAAGACTCCAAAAAAAACTTGATAATTTTTGGAGTCTTAAACCAAGATTGTTTAACATGGATATTTTAAAATAAATAATTAAGACTAACAAAGAAGCTGAAAACCGAAAGTGCTTTACTGAGATAACGAAACAGTCGTTCGGTGCCGCCAACACAAATGAATACAATGCATCCCGGCGCAGCGATTTAGTGCTATTATTTATGAGCAACGTTGGAGTACAGTCCAAAAGAAGGAAGAATAAAAAAAAAACTAAAGCACTTTCAGTTTTCTACTTCTTTATTAATCTCTAAAGTTTGAGACAACGAAACAGGTTGGCAACACCATTGAAAACAGTGTATCCTCGACGCCGTGGTTTAGTGCTATTATTTACGCACAATGTTGGAGTCCGGTTCAAAAGAAGGAAGAATAAAAAAAAAACTAAAGCACTTTCAGTTTTCTACTTTTTTATTAATCTCTAAAGTTCTAGACAACGAAACAGTTGCTTGGTTCGCCAGGTCCCATCAGCAACACCATTGAAAAGAGTGCATCCCCTGCACCCTGGTTTAGTGCTATCATTTACGTGCAATGTTGGAGTCCGGTCCAAAAGAAGGAAGAATAAAAAAACTAAAGCACTTTCGATTTTCTGCTTTTTTATTAACCTGTAAAGTCCGAAACAACGAAGCAGTGCTTTGGTTTGCCAAATCCCGTCGGCAACACAGATGAAAACATGCATCCCCTCCAACGCGCTTTATTGTAGTACATACGCGCAACCTTGGAGTGTGAATATTTTGACTGACGCGGAAACTTTGGAAAACGTTTCGGTTTTGTTGGTGTCTTGAATATTTAAAAAAAAAAAACGGTTTTAAGGGGAAAAAATGAAAAGTACCATGAAATCTGTACGATTTTTTTAGCTGTTCGTACAAAATAGTAAAAATCCGTACAAGTTGGCAGGTATGGTATAGTAATCAATTAATTCATTTACTCTTTGCAAACATTTAATTTTAAGATAGAATACAAATCATCAGTGCAGGAGTTGTATGTTGTACATTCAATAAACATTTACTAAAAGTGTTTAGAGGTTTTTTATGAAATTCAATACATACCTTCAGAAAGATCTAGCAATATATTGTCAGTTTTCAAATCCCTGTGAGCTACATTGCTTTGATAAAGGTGCACTAAGGCTTCTATTAATTGAGTGAAAAGCAGAAGTGATATTTGAGGTGAAGGTTTATGCTTTTCCAAATATTCTTTCAAACTGCAGTGATACCTGGAAAAAATCTTCAGTTGAGCGAGAAAATAAGTTTTTCATAAGTAAAACACTCGTAGTAATCTAAAGTTGATGTCATAAAATATATTGAGTTTAAAGGAATTGTCTTTTCTATATATATTAGTCTAATAAGTTTTCTTGGTTCAGATGCTTTTCCAAAACAATAGTTAAACCTAATATTATATCCGGTCGTTTGGCAAGTAATTTTTTTTTTTATGAAAATGAAAGACGATTTTCTTATTGTGAATAAATATTTTATTGAATTATATATTGTCTATTCCGATCCAATACCTTCTTCCATTTTTCTGGCAGTAGTATGATTCCATGCTCATAAAATGTTTGTTCTTTGCTGGCAAAAACAAATCCAAGTGATTTTATACCTGCTCATTTGAAGTAAATGTTTTACTGTTGAAACATTTTTGTAGAGACCGGAACAAATAATAATCAGAAGGTGCCAGATCTGGAGAATATGGTGGGTATGGCAGTATATCCCATCCAAGCTGTAAAAGCTTTTGGCTAGGTTACCAATCTCGTATGAGGTCTCGCATTATCTTGGTGGAGCACTACACCTCTTCTATTGATCAATTCTGGCCTTTTCCATTTAAGTTAATCAAATTTGTCCAGCCGGTGACAATAGACTACAGAATTGATCGTTGTATTGTCCGGTAGAACTAAAAAAAACGATCCTCTGAAATCCCACCAAACAGATAGCATCAACTTTTTTTATGAATACAGGCTTTCCGCTTTTCCCTCTTTTTTAAAACAAGTTCTTCTTTTTTACACCGGGATCTCTTGCGTTTAACCTCCCCAGAGATGATATGCTTATAAAATGGATAATTTTCTTGACATTTGAGAGGAAATCACAGACAGCAAAGCGATGGCCCAAATTTCTTTCCATAAAAACATGAGGAACCCATATGCCGAGCTTTAAGATTAAACCTAGGCGTTTTAAATTATCATGACCAATTGAATTCTATAAATTTAATCTCTCTGTGTTCTCATGAGTTGTTATTTGCCAGTTTGCATTAATGCTTTTATTGTGTCTTCATCAACTTCAACTGGCTTTCCAACACGTGGGGCAGGTTCAACATCAAAATTGCCGGGTCGAAATTTTGCAAACCAGTTTTGGCACTGGCGTTCTGTCAATACATATTCTCCATACACATTGGATAAATCGTTTCTTGTTTGAACAGCATTTTTACCTTTACGACAGTAAAAAAAGTAAAATATGCCAAAAATGCTGCTTTTCACTTTTCCTATTTGATAGAGCATAAACCAAAAACTACTGCATAGAATCAATTAAACTTTTTTGCAAGCAAAAAGCTTTTTGTTTTCTAACACTCTCCATTGTCTAAATGGATTATAGAGGGTTCCCATGTGAAATCTCAAGGTCAATGGAAAAAAAATGATCTTAAGTCTGTGGTTATTTGGTTAGTTTTTTTTTTTAAATATATGCCAAAAAAAATAATCATGCACTCTTAAAGTACTAAGAAAAATATTTATTATTTTTACTTACAAACAGGCAAGAAAAAAATATCCAAATTGGATGCATAAAGATTGATTTCATGCTTCTACAGTTTGAATTTAAAGCGCGAATCCCTGGTTGGTTGGTTGAAGTTTAACGGCGCAAGGGGAATACTGCCGCGAATCCCTGATCTTTCCTATCGCTAATTTAAAGGAACAAAAATTTGTAAATACAAGAAATCCTTACTTTTTTTAAAAATAGAGACATAGCTTAAATCCCCCCCCCCCCCCTCCCATCCCCATTCAAGTTCTTCGTAGAATTTCTAGTCTACCTACGGTACGACTTGGCGCTTTTTCTGGGAATTGGCTACAATAAAAGAATGACGTAATATGCGTTTTCCCGTTCGTTGCTAAGTCAAAATCATGATCCAACATCCAGGGTTGCCAAAAAATCATTTACTAATAGTCACCAATCCTTCCAGATAATCAAAAAGGCAAGTTCAAAATTCAAATCCCGTTTTACCGATGACTTAGAAATTAAGCCTGGAAATGTTTGGGGAGGGGGGCTGTCAATTGAATTCAGTTTAGAAATTAAAAAAAATATTCTCGTTTTCTTTTAGCTTAAAGAAAGCTATATATTTCTTTATTATTGAAACCAGGCAAGAGTGCAAATCTAAACCAGATGCACTAAGATTGCTTGTGTGAAAAATACAACACTTGTATTCTATTTTTAGCACGGAGTCTCAGTAAAAAATTTTTAAAAAAAATCATGTATTCTATAAGTATAAAAAAAAGTATTAATTTTCTATACCTAAAATCAGCCAAGAAAACAGATTTAAATCAGATGCACACTGATTTATTTACTACTTCTTTATAGTTTGAAAAACCTACAACAAAACTGAGAGATTGTAATATGTATTTTCAAGTGCGAACCTTTTCCGGCACGTTAACTGACGAAAAACGCCCTTGAAGGGCAAAATACTCTTTATCGCTTTGTTGGTGATGTTTCATGATAATTTTGAAAAATTTCGAGACAAAATTCTCGCCAAGTAATTTTTCCAAGTCAAAAAATGATTTTTTGGCGCAGTTCGGCGCAATCTTAACCGAAAAGAGGTTTTTGACGCAGTTTGGAGCAGGGTAGTCAGTTTGGCGCACTTCGGCGCAATTGGAACAGCTCTTACATCCCTGTAATTAGAAATTTTTTAATGAGCTCAAAATAAATTTAATAAAATTGGAAGGTTTTTTTCCAGCAACCTTAGTTAATAACTTTCACGGCTTTAAAGTAGGCCATTTTAGTAATTGATAAAAAAAATTACATATCCTTCCCCTTCTACAGAAAAAGAAATTCTTCTTTCTTGAAATGGGAATCGACATAAATGAAAGAATGATATAAATCATAATACAATACCGAAGAGTAACTGCTATTTTCTCTGTAGGCGATATACTCCTCCGATAGTTAGTGTCGGGTTTTTGCAGTCTGGAACATAATTTCTTCACCAACTCGTCGAAGCTCTCAATCGACATCCGGAAAAAGTTTAAAATTTTTACTTTGTCTTCTCTTAACTGCGGGTAAAGACAGAAGAACATACCGAATGTTGATCGGCTCTAAACAATGGGATGAATCCACATAGTGCGATTAATTCGATACTTTTTCTTTCGATATTTTATATACAAATATGCTAAGCGCGCTCTTTTTCATTCCATTTAGAACAAACACAAAATCCTCTCGGAGGAAAATTTTGGTCGTTTGAGAATGCACCTAATGAGGGAGAGAGAGAGAAAAGCGAAAATATCCTGCATATCAAATTACACCCTCTTTCCACTGGATACTCATCGTGCAACTTTTTGTCCCGTTCGGGGGGAGGTCAAAGGTCATAGTGACCGTGCCGTTCCAGGGCCGCTCGGGAGGAACCGATTCAAGTGTGATTGACAGATCCGCCAAAAGTGAACCGGCTAGAAAGTGTGACGTCAGAATAATGGTAATACGGGAACGAGAATTTTATGGTTTTAGAATTCAAAAGGGGAAATTCAAGGACTTTCCAGGCTTTTTTAGAAATAATCCTATTTTTCCAGGCTATTCAAGGCCTTGAAAAAAAATAATGAAATTCAAGGACTTTCCAGGTTTTCCAGGCCGCGTACGCACCCTGTTAATAGTGAAAAAATACAATTAAGCCCTTTGTTGGGGAAAAACAAATTTTCTTTCTGAACAACCCAATACATTCAAGACATTTCAAACATCTTGTACAATCGACCTTAGAGTACATACTTAGGCTTAGTTTCAGAAACATATTGGATTCAAAGTTCCCATTTTAAATCTATGCAAGATTATAATGGGGGATCAAACAGTCAAACATTTTTCAAAACTCATCCATATACTAACATTGTAAACATTACTGTTCCAACAGTCCCTGCTCTATAATCAGACATGGTATAACTGCCAAGCAAAAAAAGGAACTGCAGTTAAAATTAGTGTTAAACAAGAATTATTCAGAAAAATTGGGGCACATTTTTTTTCGCACAAAATTACAAAAAAGTTCTGTTTCGATTCAAACTAAGCGGCAAAATCAATCCGCAACCGACGCAAATTAAGTACATAGTAGCTATCACAACATATGCAACATTAATATAATGATTATTACATAAAAGCTGTAGTTTTAGAATTTGACAGTAGGAAGTTGGAAAAAACAACAAAATTTAAAGATTAAAGGAGTTAACATATAAAAATATATAGTACTTTGAAAAATAATTGACATGTTCACTGGTTATAAATTTCATTTTTGTAAAAACATACATAACAATAAGTGTATCGTATATACACTGCTGCAAGATTTTAGAAATAAATTACCTCTTCATAACAAGAAACAGAGTCATATTTCTGCCGCAACCATCATTGAGGAGACGCACTGGCAAAGCCTGAGGAAAGTACTTGTGGGCACCGGGAAGAAAAGGAACCATGTCAGCAAAAGCAAAGTACATCTCTACAATATTTGGATGAGGTTTCAACCTCCTTTTTCTGAAAGAAAGACATTAGAGTTAGAATATATATTGTGACTTTGTTTTTTAACAGACTTAAAATAGAAGTTATATTATAAAATATGAAACACGGTTTATGGTTAGCCTCTAACAATGTTGTATATATTGCACTAAGAGATGAGAGCAAAGTAAATTAGTAGATTCAACAAAAAACTATTGCCTGGACCAGTCTAGTTTAGTTATTTGTTTACTAAATATAACTTTATGAAACCAGCAAAGCAAGCACATTAAAATATGAAAAGAGTGAATTAAATATTTTCTAGAATTCGAAGAATTCTTAAAGAATTTGAAAAGACGAGAAATAATATTTAAATGTGTTTAAAATAATTTTTGAATATTTCAACGCAAATGCATTTTTCACAATCAAGTTAAGTCAAGAAATCTTTTGCGAATTTAATACCAAAATTATAAGTTCTTCAATTTTGACTCATTGATGGATATGATCAAATATTTTTATACGATCTATAGATTGTAGTGTTTGATTTTACTTCACAATGTGAAGTATGTAAATCCCTACAGACACGCAATTTTTTTAATTGTATATGTTTAATTTAAGAAATTAAATTACAGATAAAACAATTTACAACGTTCAAAGTTGATGAAAGCTAAAAATGCTTGATAAACAGTAACCTACACATCTAAGGTCACAAATAGCTAACTACCATCTTGCTATAATCTTCTATAAAAGACATTTGCTGTTTTTTACTTCCTGTAATTCTAAAATTAAAGTTTTAGGCTTTAAACTATCAATAATTTACATCGTGGATAATTAAAAGTCCTTTGTAAGGCATAACCTTTAAAAAACATAATTTACTTAATTAATGTGTCCAATTTGTAAATTTTGCATAGCATTTCTGCAGTTTCAAATATCAACACATATTCTAATAGTTATATACCAATTAAAGCGTACCTGACTTTATTCAATTCTTCTTCGTCAAAACAAACATCTGTTAGAGCAGGTAACACTTCTTTATGCATAGCATTCCATATGGCATAAGAATTGGACTCGGCACTATAATTAAACATGACTTTGATAGCCAAATTGTTGGGGTAGAATTCACCAGTTGGGAACTGTACATTTTGATCTGGAGATTTTTCTGTATCCAATTGTTTCAAATCTAGCAAAAAGAAAAAAGAAAATTAAAAATTTATAATAGAAACAATTTGATTTAAAACCTAAAAAAAATTCACACAAGGAGTAAATTTAACTATGATTACTAGTTAACAACTTTCTCACCTATCATTGTTTTTAAACTTTCTTTTTTTATTTATTTCTGATTTTATTTATTTTTATTTAAGAATCTTAAGAATCTTTTTATTATGTCTATTTGTTAGAAATGTGTCTAAATTCTCTTATTATATTTTTACTGGGAAAAATCGAATATCATCAGCAGATTCAAATTACAGACAGTGTTAAATTCATAGCAACATTGGACAAAAATGCAAAAATCAGAATCGTAGTAAATTAACAAATAATCATCTAGGAAACTCAAACAATAATTCAATAATCATAAAAAAAAAAAAAAAAAAATCTATTTAGAAAATTTGCAGAATATAAATAAAACAAAGAGACATTAGTTTAAAAAAGGAAAAGTAGAAAAAGTAGCCAATATTTCATGAAATCCAAATAATAAAACTGTTTAAAATAACAGAAACCACCTTTGTTTAAAAAAGTTAGTGTTAAGTGAATTAAGTTAAATGGACTGGTAAGTGGTTAATTAATGTTAAGTGGAGATGTAAGGACTGGGATTAAAATACATCTTTATTGTTACGTATAATTAGAACTAAATTATGATGTTTTTAGACAGTCAGCTGATATTCTGAGGGTTGGTTATACTTCAGCATCTCGTTTGTTTATGTAAAAAAAAAAAAAATTAGAAGTTGAAGTACAATCCGTCGTTAAGGAAATTAGCTGATTGCCTAAAAACATCATAATATAGTCCAAATAATGTGCAACAAAAACTTCACCTGGTGTAAAACAATTTTTTTTTTTTTTTTTTTGCATATTTCAAATGGCCCCCACCTACACCCACCCAAACTGGTGAAAATTAATTGTGTATCATAAATTGCCTATCTTTGTCCAAAATATATTTTATAAAGTAGTCTTATTCTACTTTATAAAATATATATAGGAACCACGTAAATCATGTGTGCTGGCTCTATATAAGTAACAGTGTAACATCAATATAAAGTATTTTAAATGCTATTATAAATTGTCGAACAGAAAAGAGTGACCATAACTAAACATTATTAAAACAAAATTAAACTACAATAATACATACTAATTTCTCCTTCAGAATGAGAGAAAATAAATTTTGAGAAAGGTAGCCCATTTTCATCCTTTTTGTCGGGTTGAAATGTATCTTCGATGTCAACTATGTCCATTTTGAAAGAAAAAAAAGTTAATAGAGGTTTTGAAATAACACATACCAGTATTTAAAACTGGTGGTACGTACAATAAAGTGGTCAAGTACAATAAATCTTGTGAAAAATCCAGTCCTAAACGTAGTGGTTTATACAGCTTACATTACAGTATAAATTAGAAATTATACTATCTCAACTGGCAAAAAAAAAATCAAAATAAAATATTTTAACTATGTATACAACAACAAAGAAAACACATGTACACTAATATAAATTCTTAAGTTATGTACATTGTAATTTAAAGATACAAAGAAAGCATTTAATTAGAAAGAAAAGTTAAATTTAACAGTACAAACCAGTAAGAAAAGGGACTTTTTTTAAACAAAATCTGATTTACAAAGCTTAATGTTCAATAAAGACTAGTACTACAAAACATTTTATAAAATTGAATTTGTTTCCCTTTTTTCTTTTTCAATATGTACAGACTTTTAAGTTTGATGCACTTTTTTCTATTGTTTCATGTACCAACGAAAAACATGTTTTAAAACCTTTGTGACTAACATAAAATTTGACTCCAATGGTGCCATTACATATCCAACATAAAAAATAGGCCCTCTTCTTTTTTTTAAGTGGGGAGAAAAAGGGTAACAGCTCACACAGGTTAGATCAGAACAATAAGGGGGGGAAATGACAACAGTGACTCCTTATTCAACCAAAAAGGAAACAAGCATATACAGATGTGCATTGTCATATTAAAATTTTTATTTTGTGCTTGCTGCCATTTTGGCTAAAAAAGTGTTGATGTGGTCTTCTACCAACAGCCCATATTTAGCTGTTTATTATTTTTTTCTCACTGCAAAAAAAAAGAAAAAACTCAAGAGGGTATTTGATAATGGAAATAGAAGCTTTAAAAGTAATTGCAGGGGTGCAGTGAGTTTTCCAATAAAGTTAAGTAGAAGCTTTAGGGATAGTACCAAAAATTTCAGGAACATTTTAGGGATAATTCCTAAAAATGTTAGGGATAATTCCAAACCTTTTTTTAGATAATTCCTAAATATTTAGGAATATTTTTTTAAAGCTAACATATGTTCCTGACACAGACATATTCCTTCAAATCATGTTTTAGTACAAGCAAAACAATTGGCAAATTTCAAAAAATTGAACATCAAACAATTTTTCAACAAAATAACAGTCTTGTAATCAAACAATTATACTATTTTTAATTCAGTCCACTTACTTAATTTTTAAACAACATTCTAAGTATTTCAAAAAGAATATTGCTTCAACTTTAAAAGATAAACAACATGAGTAGTTTGACAACAATTTAAATTTGTTTGTTAATAATTAAAATTTCAAAAAAGATTTTCTTCTTTAAAAGGATATCTGGTTTTTTTTAACAGACTTGGGAAGAAAATTGGGGATTTTTCAAGGTATACTTTTAGGGAGAAACAAAAATTTAAAGAATATTAGAAATTTTAGAGTGAATGCAACAACCCCACTGATTGTAAGTGACTCTCACAAAATGGGTTTGAAAATGCCTTCCGTGCACTGTCCACCCCAAGATATGAAACAATCGAGACGAATGTATTGTACTAGGGATGATATATATTGAACAAGAAAAACTTAGATCAGACTCAAATTTGTTGCATCAGTTTCTGTCTTTTTTTTTTTTTTTCAAACAAACTTCATACTTAATTGAACACAGTTTCAATAGTAGTAGACAAAACTTTAAAACTATGTGAAGAATTGTCAGATTAAGAAAGAATTTAATAACACTTTTAAAATGTATGAGTCATTTTTATTCAATTTATATGTAAAAAGAAAAGAAATTATGAAACGGGTCATTTATTTTACATAAAAAATAGGCCTAATTTAATTGCAGGAAAAATAGGTCAATTTTAATTACACAAAAACTTTGAATGAAATATGCAGTATACATTTTTTTTTTCTTTTTATCTTGCCTCATTTTAATATACTTCTAGATAATTGATGATGATGATGGTCATGTTTTTATATTACATTAAATAATTTCCACAAAAAAAAAAAAAAATCATTCGAAACTGTATAAAGGCAGCTAAAATTAAGTATATCTCTATTGTATATAAAATAAAAAAAAATAAAAAAAAACAAAAAAAAAACACTACAACACATAAATTTTTAGAATTAAAAAAAAAATAGAGTAAGACAACATATTTTCACTCTTTCCTTCAACTTCAATTGTATCTCTTTGTTCAACTGCATTAATTTCAAATAAAAAGTAAAAAATAACAAATCATATCAATACATTCATATGATTAAAAAAAGTATGGAAGAGAATACATTCAACGGCACGAAACTACAAAGTAGCCACTTCATCCTCAACTGAAGAAAACCAATCTAACAATAACCAATTATTTATTGATAGCTATAGCAAAACACCAAATCTCAGTTTTAAAGTATATAACTGGCTGACCACACTTTAAATAAACTAATTATTTAAACAATAAAATTGTAGATAACAATTGTGTAGTTACAAAAAAAAAAAAATTTAAACAAAAACACAGTTTCTTCAAATGTATTTGAAGATGCATTGAAGAAACAATCATCTAAAATCATATGTGCATGTTGCATAGCTACCAGTATGTGCATGTATGATGCAATAAAATTATAGAAATGATTAGGAGTGACTATCGTCAACATTCAACAATGTTTTTCCCATAAATTAACAAATACAATATTTGTGGAAATGCCACTTTTTTATATATTAGGACAAAATACAGAAAATTTTACACTTGGTATAAAAATATGTTAATGAAAGCATATTACAAAAAGCTTTTTAACTAGCAGATATTAAAAATAATTTCTTAATAACTTGTTATTTCAAATGTGATACTTGTTAAACAAGACTATGAACATTCTTACTATTATTTAAAATTAAAAATTCCTATTATCTTAAATTATGAGCACAACTGTTGTAATACGTGAAAAAACTACACGTACATGTTTAAAGCAATATAAATAATTAGTATTCAAAATATAAGGTAGGGAAGTAATTTCTATCACAGATCAAATTGAAGTGACTATGACACCAATCAACAAACTTAGGAGAAATATAACTGATTATATAAGATACAGATTGAAAAAATATTCAAGAGATATATACCTGGTTTTATAACCACACAACTCAATTGTACTAGAAATTTATACATTCTTTTACTTTTCATTTATATAAATTAATTTGCTTACCACACGACTTTTTCACGTCAGAAATCGACATCTCGATAGGTGACAATACATTATCAATTGAAGTGCTGGGTTTTTCAATATCTGTTATAAAGAACAACAGACATTAGCAAATATTTTAGATTTCGATACTTAAAAACTGCAAATATCTTAATAGTAATTTTCCAATACAATAGGTATATTGGTATAAAATAATAATGAATCTTCTTTAAATTATTGTAGAAGGAAATAATTACCAGGCGTTTGATTTTGAAAATGGGCACTGTAAACAGCAGCATTACATCCTTTCGCAATCATGTCTCCAATTTTTAAGTCTGCTAGTGAAAACTGTGTATTCGGTCGATAATGTTTGTCGATATTTAGTCCAATATTCTGCCATGAGATTGTGGAAAATGTATCCTACAAAAATAAATTAACAATAAAATAAGATATAAAAAAACACAAAATTAGAAAACACAAATTTTTAAGTAAAGAGAACCTTCACTAATAAGCTGAAGACTTTAAAGTAAGATTATTGTCACAATTGCTGCTGTGTCACTAGATTTAGATTGCTTAAGTTTTAAGAGGCTGAGGGACTACCTATAAACATGAATTCTAGATCTCAAATTCCACCCCACATCATGTGTTAAAATTGTCTAATAAAAGACTTGCAACACTACGACCATACTTACTCGAATTAAAAAGGAGACACTTTCACGCTCTTCTTCTTCAGTCAAAAGTGACGGTTTTTTCGCCAAAACAAACCCTACAAAACAAAGCATAGACCCCCCACCTCTTTGACCAATTTTGTTTCTCCATCCTTTGGTGACAGTTCCTGCAATGGATTCGGTAGCCCACTTCGAAGTTAAATTTCCGATAGAGCCTGGCCGATACACTAAAAATTTTGATTTAAAGGTAGCAGCTGAATCTTTTTGAAAATACTCTACAGGCAATCTATGTTGACAGCGACCGATATCAGACGACAATTTAGTTTCCTTTCCGAGAAAAACACGCAATAGTTGCCGTGTTTTCCCAAGGGCATTTTCGAACAAACTCTGGAAGGGAGATTTAGAGCAGGTGTCGAGTAAATTCAATTTCAGTGGATGAAAAGATTGAGAAAAAAATCTTGAAGCCATGATTTAAATCATCCGCAATCCATAGTTCTATATAGCTTTCAAATGATTTCCGTGATAAACAAATACGCAGTCAACGTAGAGCAGATCAGGTACGAGGGAAAATAACATAAACACAGAAGAAGCTATTTGTGGGTAACTGTTAAAATAGGCGTTAAACGTGTAACGTCACAGAAATTTGCAGTTTAACAGCGTAATGTTTGTCTCAATTTTTTTGTCTTAAGAAACACACTTTTAGAAACTACATGAATTTGAAAACTTCAATTTATTTAAAAAGTTTCAATTATATTTAAAAAGTTTCAATTATATTTCTTCATATTCGAAAAAAAATGCCCCCATTATGAACAAGAATATTTGATTTCAGTGTTTCATTGAGGTAGGTATATATAGGTGATATATCTGTGATGGTCTCGTGTACAAAAGACAGATATACTTATTCGGTTCGAAGCTAATGAAACATCACTTGTTCCGAACTTCACTTGAAAAGCAGCAGAGGAAACCAATTTTGCAAGTTTCCCGCGCCAACCAGCACGGGATATGACAATTGTCTAAAAAACTCACAACAATTATTTGGCAGAAAATCTCACGATATACCCATAGAAGCTGAAGGAAGTTTTGACATCACTGCTAAAATGTAGCGTTTTAATCGAACTGCAATCGGACGAGGTTTTCGTGCATTTTCTTTTCTTAATATTTAAATAACTATTCTTTTTAAAGAACTTTTGTTTGAATATTTGGAATCAGGAAGAAATTCTTCATAAATATAAACTAATTTCACTTGTTTTTAAAAAATGCGGGAATTGTCCATTACATGCGCCTCCATCGCGCTTGTGATTGTTGCGAAATATATCCGCTTTTGGGGTACTTTTATCATTAGAAATAGCTCGAACAATCCTCATCGAACTTCTTATAGAAACTAAATCCGTGTGCTTTTTATTCTTCGCATAGTTTTTTAAAGCACTTTCTCCCGTCATACTTAGCGTGTCGACACACAAAGTATACATAGTGCAAATCCAACACAAAGGCTTCAATATTATATTCCGGCTTTTCTAATCAGTGTGATTTGAAAATGCACTTCCCCTCCATTTTTAAACAATGCGCGAAAAATTAGCGATACAAAAACAAAACAAAATATCACGTGACTTGTTCGGATATTCCTGCTCATCTAAGAGGGGAATGATTAAATTTTTATATTTTCAACAGCGATGTTTTCCTATTGCTAACTAAATTCAAAAGACTTTGCTCACTTTGCTGTCAAAAAAAAAAAAAAAAAATTAAAGATGCTATATTTTTAAAAAATAAAATGAAATTCAAGCACTTTAAACCTATTTTTACAGAATTCAAGATTTTGAAGCACTTGAAAATAAAAGAATTTTTTTCAAGCACTTTTCAAGGTCTTTTTTTTTTTTTTTTTTTTAACGTACGAACTATATGATAGAAGAAATTTGACTAAACGAGCGCAAAAAAATATTTTTATTGTGTCGATATCTATGATTTTTTTACAAAAGTTCTCAATATTAAAGATACAATCAATATTAAGAAGTTGTAGGAACTATTTACTGTCCAATAAATCTCGTTCTTTATTGTGCGCGCTATTTATTGTGGTAGTAAAAGACGTCAAGATGAATATCACAAGACCGCCGCAAGTGACAAATACCAAGTTAGCACTCTTGTAATTTAAATTGCAAAAATGACAACATAACTGAAATGTTTCATGTAAAAATTTAGCCAGGCTGCCCCAAAAAGTGTAGATGAAATGATCAAAATGGTAATAATTATGATACCTGCTATACTAAGATTATTTTGAATAATAGAAAATTGGATTAAAATATGAATAATAAACATAAAAGAGAAATTTTTAAGAACATATTTAGAATAGAATTGCTTTAGAAAAAAATTAATCAGCTGTGATTTTTACTTTTACACCCAGATAACTTTTATTTATTGAAAGACGACAAACTAATGGATCATTAGGTTAAATCTTTTTTTACTTCTTCCGTACACAAACATTAGAATAAAATTAAGTAAAAGAAGGGGAAAAAACATTTCCATAAGTTAAGGGGGATAAACATTTCCACCCACAGTTTAATTAATCTATATTTATAGGTTTGGCATCTAATTTTACATATTCTAGAGAGATTTTTATTCAATTTTATTCAAATATTAATTTTTTTTTTATTTATATAAATTAATTTTTTAAGGTTTTTATATTTTTAACTGTAATGCAATGGTGAGGTAGTTTACTGCACTCCCGTCAGATGGCAGCACTGCAATCTTGGTTATGGTTTTTTATTTTTGGATTTCGTTTATGTGAAAGGTGAAAGAGGGGGTTGTATTCTTAAATTTTGAGTAGCCTTTTAGGAAGCAAAGCAAGCCTGGTGCTTGATGTGTAGCAGTGAACTTTTTAGCAAGCGAAGCGAGCCTGAGCCTGAGCTACTATAATTAGCAGCGAATAAAATGAGTACGGTTCGCTAAGCTTCAAAAGCTGGGATCAATATATCGTTGACTGGTCTTTGCAACGATCAGGGTCCATTCAGCCAGTATTTAATATATTTACAGTCAGGACGATTGATTAAAGTTGAGGTCGAAAAGGAAAACAAAATAAGCTTGTCATAACATCTTATTTTTTTGCCAAAAGAAGCTCCTGCGGCAGCAGTTTCTTTGAAACCAAATTTTAAAATACTCATAAAATGACGAATGGCCTCATACATATGGTGAATACATTTGTCAGTGTCTCAGAAGCTTCTGAGACACTGACAAATGCGTTGTATACTGCGCTACTAACGTCAACAACTGGCGAAAACATAAACTCCTGTATTCGTCGATTAAAAAAAAAATAGTGTTTATTATAACATCTGAAAAAAAGTGACAGAAAATCACTAATTTATAAATATTTTTTCACTTTTGGCACATTAACAGTTCAATCCCTTTCCAATAACATCTCGCTCTTAATATCAGTTGAATAGTTTAAAAGGAATGACTGCAACAAAAATATGTGTTGCCTATTAAATGTAGACAAAGAGTGGCGATCGAAACCCAAGAAATACCCAAAGTATTTCTGTGGAGTTTATAATGAGTATGAAAAGGATGTAGCGATGTGCTCTAACGGGGGTTTGAACCACGGGCTTCTAGATCAGTAGACAGGAGCGTTTACCGCTAGACAAAAGTGACCACTAGTGTCTAGGTGTTGAATGTACACATACCACCACAAAGACTTCCTAATTTTGACGACGTTGAACACTTAAGTGTATAAGAAGTGAGGAAGACAATTACCTCCCTCACATCTTATACACTTTTCCACGCGTCACCATTATTGATCAATCATCAGTGAATGGAAACCAATTAACGTTTATGAATATAAATGAATTCAGATATTGTATTACATTGTAATCACGGGATGAGATTTCAATGCATTGATATTTTATTAAAATGGCAATTAATGTTTTTACATGAGCCTATAAGGAGTGTTTATTCTCAGCTAAGTTACAAAACATTTCACTTTCGGTGTGTAACAAATAGGACATATTTGTTTCTCTCCGAGTTTTTAATTCATGAAACAGAAATGTACTAAAACAAACATCTGAAATCAATATATAATTGTTGGTTTTTGTTTGATGTCGCATTCAATGATCATATTGATTTAAAAGGGTTGCCAAGTTCTAAATTACTGGGAATTATTAATTTTTTTTATTTAAATTTTTTTAATTATTGCAATATCGTAAATAATGCTTCACTAGTGTGTTTATGTGACTTTATTGTATACCGGTAAATAAATAGATTTGAATCATGTTTTCAAGTTTTAAATTTTCTTTGTTTTTTTTTTTACTCTAGTTAGTATATAGACTTTGAGACTGATCATTTTCAAAGTGAGTGTACAAAAATTCCTTCATTATTTAAAAAAAAATACTTCATAGTTAAAAAGTTTAAAATGATGTACCCAAATGGATGTTTGGACAAACTTGTTTTGCCTAAGAATAAGTTTTTTCAAAAATAATTTTAGAAAATTACAGATAACTTCGTTAACATATGAATCCCTAGCAGCCGCAACGTCCAACGAATGTAAATGAAAATCGAGAGAGAGCATTCAAAAGTAAAGTAGTATGAGTAAGGAACAGAAAAAATATAAATCGGTCTTGGCTATACAATAACAAAGATTCAAAAAATTTAAACGGGAACATTCGGTTGTATACATTACTGAGTGATTTGAACGGTGAAAACCCAGTAATGAATTTTTGAACGTAACTGTTGCTCGTATGATATCGGCAAAAGACCAAATGTGAGTCGTTGCCTTTTGCTTATGTTAGAAAAATAAAATTCAAGAAACCACATCCAGTTCTCAACGAACCGCCACTTTACTTTATTTTTCGAAAACTCAAAATGATACAATCTAAAAATATTTCATTGCTTTTTTTTTTTTTTAAATTAAAATACTCTCTCGTGCAACAACGTTTACAAAATTATAAAAGCCGTTTGTTATCCCGTGGCTGGAATCTAGCATAATAAACAAATGCAACCGCATTATTAATTCAGAAACCTTACACCTCCCCCCCCCCCCAAGAGTTATATTAAATCATAATTTAAAATAACCAAACCATATATATACACAGAAGAGTGTGAAAACACCCAATAAGAACTTAGAAGCAACAGAAAAGAAACATTTGCTGTTTGTATCATTTATAATTTTAATTGGTTTTATTAATAGATTTAGAATTAATTTCATACTACTATTTCACTCCTAAGAAGTATATGCAAATGTGTTATGAATGTTCATAGTGGGTTTTGATTCCCTTCAAGACTTTATCTTGAGCCGATATCTTTCGTGCCACAGATACTGTTCCAATGTCATTCAAGCTTTTGCACTGATTTAATTACTTAGCAATGTATAAAATTGGGTTTTGTCAAAAGACTTTTCCGAATTTTTTCAATAACCGTAAGAACTTGATTTTCTTTTTGATCCTCACTATATCGAAATGCATATGTCTCGAATTTCACTTGCATTCGATGATCGTTTTGGATGCTAAGGGTTTATGTGTAAGGAAAAGCTCTATGACTAAGCTCCAAGCTGTGTATGCAAAAGTTATGACAAGAACCACACTGAATAATTATATGTAAATGTATAAGTTAAAAAATTTCAAATTCAGCAGAAGCCAAACTAATTTGGTCCTATATAGTCCCAATTTAAGGCTACATGAAAAATATTTATCCAACAATAGGGTTTGACTTATCCGCAATATGTAATGTTGTATTTGTTGTGTTTTGCTTATTTGATAAGAATTTCATTAATACAAACTTTCAAACTGAAGTGTTCTTTCAAAATTCAAACATTATTACATTAATTGTTTATATTATATGTTATTATCAAAATAGTGAATCTACCACAATTCCCCAACACAGTTTGATTTCTTTTATTTTGCTTGAATGGATTCAGTAAAGTATGTACAAAAATTATTGAAAGAGAAGAAAATAAAAGTAAAATTAGTAAATTTTTATTCAAAAACAACATTTTGACATATAAGCATAATAACATCTGGCAGTAGAATAATAGAATGCTTAAATAATGTTACACTTAAAAAATAATTATATATTATATTAAGAATTTACAATCGATATAGATAAACAACTGAATAAGCTGCTCCGAAGTCAATGCCAGGAGAAAAACGCGCCGGTGGTTGATGACAGTGGTGGGATGGTTAACTAATCACAGTTCACTTTTATAGTTGGATAGGAAAGCGAAAAATCTGGTAAAGTAGATAATTTTTTGCACATGATTACTAATTAAGGTCTACTATTGACATTTCTGCTGTTTACAACCCAAAATTTTATTTTTAATCCTCGGCAATCCGTATTTTTTTTTATCCCACCAACGGCATCTGGCAACGGCTTCATTTTCCCAGCTTTAAAAAGTCTATCCAATTGTGTAGCAATATCGATGGAATTAAAGCCGGATTTACACGCTACCAGTCGGGCCTCCAGTTTAGAACGCCAGTTCTGTGACGTCAGCTAAGCGACCATTGCGCCATCTATTGGTGATCACGGGAGAGCGCACGTGATTGGTTGATCGGAGTCGCCGGCGCCAGTAAATAGAAAATGGTTGGTTTACTGGAACCAGTAACTGTGAACCAGTCACATGACGTCACTGACTGGCGATTTAAACTGGAATCTCGACTGGTAGCGTGTAAATCCGGCTTTACAGTCTGTTGAAGCAAACGATTCTTTTTACTAAGCTCTCCTATTCAAAAGAAAAAACTTTTTTTTCTTTAGGTTCATAAATTCAAACGTTAAATAAATTAAAAAACTTTTTCATATTTAAGATTTTTTTTTAAATACAATACTTTTTAAAAATAGCATTTTTGATTTAAGACTTTCCGAAATAAAATGTTCATAACTTTACAGCCTATTATTAACATTTGTACGAATATAAACATTTTTCTGAAAAAATACTTCACTTTTGTGTTCAAGTCAGCCTTCGAACAAGATAGGTTAGGTAAGAGATTGTATGTTAAAACCCATTTTGTATAATAATATCTAAATAGGCTGAAACTTATTAAAACAAATTCGGTTTAGAGAAACAAAATACGTAAAAGTTAAATCCATTGAACGTATATAGAGACAGTTGAACTAATGAAAAGAATGCATTTTGACACATATATTGATGAAAGTGCGTTTGAAGTAGAATCCAGAGTAACCGACACCTTTATAAAATCCCGAGATAAATTCTCAAATTTTAAAACAACAACAAATAAAAACATTTTTTTTTAAAAAATAGTTTTTTTTAAATATGAAATATTTTAATACTTCTTAAAAATCAAATATTAAAATACTATGTGCCATAATATTTATATTTAAATCTTTAATGAAATTTTGAGAACTGTAATCATTTTGAAAATGTTTTACGCTTTAGGAAAAAAAAAGGTTTTTTTTTTTTTTTTTTTTTTTTAAAGTAGCACAAAAAAATTTAACACAATAGATTTAAGACTTAAAATACACATATAATAGATTCCTTTGTTAGGAAATATTTTTAAGAAGCCTATAAGCTAAATTACTAATAAGTTAACTTGAGAAAAATAGTTTTTGATTTAAGTACTAGCTTACTTAAAAAAAAAAAAAACTTTCCAAACTTTAAAATATCGCTTTTAGAAAAATATTTTTACGATAGTTTTTCATGTATAGTATAAACAACCCTGAAATTTTTCATTTCATTTTCCCTAAATTGTTTGGAGGTAGAATAAAAATTAGAAATAGAGTATGACAGTAAATTGAAAATCATCAGGTACAGTAATAAAAAGAAGTTAGGCACAAAAGTTTATACATATTTGTAAAATATAGCTATCTATATATTATATAGTTTTCTGCATTAACACGGTAAACACTGAAAGTAAATAAATATATGTACAAAACAGTTTAACACACTTAAAAAACAAAATGGCAACGGTGAGAATCAGTCTTTGGCATGAAAACCAAATTTAGCAATGTCTAATGAGATTATCTTTCAATTGCAAATAGTTGAAAAGTTTGACACTTTTTTAGTATCAAAAGTAACTCTAAATTTCTGTATTGAACAATTTTAAAGACTTAATTAAAAAAATTTGAAGTAGAGGATACCATACTTAAAAATAATTTTTGATCATCGAGTAATACAAATTTTCATCAATTTAGTATAGTGTTATAATAATTTAAAATGGAGTCCTGGATATCAGCATGATTCAATTTAGGGACCAATTATAAATTTGGAACAATGCTTTAAAAAAAAAAAAAAAAAAAAAAAAAAAAAAAAAAACCTGCATAATAATTAGACAAATTACAAAAAGTAAAAGCACTATTGAGTTTTATGTAACCTCAATGACAAAAAATATCGTTCATTATTTTAATGATTTATTTCAAATATAAAAAAAAAATGCTTGTTAGTTATTATGTTTGTGGGCTCAGGTTTATCAGTGAAAATTATACAACGATATTTGTCCCATACGTAAAAATACGACTCTACGTTAATTAACAAACACATACACACCATAACTTTCATGCACCTCAGAAACAAATGTACACAAATCAGACCATCATTAACCCGCTAACTCTTCAACCATTTGATCAGTTTTGTATTATTGCACAGTCATTCCAGACCACAAATAATGATTTTCTGCATTAGAAATCAATTTACATCGTCTAGTATCAATATACTTAATGATTTAAACTGAGTTGTGCTAATTTTACAACCAGTTCTTGGGAAATAAAGACTTTCCAACCTCCATGCGTCTCCTGTACACTACGTGGTTGAAAGTTTTAAAATAAAGTTCACACAATTCCCAATTTTTTCTAAATAACCCGTATTTTGTGTAGAATAACTTCGCCAGATGCATCTCATCCGTTAGCATCTCAAAAAGTATCTCAAAGTCAGTATCTTAAAGTCAATGATCTTCATGGCCTTTTCAAAAGGTAGTAATACTTGACACTGAAACACATAATGGCTGCTAAAGATTTAATGATATGTATCTGATATTTTTCCTGAATAGCAAGGTATTTTTGTGCATAAATTGTAAATCTAAGAATCTAAAGACGTCTCCTCATCACCGCTTCTTCTTTTTCTTTTTATCTTTTCTTCGGATAACTGTCCTTACACCCTTGATCATATCTGCAGCTTTTTCTGCTATCATGATGATAGGAGCGTTCGTGTTGCCAGATATGATGTTAGGCATGACGGAACCGTCCACAACTCGAAGTCCCTGGATGCCAATTACCCTAAATGGAAGAATTATTTTCAAATGTCAGTTTCAAATCGATAATTTTGAAAAAAGGCAAATATTAAACACTAGCTGTATTGCTTAGTGTTACCGACTTCTGGCAGAGGATAATCATTAGATGGATACATATTTGACTCTTTATTTACAGACGCACTATAAATAAAGGTCCGAGTATAAGTCCCACCAGTTTTCTCACGGTACTGTATAAATTTCAATACTTTGAGATATATTGGGACTTTGAAATCCTCTTTGATGAGAAGTTCTTTCTTTAATTATTGAATGGCAACACAAGGTTATTTATCTTTGTAAGCTTTCTAGAGACAAGTTTATAAAACGATGTATGGCAAGATAGGTGCCTAGAAGATAGAAAATTTTCCATGTGATTGAATATAAAGAAAAATAAGGTTGTGCTGCTAACCAATATTTGAAGAACAAACCATAGAGAATTATAAATATCCAATGGGTCTCAATGGTTTAAATTAATACACTACCATGAGAAAAGTGACAGGACTTATATCTCCCATCAGAAAATAAAGGGTTAATGTATTCTGTAATGTGGTCAATTTTATTTGGTCACAAGAACCCACATGTAAACACACACTGTAACTTTTGGCTAGAATGAATAATTGTTATACCTGATATTGTAAATTTATAACGATACCAATTGAAAAATCTCGATTAAAATTTGTTCAACAGATTTCAAATTAAGAGGGGTTGAGAATATCTGCTTTTACCACCCTTTCCCCCAAGTTCACTCTCTTAATCACAAAATATTGGAATGAGATATTTTTACTTTATTTAATTAGCTTCTAAGGAACATCTATGCAGCCATAAGGATTAAAAATAAGTTGATAGTGATGAGTGGATCTATCAGGCTTTTTTAAGTACAGATCGATGGTTTATACACAACTTGTAATTAAACAATTGATCTTAATTCGTTTATAACTATCGTATTATTTTGAAATGCTTTACTTAAGCAAACATTGTAACACTGACCATTAATTGATTGTAATTCGTTTGTAAATGTTATTGTTTAAAAATAGTGAGTTCGAACAGACACTGTCCATTTAGAATAATGTCATTTTTTTACACTTTGTGTACAAAATAAGGCCAAGCTAAGAGTTTACTGTAAGTCTGTAAGTTAAAACAATTAATTAGCAAAGTAAAGAGCTAAGTGTAAATCATCAACTTCACTGAAAGTAGTGAAGTAGTACACGCAAATCTACCAATAGTCCAAGTAAATTCCTGCACCTCTAAAAAATAGGATGGTAGTCTAAGAAAGCTTACTGAAGATATGCTATTAGTTTGAGTAAGAAAGTATACTGGAGATTGACTGTGTGTTAATCTAAATTAAAAAAATATACTGACAACATGAAACTTCACTGGAAGATACTAAGTATGAAAGATTATTTTCAAAGGTCTTAATAGTCCGAAGCTTAAATAGAAGCTTACTGAGAATTTCTATACATCCATTTTGGATTGGAAACAGTGAAGGCAACAATTGGCCTGACAAAAAAACTCACCTGAGTTCTGGGTCGACGACTGCAGTGGGGTCTCCGTACGCTCCCATTTTGCACGTGCCTACAGGGTGGTAGATGGTTGATGTATAAGTACGAGCCACGCACGCCAGGTACTCGTCGCTGTTGCGTACATAGATCTCGCATCCTGGAAATGTTGTCTCGTAAGGGTGGCCGCCGAACTTCTTGAAGGGAGCTGAGTCACCGAATGCCATGCACACCTTCATGGCTGAAAGGTAGAGTAAATTTTATGTGAGTTGATTTGTTAGCTTAACACTCGGTCAAGTTGTGGCTGCAGATTGAGATATGTCATCGGGTGTTAACGTGGTCGGGTTTTTAGGGGAATGCTGAACAATCTATGACGTATCAACCTAAACACGCGGTTGACTTTAATATCTTATATTCAAATTTATAATAACTATAAAGAATAGTAAATGTTTGTATTTTTTGATAAGTAGAGTAAAAATAATACCAATGTGTATTGAGTGTTGATATAATAGTATTTAGATAGCCTTTTCAGTTCTATTCATGGAACTTCAATGCATTATAACTACTTCTCGTATTGAGAATAAAACCATTTTTTTTTTTTTTTTTTTTTTTTTTTTTTTTTTTTACCATTTATTACCTGGCAAATTGCTTTTCTGGATTCTTGTTATCATCAGTTCAGTCATATTTTTCATAAAACGAAATTCTTGCGCCATTCAAACAAAATCCATTCATGAAGCAGAACTTTTAAGTGTTGTTAATTACGAAATTCTATTAATGCATATCATTTGTTTGTTAAGTATTCTGTTGTACTTACTGTTATCCACTAACTGTTATATGCATCCTCGTAATCGGGTGAGCTAAAAACTGTTTCCATTACAAAAATACAAAAATGCTGAATTTTTTTTTTTGTTTAGAAAAGTTTCGAGTATTTTTAAACATAATATTTTTAAATGACATCGAAAAATAGTTTTTCCTTCCCAATCATAACACACGTACCAGACCCCCTTCATGGCTATTATATTAATTTATAAAACATAGATGTATAGCGTGTTCAAATACTTACAGTCTACCATGGTTAGGACATCTTGGGGATGAGTGAGGTACCTGGGATCTATGATGGGCGGGTCGTAAGGATCGGGAGATCTCAGTTTTATGTATCCTCTGCTCTTAGGCCTCAGTAGTACAGGACAGAAAGTGTACGCATCTCTATAGGCGTATGGCTTATACACTTTCTCCCACATCTGAAACATCAATATGGTTAGGAATATGTTATTCATAATTAAAGTTAGCAATTTTAATTTATACCAAGGAATTTTGATTTTGATTATGTTCTTATAAGGAATTTATGAGTTATATTTTAGAAGCAAAGGATTTATTGTATTTTGAAAATAATTAAATTTTTAAATTTTGAAACACAACATTTTCATTCGAATTAATTTTTAAATTTTCAAATTTATTTGTACTCAAAGTAGTTCTATTCTTCAATTGTTTAAAAAAAAAAAAATTCATCATCCGACTATTTCATTCGTCATAATTTTAAAATAACCGAGTTGAAAGAAGGGAATCCATAACTTCCTATGGTTTAATTTTTGTAAATTATTTTTTAAAAAATCATACATTTTATCCTTATATGCGAAATTGCCTGATATACTAATATTAAATTTTTGTAGATATCATAAATGAAAATGCGTATTTATCATAATCAAAATAATATAATGATAATATTTTTTCCCTATGGACGTACCTCTCTGCTTTGTCCGTGGACACGTTGAAATGTCTGTCCTCCATCTGACGCTGGAGACCCCGACAGAAAATGAATCTCGACGTCGGGATAGTCCTCCGACTTGTTGGCATATTTTGTGTTGATGAAACCCAAACCTTCAACCCCACCAAGTACCGTTAAAGGACCTACACAAATAAAATAAAAATCAATTGGAAACTCATATTTCGCATCTTTTAAAGATAGGAACAAGTAACTGTTATTCTTATACTGTAGAACTGTCGGGAAAATAAACGTTTTGTTCACTTTTTTCCCTTTCTCTTAAGTTTTTTAGTTAAGGAAATAAACGTATCAAACTGCTCTTACATGTAAAAGCACAGGATGGTCATAAAGAAACTTTACCGATATATGGACCTCTTGCGGTCATTCCGTTTAACAAATCTATATGAGATTTCAGGTATAATTATTCAGAGGTATGAGCTCGAGATTCTATGAACGGCAACAAAATGGCGCTCACGATTACACTTATTGATACAGAGACTCGAAATTTTCGAATGGTAACGACCACATTTTCTCACCGTAAAATGATTAGTGCATGCTAAAACTATAAAGAGCGTTGGAACGGTACGTGTATCACAAAAAAAGGTAGAGTTGTGCACGCACAAAAAACAGCTCTGAGAATGGTCAACAAAAGCACGATTTTTCGCTCATAAGTAACGTGTTGCTCAAAATAATGAACTGAAATTTGGTATTTAGGATAAACAAAGTATTCTAAATCGAATGAAAATATAAAAAATAGGAGTTTGTATTGAAATATTTAAAGATAGAGTTAAATTTATTTTCTATAAAGCCCCATAAGAAAACAATTTTGCTCCAAACATATAGCAAATCGCAAACAAAGCATTTTGGTGCAAACCGCAAGATTCTACTCTAATTAGAACCGAAGATATAGCCATTGTTCGGGTGTGTTTTTTTGCGTACTGTACGTGCATAACACGTCTGTTTTTTGTGAAACTCGTACCGTTCTAAAAATCTTCATGTTCTTCGCATGCGCTGAACATTTGGCGACATGAAAAAATGGGCGTTGCCATTCGAAAATTTCGATTTTCTGTACATTAACAGTAAGTGCTATTTTGTTGTCGTTCAAAGAATCTCGAGCTCATACCTCTTAATAACTACCGGAAATCTCATCGCAATCTGTTAAATGGAACGATCGCCAGAGGTCTATATATTGCCAAAGTTTCTTCATGACCAACCTGTACATTAAAATTTAAGAAGCATGCCACTAGAATTTTAAAAAATAAGTACGATTTGAGTTAGAGAACAAAATATAAGACAGTTAAAAAATTTGCACTTTCTCAAAATTAATCAATTTTAATTGTAAGCATTTCGTTAAATGTCATTTAGCAAGCACAATATTTTAGAAATTATATTTCTTGCTCAATAAATCAGAAAATGTAAAGATTTCATATTTCCCATTTTACAAGATGCATAAAAAGAATATAGACATCAAGTCCGAGTTATGAAAGAGCCAATAGCCAGCGCTTGATGTTATGTAACTCCCTGTTATAGCCTGTCTTGATCAGCCTATACAGATAGGAGATGCATGCCGCTTATACTGAAATTATCGAAAGTAATAAAACACTGCTAGTTTCATTTCTTATATAAATATCACATTATTAATTACAACTATATTTTTTAAAAACCTGAATCAAAATTTTGCCTCCTGAGGTAGAAAGATGGAACTACAAAGATGCCTGCTCCACACACGCTTACCAATCCGGCACTGAGTAATAGTTTTGTTTTTATACGTTGGCAGTCAACGATCTAATATATGAATAGACTTTTTCATGAATATTTTTTTTTTAAAGTGTTCATAGAATTTTTTTTTCGTGAACTTACCTCTACCAACGGAAAGATATCGAACTATTTCTTTAAAAGTAAAAACCCTTGGCTGTACGATGGCCACGGGCTCGTTGACCAAATAGTGTATTCCGCCAGGGAATATATGATCTTGTAAGTTGTAGCCAACTGGGAGATCCTGAATAACAGGGATCTGGAAGAAAAAAAGTTATGAAATTCCTAAGATTTTTTTTTAAAAGCTCTTGCAGTAAATAAATATATATATATAAAAAATCTATTGTGAGTAGAAAATATATTTTGTAGCTATTTCAAATCATTAAAACAAAGTGGAATGAAAGATTTTAGTTGTGAGTATAGAGTTGGAATTATTAGTTGTTGAGTTACAAATTTTGTAACGTACGAATTCTTTTTTTAGATGAGATCGTTACGGTTAAGCAAAATAATTTTTTTTTTAGTTCTGCTAATTAGCATGATAGATCTGCAATATATTCGTGAATTCTATATTCCATATGATTTGTAATTTTCCGTCTATATAATCCGTTAGATAAAAAAAAAATTGTACCGTTTGGTTTTGAAAGCAATATTGGACGAACAGTACACTTTTAAATTTCATTTCAATGGCTTACTAAAAACTAAATAAAAATATATGTTTACTGAAATTTTGAAACCAGCTTATAACCTTCAAAACAACATGATTAGAGAAAAAATATTTTCAAAAGGATTAGCAATGGTAAAAACTGTTTTTAAATTTTTCATTTGTGTTAAAATCTTAAATTTTATCGATTAACAAAACATTTGTTTGATAAAAGTATGTCTGAACTAATCTATGTGGTCTACTACTTTCTTTATTTGAAAAATTTGGGGCACTATTTTATTTTACTCCCAACAGACGTATATAACACAAACAACATGCACACATACAACGGTATGCACACAGTACTATAACACATACAACATGCAAGATAATATTCTTAACAGCTTAAAAATATTTTCATTCTTATCAGAATCATTATCAATGTAAGCCAAACAAAATCATTATCAATGTACAGTATTTTAAGAGACTAAGTGATATTTAATTAAATGAACATGAATAATGTACTCAATGAATAGATATCCATAGAAAGTTTAATGAATGTCTGACTTTGTTTTGTTTTGGAACTACCGACTTTCTATTTCTGCCACTTATAAAGTGCTTAACACAGCCAAATACGCTTCGTAATTTTGAGTATCTAGAAGAATAAGAGATTGAAATCTTCTAGTGTAAGTCCCACTCTCAGACCCCACCCCACCAACGAGAGGACATTGAAGCCAAAACTTTTTAATGTGCACCAGCCCCCATTTGGTACACACCGATATTTGGCGGACGGGGGCCCGAACCCACAACCCTTCGGTTATGAGCTCGATACTCTACCGCAAGGATATCTGAGCCATGTCTGACTTTTTGTTTGGATGTTTCTTCAGTAATCACACAGAGAATCACGAACAAACTTCTGAAAACCCAACGTCACGCTTCCAAAAAGCTCATACTGACATTGCGTGAAAGTAGCTGTACTACAAATTAAATTTCTCGTAAATATCACAGTTTACGCTTGAAGAGGTGCAGGAATGGTTTTTATTGGGTCACGTTTCTATTTATGTTGCAGTTTCTTTCACTTCATCCGGATGCTTGTTTCTGAACACTTTTATTTTTGCATTCTTTTCTGTACGGTTCACCTCTATGGCGATTTTAAGTAATACACATTTCCTTGGATTACTTCGTTCCGAGGACTATTGATTAATAGGAGAATTTACAGTTAGTTTTATTATCATTGCAGAGCTGTTTTGTAAATGTGTTTAACTTATGCGTTTAAACTTTATGGTTCAGTAATGAAAATATTCTATCTAATTAGGAGATGGTTATTTGTATTGAATATTTCCAGGTGTAAGAACTCTATAATACGCCTGAATAGTGTTAGATTATAGTAGGATCTGGAGAGAAAGTTATTCAAGCAAAGATGCTTCCGAGAGGTTTCTCAAGGTGAAACTGACCCCTATTTGCATCTCAAGACTTACATTTAAGAAAACCAACCCTTTATTATTAGAACATAGGACTGTTTTCATAACTTCAATATGTTTTTTTTTTTTTTTTTTTTTTTAATATTTTGTTACTGATTATATTTATTTTTAACTTAATATTCATGGTTTCAATTTCTATATCTCAATATCAGAAAAAATTAAGGATTGAAAAGAGTCACAACTGTTAGAGAATTTTTGTGACCGTGCATACCTCTCTTTTTTTCAGAGCAACATCAATTGAATTTAAAAACATGAAGTTTTGCACATTTGTAAAGAAATATTTGGGAAATCTGCTGATAAAAAAATAGAGATGAAAACTCTAGTTTTTGAGTTAGCTGTCAAAGGTTTCCCATGCTCCATCCTGTCCAGGTTAAACTAACCACTGTAGAAATCTAATATTTTGCAGACACAGTGGTATATGTCTTACTAAAACAGTCTCTTCACCTATTTTTAAATTTCGATGTTGTTTTGGTGATATTAAATAGCAAAATTTTGAAAACTTCAATTTTGAGCTAGCTCTATTGATGTTTGTTTTCATAAACTACGTATAAGTGTTGATTGTTGAAAAAGGATTAATCTCTTTTAATAATGCATACCATGAACTAGATCAGATATTAGGATTTATTTAAAAATCACAACTCGTGTTGTTAAAATAGTGATTTAAATGTAAGTAATTTAATTTTGTTGAAACGGTACTTTATTTTATTTTGCCCTTTTCCTTCCATGTTTAAAATTGAAAATTAAGTGTAGCCAAATACAGTATTTTGAATACTACGGTAGCGTGAGAATTATTATTATTATATTATAGAAATTTAAAACATTCAAAAGGATATGGAACATCTTCCTCAAGACCTTTTCATACAACGTATTTGCGACACAAATGCGATAAAACTTGGAAAACTCCTAAAAAACGAAAATATCTTTACAAACAATCCATCTATAACAATCCATCAACTAGATTTTGTAAACATTGTCTGACATGAGTTGTCTGAGGTCTGGAAAACGAACCAAAATCACTAGATTTGTAGTACAAACCATCCAGTTGATAATCAGTCTTCTACTCGAACAAATTATATATGGGGGGCTAGAGCAATAATTCTACAGTTATATAAAATATGCCAGGTGTGTCGTAATGTCTCACCCCCATCTCCTTCAGATGATGCTTGGGTCCTATACCCGACAGCATCAGCAATTGAGGGCTGTTGATGGATCCAGCCGAAACGATGATCTCCTTTCTTGCCTTCACAATGTACGTCATCTTCAGACGATCGAATTCGATGGCACGTGCTCGCTTGTGATGGTCGATGTGGATCTAAACATCGGGAAAAATCATGCATCAGAAATAAGGTCGTAGCCAATGTGGAAGCCACTGAAGGTTTTTTCACAGTGTGACAAAAAAAGGTGTATGTAGTCAATAAGAAGAAACCCAATCCCTACAAAAACTGGATAAATTTTTGCAACTATTGTTCTTTCAACTAGAAATGAAGCACAAAAATTCTTTTAATTTAAATGACCAAAACTTTTAGATATAAAATTTGGAACTCTCAAATTAGCTTTACTCGCAGAAAAATTTGGTGCTACAAGTGGGATGACTATTTTTCTAAGGAATCACAAGTGGCCTGCCCTTCACAATTTGGTAAAATTAGTCTAACAGAAGTATATTCAATAAACATTAATTATTTGTAAATTTTTTTCATAGAACGCAATATAATAATCAATTCTGTGGTTTGAGCTTTTTCATGAATTGCTCCTCAACTCGTGATTTCTTATCAAGCGTTATGTTCAACCTTAATTATTTGAATCAATAAACTAACTATTTTCTTTCTATTTTATTCATACCTTCAAATCCAAAATAAAGTTAATATGTTTAAGATTTATGTATCCCATATTATATATTGAGTATTAAAGTAATATGAAAATACTTTATAAGCATTATTCTCAGCTAATGGCTATTGAAATACACAATGAAACTATTTGATCGTTATCACATTCATTAATTGATATGCAAAATTTACAGTTATTTTTTGACAAAAATAAACCCCTCGTGATGTATATATAGATACTTGAATTTATTTTTTCACACTTAATAATTTACCTTCGTAGCATAGGCATACGTGACAATATCCAAGTTCCTTCTTTTCTTGACAGGCTGAAGAAATGCCTTCGATGTACTACAGCGGGCTCCTCTGCGTGTCGTGCCTTGGGGAATTAAAACACCTAAAAACAAGTTTTTTAATCATTATACAGTCACTGCGGTGTATGGATTTATAATTTAAAGAGCGTTGACTCAAAATTCAGTTTGAGTTGTTTACTAGGGCAAGACAATAAAAAAGCCGGAAGAAAATATTTTGCGAAAATCAGTCTATGAAAAGAGAGAAAATAGCTATTATTTATATTGTATACAGTGTAATCTGTTAGATACCTGTTTTATTACCATTTTGTGTCTTTATAGCTATTGAACTTTTTAGTCTGTTCAGCTTTTTGCGCTTTACAAATTGATTTAACTACGGTTAAAGTAGTTCATTGAAATAGTTCTAAAATATAGCGTTGAATACTTATATATTTAAAAAAGATGAGGAAATTGTTTTTAAGGCTGTTTTAAGAAATGTTGATTACAAATAGAAACTGTTGCTGATAGATGCGATAATCTTCTAGATTTAGGAACACATATTTTTAAAAGTACTTCTTTTCAAATATGTGAAACCCAATTTGTGAAATAAGAAAGATTTTATGAAATAAGTTATTTACTTTTATTGTTGTGGATTTGGGTATGAGTTAATGCTTTTTGTATACGAAACTTCATGTCAAAGAAATTTGTATAAGTAAATTTTTTCGATTATCAACTTTTTTGATGAGTTGATCAAATTGAATTGCGACAGCCACCGTCACTTACAGGTGGCTTTCACACACATTTATATCCTGTATCAGGATCATTTTTCGATTCCATCTAAACTTTCACGAAAAAAAAAATTAAATACATTTGATTGTCACTATTACTAAAAGTTCACTTCAACACATGTTTGTGTTATGGTACATCAGGAACAGGTATCAAGAATGTACAATTTGGCGACATTTATTCCAACATCAGATTAAGATTAATCGCGAATGATAATAATGATTTATAAACTAAAATCTAGCCAAGTTAGTAAGTTTTACGACTAACTTGGTAAGAAATTTTTTCTCCGAATATCCCACTTACATATATCTATTGCAGAAAGTTTTTAAACCTTCCATAGAGAATATGTGGAACTAGTCTTTTAGTCGAATTTTTAAGGGGAGTCGGAGTTTAAGAACTTCCAAAAATAAATTGAGATTAATATTGTAAAAAATACAGCAAACAGTTTTGAATTCAACGGTGCAAAAAGTTTTAATCTCGCTAAATTAGAAGTTTTTTTTTTAATTATAAAAAAGTGTTACGCATTAATTTGTACTATCATTTTCAACTTATACCTCCAAACAGCAATATTAGAGACGTAAGGAACATTTTCTCAAAAACTATGAAAGATAAATGCCTAAAATTTTTAGCATATATTCTTACCAATATATTACACAATTTGGATGTAGCATTTTTTAATATTTTCCAAAGTAAAGATTTTATACAGTTTTATTGCTACCAAAAATGGCATTTTTGAAAATTCTATAGAATATCAGACCTTTTAATTTTTTTTCGAGGAACAAATCAAAATATTTTAAAATACTACCCTCAAATTATGTAATATATTGGAAAGAATATATGCTAAAAAATTTAGGCATTTTTCTTTCATAGTTTTTGAATAAATGCTCTTTACGTCTCCAAAATTGCGTTTTTAGATATGAGCCGTTAAAGTTGAAAACGATAATACAAATTGATGCTTAATACTTTTTGTAAAAATATATTTAAAAAAATACTTCTAAGTTAGAGAGATTAAAACTTTTTACAAAAATTCAAAATTGTGTGTGGTATTTTTTACAATATTAATCTCAAAATTGATTTTTTGACGTTCTTAAATTCCAACTCCCCGTAAGTACTTTCGGTTGAAATGTTTTCTTAATTTTAAGTAATCTCAATAATCTTACGTAGACCTTTAAAATTCCCAGGTAGAACAGCGATATTGGCCAACATCGGAAACAGGGGTTCTGTGAAGTTTAGCCAGTCCATGCCGAAATTCGAGTATCGCTCCAAAATACACGATTTTTTTTATTAATAAACATGTCAAAACCATCACAAAACATATTTTTTATCCTTCCGTCCTTTCATATAATACTATATTTCAATTTTAAAAATCTTCCTCAACATTTCAAAACTTCCTGTATATTTTATCCAACCCTGGACAAGGTTGGCCAAGATCCGTAGCAATGGCCAGACTACAACGGTCCACATCAGGATTGGCCTGTGTTGAGCGATGTTGGTCAGAGTATTTGTGCTACTGTGATTATCTTATTTTTATGTGATCTTAATAATCTTATCTAAACCTTTCAAACTCGTATATGACACCCATATGTACTATCTATAGTTAAGGCTCAATGAATTCCAAACTAACTTCTTATCGCCATTGCTTGTATTTCACTTCATAAATTTCTCTTGAATGTTGGCAAAGAAACTCATCGTAGCGATATTTTTCCTTTAATGTATCATATGTGTCGGTAGCATTTTTGTCTGGGAATGTTGACCTAGTACAAACGGTTGAACAGTGCTTTTGTATAAGCTGCACACTAAATTAGTGCATTGTAGGAGCTAAGAACCCATTGAATGAAATACCTTGGATATAAAAGGTACTTAATCTCAAAACTATTGCTGATACATTATATATTTTTAGAGTATTACTTATTTAGAACGAAACTATTCCCATGTAAGTAGGATGTTAGTTTCTCACAATTAAAAAAAATACTTATTATCCATTTTACGAATTAATTAAAACACGAGGTCACACTTGAAAAACCATTGTCTAGGTGACATTGACATAAAACATGACCCGAACTCACTGTCATAAGTTTTAAAGACTGCTGTCAAACTCTAGTTACAGCACAGTCGTCGGAGTTTTACAAAGGATTTACTGCGGAAGACCACAAAGGGTCTATTCACAGAAACTTTACCTCCCACTGCGTTACCGTAACAGGTGGACACACCTTTGAAACAAATTGTGGCAGCTGAGACCGGGACTAAATGTGAATGCCATTTGTTCAGCTCGTTAATGACAGATGCGCTCCATCTGTTAGGAAGTTGAAGAATTCAATAAGGGGGTGCTTCGTAAATACGAAAATAGTCCATTGTTGTGGTTGAGAAATTGTGATTGTCTAGAAACATCACTTATTGAATCTTCCGGGTTTTTCAATTTTGTAGGATGGGAAGTAATAATGAGGAAATAGAAATTTAATTAACTCTTTATTTGGTGTTTCTCGATACAAAGAGCAGTGTTTTGTGAATGTATGGTACTAAATAATACGAATTTTATTTTTCCCAGCTAACTAAGAATTTTTAGTAAAGAGGTTATACATCAATAATTTACAATAATCAATATCATTATGCTTGTAGAAAGCTATTTTCACTTATTTTAATCTGTCGGTTTGAAAATTAGCTATCCAATCATTCCCGAATTCTTTAGATAAGTAAAATTACTGACACAATAAACTTGGAATAAGTGAAAAAAAAAATTGGAATACAATTCGACGCTCTTATTCTCTAAATATTTCTAATTTTAAATAGTTTTTAATAAAATGCAAGCTATATCTAAGTTAGTTATTCACTAAATTATGGAACTATGTATTTTGTTGAGCTTAATATGGATATCTGAAGTCAACCTGTCTTGTTTGCAACTAAATCCTTGTCTCTGTACATTTCAGCTTACATTCGTTACCTAAAGCACAGTTTGTTATTCTACTTGAAATATACATAATAGGACTTTCTATATTCAAAATCCAAACCAGATAAATATTTTCTTCTCATTCTTCAAAATAAAATATTTTCATGTAAATTGATGCATAGCGTTATGTGGTTTTAGCTCTTTTAATTTCAAATACGTTGTAAAAATTTTTTAAATTTCGACGTAACTCAACATAACTCCTCGAGTGAAACACTTGACTAAATTAAAAACGTCAGTGCTTGTCTAGGTTTTGCACGTGACCACAATAACCAATCATATATACCCCATAACTTAAAAAAGTCCTAAATTTAACTATTTTAAAAAGCACAAGTTTACACTACCTACTTCAGCCTTAAGAAGGCTTGTAAGTCGTTTCCTGTCCCATTCCCTAATGTTTTATTTTTCAGGTTACAATTTCTGCGAGGTATTGCTTTAAAACATTTGAATTTTTATACCAGTTATAGCAACAGTAATTAATACCAATTAACAACAATTGAAGGGAAAATAACTGTTTTTTTGTTACACTTTAAAGAGATTTTATAAGTTAGATTAAAAAATTAAAACCAAAAGTAGTAAAAAAGCACTAGTTATTTTCCCTTCAAATTTTGTTAAGGATTTTTTTCATTATTATTATCATTGTTATATTTGGAACAGAAACTCATATATTTCTAATCAGTACTTATCGGCAGATATTGTAGCCAAAAAACTTAATCATTTGGTCCATGGGTAGGAACAGACTGGCAATCCTTCTTTTAAAAAGTATGTAGTTGGTTTGATTTAACGGTAGATGATTAATGGCCTTTTAATGACCCACTCAAAAATACTACTTTCTAACTACGAATCAGAAAGTGTAAAAATGTGTAGCTAAGTTTTTATTTAAATCAGTGAAAAAACAAAGATCGCCTTTGTTCTCCTTCATTCAAAAATCCCCAACCGCGAAAGCGTACGAGTTCACGTGCGAGATATATCGTATTTCATCCAGTGTGAAAAATCCGTTAAGCAACTATATCAATCTCTCACCTGTCTGCTGTGGTCCGTTGATGTCTACGTTCGGATATCCCAGATGTATACCGGCCTCCACGAAGGCGAAGGCCAAGGGCGTAGCGTAAGACGGTGTGGATACGGTCAGGTAACCTCCAGTGGCGTGATAACCTGAAGAACGATAGAGTGTAAAGACAAGAGGGAAGTTTGCACATGGTAACATATCCACCGGAACAAATTTATGAGATGTGTGTAGCTGATAACTGAGGTCGGCAACATGTTTAACTATAAATAGTTTTTGGTGATAGTAAAGGAACTGCGTGGGAGGAAATCATTGAATGAGAATTGGAGTAAATAATTTGTGCTACGTTAAGGAATGTGGGTTACGATATGAATAGTGTAGTAAAATAATAAATTAGTAAGAAAGTTATAAAGTCGGTTAGAGATTGTCAATATTCTTCCAGATTAGATATGGGGATTATATTTCCATAACAATGTCTAGTTTCTGAAGGTTATAATAGAAATATATATTAATAAATTAGATATTTATAAGAATTTAACGATAAGAAAAGTAGGTTACACGATTTAGTACTGGTTATTTATATATAAAAGCGAAAATGCTATGGAGTCAAACATTTATCACTATTTCCTCCACTTTATATATAGACACAACTATGAAATATGGTTCAAATGCCAACAATGATAAACATAGAAATATTAAGCTATTCAGGATTCAAATAGTCAACTTTAGGTTCACTGAAAATCTACTCCACACTTAATATAGTGAGACAAAATGATCAACATTTCCACTATCACGGTGTCTGATTTCCTATTTAGCCAAGAAACTGACAACTAAAGTTAGAGAGCTGAAATTTTGCATAAGTTTTCCTTTTAAGCTAGTTACAAATTGTTAACAGGGTGATATTGGAACTTTCCAAATTAACATAAAGGATGATTTTGTTCTCATTTTTTAAAATTTATTTGATTAACCAAAACTATGTTTATAGACGAATCAATGTAGTAGTTAAAACAAAGCAGCCAACGTTTAGAATAATACATTGAGGTAATTTTTTTCAGTGTATTATCTTCAATTTTTTCAAAAAATAATGGACAACACAGCACCGTACACAAAAAAAAAAGGATATTCTTTTAGTCATAAATATACAAATTCACTGTACGTATTACGACAAACTCACAGGTATGAAAAAGTATATAGTTACAAGCTTTGAAAAATTAAAAAAAAAAAAAAGTTTTACAAATTTATTTACTAGTAATTATTTTTAAATACAGCATATTTTTAAAGATATCTTTTGGATGATAAAACATGCAACAGTATTAATATTTCAAGAACATCTCTAAGTTTGACAAAAGCGTTTTAGGGAAAATCGACGTAACCGTCTGACAGTTTTGCACGCATATATGCGTCATTTTATTTCAGTTTTTTCAGCAATACACAACATGTCTAAAATTATAAATAAAATTTAAAATAAAATATACTTTAAATATTTTTATTGGGATGGTAGTTTATAATCTATCTAAATCAAAATAAATACATAATAATTAAAAAAAAAATTATATATTTGAATTAGAAATAAGTAAACTTGACGAGCATGCTTTGCTAAGCACAATTATATTTAAATTTTCTGTTGGAAATATATCAGACATAGCTAAAAATATCACAATAATAAAAAAATATTTTAAATAATTTGTAGCATTTCCCTTTTTTAACTAATTACTTTAAGTTCAGAAATTATTAAACTTCAGCATTTCTTTTATGGAAACATTTTACTAAGTACTATTATTCCAACAATTTAGTTTTGTAAAACAATTTAGAAAAGGATTTTATTTTTTTCTATCAAAAGTAAAAGGCGAAGCAATAAACAAAAACTGGTTTTAATTTTAAACCATTAACTTAAAATACTCACTTTCCTAATCATAAAACGATTTATAACGCCATGTTGCAATTAGCATGTTGCTTTTATCACCTAAGTGTTTCATTTCTAACTGAAACCAGTCATATTTAAAAAACCAGTGCAGTTTAAATAAATCAATCTTGGTTTATCACTTGTCATCAGTTCAAATAATAGGCTAGCATTAACATCTGAACAGCTCATTCATTACTTTGTTACTATACATTTTATACTCACCTTTTCTCTAGCCAATTAAACACTTTCTAAAACAATAAACGTTCGCAGCATCATAATTAAATGTAGGAATAAGCATTAATTTGTACAAACAGGTTATTACAATTTACTTGTTACTAGCAGCATCCTCAGGGGTTGCTAAAGCAATTGTTTGACGAACAAAGTGTAAATGGTGTATAGAGAATAAATATACTTTTTAGTGTCTTAATAAATGAGAAACTGCCACTTTCACTGTTTAAGTGTCTTCATTACTCCTTTTTGGGCTGTAACTCACATAGTATTTCCCCTTTGTTAATTATTACAAAGGTAATTATACTGTAAAAAATGGAAATGAATAAGTGAAAAGTTCTTAGGATAAGAAAGTGCATAATCCTGATTATGATGGGTTGGTTGTTATTAATTTTTTAAGTACTTGTTTATAGTTTTCTTTTACTACCTTTTTTATATATATAATACGTTCTGTCAGTTCAGTCCAAAAATTGGAAGTGATAATTGTTAATAATTGAAATGGATAATTAATCATTGTGCTTGCAATTCTATACCTTGAATACTCTTAATGTATGATATTAAAATCATAACCGCGAAAATTTATGAGTTGCTCCAAGAGGAACTCCATATCTTTAAAAATTAATATCTCGAAAACAGTTGCAAGTAGTTTCCATCCCTTGTAGGAGACTCTTTTCATGAATTTTTATAAATCGGGAGTCATATTTGGGACATCCTATTTTTAAACTTAATCTGAAGTCGTTTTCAGTTATTTAATATTCCAATTCATGTATAATTACCTATAAATGAACTAAGGTCGTGTTCATTTATGAATCTTCTTTTTGAAAGAGAACTCTACCAGAAATTCATTTAAAATTTCAACTATTCTTGAAGATCCAAACTTTCTATATAAATATTTATTCGGCATGACACAGGGAATGTCGAATTCTGTAGGAATCAACTTCACTGGTTGACAAAACTTAAGGACCAGATGGTTTATCCTTAATAACTGCTCAGCGAAACAGCACAGACTTATGAAATTCTCATCAAAGAGCTATCTTTATCTATATATATAAAACTGAGTTGTCTGTACATCTGAAAGTTATACAAATCCACATTTTTGCACGTTGAGGTACGTAATTTGGTACATAGAAAAAATAGTACATGGAGAATGGCATTACAAAAAAATTCTTGAAATGGCAAAGATATTTTTTATTACATCAGAATAAAAACCAAAAGTTATTTTAATGTGTACCCCTTACTTTCTGATTATTTTTATGTATTACAATCGTCTGTTCGAAAATCGGTTCTAATACTATTATATTTTTCCATATATTTACTGCCAATCGGTGCTCTGCGTATGAGCCATTTGATTGTAACATAATATTCATATAATAAACAACATAATATTCTGAATATAAACATAACAGCTAAGATTATTGAAATTCACCGAAAACTTTCAAATCATTTCGTCATTTGTAAATATTTCTTCTTATTCTCAAGTAAATACTTATTCGTTTTTTTAGTATTTAACGCAGAATATCAAAATTCTTTGTTCTGATTATTTTTTATTGTATAGTGGTTTTTTTCCTGTGTATCAAGTTCCATGTTATTTAATCTAGATTTGAAAACATTTTTTGTATAATACATGTTTTACTATTCACAGCAGACTATTTTACAATTTACACACAAAGCGTAAGATTTCATTCTATTTCTTTGGTGCTGTGCTTTATTTTAGTCGTGATTAATGGTAACCGCCTGATGGAAGAATATCCTTCATAATTTATATTTTAACTTAATTTTATGATTATTAATATTTTAGTTTTCTTTTAGTTACATTGTTTTTGATTTTTGCGATTTTTCTTATCGTTAAATGAAAAAAATCGCCAAATGCCTTATACTACATCTGTTCCACTCTTTCTTAATTGTAAACTTCTACGTCTTTCAACTGGTCCCCAGCAGCTCGGGGCCACATTGTTAGTGTATCATAACGATAAGTAAAACAGCATAGTCGCAAAATGAAATACAACGTGTACGTGGGGGTATATGTGAAAGAATGGAGTGTCATTAGTCTGATCCGCTACAGATGCATCCCTCTTAAAAACCACAAGACTCAAAGAAATGACTTTTAGTATGAGATATGATCTTTCCTGACATCAATATTTACTTTGCCTTGTATTCGCATACCTAACATGAGGATTTTTTTAAGGCATAGTGGTTAGATTGCTCGTCCCACATTGAAAACTGTTTTGAAGGGACGGAAAGTTCCCAATACACTGAATTTTTTCACAACGCATGTCATGGAAGCGTCCCACACATGTATGATAAAATTTGGGTAAGAGGAGTGATCTGGCTTACATATAGAAGCGATGTTCGTATTTTTTAATCATTTTTCTAATATAACAGTGATAAAAAAATATACCATTAATATCAATAAACATGAATTAGAAATCAATATTTCCCCATTACAGACTTGCCTATATCTTAGGTAACGTAATTACAGTAAAAAAGTCGAATTTAATTATTCTGTGCGTTATTATGAAGTTTTATAAAGCAATCTAAGACTAAAACATAGAACTAAGCATAGAGCAAATTAAGGCCAAAACTCTTTGCCATTAAATCGTTATCTGGAATTTGTATTTACCGGGTAATATCATGTTCCCACCTTTCTGCAGGTTATCTGCTTACAATATTACTAATGAGACTGAATACATTCTTTTCAATAAAAACAATCTGATGTTTAAAAGTTTTGGCCATTGGGGACAATATCCTAGATTGCAATATTGAGCTTCCCAGTAACGGAAAATAATTATTAAAGTCGACTTTTTTACTGTAATTACGTTACCTAGATTTAGGCAAGTATATAATGGTGAAATATTGATTTCTAATTCATGTTTATTGATATTTATGGCATATTTATATCACTGTTGCATTAGAAGAAACGATCAAAAAATACTAATATCGCTTCTATACGTATGCCAGGTCACTCCTCTAACCCAAATTTTATCAAACATGTGTGGGACGCTTCTATGAGACGATTTATTTAAACATTCGTTGTATTAGGAACTTTATCCATCTCTTTAAAACAGTTCTAAAGGTGCGACCAGCAATTTAGCCACTATGCCTCATAAAAATCCTCATGTTAGGTATAAGAATACAGTGCAAAGCAAACATTGATGACAGGAAAAATCACATCTCGTACTAAAAGTCAATTCTTTGTGTCGTGTGATTTTTAATGGAGCATAGTTAATGGAGCAGACTAATGACACTCCATTCTTTTACATATGCCCCCAAGTGCACATTGCATTTCATTTTGCGACTATGTTGTTTTACTTATCGTTATGTTACATAAAGGTAACTCTTTGATGAGCATTTCAAGTGTCAATGCTGTTCCGCTGAGAAGTTATTAAGGATAAACCAACTCGTCCTTAAGTTTGGTCAAGCAGTGTATATACGATAAAATAAAATGTCCACTTTAATCACTAATGATGATTATAATATGGAAAAATCCTAAGACTATATAAAAGGTAACTAATACATTAATGAGTAGATTTTCATATGCTAAATGTAACAAAAATATTCTCCATTTTCTACACAGCTAAACAAGATTCTGATAAATATCGAAGATCCAACATTAACTGTAAACACAGACGATAATCGTAAAATTACAAGTACACCACCAAAGATCATTAAACATAAGCATACATTATAATTTGACCATAATGGAGGACATACACGATTGCTGAAGCAATATTGAATTGAACGTGTGTCGTACGTCACATCTTGGGAAAGAGTATAGCTCGGTATGCCTCAGTTGATAATAGGAAGAAGAGTTATAATAAAAAATATATAAATATGCACAAAAGAGATCAGGTTTTGGTTATGCATGAGACATTTATATTGGCATGTTATCTAAAGGTGGTGTCAATACACAAGCGTTATCAGCAATATGTATGTCTGAAATAAATTCAGACATTGAAGAATTCCCTTAACCAAACCAGAATGAATGTGAACTAAAAGTTAAAAAATTTAGTTTCCAATTTGGAGTTTTTATGTTTTACACATACGTAGGAGGAACATCCTTCTATAAAAGGCTATATACCGTTCTTGGCGACAGCTGGATCTCTGTTGTCCTCTGACTTGAGGAAGTAAGGGAATACATCCTTCCAGCTCCATCCGTGAGCACCTCCAGCCTCCCACTGATCGTAGTCTCTCGGGTTGCCACGCACGTATAGCATGTAGTTGAGCACGCTGGAACCGCCAAGAACACGACCCCTTGGCCATCGACTCCTCTGGAATAGAGACAGCTCGTATCAAACGTATGATAAGGTCTACCAGGGTTTTTTTTTATTCAAATCTAGCTCTCACAATTGGAAGCATTCATCATTTAAACCAGTATTTTTACTTTCAATTACCTACATGTATATATCTTAATATATATAAATTACGTGTCACGTTGTTTGTTCCCAATGCACTCATAAACTATTCAACCGATTTTAATCAAATTTGCACACCGTGTGCAGCTTGGTCTAACTTAAGAGATAGGATAGCTTACATCTCAATTTATAGCCGCAATTTTATTTTATTGCAAATTATTTGTTTATTATTATCTGTTAGCTCCAAACGATTCTAACAGATGACGATGTGTTGAAAGTACCAACGTTTCACATAAGCTACAATTTAATGGCATGTGATTTATTACCGCAACTGATTTATTACCGCAGTACTGAAAAATTTATTTTTGTGAAAGGGTTTAGTTCTTTATTTCAATATTAATACACGCTGCACAGAAGTAGTGAGCAAAAAATCAAGTGTCTTGCTCAGGCCCAAAACAATTTTCAACATAAGAAGTTTTGGCTTTCGAATTTTATGTATGTCAAACAGAATGTTAAAATTTTATTTAGTTCTTTTTTTATTAATTTTTTTAATTATTTTATTTTATACAAAGTGACATAGAGATACAGCTCTGAAATTCTAAACATAAGTAGTTTTAGCCATCTATTTAGACTTTTGAAAAACAGAACGTTAAAATTTTAATTAGTTCTTTTTTAATTAATTTTCTTAATTAACAAAAAAAAATTTACAAAACGACTTCTAATAGGACTACAGTTCTGAAATTTTCAACGTAAGTAGTTTGGGCCTTCTAATTGGTCTTTTGAAAAACAGAATTTTAAATTTTTATTTAGTTCTTTTTTTAATTAATATTTTTAATTAATTAATAAATATTTTACAAAACGATTTATAATAGGGCTACAGCTATGAAATTTTCAACATAAGAAGTTTTAGCCTTCTAATTAGATTTTTGAAAAACAGAATTTAATTTTTTTTTTAGTTCTTTTTTAATTGACTTTTTTAATGAATTAATAAATATTTTACAAAATGATTTCTAATAAGGCTACAGCTCTAAAATTTTCAACACAAATAGTTTTGGCCTTCTAATTGGACTTTTGACAAAAAGAACGTTTAAATTTTTATTTAGTTCTCTTTTGATTAATTTTTAAATTAATAAATATTTTACAAAACAATTTCTAATAGGGCTACAGCTCTGACATTTTGAACATAAGTAGTTTTGGCCTTCTAATTGGACTTTTGAAAAACAGAATTTTAAATTTTATTTGTTTTTTTAATTAATTAATTAACAAATATTTTACAAAACGATTTCTAATTGGGCTACATTTCTGAAATTTTCAACACAAATAGTTTTGGCCTTCTGATTGGACTTTTGGCAAAAAGAACATTATAATTTTAATTGGTTTTTTTAATGAATTTTTAATTAATATTTTCACAAAAAGTGACTTCTAATAGCTCTGAAAGTTTCAACATATGTAGTTTTGACCTTCTAATTTTGCATTTTACAAACATCACGTGTTAAAATATTCTTAAAGGAGTGTTGTGTTATAATTATTAACGGGGCTTTTTTTTTTATTGTTTCTCGACAAGGGAGGAGCTTCTAATATTAAGGCTTTCCTTACAATTAGTTTTTATTCTGTGAAGCGACCTTACGCTTACGCAGCAATGAACCTTTCATCGAGCAATAGCATAGCCGGCCACGTGTTATTTAGACTGAAGTATAAATTAAATTCATATTATAGTAAAAGTAATACAGTGGAATTCTTCTTGCTTTTTAATTATTAGTGCTTCATTGTTCAAAAATCTTTAATTAAAATATATACATGTAAGTAATGGGCAACTATATATGTTGCATGTTCACGTGTAGGAAAACCGTCGAATCTATTTGTGTCAGCTAAAGACAGGTTAACCAAAAGTATTGAGCACCGATTAGTGCTAAATTAAATTGAAATTAAAAGTATTTATAATTCAAAATAATAAACATTATTGTTAAAGATTTAAAACTATCTGCCCTACCTACCTCATTTATAAGTTTAAGTGTCACGTGATATTTACTAACAACTTTGTAATGTATTAATTTGTTACAAACTTGAATACAAAAAATAAATAAAATAAATTTATTTCTTTTGTATTGATTTTTGCTCAATGTCAATGGTAGTAGAAAATCAATCATGGAGGTCGCCATGTTTTTTTTTACAAATGGCATCTGTGTAAAAGAGCATGGTGGTCCCCATGACTGGTGTTCTCCTACCGTTTCCCTTGAATAGTTTACTACTATGTAATATAACAAAAACCTTAGCCACAGCAACGCGTGGCCGGGTCTGCTAGTAGAGTAATAAAAATATAGCATTCAGTCATTTTTTTTTTTGCTTTTTTTTTTTTTTTTTTTTTTTTTTTTTTTGCATTTCTCCACGTTTTGGAACAGCATGATTTCAAAAAAGTGATCTAGAAAAAAATGTGTGTCTGTGTACGTGGTCAGCATAACACCTGAACAAATTGACCTACGAAGTTCAAATTTGGCGTGCGGGTTGATGGTGGCACAAGGACCTACCATTAATGTTTTCGTCAAAAACGCGAATGTGCATAAAGTAGCTGCCATGAAAAAAATCCCGTTTTTGAGTAATTGCTAAAAAATGGCTCTAACGATTTTGATCAAAATCGCTGTGGTATTGCCTCTTAAAGTGTTCTAAACATTAGCAACTCCGAAATTTCCATATAAAGCCAATAAGAACGTAAAAAGTTGAAAAACGAGTGTCTTTAACTCAGAGCCCTTTGGCCTTGAGCATTTGGCATATTTTATTTTTTGCTCTAGTAAAAAAAAAAATTATTGCTAAAAATATCGCCAAACTGGCCCTTTTTATTCAAATGGGTGATAATAAGAAAATGGTAAATGACACCACGTCAAAATTTACTGCAATGAATAACGTTACATAATGTAAATGAAAGTTGTGCGATGTTCCACTTCCCTAGTTTTAATTTTAACATGTTGTTTGTCACATAAGGTTATGTCAGCAACGTGCACGCAATTTAACTTGAAACAAGAACAAATAATTTCATACAATTATCTAAATAAGTTATGTAAGGTTGGGAAAACTCGGGATTTGAAGTGTTTAATTCCAGAGCAGTGAAAGTTACAAATGTATTACTTTAGAATATTCCAAATAGTTTATTAATCCCGCTTACAGTTTTTCATGGTTGATTTTTAACCCTTTTCTACAGTTAAATAGTTAATAAGTTAAAGTTAAATACCCCTTTAATCCCAACAAATACTGAAAAGATTTGAAAGAAATATCTCTCTAAGCTGGTCATCAAACGTATTTAATTCGAATATAACACAAACCATTATTAATTGTTAAAATTATTGAAGATTATTAATTAAAGAAATATGTAAAATAAATTATTGCAGACAAATTAAATAGATATTGGAATTATTTTCAATCAGCAATTAAGATATTTTCAACAACACACATACTATTTAATTACAAGTACGGAAATCCAATGATTTGCTATTAGTCCAGGATTCCCATGGTCACAATCGCCACGTGATCTTTCAAAAATTATTTTTAGAAATAGTTACCAATTCTCGATGCATGCACTCGAATGAACACATCCGTAAATTAACACATCCGCTGAAGTTCACTCTGTTGTTCTTTTTTCCGTCTAAGATTTTTACTTTCTGGTTCAACGGCATATAACAAAGAGGGCATAGGGAATTAGGGATTGTTAAAAGAAGCGAAATCCTTCAAGCAATTTATTCCCACTTGCATCTTATTCAGAGTCCAATTTCACGAAAGTTCATTTACTTTTGTAAATATGCATGTTCCATGACCATAATTTCTTTTGTTAAAACTCATGGAGCAATTTAAACCAACTCACTTTAAACAAAATTGCGATTTTTCCTGGTGTATTATTTACTACTATAATCAAGGAGAACACGTAGAAAGAACTATAACAATTACATATTTTCAAAAAGGAATCATAAAGCTAGTGAGGAAATTGTGAGGAATGCACTCATTGTTAGCTTTCTGCCTCGCCGCAAATTGGATAGCATAACAAAATAAAAGTCATTCGTATTAAATGACTGTTGTTTTATTTTACAAATTTATCGTTTTCTGAATAGAAAGTGATACATTAGTAAAGAAGAGAAAATTAGAAGTGAATAATCAATATCATATTAATAATGATATTTGCTTTCACATGCGTTTGACTAAAAGAATTATGCAACAGTAATTTATTAAATTTGTGATAAATGCATTTTTTTGAAAAGTTACACTCTGAAAGGTAAAAAAATGTGGCCAAATTTATAGAGGTATATTTGCTGTGACATTTATAAAAATTTATAAAATTTCAATTTACAAACTTACAAAGTGATATTCACAAAAAAATTCATGTTAGCGTATAAATACAAGTTACTGTTAAAGATTATGAACATATTTTACATAAAATATTTAAGGAACATTGTAAAATATCATTGTTATTCTGAAGAAAAGGAATTCACGCATCAGGAAAAAGGGATAATATAAAAGGAAACCCTGCTTTCCTTAGCAAATACAATAGTAAGTATGACTTTAGGCCATTTAGATGTGGAAAAAGTTACATATTTTATCCTACAATTCTACTAGAATGCTAACATACATGAAATGCATCTACAACTATTTTTATGAAATCTCAGACTATGTGATTTCCTTTCTATAAATTTGAAAAAAACATATATTTGAAACACATAAAAACATGTAAAATTATTTTAATTACTTCACTTCTCTCTGTGTGTAGTAAGAAGTTTATATAAAACCGTTGCCCTTCTGTAAATCAACATTCTTAAACAAAACTACAAATGCTGCAGCCATGAGCAATGTGTCAAATGAAATATCTCGACGGGATCAGTTCTTCTACAAAAATTCAACTATAATTTTCAACTGAAATTGCCAAAAATTATGGCTGAAGTCAATTTGTAATTCATTAGACCTAAACTATTAATACTACAGGCATTTGTCATGTATAATTTTGAAGTTCTTTTTAATGTTAGTAGGATTTCTTATTACTCAACAGGAAGTGTGCTTTAAATCTTGATTGGAAGAGTTATTCCATAGTACCTCTTTAGAAAATTCATAGCATGACTCCAAATAATTATTTAGAGTGACAAGTTTTCAAAAGATTAAAACATTTGGCAGGGTTTTTGTCATCATAAATTGTCAACCTTAGAAAGGAAATATTTCAGTCATTAAATTGTAAAAGCTGAATAAATTGTTCCTGCTTTCGTAACTGGATAAGATGTTCCCCAATAGAAAATGTGACTAGAAGTAGTCTTATAAAAAAAAAAAAAACTTTTCAAATTAAACTAAATAACTCACTAAAAACCAAACATCTTCATACAAGCATGCCCTATATATTTGATAAAATCCAAAATTCTTTTTCGTACAAGCATGCTCTACATATTTAGTAAAATGCAACTGCTCCTTCATTCACTTGTACTATAAATCTCTTTCACAAGACACCTTAAAAGCGACGACCTATTGCGTTTGAATTTCATCCATCCAACTCAATTTATATGTATGAAACGGTCGGCTTAAGACAAAATTCATGGGCAGGGACAAAGAAATTGTCCACCCATTCTGACTGAGACCAGCGATTTTCTGAGAGTCTATCTAGTAGGTGACTCGTATCTGGTAAAAGGATTTTCCCACACTAAACAATTATATATTTTCTCTCAAAAATGTTATATTTTACTTCGAATTTGTAATATGGTACAATGGAAGATAATTATTTTTAACTAAAATCATTGCCCCTTACGGAAAAAAAAAAAAAAAAAAAAAAAAAAAAAACGATAATTTGAAGCATTGTTTAAAATTTGGGTTTGGTTCATGATTTTGATGAATCCAATGCTTAAAGTAAATATTAGACTTTAACGTGTTGTTGAAGACCATTTACTTCGTTAAATATAAAAACTTGCATACATATATTATTATATTATACGTTTGCTACCATATTATTTTGTATCTTTATTAGTAAACTATGCAAAAACCTCTTAACTTAATTTTATTTTTATGAAAATTTCAACATGTATTTACAACATCAAAAAGGGGGACCTTATACGTATTTAAGTTGGGGTTACTTGAGAATGTTGAAATTTACCCATTCTAACTGTTTTGTACTCATCCTTTGTTTAAACTCATTTTTAAAATTAAATTTGAAGATCGCTTTCTTTTTCAAATATTTTAATACAGCGTGGGATTATTCACCAGATGAGTTTGTAAGAATTAAAATGAGAATTATGTAGCATATAGGGTAAGTCGTGATATTAATGTAAAATACATTTTTTATTTTAAACTGTGCTCTTACAATTATCCGATATACAATTCGATTGGCCCACTTTGCGAAAATAAATTGTCTTTTTTAAATAACAATTGGGTTTGATGATTGTAGAGTAAAATTTATTTTTGATCACGATTTTTGAGATTTGATCACGAGCTACTGAGATTTGAACCTAGAAACTGTCACCATTAAGAAGATTTTGGTGATCAATTGTAGATTTAATTAACTTATTAAGGATGATTTTGTTTTACTTTTCAATCATATCAGTCACCTATAAGAATTCGAAACTTTATAGCTGTGTAATATGCAATTAGGTGGTAAATCAGTTATCTAATGAAATTTAGCAATGATTCACGGATATTGGGAGATAAAATCAGAGACACAAATACTTGCACATGGTGGTAGTACTGACCTGTTTAAACCCTTCTGAAGCCACCTGCCAGGGGCGTACTGGGACATAAAATCTGCCGGGTGATTTTAGATTTATGCCGGTTCAAATTTTGAATTTATACTTTGATCAAATTTTAATCACTTTTAATAATAAAATAATTATAATAATTAATTAAATAATTAGTTAATAATTCAATACTTTTAATAATTAATATATTTGATTACTTAACAGGGTTCGCACGGTCCCCAAATGTCCTTAAGAACTATTTAATTTTGGTAGGCCTTTATGTAAGGGATCTTAAAGTACTTATTTTTTTTAATCTTTGATCCTTAATTTTGGATTGCAAATTTTTATTCTAAAAATTATATTAGTGTATCTATTTTCTAAATACAAAATAATTTATGAAATTAATATCTCTCTTATCACCCATACCCAACGAAAGGGGGAAGGGGGGAGGGAGAGCTGATAGGAGTGATTGAACATTCGTTTTTAAAAAAACGTTAAGGAAGGTTGCTATTTATATTTAAAAAAAAAAAAAATTACCGTAACGTACAGGCCCATTTGCTACAGACACTGTCCGACATGGTTATTGCACAGGACAACCCTATGGCCAGTACGCCCCTGCCACCTGCTCTAATCAGAGTATATTGATATTATTTGCTTCATATACCATTGAGAACAAGAGAAACTATTTTTTCCTTGGAGTTAGAAAAATGGCACTTGAAGGATAAAGGTGGTGATGTCTGGCCTAAACTTTATCAGAAGATTCTGAGCTATGATTTAGACCAACTATAAAACAATCTAATAACTTTTAGAACCTCGATGCTACGTGAAACAATTTTTATAAAGACCTCTTGATAACTATAGGCTTCTAATGGCTATAAACTTTTTTACAGTTTACTTGTGTTGTATACTTGAGACCGATTACAATTGTCTATTTCTGCCACCAGAAATTTATTTATAATCAACCTACATGACATAAACTAGACGAAAAATAGCTCAAATATCACAAAGTATTGCTAAAAAAACTTTCTGTTGTTGAAATTTATATTTTTAATAAGCTATGGATTGAAGAGAAAGGTTTATCAAAGGATCACTGCATCGTACGGTCGGCCGATTACAGGATGTCTGGACATAAACAATAAGAAATAATCCACACACCCTATTAATGAGACCAAAGCAAGCGGCGTCCTGTGGTTCCGTCTGGTAGGCCCAGTCGACAGGCGTTTGCTGAAGCATGGCAGCTGCCAGTGGGATGTCCGTCACCAAGTTTTCTTTACCACCTGCTTCGATGACCAGCACCTTGATGTTTGGGTTCTCGGACAATCTGTTGGCCACCACTGCGCCAGCGGAACCAGCGCCAACTGGAAAAAGAAACATTGATTAATGAACATTGTTGATTCATTTTTGTTTTATAGTTTTTCGCTAATTCATTTTTATTGAAATTGATTGTTTTCTGTCACGTTAGATTTTATTTGAGTTTTTAACCTTTCGGTATTTTTTTCGTTCGTTTAAAAAGCTCAGACCGAAAAAAAAGATGGTTTGATTAACATTTCAAATTGAGTGTATGTGTATGTCCTTTACTGTTTCAGTGACGGAAGTACAATTATTTGTGGTTGGGATAAAGTGGGATTTACTTGAAGGAACACAGAGGGGAACTTTTATTTACAATACTCCACTATTTCCTACACTATTTGTAATAGAAATATTTTTTAGTGACATTTCTATACGACGGTTGCTAATAGAAAAATATTGAAAATCAAAGTAAAACAATAATTTACATGGCTTCCCATAATATTACAGTCAACTAGCGATAACTCGAAATCTCATTAGTCGAATATTCGTTTACTTCGAAGTTTTCATTTGGTCCCAAGACAATTGAATGTTTTTCAACACTAAGTTATCTCCATATCTCGAAGTGTACATCTTTTAAGTCGAAGTTTTTGTGAAAATTTTATCATCATTACAAACATACAAAAAAGCTCACAAAATACTACTAAATATATATATATATATATATATATATATATATATATATATATATATATATATATATATATATATATATATATATATATATATATATATATATATATATATATATATATATATATATATATATATATATATATTCCTCTTTCCCATCGTGTTTTACAATTTAACTTGGTACAGAAAGTAATCGTGCTTTTACCTTTACATTCCATTCCATATTTTAAAGTGTGAGTCAATGGTTTTGATTTACGTTGACTTTGAATAATGTTAAAACGTAAGTTAAATACGCTTAGTTTAACTCAAAAAGTTAAATTGATAAATGTAACTGAACAAAATCTGCGATGCCAGAAGAAAGACGTTGCTTTTAAAATACAGAATTCCTCCGAATACTCTTTCAACCATTTTGAAAAACAAAGACAATTTTGAAAAGACATGTATCAAAACTCGATCTATCTTGTAAATGAGTGAAGGTAGTGCCTTTCTTAGTGTCGAAGTTGCTCTATTAAAATGGTTTAAGATTTATCGAAACCAGAATTCCAAAATTCTACTTAGTGGGAGATGATGTTAAAAGAAAAGGCGAAGGATTTTGCTCGTTTACTAAAAGTTAAAGGATTTATAACAAGTGCAGGATGACTAGAAAAGTTTAAAGCAAGACACAATATTGTCTTCCAGACTCCACATGACAAAAAAAAAAGACATTTCTCAATCCAACAAAGTCTTCAATTATTGTAGTCTTAATCAAAATAAGTAAAATAAGGAAAGATTCTGAAAAGAAAACTACAACAAATGCTTTTCCATTTAAACATGATACACTTATTTCAACTACATCTACAACATTCTAAGAAAAGTAGTTTGTATTGTTCAGTAATATGCACATTATATTCATATATTTTTAATGAAAATGATAGAGGATATCCGGGTTGTTAGGTTTGTTGCAAAAAAAAGTTAGTCTAAATTCTAAATCTCTACAATATTGTATACTTGCCCTACTGTTATTAATATTCATAAATATAAACTAAAAATAAGTCCTTTAACATTTAAATAAACTAACCGGTTCATATAAAAGACGCATTTAAAAAACCAACCTAATTTATTCTAGCTCTTTTTATAATATTAATAAATCGATTCTATCTCCGAGTTAAAAATTATAAAGAAGCCGAAAGCATGAACAATAGTGTATCAAACTTTTCCTTTATATTGAACTTGCATAATTCGTTTGGAAACATATCCTGGAATTGTAGGATTTTGATTTTTTTTTCTCGATAGGTCAAACTTTACTTTCCATATAACTAATTTAAAGTTCCCATTTATTTCGGACATTGCATCAATTTATACTTTTGGTGTCATTTTTTCCTTCTTTAATATAATTACTTATCTGCTGTTTTTTATTTGCTTTGTCTGCTTAAGGTTGATTTACTGTACCGAGTTTATTTTAAAAGCATATTCTTAAGCTGGAAAAAGAGGGAAAGCAGAATAATGCGACTAATCTAGACTTAATAGTCGAACTAAAATGTTGCTCCATTTTTTAAGGCAATTGGATTTTATTGCATTAGATAACAATCCAAAGTATAATCCTTTGCAAGAATAAAAAGAAATCAGCGTAGGTAAACTTCGAGTATTTTTCTGTTATTGTTAAACACTATTCTGCCATAGCTTTGGTACACTGCAACCCATAACAATAGTATTTTCTTAGATTATGGACAAGAGTCCAAATTTATTTGATTACAATAATACAAACTTGTGTCAATTAAATAATTACATTCGAGTTGAAATCTATCAATATAAATGTCGGACTTCAAATGTCCATTAATGTGTTTAGAATAACAATTGAAGTGACTAAATTCGTTTACGGACAGGAAGACATTAATTTGTTTCCAGTTAGTCCCTTGATAGATAATTATGGTATCACCCAACAAATCGGTCGTATTGATTAGGAGAAGGCTTTCTATGTCTTTTTACCAACACGTAATCAAAAGAACAATTTAAAATGAATCTGTCTGGAAAGGAATTGCCCATCTCCTTCCAGTGCTAACGAGTTTGTATGGCCTCAATATTTTATTTAAAGAATTGTTCATTTAATTTGGCCAATTATGCAACAATACTCTTTCTAATTATATAAGTCAGCAAGTGTCAACGAAAACGTTAAATCCTACATTTAATGGTTGTTATGTTTCAAATGCCAAACCAGAACTAATACGATAATTGGAACATTGGAATAAAAAGTTGTTTGTAATTAAAAGCAAACGCGCAATGGGGTTTAGAGTTTATTCAGTGATTCACGAAGTTTGCCGTTTTATTATTTGCACGAGGATCTTGTTTCATTTAGTCGTGTTTATTTGAAATATTAAAAATTTTACCTTAACTGTCAATTGTATGAAATTAATAGCTCTGTCTTTTACACTGAATTATTGAATTCTTTAGGCCCGAGACACTTCTGGTCATCATTTAAGTTTATTTGTTTTTCGAAATGAGCAGGTATTTTGGAAATGATAGAGGCCCCTCTTTCATTATTTTATTAGGTAACACTAATAAATCATCTAATAGTTGAGGTAAACGTTTTTTCTTAGTTTTTAATACCCAGCTGTATTCACAGAAAAAAATATTGCAATAAAAATGTGTGATAAAAGGCATAAAGGCGCGTCAAAACAACAATTTGCTCTGGCAACGCATCTTCTTTATCAGTGCTGCAAAATTGTCACACAAATTTCTTTTGATCTAATTAACGCCTTTGTTCCTAAAATAAAGTTTTAATAAGCTAATGTATAGTTTTTTACGAATATTGTTCAACTGCATGTGATTATCAGTTATGTTTCTGTAAAAACGTTATATTTGAGTCGTTATTCGATTATAACCTTCTCACCTAATAGTAAGATCTTCACGTTAATTTTGAAAATCAAACTAATTAAAATTTAAGATTTTCCCAATAAGAATGTAAAAAGTAGTAATTATATAGCTTATTTTTTCTTTCATTCTAAAGTAAGAAAACTGTGGAAATTATCATTTTAAATATTGTAATTAAAAAAAAAACGGGTACAAGAATGACATTATTTTTGATGTACAATATATTTGTAACATAATATCAAGCAATAATTACGTGAAAATTAAGCAATAGTGATCCATAGTAATGTAAAGACCAAAAATAATGTAATAATATTGACATATTATTGCGGCCATCCAAATGCGCATTCAAGCATTTTTGATAATTGAAATAAAATACATAAAACACATAAAAAATAATAAATGAAAAAAGAATTTGATCACTGTGCACTTTTTTAAGTACTGTTTATGATGAATTAATAAAAAAAAGTTGAAACGCCTACTGAGAATGCAAAAAATTTTTGCTATTGTAATCGTATTGATTATTTAGTATTGTTTTGGAATTATTAGAGTAGCAATTTAAAAATCAAAGGATAAATTAATCAATAGCAAAAGAAAAGCAGTTACATATCTTGTTATTGTTAGACAATCTAGAAAAATAATTAAGTTTTAACAGTTAATAATCCGGTTTTGAAAACAGTTGTTACCACTACCACTAGAAAAGCTTCGAGAAGCGTACCATAACCTCATTTTATTTTTACTTTTTGTCATTCACTTTCTCCTATTTTCTAACTATTTCTTTTTAGACCGTTACAAACGAAGAGTTTAGAACCCTTAATAACACCCTTTCGGTTTAAGACCCGTTGAATACGGGACAAAGCACTTAAGTTTACTTCTTGAAAGCTGTAGCACCAAAAAATCACTATTTTCTTTCTTGAGGTAAAAGCCATTGTCATACCGGGCAATGCTCTAGCCAATTCTTACTTCATTATATATAGCTAAATATATTTCGTCGCGTCGCTTGAAGTCAATCATCAAATTTATATTATAATAAAATATCGAGTTCAATATTTTGTTATCAAAATATTTCAAACTTGTATTCAATGTTTGAGCAAGAGAAATATTAAGCACACAAGTTTATAAATTATTCTAATTTAGAACATGCAATACATCGTTTTTATGCTTTGCATGGTCCACAGACAAATAAATAAGAAGTAATAATAAAATATATTCAGCTAATATTATTATTAACTTTTCACGATCCATATTATTTTCTTGTTTGATGATAAAACTAATAAAACTAATTTGAGAATGTTTCAAAAAAAAAAAAAAAAATCATAACTTTTCGTAACTGTTCAAAAGACATACATTTACATTCAGTACATCGAAATAATCTTTATATTTCATACGTAACTTTCAAATTGAACAAAGCCCAAATTAGAAAATTGATTTCTCATGAGAAATTATACATATTGACTTTCTATCTTGTTATGTAAGAAAATTGAAAAGCAAATATATTTAACAGTTTCTCGGCATTTAGTTAAATAGGTTATGCATTTTGTACCAATACATGCGAGTTCACGATTCAACACTTCAAGCTGACAGTAAAATGAATGCTTGTATAGTTTGAGTGACCGATAAAGTGAATAAGTAATCCATTGAAAACTGCTATTTTCAAAAGCGTCATAAATTTACTAAAGTGACATGGCATGACCGGGCACATTAAGCTATGCAATTCAAGCTCTTGCTTCCTTTGTTGAAGAGAATTTTGGATTGATTCGTAGATGTCAGTGCCTTGTTTGGTTGGAAAAATAGAGGCTTGACTTTGAAAAGATGTAATTAAATTGTCCATCAATGGTTTGAAATTATTTCTTGAGAATAAAATGTCGAACAAGGTTAAGCTTCTTGTTCAATTAAATACATTGTTCATATTTTTAGAAAGGCGTGTAGTCTGGTTTAAGAATAAAAACAAATTGCAACATTGGTGTCATATGTTTTATTTAAGAAGAGTAGGTACCCTCTATAGTGTAATATTAATTTGATATATTTCGCGTACCTTTTCTCAGAAAGTAATTGACATAAAATCCAAATTTTTTTAATTTAGCAGACACTTGTTAGTCTACCAAAGTGTGCTTAAAATTATTATTCATTGACTTTTTTTTAATGAATTATCGCGGAAGTCACTCAACTTCGTTATTTTTTATTTTTTTTTACGAAATAAGCCATAACAAAAATTACTTTCAAAATTATAACAAAATCTCGCTTCAGTATAAATAGATACGTAAAAGAAATGTGCAGAAAATTTTCAGGAACATAGTTTGTGTAGTTTTTGGGGGAAAATGATAAATGAGTAATGAAAAATTCAGTTTTGAGAAAAAACATTTGAATGAAAACATTACTTACACAAATAATTCCCACTTCTCTTTTCAGAAAATTATTTAAAACACTTCTAAATTAAGTATTTTTGCAAACGAGATATCATTTTAAAGAAAAGAATTTATATTTTAATATACCATAATAAATTCAAACTCAATTTTTTTATAAATTTTAGGGAACCAACCTTAAGTGAAATAACTTTTCCAAAATGTTAAAATTTCAAAAATTCTAAGTCGAAAGTCAAAACTTTAAAAATTCTATTTCGTTTGAAATACAAAATAGAACGAACAAACATTCCACCCAAATGGGTGAAATATATAAAGGATATTCCTATTTGTTTTCATTGCAATTTCGTGCTTTTTCCAATGTATAAATAAATGCGCAGTGAATTTAATGGTTTAAAAAAAGTAATTCGCCATTATTTCAATCGAAAAGAAAATTAACCAATTGGAAATACTCTAATACAACTAAGCATGACCATAAACCTTTTAACAGCATTTTATGTTTAATAATATATTTAATTTCTATTGTTTGTAAACACCTATTTACCTATTTGTATTTAAACAAATCGTTTATGATGTTTGTTTTTTTTTGTTTGTTTTTTTTAACTTAAATAATACGAGTGAGATAGAAAATATTATTGTGATGTTTATCGCTACAAATTAGTTTTCAAAAGTAACGAAGGGGAAAAGTCAAATGTAACACATTTAAATAAAAGCATACTTTTATCACTATTGGTGAGTTAAATAAACTTATTATTTAACTCTGAAAGGGAAAAAGATTTTATTTTTCACTTTGATATGAAAACGACCTCTTTTGCCAAACACGCATTTGAAAGAGAGATTTTCAAAATAATGCTACGCTACAAAAGAAAAGCAAGACATATTTATTATGTTCAAATCTTGATAACTTTTATTAATTAATTTAGCTTAGTAATTTTTCATTTCAATGTATTAATTATGTTTAGAAGAATTAAAATTTTACTTTTAATTGTAGCGTACTACCTGTAAAAACGGTCCTTAAAGAATGAATATTTTAAAGTAATCGTATTTATATTAATAGGAATATAGGGAAGGTATTAGCATGTATGTTATAGTATCTCAAAGTAATTTTTTATTAAAATCGTAAGTATTAAGTTCCTGTCGCAAAAGTATAACAAGAGTTTTTTTTAATTTCTATTGAATTATTATAATATTATAAATGTTAATTCCCTAAAATATTTTTCAAATTTAATATAAGAAATTTTTATATAAAAACTTTCAGATTCAGAAAGTAAATAACCATACAAAATTTTCTTTATATTAATGATCAAGAAAAAAATAATAATATAAATTATTAATTTACAACAATATTTTGGAAATAATATTTTTTTTATTAAATATTGGCAAAAGTTTCGATAACAGTTTCATGAAACCATTTTTGGTAGCTCTGTAATATCATGGAATTCAATTTTATTTTCAGAAACTTTAGTGAAAGTTCTAAAAACCATCCAGGTGTGAAGTTAGAAAATCACTTTACAAAAAAGATATAAAACGGTTCATTCGATACTTTAAAATGTCACATCACTTAGAGGCATTAGAACACCAAAAAGTAGAACATACCAAAAGAACTAAACATAAAATGAAACTCGTCCCATCGTTTGAAGCAAATCAGTGATAGAAAGAACTCAATACATCCAGCCTCGAGCAATCGAAGAAAAAGAAAAGAACTGCCGTGCTATTATCTAACCTTATTCTCCATGTTCTGTATCGGTTTTTAAAGCGGTACTTATGTGATAATATGCGACTATTCGTGTATTTAATGAGATAAATTCGCTGTGGCACTTCCCAATGAATTCAAGGTTAGAGGTGGGCTATTTGCTGCAGACAATAAAAGGAACAATAGAGAACAAAGGGAGAGTTGGTTTCCGTTTCGAAGAGTTAGTTTATTTGTTGCAAATGAGTGATTATAAATTTTGCCCCATTAACACCTTAAGACAGGTCATTTTTTGTATTTTGTGATTGAAATTTTAAACTTCAAACGTGATATGGTACAATAACAAGGTTTGTGTCGTGAATTGAAACGTACAAAATAAGTAACTAGGAAATAGTTTGTATTGTTAATATTTAAATTAATTTTGTTTCCATGCATAACATTTGGAAATGAAGGGAATTTAGAACTCAAAAATTCAATGGATTGTTGAAAGCAGTAAAGGAAAATTGGTTTACAATTTAAAAACAAGGTACCTGACGCATGTTAAATCTTTTATCGAGAAATGTCTTTTATTCATGCTATCCTGATATATGCAAGTGTTTTGTAGATTTAAATATTTAAATTTCATTTAATTATATTTGATGAAACATAATTACTTAATTTGGATAACCACTTAAGGATAATGGTTACTCATACAAGTTTTCAATACTCTCAAAAACACCCAAGATTTTAAGACAATAATAGCTCAGCAATTTGTTTAATCGTCTATTTACGCAGATAGTTACACCACATTACTCATTTACAAAAACTCGAAATTGATACGTTTAATTTCATTGAAACTAAACATTGCCTAGATATTTAGTAACTATAACATTAAATAATATATGTTTAGATGTGGTTTTTAATAACACTCATATTTCTTCTAAATTTAAAACTATTAATTGACGAGCGAGCATACAAATTCTGCTATAAATTGGAAAACAACTAACAAAAATTAAAATCATTTTGTTTTACACTCCGCGATTAGCTTAGTTATATTTTTTTAAAGTATGCTTGACTTGCCATCTAATTATCATAAAATTACTTTTTAAAAAAATTAAAAACATAATAGATTAATCATTGACATGCAATAAAGATCTGGTTCTGATCAGTTTTTCTAAAATAAACATGTCTTATTTGAATACGGTTTCCTCATTCAAGAGAATTGGTCTCAATTTTCAAACGATTAAATTCAAATTACCAGTTTTTAGAATTAAAACTTCTTTCAAAACAAACGCCAAACATATAAGTAAACCGAATGATAAACATTTTTTTTCTGTTACCTCTAACAACTAAGAACGTCCGCATTGCCCTTGACAGCAAATTCATCAACTACCGGCTTGCTATTGTCAATGAACATCAAATGTAGCATTCAATCGACAAATGTTATTTAGGAAAATAAGGACAAAAAAAGCCCTTTGAATAATTGCTGGTTTCTAGATGGTGAGCCACATTTGTTTGAAGACATTCATGATGAAGGCAGCACGATGAATGATGAACTTGGGCTGAATGCGGTATCTATAAAGGTGGCCAACTGAAAAGTCTGACAGTTCCGCCTGCTCAAATGGGTCAAGCACTGAAGCATATGGTCAAGGGCAAACAAAAGACTCATTAAATGCATCAGAAACGAAGAAATTTTATCCCAGTTATCAGGCTTATCTTTCTGGTCAAACTAATAACGCATGCTGCTTTGCAATATTGGCTAACTGTTCAAAGGCGTAAAATTAGATGAGTTAGCGGAAAGTTTATTGGGTATGCATCATTATAAGCTTGCAATAATCAAGTGAGGTGTTCTGCAATTATCACATTTACGTCTGGGTTGTTTCTGAAATATCTTTCTATTCATTATTGTACCAGATTGTTTCAGATGGAATCCATTGCAATAAAGATCTAAATAATTTATGTAGAATATAACGTTGAAGCAGTTGAAAGGTAAATATGCATTTGTTACAAGACGTATACAATAGCAAGCTTAAACTTTCATATGTCTAAAGACAAAATGATTAAAAGGGGATAATAACAATCCAAATCTGACTATTTGAGGTTTCCAACAACTCTTAAGTTTCAACTATTGACTGAAAAAATTCTCATCAGAATTACTTCAGATACTAAAAATATTTTTAGTCGTTTAAAAAAAAAAAAAAAAACACGTATGTCATCAGCCCGTAAAACCCTATCGCTTCCAAATTACTATTGTAAGTTTAGCAAAATATTTTTTAACTGGGAGAGAGGATTCAATTGAAATTTGGTCTCTCGAAAAAAAATCGTTCTTTTTTATGAATTTTTTTTTTTAATTTATTATATAATCGTTTTACGATCTTTAACTTTACGATACGATCTATAATTTTTTTTAAATCAATATCACGAAATATTCACAACAAAATTATAATTTCTTAAAATAATCGAAATATTTATAAATGTTTGTTAAAGTGTATCATTAGTAACTTAAAAAAAGAATTTTCAAAAGAAATTTCAAAAAAAACTTAACAACACTGAGTTTACATTCTGTCTTAAGTTTCATTTATGTAAATTGTTATGTGTATTAAGATATTATTTTGCGATATTATGTAAAAAATAAAAAAAAAAAATAAAAAAAAAACCACATTGGTAAATATACTTATCAAGAAAGTAACAATATTTTTATAATAAGTATTGTACAGTCCCATATTCGTATCATTAGCACGATCTACTAATAACATAAATAAAACGACGTAAAAATAAACGAATATATATGTTTTAGAAGAAATTAAATGAATATGTATGTAATTTATTATAAAACAACTTTAAGCATTATGCAAGAGAACATATTTCTCAGTTCCTCAGTAACACATGGTTTAACACTAACTTCATCTCGAGAAGTTTTTTTTTTTTTTTTTTTTTTTTAGAAAAAATGCATTAAGTATATACTTTTCAAATGATTAGAAAAAAAATTATATTCCATTAATTCGACCTTAGTTAAAAAAAATTCTTAGAATATCAGAAATGAAAGTTAGGTAAAAGCAAGTACTTCAATCAAAAAGAAAGTGCAACCTTTTAACACTAATGAACAAAAGTTGAGATAGTTCGGCTACCACAATAGAAATCGTCTGAAGATGGTTAAACAATAAAATCATTAACTAGAAAAAGAATCAGACGTTATGTTTGATAAAAGTATTACAATGTATGAGCAAAGTGCATGGAGAGAAAGTAAATGTTAGCTTTTCTTCTTTAAAGTAAATTATACTGGACTAAGAAATAATACAATGCAGAAATCATGAGGCAAAAAAAGCTTTTGATTAAATAACACCTTATTAAGTATGAATCTACTTCCTACATTCCATCCTAACGTGCAGTTGAACTCCTTCTATTCATACACAGGGCAATGGCTTCGATCCCCTGCTGGTGTAAGGTCGATCACAAACTATTAATCTTAGAGTTAAAGAGAAATATCGTAAAATGTCTACTTTATCTTCAATGTTGAATAAAGCGGAAGTTGCGGATGTTTCAATGAATGATATTGCTAAAGGTTCATTGGAGTTTATAATTTCGTAGAATTAGTGTTGTATGATAAATTTTTTGTATGCTTCATAATTTCTTTTCTGGAAAATTATTCAAGATTTTTACTATGATTTTTTTGTCCATCAATATAAATATAAAATTTAAGTATGTTTATTTTTCAATATAAAATAGTATTAGAGCTTTTTTATATTGCTCGAAAATAAAAATACATCACTTAAACAACAAATTGAATCCGATGCGGAGTTTTATTTGGCAATTCAGCCGTTCAGAAAATTAGTCAATTTATACGTTGAAATATAAAAATTAAAAAACTTTATGATTGTACTTTTATTTGGTAAAGAAATAGTTTATGAATTTAATTGAAAATTCATTATAAAATATCCAATTTTCAATATTTCTGTTTAGTAAAAGTAAAACTTCTAAGAGCAGTAGCCTTGTATATAGAATATCCTCTAAATTTCTGAGGTTTGATAAAGTAAAAAAAAAAAAAGAATTTATATTATCCAACTTAGATTTCTGACAAATATACCTGACAATTATAATAGATTAAGGATGGATGAAATGATTAATGAAATTGGTGAAATATATAAAAATATACGAAGCAGTAAAATATAAATTACTATTTAAAGTTAATTGGAAAAGGCTTAGCTACTTCAACTTTTATATTTCTCACCTTTTTGCCGCGAGCGTAGGTGGAGTTACTATTCTAGTTTTCGATTCCCAACAAACTTATAACCTATACCCCTGCCCCAATTGCAACGTGTTATATATATATTTTTACTAATTGGTTTCATACTTTAATGTATTAATTAGGGATGGAGTGAAGTGGTTTATTTGTAGTTCCTCCGGCGACAATGTGTTATTCCCATTTAATTTCATGGACATAATTTTACTAAATATGTAACTTCATTTAACAGTAATATCTACTTCAATGTAGATATATAATGTGTTTCAGTGGGGAATGACAAGGTGGAAAATAAATCTGAAATTTGTGTCAGTTTTACTTCGGCGAACTATACTAGAAAGATTTCCGAATGTTTCTGACATACATTCTTTTACTTTAAATAACAGTGAAATTTAATCTATATAATACTGTATTCTCAATTTAATTTATATAATTCGGTATGATACAGATTCTATAAACTTTATCATAAAAGGTTATCTACCTGATGCTTGTCATTTTAAAAACTAGTTTATCATTGTGGAAATACGTTGAAAAACTAATTCGACTTTAGGATAATCTAGGATAAGTATGTAATAACTATACGTTTATTCTTCAAGCCGTCTCAAAATGTAAAATTTTCCCTGAATATGCGAACTCTGTTTCACTGCATTTAAAGTTTCACTAATTACCGCATTTTTCTAGATTTTGTATTCCTGAAACTGGTGATTGATCAACTAAACAATGCCGCGATTTAAATAAGGGCACGGTTCTTTTATCGGATGAATCGGGTTATTCTATTGTTCAGAAATCACGAAAGAAACGCTTTAATGTCAGTTTTCTGTCTGCCTTCCGAGAAAGAATGATACACGACAATACGTTATTGCCTTTATCAGGGCATCTTTAGGATATGAAATACTACTAGGTAATATTACTACCTGATTCGTTATTACAAATAGCTCACTGCCCTAAAAATAGTCGTAATTTTGAGAAAAATGCTGAATCATTCCAATAATCAGAACTGCCTTGAATATTTAAATATGCGGCCAGATTAGTTCTACAAAAACGCACGGTTAATGGAGCCTGCTCTTTATTTAAACTTTTGAGATATATGGGTTCATCAAAAAACAATGTTACAGAAGTTACTTTAACCTGAATTTGAATAGACTTGGACAAGTGGCATCAGTCCAAATAAAAAATGTTTGCTTGAGTTTTATTCAAAATATAGTTTTTTAGGTTCTGTAGTGTGTATCTAACAACATAAATACTTTGAAAAGGCGCAATACATTCGAAAATAAGTTGATGGGCATCAGAAAGTTCCAAAAACCAAAGAATATAAAAATGTAACAACCTAATTTAAATCGTTATAATGGAATTTAATTTGTACCTTGAGTGTGTGCCATATATAAGTTGACGATAACTTACATACGGCACACACTCAAGGTACTAACACACTCAAGGAGTAAGCTTTACTATTTTCTATTTTAAGCAGTTTAAAGATTATTCCTCAACCACAATCTTGCGCTTTCATACATCACGCTCAAAGGTTATTCCACAAAGATGGACATCTATCGAAGTGGCACATCGTAAATATAACAGTTTAATAGTCTGTTTCTCACCGCTTTGTATCTGTCCAGCCCGCATTGTTTCAATGTCGTCACGCTTGTGTGATTTTCGTCGTTATCATTAACAGGAGTAGAAATTTGGTGCATTACCTTCCATAGTGAAAATGAGAAACAGTGTTCGAGTGACCTGCTTATGCAAGTTTGGGTTGTCACACATTCTCATGTTGCCACTCTCTACAAAGTGTCATGGTATTATTTATGGTCTTGAAGCAGCACAAGACGTCCTTTTGTCTGATAACAATACAGAAGAATAATATTGTTTCTTGGGTTTGAAAATTTTAATGTTAGGAATAAGTATTAATGGGTAGTGTATGGTGCTTCAATAATGTTGTAATTATGCAAAGCATTAATTTATCATCTATTATTAATTATTCGAGTTAGTGAATGTGTGCAATTTGGGTCCTTGTAATTAAATTTGGTCTCTTTGAGATCTGAATCTATTAAATTGCATTGTTTTACTCTGAGATGTCAGCCAAAAAATTATCTTGATATGCACTGCGATATATCTAAGCTCAGTGGTAAATGTAGGTGACTGGTGTAATGTTTTAGACATTAAATTTGACGAATAAATGTAACCTCAACAGGTGAATCATCTTAAATTTCAATTGTGTCAGAGTTTTTAGTAAAAATTGGATTTAATGTAACAGTGTATATTTTGAAATTAATCTAGATTTAAAAACTTGTATTATTATTTAATACAAATATTGACAGTATGATGCTTTAGAACCTTATCTGGTTCGTTATTTTCTGACTTATATATTTTTTTTCTTTAAAAAAATAGCTTTAATTGTTGAAAAGTTTGAATTTTGTAACTATATAATGCTAATTCAGATGATATCAATACTATATTTATGTTACTAAGTATTTTAAATTCAGATAAAAAACATATTTTAACAACTATTAGTAACGCTACTTATTAAATATTAGTTTAAAACAAAAACAAAAAATTAAAGTAATGACTAAATTGGTAAATAATTCGTTGAAGGCTTGATCGCTCAGATAGGGCTTTAAGCTTCAAAAAGCTTAACATTATAATAGAATTAATTATATGAAAAATACGAACTACTTCTATATAATACTAACGAAAACTAACTATTAACACCTTATATTTTGATGTTTAATTCACTTGCTAATACAAATACAGTTGGATTATAAAATATATTCCATTGTTGTTGATGAATTTTTAAAACATTATTTTACACACAGATACAAAACGTATCTGAATTAGAAGTCATTAAGTTTGAAGTATCAGCTTAAAGTCAAAATCTGAATAATTTATTTCAAACTGCAAAAACGTAGTTTCAACCTTAAAATGTCTCTCAAGTTTAAGGAGTTAAGTTTGATATTCCAGGTTGAAATGTTGACAAACCGAATAAATATTGGAAGTTTCTACGACTTCACATCACTTATATTAAATGTATTCCAGAAATACCTCTTCAATTTTTCATACTTAAGAACACTTTAATGTTTCTATCATCATAAAACTTCAATCAAGACAATCAGATTTGCATTATCTGACCTGCAAAAAATAATGCATGTACTTTTCGTGGCTCTAAGCTGCTATCGGCAGCATGGCTTAACATTATAAACGAATTATGGATAAAAATTCTTTACATGTCCTACTAACGAAAAATTTATTGTTATAAATTTCATATTTCACATAAACTAAGAATAAAACTCTTCAGTAGAGAGGAAAAAAAACGTGAACATTTTCAAGAGTGAACAAAACAAAAAAATCTAGTGAGGAATACAAATATAAATAGGCCATCCTATTTTCCAGATGCAGCAGTAACAAATTATAGCTAGAGTGAAAATGAGTCCAGATGAGCAATTTTATTTCAATGTATGTGTGAAAAATGGGCAGGGTCCTTCGCTTTCCCTACGCGATTTCCGACATGGCTCATTGATGGCAAACAAACCGTGTGAATTAAATTACCCTCTCAAAAATATAATAAATAAATAAGTAAATATAATTCGATGTATAAAACATACAGAATGTCCGAATTCAGTTGAAACCATTGCTTTATAGTGTGTCCATTGGGTAGTTGGCTAGGCAAGAAATGGAACACCGAATTCTTGATGACACTGATGAATAGTATTGTTGTTGAAGGTGCCTATCTTTCCTAAAGTGCAATGGGAAAACGATGGGAGAAACGAATGAATGAAAACGTAAACAAGTTGAGTTGATCGCCATATAAGTAAGGTGGGAATGAGTAAGCAATGAACTGCATGATGCCACAAAGATTAAAAATTATACTATGCAATTCGCACGGAGATCTACTGAAATTCAGAAAGAAATTTAATTCTTCAATTAACTTTAGAAAATATTTACCTAAGGGAACTTTGATTTATAATTTTAATAATCAAAATTATCCGATTTCCTTTAAGTAATCTACCATGGTCAAATTAAAAGCTATCAAGCATCAATTTTCTCATGTAGTTCTTAGCATTTAATCCTATTTGAGTTATTAAGTTAATGAACCATTTGGTGGTTTATCCGTGGATAACCAATTTTACAACATATATAATTAAATTTAATTGAGCGTGACCTAAAACATTATAGCATATAGTATTCTTCATTCTTCTTAAGGTAATAAAATTTACATTTACCGCTTTTAAACGTAAGGGATGCAGTGGAATTTTTTTCTTGTTAGTTCTAATTTTTTTAAATTACTACTACTTTGAATGAAAACATGTCATTATTTTGAACTGTTAGTTAAACTAAGTAAAAAATTGTGAGAAACTCTTAATCCTTATAAACTTTCGATGATTCATTAGTTATACTTACTTGCTTTAAATTATTTATTTTGAATGAGATAATCTCATTTTAATAGCATATTAACCCTTATGTTAACTTTTTTTTTGTCATAAATAGAACTCTTTTAAAATAAAAATACCACTAAGGATTTTATTTGCATAGCAAAGTTTACCTATATTAAGTTGTTAGAGATACAACATATAATTCACAGAACCCCTTTCAGCTTATATTGATTTATCTAATGCGACAAATATATAATGATACAATCATGACCGCACATATGTAATTCATTATCTATTATTAGAATAGTGATATTTTATTGGAATAAAAAATTTGAACACTTTTCTATACAATGCAAAAACAATATTTTCACTGATCTCTATATTCAATATTGGGACAAATCAATTTCCTTTTGTAAGAGAGCCACAGCCCACAACAAAAACACCATGCCATCAACAATGACCACCTTGATGATGGTTCATTGTAAGGAATCTGCAGACCGAGCAATTGGGCGTGCGGATCTCAAAAAATAGCCATATCACGAACCCGAACCACAAAAACACCCACCATTTCTTGACCTCTTCCGCCTCTGCAACTACAGAAAACAAGAGGATTAAAACTCCTTCATAAGAGTGGGCAAAGCTGCGGAAATTCCCTTTAGTGATCACGCTGCAACAATGCAGGACTTGCGATGTATCGCGACACACGCGGATGTAAGAAGGTTTTCACCAGGTTTATTGAGATGTAGGTCTTGGTTTAGAAGAAGGTAGGTCATCTTAGATTTCTACGCCTCGACAATCAATAAGTTACTCTCTCTGTGTGGATTGTTATTTTTCTCGGATGATTCGTTTTTGTTTGTTGTGGGAAAATCTTTAAAAAAGAACTGCGATTGAAAAGTAATTGTTGGCCAGCATTGAAAGATACCAAGACTGAATTTAAATGATATCACATAAAATAAAAAAATGAGATCGTACTTTGTTTATATTCTTGACAGGCACCGAATTATCAATAAACAATGCTATCAATGCAGAAATAGAGCTGAATCTGCGTTTAGTGTTATCTTTGAAGTATGTCATGAATTTTGACATGTTTCCAAAAGTTTTCTCTTTGAACAATTCCATTAACTCACATAACTACAGCTTCTGAAAACTTTAAAAATAGGACCATAAAATTCCTAAAGTATTTTATTATATATATATATTTGATTAAATAGGGAACCAATTTTTTATAATTCCAACTGTGGTTCCAATATGGTATAATTTTTTTTTTTTTTTTACATCTAATACGATGTTATTTTATTCCACGGACGCCGGAGGGGAGCGGTGAGGTAAAGGGGAGTGGTAACAAGCGAAACATAGAGCTGCGCGAGTCCTGGTTTATTTATTTTATCTTTTCCCTAACACAATTTAGGGATTTGATTAAATCACTTACTTTCTTTAGGGAAATCACCCCAAAGAATTGTAATTTTAACATCTTCCGTGAATTGATCATCTACTATAGGGATTTGATCAAATATCTGTTTTCATCATTTCCCTGCGATATATATATTACATATTTCAGAACAAAACTATTTCCTTGTATTATAGCATCATACACCTTTCTTTGAAATTTTAAAAATAATCAACGGGACTTAAATGTGTCGTACCAATAAGTTGTGATCGAAATATGGAGGGAAACAATACACTTTAAAGAAAAGGAAATGGCATAATGAAGTTTGAAGTTTCTAACATAATTCCCTAGTCTTCAATTATAATAGTAAAAACCAGTATACTTTAGTTAAATCATTCAGTTTTTAAGTTGCTTATATAAGTGATTGTTACTTTAAATCGAAACCTCTCTCTAACTACGACGACAATCAATTTTGTCTCTCTGGCTGTTATAGTTTCTTTTATAAGATGGTAGAAGCCGTGTGTTGAAATCTATTCTCACCTGGTGATTATTCGTTCAAGTGGCGATTCTAGAGTGAGCACGCTTAAAAACTTTTCACCACTGGCACATTTCACTGTGATACGTTTCGCTACTTCCACGCCGACCAAACAGTATAGTGGTTAGCGTTCTAGCTTCTAGACAGCGAGGTTGCGGGTTCGAGTCCCGTGTTAGGCATGGGTGTTTATAAATGTATGTTGGCTTGTCTAATGACGAATGTTTCGGTGCATTATAGCCCTCGTGTTGCTGACGGCGCCAGATAATCTGAAAACAACCAACCACTACTTCCACTTGACACTCGTCAAGCGTTACGTTCCATCATTCTCCCGTCCGATTCACTATAAGTTGAGTACTGTAGCAATTATATTAAAACCTTGAAATTTCTCTCTGACAACAGTGGTCGCTTTAGTCCGATAGTTCTGGTTTAAAGACTCTCGTGATGGATAGCTTGTCTTCATAATTATAAATGTTACAAATTTAATTTAATATTAACGACTGCTAATTTTCACTTTCTGTAGTAATTTTTATAGATAAATCTTCTATTCTTCTTTAGAATTTTAGTTTATTTATAACTTAAAATAACAAAGGCCAAGTAAACAATCTTCACAACTGTCAAAAATGCTATATTATTCTTGGTTCCGTAAAGATATTCTACGCTAGAATGTAATGGAAAATTCTCTGATGTAAGCACGAGACATTATAGCTCTTTTTTCCACTCATAAACAAATTAGAATTCTAAAATTATTTTCAATCTAGCAATTATGCTTTTGTTTTATATATCTCTACTTGGTGACAAAGTTATATACAAAAATAATTATTTTAACTAGGTCAAATATGCATTTATATCGTGTGACGCACGGGACCGTCAGACGATATAAATGCATATTTAACCTAGTTAAAATAATTATTTCTCCATAAAACTTTGTCCCCAAGTAATATGATATAAAATGAAAACATAACTATTATATTCATCGTAATTTTACAATTCTTATCTGTTAACGAGTAGAAAAAGAGCCAAAATGTCCCGTGCGTCAGCCAGAGAATTGGCCTAATAAGATAGCTGTTAATAATCATTCAATAAAAAGATTTCCCCTCGTTCGATGAAGCGTGTCGTGTTTTAATTAATCTATTTTAATCTGCTTTGATTAACAGAAGTTATTCTTGAGAACAGAACTAAATTTAAGATAAATTGAGGCCCTATTGAGGTGATGGGATACATTCATGAGTTTTTTTTATTCTGTATTATTCAAATCTGAACTAAGATTTATGATTTCAAAACAAAAGAATGAGGCTACCCTAAGACGAATCAAGATGGTTTCGTGAGACCATGTCATTAACAAGTCAATTTATTGTTAATATAAACACAAGTAAATATTTACAATATTGTAACCTTTGTAATTGCTATAGCAAATTTTTAAATTAAAATTATTTTATAAAAATTCTTTAATGAAAATATCTTAACAAGAAGGCAGATACATGAAATATGTTATCTTCTCTCTGTAAACCAATGAATTTCTCAATGAGGATTTAAAGACAAAACGTATATCGCTAATTAATTGGCAATCGATCACTTAGTACTTTAACTAAAGGCGTGGAACATCACATAACTTTAACTTGTACTGGTTGAGGTAAAATGCGATAAGTGCAACCATGATGAAAGTATGGCCACGGATTAAAAATCCTATATTACACCAAATCAACTGCGTATATTTTAAAGACACTCTATTTCCCATTCAACAACAGTTTCATAAATAATAAGTACTTATTTTCTTCTGCTGAATAGTGTCGAAATTTAAGTTTACAGTCTGTCTCCAGTAGCACAAATACACTGGTTAATATCACTCAAAACTGGCCGATCCCGATGTGGGCCGTTGTAGAGTGGCCTTTGTTAAGGATCTTGGCCAATCTCACTCAGTGCTGAGTAAAACATACTTAAAGTTTTGAAATATTTATGCAGAATTTTAAAATTAAAATATAGTGCAATAAGAAAGGACCCCTAAAAAATATGTTTTGTGATGGTTTTGATATATATATATATATATTTTAATTGTGTATTTTGTTACGATGCTCAAGTTTCGCCATGAATTCGCCAGTCTTTCCAGAGCTTCTGTTTCCAACATTGATCAATACCGCTATGCTACATGGGATTATATTCTAGAACATTAACACCCAAGATAAGGATTTTTTTTATGTTTACAGATAGCTTGTATGCATAGATTTATGTTATTATGTGCTTTATTTTACATTTGAATTCTCCTGAATATAATAGGCAAACTGAGACGAATGAAATTTTGCAATTTTACAGTATTTTGCGACCCATGAATTTTTTATTAGGAAAAAGTTCAGTCATGTGATAAAAGAAGTATTTTTAATACCTCAAAAACTTACAAAATATTGCCAAAAAATAAATGTTCCCTCTTGTTTTCCCAAGTGTTTCATTAAAGGCATTATAATATAAAACCCTAGACGCTGGTCCAACTCATTGGATAAGTACAGGCATACGCCTTAGTGGAAACTAATAGAGAACAAACATAACGCAATTTTAGATCAAACCTGCCAGAAAGGCCATTAAACACGGATACTGGAAACTGTTTTATAGATTTACAGTTTATCACTCTGTGTTTTTTTTTTTTTTTACACCCTCTATTAATGAGGTAATAGTTGCGTTTAGTGTCAAAATATGTGTGAGAAATTTTCCTGAAAGCAGATGTTTCAACAATTGTGTGAGTACAGTCTTACTCAATAAATCCACTTTCACCCATCAAAACTAATGCTAAACACACGATTAAAAAGATCACCTGTTACTAACTAAACCTAAACTATTGTAAACTCTTCGATTTGAAGGAATTAACTGTGTTGTAAAAACCTACACCTTGAATAACGATTTAATAAGACGAGGAATCTTTCTTTTCTTGGATCTAGATTAGCACGAATAATTATTATTTTACTTAACAAATCATTAAAATGTAGCTATAGAAATAATTTTGTTTCTTTCTATGTGTAATTGCTCTTTTGTTAATTTTTCTATTTTTACAAATTTCATTATATCAAGCAGAAAGTGGAAAAGTATGTCAACACCAATAAGAAAGTGTTAAATCTAAGCAACAGAAATTGAGAAACTATATTTTTACAGAAATTGAGGAACTGTATATATTTTCAGATAATCGCTGGTAAATTTTTTGTTGTATGTCAATTTAAGTATAAACTGCATAAAGCTTTAGTAAATTCTATTGTAAGTATACAGACTCTTAGAATCAGCCTGAAGTTTTACAATTTTTTTTTTATTTTTATTAACTTGAGTGCTTCCAAAAAATATTAGTTTTTAATACAAGTACTTACATGTTTAACCAAAAATGTGCTTTAAGCAATTCGTTTTAAATTAAGCGAAATTTTGTTACAAATGGCTTACTCCTAATCGACTTAAAAATGTTTTAAGGATATATTATTTAAAATAATATATCCTTAAAATACTTTCTTTTAGTTACAAAAATGCTCTACAAATATAGTTTATACGTTAATAAAATTAATGAGTAAACACATTGGACAAATTTAGAAAATAAAATTTAAAAAACTAATTATTGTACATTTTTATTGATGAACTTTACATAAACAGTTCTTAGTTGATTTTTAAAAGTCTAAGTCCTGAGTTTTACTGTCATCAGAGCCATGAATTAATTCTGAGTTAAAGGTAGACTAAAAATACAATTTTAACACAGGCTTCAATAAAGACTTTCTTTGAATTTTCTAAAAACCTTTAAAATATTTTACTGTGTATCATTAATTTATACTGCATAACTTGTAATTCAGAATATGCTTCTAAAATAATATCATATTACAGTGAATATAAATTGATGATTATGTTATTCGTAGAATAATAGCATTGAAATTTTACAATCACTTTTTTAATTAAATTACATTTTTTTCTTTTCCACTTTATAAATCTGTAAAAACTAATAATAAATTCTTCTAGTGTGATAAATTGTTTCCTGATTCATATTTTATTAAAACTGATTTTTTTTAATTACAAAAACACTTTAATAAAATAAATCTACTAAAAAATTATTACAAAATGTATATTTTTTTACATTTTTGTTTTCTTATGTAGCTGTTCAGTTATTTTCATAAATAATTGAACAACTACATAAGAAAAAGAAAATACACTAAAATATTCATAATGTAAACAATTTTGCAATTGCTACTTTAAAGTAAAAAGAGATTTAAAATAGGCTTTAAACGTGTAACTTCTACTTGAGACATCCCAAAGAGCTATCGATAGTAATTTTTTTACTGAATGAAAGTTACTTAATAATGCCCACAAATATATAATTGAATTTACTTCTGTTCCATAACTACGCACAGCTATAAATTTCAGTTCACGCCTATTATTAATTTGTTACTTTGACTGGTTTAGCTAAGTAACATGCCATTTTATGTGATAGATTAAGGTGAAACTTATTATCTTCACACACAGAAAAATCTTATTGATAAATTTAATTATAGACTGTAGGGTAAGAGATTATAGCATACCAGGACACCCAAGATGTAATTCTTTTCAATTGAAGTTTTTTCGGAAAATCTATACTCTGTAACGATTCTTCCTGCCAAGCACAATATTAACCTCATACAAAGGCTTCACTCCCATAATCATTTTTGTACTTCCTTTGCCTGAACAAATGTATGATAGTGATTTACAATGTATTGTTAAGCGTATTCTTTGTAAACCAAATAATGGTAGCAAGAATGAACCTAGTTTCGGATAATTCACTGCTAATGTAAAAAATAGTAGTTTAGTACTGTTATCGATCTAGATAAGTATCTGACTTTTCAATTGAATAATAATATATTTGATACTGTAATCCTGATTACACTAATGTAATAATATTCAAACAGGATAAATTGTATCGCATGTACACACACACATATGAGATTATCTTATGCTATTAATGTTCAACAGAAGCTTGTTTTAACTGCATTATTGTTAAAAAGAAGATGACTTAAAATATGTTGTTCGCTAGCGTTAAATTATATTTTGTTTGAATCGAGACAGCTTTTCTTAAATAATATAAGCTTTTATTAGGAATATATATATATGTATAGAACCCTAATTAATGTAAGTAATGTTGAAACAAATATACCTACACTATAAAGGTTTATAGATGGATTAGGTATAATTGGACCATACGTGGAAAAGTGCTCTAAAACTATATAAAGCATTAAAACGTGTTGAAGATCAAAATAATAATGTAATATTTATAAACTTATAATCGATAGAATAATACAAAAGACAGAAAATCTTAATGTTCTTATAATCGATAAAATAACAAAAATATATGTAACTATATTTTTTCTTCCCAATCCACATTGTGTTGCCTAACAATAAAATAATTTATTTCTCCTTATTTTATACTAAAAATTCTGATCAATTTATAATTTACAGATAGCTTATGTCTTTACTATTCAGCTACATATAGTTATTCAATTGTGTTGAAGTTCACACAATACAAAAATAAGTAGATTATTTTTCTGAGAAAATTCCATATTTATCTTTGAAATATGACCTCGGAAAAGTTAAAAAGAGAGGGAAATTCGAGATTCAGTTCCGAAATTGTGCAGGAAATCTACCTACAATTGCGGACATGATCTAGTTTCGAATTCCTCTTCAAAAGAAAATAACTTTCTTTGATAGCAGTCAAGCGGGTTTGTGGGATTGTGATTCAATCAATTATTAGATCCGTTTGACCTATTTGATTATTAAAGTAGGGGCAAACACCTCGTCATCCTTATTCGATTGCACCTTTAACAGGTGTAAGTTGGAGGTGGGGGAAAAACGCGAAACTTTTATAGGATTTAACACTCATGAAAGTGAAAAAAGCTGTAGATGTGGTATTTCATTGAATTTGTAGATAATAAATACTAGATTGATTAAATACAAAAGTATTAATAAAGCAATACTATATTGATTAAATACAAAAGTAATAATAAATCAAAACTCATATATTTATTAAATACAAAAGTATTAATACATCCAAAATATGTAAGAAAACTAATCAAATTTCTATAGAATTATAGTTTTGATTCTATATTTTAAACAATTGATAGTTTAAATAGCAATTATTATTGTATACTTATGAATTTACTAATATTTTGTTGAAAAAACTAATGTCATTAACACTCCTTTGAAGTTAGAACTGTATATTTTGTCGTTGTTAAGCAAAAATTATTGTAGAATGTTTCATAATTTATTTTTTTGTTAAAAAAGCTAATCAGAACATAAAGGCAGTTTGATTTGGTTGTAGTATGGACTTGATTTTGATATTGTTAAACTTGTTTTTGTTGTTGTCAACCAGCAATTACTATGATATCAAGCAATCAAATCCTAGTAAATGTTTCCACTATAAAGCAAATAATGAAATTCTTAAATGACATTTACTGGAAAATATAGCATTTACTATTTGTATATTATTTGCTCGAATTATTCAATTTAATATTGAAAGTAAACATCATGTACTTCAAATTATCACTAAAAATAACAAATTATTTAATATTGTTATAAGATGGTGCAAAATTTTGAAAAGTGGCGTCCTTTCCAACAGTAAAAGATAAAATTATTCTTTTTTCTAATGAAACAAAACTAAAATAATTTAACTCAATCAATATCAAAAACGTTCCTTAAATAAACTAACAAAAATTTTAGTTGGTATAAATTTCGCATAAAACTGTTTTTTCTAAACATTTTTTCAAATGTCAGCTAAAAAAATTACTAAAGACGTTCAAGTAAACGAATTGAGGTTCTTAAAACTAATCATGGGTAGCATATAGAATTATTTCCTCTTAATTGTGTAATTCATTTTGTTATTTTTTATCTATTAAGAATTTGCCTACTTTGCTTTGGAACTAAAAATACTTTTATCCATTATTTTCTTAATTACGTATAAACCAAAGAGGAAAACCAATAAATTGTATTTGTTTCGTGACTAAACGACTAAATATAAATGTTCCGTAAGAGTTTATTTTTATGTAAAAAAATTAGTGTAATAGTCACTTACTCTCACAAGCTAGTTCATGTTTATATTTGTTCTATTCATAAAAAATTTGCTACAAGTCTATTATCCTAAATGATATTTATGTAGCTTTATTAGCTAAAAGTAAATATTCATAATGCGTTTTATAGGTTAAACGATATAATTTCCCTTACATACGTATTATCTAATAAATATTGCAGTCACGAGTTAGAACACGAGCTTTGATATTAGTTGGAACACAAAGAAGTATTGATTCGACCACAGGAACACTGTGAATATAAGTTTATTTTAAAAAGAGGTGTATTATTTTCAAAATAAATTATGCAAATTTGTGAAAATCGGTTTAGTGTCTTTAGTTTTAACGATGCGCTTACAAATTTAATAAGAACAATTTAATTTCCTGAGAGGAATAAATTACAAAAAAATACACTTTTGTTTAGTAGAATATGGTAAATAGTTGTATGAGATATCTGTGACAAACACTAAAATTCATGATTAAAATAAAAAACAATTCAATTGCTTTGAAGGTTACTTTGATTATTATTTGTTACATAGCAATATCAAAAGAATATTAAAAGTTTTGTGAATTGTGTTACAATTGAGATGTGTTAGGTGTCAAAACGATGGAATATAAAACATATTTAGATTAACAAAGAAAATTATAAGAATATTTTTTTTTTTTTAAATATTATTATTACCAGACGCATTATGAGAAATTCTTTTAGAAATTTTTTTATATTTTATAATTCCAACTAAGAGCCTTCATTGAAAACTTATTGCATCACTTTGGTGTTTGTCCCCCTTTCTGAAATATTGAAAGTTGATACGCAGGGCAGAAAATGGTTAACGATTTACTATATGAATTGAATGCTCTATACTATAAAGCATTTTTTTAAGTTTAAGAAAACTTTTTGTTTAAATTATAATGGTTTTGGTACCAAAACACAAGATAAACATAAATATATCATATATATGGCTTACAATAAATTTTATCAACAAAACATCTTCTCAATGACTTAAATACACCTGCCCCCTCCTCCTTTATTCATTCTACAATTCCAAAACTTGCTAATGGAATTCTCTTAAAAATTAACTTGAAAACTTAAAAATAAGCGAAAAATTTTCAGAAAAATTATTTTGATTTGTCAAAGTATTTTAGATTCAAAGAAATACATTCGAACACGTTTAATGTTTGAGCTTATTATAAAGGGCAACAGTCTTAAATATAAGGTATGCTTATGCTTATGGTATTCAAAGCTAATTTATATGCAGCGTTGAAGTACTATTTAAACAGTCTGGATACAAATAACAGCCCAAATAGCTGAAAATACAGAGTCTTTCAGAAATGCATCCCCAACTTTGAAATGACATAACTGAGAAACAATGAAAGACATAAAGTAGAGACAAGTGAAATGTTAAACAGACAAGTATGGAATTTTAAATATACTGGTTAGCAAATTATGATTGATGGAAGTAAATTCTATGACTGTTGCATATGGTTTACCGATGAAGCCCACTATTATTTGAACGGATTTGTCAACAATCAAAACTGATTGTGAAATTGGAGTACGAAAAACCCTTAAGTGTGTCCTGCAAAATCACTGATATTTATTTTTATAAAGGATAACATCAACTCAACCCCCGATATTCTGATTTTACGACAATTTGTTGTCACATTTCAGTAATGAAACTAATTTTTCAAACCGCTGAATTTAAAATTCCATATCTGTCGATTCAACATACTACTTGCCTCTTCTTTATGTCTTTCACTGCTTCACAGTTATGCCATTTCAAAGTTTGAGGGATATTTCTAAGAGATCCCGAATGTTTATTATGAGTAGCCAGCCGGTCGAATAAGTCAAATCCACACAATAACTATTAAAAAAAAATTATCGAACAGCTTGTGTTCTCACTACGGGTCGGATATATCGAAACTATATTGATAACATATCGATATATCAATACATGATTTTTTTTTTTTTTTTTTTTTTCATTTTTGCCAGAAAGGAAGTTTTTTTAGGCAAATTTTTACTTTTCATGATTTCATGATTGCTTTTTGTAAGGTGACTACTTTTCCAACTGAAATGGATCTATTACAAAAAAAAAAATCGCTTAATTGGTGCAGTGATTTTAAGAAAAATTTAGGTACTTTTCAATAACTTTTCAGTGAATAGCAAAATATTGAATATTGGTGCCATTTTAACTGTCTCCCAGCCAAGTCCAAACTTGAGCTTTGAAGTTTTAAAAAGGAAATAAAGAAAATCGAAAAAACACATGGAACTATAACATGATCACCAAAAAACTAAAAATGTTTGAAAATATCGATATATCTGTAACTTTTATCGATAATTTAAAAAAAAAAAATATCGTCTTATCGATATATCGCCGACCTCTAGTTCTCACCGCCAAATGCGCTGGTATGAAATCTGACTTGGTCTGTGAGTATTCGCACATGGTTGGTTTTGTGCAGTCATGGATTTTTTTAAAAAATATTTTATAATCAAATAAAATGAATCCTATTCTGGCACAGTAACACAATTGACATACGCCTACACCAGTGTTTATGTTTGTTTCCACATACCCACAAAGTCACGCACAATTCCCACGCTTAAACTTCTGGAACTAATGACCATTAGACATTCGATTCCACCATAGCTACGATGATGGCTTTCGTTGACATTTAAAAAGTCAAAGTCATAGTGCTTGTCATCAAAAGTATTTGATCGTTTATTAATCGTTTGAAATGTGAATGAACTTGTTCCAAATGGTACCGCGCTATCAAATATTGTTATAATCTTGCGTTTTAGTGTTTCATCAATTTCTTTTACGTTTGTGATAAACTTTTTTTAAATGTCATATTTAGTATGGTTTAGTTTTGTTTTTAAATGTTTGCAAATTTTTAAAAAGTCATCCAATCAAACGAGAAAAGTTATCATTTTTATTCTCTTTTGAACGGCAAGAACTTTAGAATATAAGTTTGTTTAAATATACTTAGAGTGTTAGCTATGAGTTAATTTAAATTACTAAAAACACAAATATGTATTTAAAAGTTTATGTGTGAACTATTGTATATTCCAAGAACATATGTTTTAAAAACATACATGTTCTTTGAAAGATGAAAAATTTCAATTAAGTATATGCTCCTAACAAAGCTATACATGTTTTTCTTCAATAAGTAGGCGTCCATGTTTTGTACCAACAAATTGTCTGAGAATGAGTTCATTATTTCATGCCATCAAAATGAGCCGTGATGCAAAATTGCGTGAATTTTGTGGAACTTGGGAAAATGTGTTGGAGCATAACTGAGCGTTATTTATGATGTATTGTTCAACTAATATCTAATGATATTAACAAATTAAAAAAAACTTCATATTCGAACTTCTCATTGACTGGATAGAATAGATGTTGTCATATGAAATAAAAAATCACACTTGGCATGTTAATCAATTTATTAATTAACAATTACTAAACAATTTGATACAAAAAGTTCGTTTTGGAATTTTAATTAAATTCGATTTATTTAACTAATCCTTTATAATCGTTCAACAACTTCAACAAATATTCTAATCGCATACTTATATTTATTTGCTTAACATCCATAAAAAAAAACGACGTCGTGAACTTTAACACTGTTATTGTTGTTAAAAAGATCCGACTTATTCATTTCCTTATTGCATGAAACCCTATCCCCTATTAACATGGTGTATACACCTAACAACATCAAATTTTTGTGAAAACTATCCCATTATTTTCAATTAAGAACAACAACCTGTGTTTGATAAACATCTTTGGTCTCTTAAAAATGACATTTGTGAACAGTTAACCCAAAAGTGTCATCTAAAACTAAGTTATATTTGGTGGCTAAAACTCGGTTCGCATGAATTTATTGCTCATCCTTTCCACAGGAGCGTTCAATCCAAAGCCAAATCAGTTGTGTCCGGTCATCCGAAAAAGATAACATTAAATTGATACCATTTCCTTCTTCCTTGATTGAAAAGCTTTTCGTATAATCGCATTTCTTAATGATGACCAAATTACTCGGAAGGTCAAGGTTACACATTGCTTACTTAAAGCTCGCCTTTAATATTCTGACCCTTTTCTTTTTAGAATTGCATCTATTTAATCTCCAGATCTCTTGATATTGGTGAATTGTGGGTTCAGATCTACTGAACCTGAAAACTCTCTCTTTGTATTGCGTTAAAAAGTGTGTGCAACAGCGATGCTTTTGTTTGATTAATCGTTGTTGTTCCTGAATCTGAAGCTGAAAGAAGTTAAAAAGTTCGTTCCTAGGGATATTAAAAGGCTTTTTAACTTACCAGCATCAACATTAAAATGTCATTATTATTATGTAAGTTCTGTGGCTATTGTAAGGTTAACCATTAACTGCTGTATGCGGTCTGACTGCGAGTCATCTTTCGTGGAAGGTTTACACCCATTTGAATTGATAATTGCCCTTTCCCTTTTCAAGTAAATAATGCGTAATAAAAGTATATTTCATTAATTTAGCATACCAGTCAACTTTTAATCGCACTTGAAAAAGAATGATCTGAGGGATCACTCACACTAGTTATGCAATATGTCACAGCAGTTTAAGGTTAACATAGAGGCAACAAATGAAAGCTACCACTATTATCTTGCACTCCTACCAACGAAATAAGAGTAAACCAATATTAACTTTATTTTTATACATCTCGCTTCCAAGGGAGTGAAACAGGGCAAAATATTTTCTCATGTTATATTTGGAATGCATAATTTATTTAAATTCTTATTAATCGTCATTGTGTTTTGAAATCTCTTTCAACTATAATATAAAGAAGAAATTGAACATTACAACTGTTGTAATTTTAAAATAATACGGTAAAAAACTATAATCGCCACAAAGAGTGTAGTGAGATTACCTATTGACTTTTATACTACCCTAATGTAGTCAGAAACTTATACAAAGGTTCTGACGACGCAAATCCACAGACAAAGTTATAAATGCATTTGTATTATATTCAAAACAAATATCAATAATAGGGGAGACATGTGTACCCAGGGCCGTCTTTTTTCAATGAAAAAAAAAGGAGCCACTGAGTCATTTAAAATGTGAAACTGATATGCATACATCATGATAGAAATAACTTTCCATTGGGATTAATATAAATACTTAAAATAATATATTCTGTCAAATAGAAGATTTTTAAAGAAATTTCATAAATTGCCCTAGGTACAAGATCTCGTTGTATCTAGGGCCAGTAGCTAATGTACCTAGTGCATTCTCTTTAAGTGAGGTTTCAGTCCATAATGAATAGAAAACAAACATACACAGATGAATTTTATAAAAGAAATAATACTAAGTAATTATCAGTCATTTGTTTATCATATAATAACTATAATAAATTGCAATGTGCCAAATTATTAGTGAATTACAAGTATTTTCATAACTTGAAAAACTGATCCAAAAAAATGAGCTGCAAGCCAACAGATTTTGGTTTGGCAATTTGAACACAATAAGCAACTATGTGGCCCTGGATACACGACTTGGTAATTTAATATAAAATGTCTTCTACTAAAAATGCACATGGAGAAAGGGCTTATTTAAACAACTCATTTAGTACTTAATGTTACAAACAAAATTATTTACTGGAATTCAAAGAAAAGTATTTAACTTAACTTTGAAAAACAATAAAATACATGAGCTGCAAAATGTTACTGCAGACCATATAAAAACGTTTTCCACTTATAACTAATCACAGATTTCTCCTCTAAGATTTTAAAATGGCTACTAAAAAAGCAATTGAGTGTTGCCAGTAACCCATGTGAGTAAAACAACTTAGAACGAATTATTATTCAATAAAAGAGGGTTGACCATAGGTACACAAGTCTCCACTACATATTTTATATAACATTTTACGATTTTTCTTACATTCATTTATAGATTGAAATTTCTGAATCAAATAGTTTTTAATTCATCCTTCATTTAAGGTATCTAACTTGGAAAAAAAGAACTAATATTAGAGTTCTAAAAATTCAACTATAGATACATAGTTTAAGTTGCTTTTTTTATTAACATAACTGATGCATTTAATAACTATGTTTTTATTTTATTTAAACAACTCTCGAATACGAAGTCGTGTCTCTTTTTTATAACGTTCTTTAAAATTATCTAAACCCTAGAAAAAACCTTCTATCAATTAGAAGAAAATCTGTAAATCCATGAACCTTAACTGACACATCAACTGTTTCACTCAAACATGAAGTAGTAACAGAACATGCTTGTTTTCTACAATGCATAGGAAGTCATAATGACCTGATTGCTTGATACGCGGAAGCCCCACACATTTTCTCTGAATGAATTTAAAACAAAGAAAAAAATACTTTTAAAGGAACAAGCCAATAAAAGAAAAACCCTAACAGATGAAAATGTCCAGCAAGTATGAACAAAGCAAACTTCTTGTTCTACAAAACAAAAAAACAAAAACAAAAAAACTTAAAGCCGGTAAGTTCATCGAATATAACATCAATTACTTCCTCTCGTTAATCAAACAAATTTAGGTCACTGTTTTAAAGAATGAATCTTTAGTTTCATTGCAAGTACAATTCAAACAAACTTAAATTACGCAGAACAAAGAAGAAGAAAACAGAATGAGTGCTCTTGTTAAGACTTGTTCGTTTCCTTTACTGTTATTATGTTGATTTATAGACAGCACAAAATAGCTCTAAAAACATTCATTAGATGTCTATTTGTTCTTCTGAAAATACTTGTAAAACGGAAAGATTTTTTTCTGGCAATGATGTAAATTTACGTACCTATAAGACATTATTACAATGAGATTAAGTATGTGTTTAATAGCACATCAATATCTAATGTAATTTAAAGGAACAAAGAACTATATTTACTAAGAGAACAAATGCTCAATACTAATGAACATAGAAATATATCTGCGCTTGATGTAGATAATGTCGAATGTCCTGTTTAAGATCATGTTATGATGTGATCTCTCTCTCTTTTTTTTTTTTTTTTTTTTTTATAATGATCTTGAAATATAAATACAGGGTGTCCTCAAATTAGTCGAGCAATGGAGTTCAAATACATCTGAATAACTCTTAATAACTAGGCCTTATAAACCATTAGTTTCCCCCATTAATTTATGTTCACCATGTCATTCTATATGCTAAAAAAATGTATTTATTATGCCTTGTTATTAAGAGTTATACAGATCTATTTGAACTCCATTGCCCGACTAATTTGTGGACACACTGTATAATGCTCTATTTGAGCATTTCTTGAATACGTTAATTATTTAAGCTGATTGAGTCGCCCAAGTTCTTATAATGTCTTAAAATGTATGAACTATTTTAAACATTATCTTCGGAGATAGATATTTTAAAATTTAACCAAATTTGAAGCATTTATCTTAAGCTACTAAGTGTGGAGAAAAATTGAAAAACATCATTTTGATACTTTACTGCTCTCCTAAATTAAAATGAAATTATAACCCTTCCATCAGCAAAAGTTTAAAAAACCCTTTCATTGTCAATAGTCGTCCCAATAATGGCTTATTGGTAAAGAAAATGCTAAGCAGTAAAGCATGCAAAAGTAAAATTATTGAAGATAAAGTTGTTCTTCATGATCAATGAAGAAAGTCATTATTCATATAGATTGTATCAGCCAGTTCAGCTAGGACTTCCATTACTTATTTTTTATAAAGCAACTTAGGATATCTTATCACTCTTAATATTTTTAAATCTTTTATATTAACTTCGATTTTGTGTCGACATCGTACAAATCTGCGGAGGACTGATTAACCCCCTTGCCTGTCATTGGGCTGAAACTTGGCAGATAAATTCGATCTCGATGACAATGCATTCTATCAAATTTTGGCGGCTGTCACTATCACTAAAAGGTTGCTTTTATGGAATACTAATGAATCAACTTGCCGTCATTCAGTCACGCTGAAATAGCATTTAACCGATCATTGAAGAAATCCTTTCCTGTCACCAAAATTGTTTTAATAAATAATAAAATTGTCTTAATATTAATAAATAAAAGGTATTTGGATGTGAGTGCATAAATTCACATTCATTTTTAATGAATAAATTTTGAAAAGTAGTTTACCGCATATTTTGCATATAGAGATGCTTTTAATATTTAAAATTAGATGCCAACACCACGCATGCGCTGGCAACAGAAGCGGCGCTTTGTTAATTAATATAAAAATTGGCAATGCATGTAAAGGATTTATATTAAAAACTTTTTTATGAGTCAGATTATTTTCTCTCTTTCTGCCAAACACTAAAAGACAGCACTTGCCAAGTATAAAATAAAATACACGTTACCAAATTTGATACTTCTATTTTAATCAGTAAATTAAAGAAATTTCAAAAGACCCTAAAAACCTTACTTCGTAAATTAAAAACGCACCAATTCTATAGTTCTCATAATCAAAGGATTTTTTACCGGCAATATAATAACCATAGCTAAAAAAAAAAGGTAGACTATTTCATATTCTAATTCAGTAAGTATAGTCACAAAAATATGCAGTCTCTCATGTTTCGATAAATATTTTATTCATTGAATAAAAAAAATTATAAATGTACTTGACAAATTGTAGCAACATAAAAGAGTAGTGTCGGGTAATTCCTTAATGGTTATTCATTGATATTTTGATAAAGAGTAATCGTGAAATAAAAAGACTTCCAAGTCCCATATTCATCTATTTAAATTTATAATATTAAACATTATCTTAAAAAATATTTCAAATTACTTTTAAAGAAGGCAATTTGAAATCTTACAAAAAGTACTGATATCCCCCCTCCCCCCCCCCCAAAAAAAAGAGTGTAACTTTAAAAAGGGGGAGGGGGAGTTAGATATTTCTGATATCGTTTAACCATAGAAATGAGTGAGTTTTTAAAATGCCAAGTTTAACTTGGCTAAAAATCTTCAAATGTTACTTTTAATTTTTATTTTAAAAAGCACCTTAAGATATATTCATACTAAAGGATATTTTGCATAGATCACAAATCTATTACAAATGTATTTAAATAACTCATTTTTATTTTACCTTCCGAACTTTAGTAGGCTTGCTAAAAGACATCATAAAGAATAACAGCTGGCCAAGGATGTTTAAGTAATCTAAGTATGTTTGGAATTAATATCTACTTCAATCGAAACCTGTTAATATTTTACTACGGTTTTGGTTCCGAGAAACAAAACATAGATGAGCTCGTTTCTGTAATATTAATCCACTTAAAATAGGCTTATAAAAATTCGATTGTCGTAATCGTTCTTTTTCTACTAAGTTCATGACTTCAAAATTCAGGTGATAATACAAGGATAAACCGAATTAGGATCTTATATGACGTAACCACAGAGCTATTATTTGCTGAGCTGTCCTTGAATTACCATTTCATCATAAGAAAGTCGCATGGCAAGTGTGGGTTAGTAGACGATATTCACACTTAAATTGACAGGAAACATATCGCTAGACAGAACATAACATTCGTCTTTTAACTATTGCACTCAGCCACATTTGAATTATAAAACAACTTTTGAATATGTTGTCAGCAGTTGTGGTATTTCTCGCTGTAATCACAGCGTCCAGCTGCCAATCAACGACGTATCCATCGCCGTCGACGCCAGCACCGTCGGATCCATCGAAGGTTGACATTCTAGCCAATTCCATCAAGAACGGCTTGATGAACAGTCAAGTCTTAAGGAAAGCACTCCCTTTCACCGTACAAGGCGGACTTCGTCCGCACAATGTGTACTTCAGGGTTGGGACTAGGCTCTTGACAAGAGCTGGGATGGTCAATCCTGTCCTGGCAGAAGTTGCGGCAGCTGCTGCCCAAAAAGTTGGTAAGGTGACATCAGAACTGTACTTCCGTACCTTTGGTTACGAGTTTGCCAAATACTTGGATTCCTACGGTCTTCTTACTGACGAAAATATAAAGTACTTTTCATTCATGGTCGTACGCGCTATTGAACTTCAAGCTTGTCTCAATAAAGCTCACAACGCTGAAACAGTGTCGAACGCCGTCGTGTTTGGTCTCTACGATGTAGTGAAACAGCTTGGACTTGTTACTCCTGACAGCATTACGAAGCTTTTTTATCTCTTTTCATATGAAATTTTGGCCCAATCGGGGAATAGTGAATTAGTTGATTCCTTAAAAGACGTACAAGTTCCATTGTAATTTTCCACCATTTTCAGAGGAAATTAAATTGATTACTTTCATTGTTTTGCTCAATTAATAAGGTATTTTGATTGTTTGAATATAACTTACAGTTTTTGGATTTAAAAAGTATAAAATTTAATAGTTTTGATTTACAAACATATCAATTCTAACTATTATTTCTAATAATCATTAATGATCTATGGGTGTACGCTTACTATATCTTGTGTTATCTGAGAAAAATCACCTATTTCCAATATAGAATTTTATTTAAATTGCACGTGAAAGAATAAAAACAAATTGCTTTGATTTCAGAGTTAATGAATGAATGGTTCGTCCTATAAGATTTAATGTTTTTTTTTAAACGCATGCATTTATAAATTGTGTGCACAAGTTAAAAAATTTTATAAGTAGGTTTGAGAAATCAAAAGTTTACTTAAAAAAGTTTTTATGAGCTAAAAACATTAAACATAGAATCAAACAAGAAGTCTTCATTAACGATAATTTTTATTGCTCCTGCACTGATATTGAAAGAAAACTGATATCATTTAAATGCAAACATTTAAATCAATTGAATTTAAACTTTGAATTGAGTAATATCCTTTACAAGGAAAGTTCCTCTAAAATGTGTTTACCCTAAAAACATGTTTACCCTAAATAGCATTACTTTTTAGAATTACTTTTTCCACTTTATTTTCTTGCATTTTGAAAATGAATCAATAGAGTGCATTTCAAGTAATTTACTTCGATATTTGCGGAGTAATCATGTATTGTTTAACCTTCCAACAGATGCAGATGATCCCACAGGCGCAACTGATTTTGTCGCATCATCCCACAGACTAGTTGACAAATATATGCAATTGGTTGTGATGCATTTTTTTTTTTTTTTTTTTTTTTTTTTGCATAACTTTTGAATTTTTCTTCTTTTGACACTGTTTATAAAGATGCTCATTACTTGTAACTTGTATAAACAAACTTAATTATGTTTTAATTTTGTTTTTTGAATGTAAAATGAATATAGCAAATTGCAATCCGATCTTAGCTGTCTCCATATTACGTCCGGCGAAAGGTTAAACATAATGGAATAAGTTATATACAATTGTTTGTATTTTTGACTATATAATAGCTAATGACATCATAATCAAAATTACATGTTATCTAATTTTATAATTATACAATTACAGTGCTCATGTATAATTTTTACTATAATTTAAGCATAAAAAGGTATACCATTTCCTTCGATGGTATCAATTGCTACTATTTTTATTGTAATGGGTAAGGTATTGCAAATGCCCTATTGTAAATTAACTTAATATTTATTATGAACTAGAAAAAAATAATAGCCACAGTTTTGATATATATATATATATATATATATATATATATATATATTAAGCAATAAACTGAACACTTAAAAAGAAGCATACATATTGAAGTACTTTTAATTTCAAGACTTAACCATAAAAATAAAACTCCTAAAATAAAAATGTACTTCATTTATTATAGCGTTGTTTTTTTTTTTTTTTTTTTCTCTCTTAAATTTCATCCACGCAATATAATCTCCACTATTTAAAACGTACCAATTATTTATATTTATTATTGTAATTACACCATTCAACAAATATTCTTATTTATACAACTTTGTGTTCTTAGTATAACACAGGTACTTTCTTATTTCATACAAATAATCTTATTTACCAGAAGACTAACGTCACCCTAATCTAGACCAACGACCAAATATATCCAACATAACCTTTAATTTAACGATAACCTCATCTGTCCAGAATTACAGGACACTTTTGCCTACATCATTTTGTACTGTAGACATCTACTTTTATCGTATCCAAAAAAAAAGGTTAAAAAAAATGAAAATACGTTATATATAAAATAATTAGGTATGTATGTCATATTGAAAAAATCCTTCGCCTTCTTCCCTAGTATAATATACATATAAAATACCTATGAAAAATAAAGATACAAGAAATTTCATTCCGCGATGGCAACCATCTTTAAGGGAGTATTCTACTGTAGAGGCATGAATTTCGCCCGGTTTTTGAAGCGCTGTACAAAGGAAACAAAAAATATTTTTACCATCAATTTTTTTATCATTTGTTTATTGATGTTTTATTATTACATAAAAAATTATTAAAAAAAAATAAATTAAAATTGACAAAGTTATGAGCAGTCAAAGTGGGGGGTCAAAAAAAAAGAGGGTGTCCTGGCGTGCATTATTCCAACCCTCCTGGTGATCTGAAACATAAAAAACAGACGGATTCTTAATTATTATAGATGCCGCTATCGTATAACCCTTGGATAAGTTAAAAAAAAAAAAAAAATTAAAATGGCGGCAGTTTGAAAAAAAAATGCTTGAAATTTTTTTTTCAAACTGCCGCCATTTTAATTTTTACCATCTATAATAATTAAGAATCCGTCTGTTTTTTATGTTTCAGATCACCAGGAGGGTTGGAATAATGCACGCCAGGACACCCTCTTTTTGTTTGACCCCCCACTTTGACTGCTCATAACTTTGTCAATTTTAATTTTTTTTTTTAATATTTTTTTTTTGTAATAATAAAACATCAATAAACAAATGATAAAAAAATTGACGGTAAAAATATTTTTTGTTTCCTTTGTACAGCGCTTCAAAAACCGGGCGAAATTCATGCCTCTACAGTAGAATACTCCCTTAAAGACAATTTCTGAAAGTATTCCTGTATTGGAAATCTTCAATCAATTTTCAATTTCCTTGTCCTAAACTCTATACAAAGTTTACACGTTGCCACAACGTCGTAACGATATATTAACTGTTGCATCCTAATTTTATGAGAGATATATACTTCTTCGGGAATATTTTTTACAACTATACTCACACAAAAAAAAAAAGAGAAAAAGAATTACGCCTCGAATCGGAAACGGGAAGGAGAAAAGACCTATGATCATACGAGATAGACAAAAGGCGTGTCGCCATTTTATCAGAATCTCCGTATCAGTCAAATCATTGTTAAGAAGTCATTATAAAGAACATTCCCTATACTCGCTATGTTACAATCTTCTAGCCCCGTGCATTTAGAAACTACTTTGTATAAAACCTTGAAATTGTGTGAGTATGTACGAAAAAGATCACTTGATGAAAAGAGATGAAATCAGATTTCATATTTTTTTAATTTAATTTTATCTATTTTATACATTTGAAGGATTTTCTGTTCAATTCATATCAAATATTCTTATAAACAGCCTGTATACATAAATACTTATTTACATAAAGTCTAAGTAATAGAAACAAGTATATTAAAATCTACTAGTTAGTAGGCCTAGCAAATGTAAGCTACAAGGCGTAGGGTATAAAAAATTAAGGGTAAGTGTAGGGTATCAATGTTTTAAGTTTAGGGTTATTTAGTAAATGGTAAAAGTTCAAGTTGAACAACTAGGCCTACTTCAGAATATATAAAATATTAACTACAAAAATTGCCTAGGTATATTTTTTCATAAAAATAAATTTTCAAAAGGGGTGGAATCTACCCCCTATATTTGTTATACTCTGCCGCACTTAGCCACGTTTAGGTTAGAGATGCATCTCTTGCTTTGGAAAAGCAGTTGCAAATTATTAACAGTAGCTTTACATGGAGATTTTTTTTTAATTAATATAAGATAAATATCATTTCCTCTTATTACTCCAAAAAAATTAAGTATTAAAAAGAAAGTTTAGTTTTTATTTGGGAGGGCATAAAACAAATTTCATTTAACGTAGCAAAGTATTAGCAATGAAAAATATTGGGAAATGTATTTAAATAAATGGGAATTAACTCTCTCTCTCTCTCTCTTATTTATTGCATGTTAACATATCTATACTTAGAGAAAATGTTTTTTAATTAAGTGGGTTTTATATTCTTTAATGGTTTATACAAGATGTCCAATAAATGAGTGATCCCTATTAAATTTTCAAAAGTGAATAATAAAAATAAAATTTTTAATAAAAATGAACCGTTTGCTGCATTGGTACTAGGAAAACAATAAGTTTTGAAAGTTATAAAGAATTACTACTTAGTTTTTATCTAAAAACCGTGTTTTTATTATTAAGTTCAACATGGGTCAGTCATTTATTGGACACTATGTACAAGATTTCTTGTAAAATTCGCAAAATTTAGTTTTAAAAAAATAAGATCTTTTAGCTTTAACCAAATTTCAATATTTAAAACATTTCTACAAACATATTCTCGGGTTTTTATACAAAAGTTTTCTACAATTGTTTTAATAAACTAAGGGAGTATTCACTGGTTTGTACTGCTAACGTACATTATTTTGTTTAAATTGTGCGAATTACAAATCGCATAAGAACAAACTTTATTATTTTTTCTTTGATCGTCTTTACCTGCCTGAACATCACTACACTCATGAGCTACCTATTGAATAAAACTAAAATAGACACTGTATTTGCATCCCAATGGCAAAAGTAACAGAGTAAAGAATTGAGCTAGATTAGGAAGGTTTTTGTTATTACAGGTTATTTTATTATTTGTTATTCCAAACTTCGAAACTTGTATTTTAGAAAACTATAAAAATACTTATTCAGAATTAAAAAATTAAACACAGATTATTTTTTTTTAATCCATAAACTCAAATGGCATCTGAGCTGCCAGCACACCAACTTCTTGCACAATAATTATTAATGTGCAGTAAGTTGACACAATCTTGAAATTATTTTAAAACAATGTTATTTTCCAAAAAAGTTCTAAAGGTATTCCATTCATATGTGCAACCCAATTAGATTTTATATCCAGCAACTTTTATGTACAACGTGCATGAGATCTTGAATTGTGATAACCCCTTTCTTATAGGGAAACTTGAATGAGAAAACGAAGAAACAACTCCGTTAGATTCTTCGTTTCGATTACGTTTTTATCATTTCACAGCTGGTGCAAAAGCTGTTTGGAACCAAATAAACTTGTTGGTGATGAATAAGGTATATCCTACCAGGGCAGAATCCTCTGACACATTATGCTGAATAGAAGAATCATGTCAATAAGGAGCTAAAATCTGTGAAATAGATCGTTGCTGTATTTATACAGAAGACTACCTACCTATTTTAATTTCATTTGAGATTAAAATGTTGTATGCAGATTTCTTAGAGGAAAAAACAAAGAATAACAACTCCGTAACTAGTACTTTAAAATAATACAAGATTAATGTTTCTGATTTTAAAAATAACAAAGATGCTCAGTTTCAAAATATAAACTTTTTGTTCATTGTACTTATATTTAAAGTAAGAAAACTGAAATATTTTTATTGTTCTGTTTTATACTTTACTTGGAAAGTTGAAACAAAGAATGTTTTTTTTTTTTTTTAAATGTTAATTGGATGGTCTTGCAAAAGTTGTACTTTGGATAATAGTTCAGATATAATTAAAATAATAATTAATAATATTGATATTTGCATTGTAAATAAAAAGTATATAATAATAAAAAATATTTATAATATAAAAAATTCAGAGAAGTTTTCTTCTTACGAATGGTTACAGATTTTTAAAACGATATTTTTGTTAAAAATTTATTTTTTTACTAACTTTTAGGAGCTTGAAGACAATGCAAAATATTAAACATTAATTAAAATATTATTATATATATTTTAGTTTTTTCAAATACCTTTAAAATTATTTGACTGCCGTTACCGTTAATAATTTATTTTCATTTAAAGTTTTTTAGGAACTCATTTTCCCAAAAATAATAATAATAATAATTTTAAGAGGGATTGGGAGTATGAAAGATAGTAATCAATTTTATTGAAATTTTTTATTAAATCTTCAATAAATCGTTTATGCTGATAATGGTTAAAGAAGCAAAATTAATTAATTTGGTACTGACTTCGGCATTTTACAATATAAACTTGTCCTACAACCAAGTAGAGCATTTAATAGCTGTAAAATATATATCAGGTAATCTAAATGTTCTGGATACAAATTCATGATTGATCTAGAATCGAACAGTTGGCTTATAGGCAGAAATTTGTCTACAATACTAATGAATCAGGATCATTCATTTACTTTATAAGTTAAATCTAAATATATAAGCCTAGAAAAACTTTTGATTTCTCTGACATCATATTTTAAAGGAAAATATGGACTTCGAAAATGTTGGATCAGTAAAATAAAAGAGTGGTTTTACACTTGAAGAATTTGCAGTCACAGAGTCGTATTTCTAGGCAAATAGGGATGGTTAAAAAAATGAGTAGCGTAATTTCACGTGAAGAAAGTAATATTAATAAAAACTCTTTGAACTAAAAAGAGTAATATTAGTTGCATTAAAAGGTTTACTTTTTCATCTAAATATGATAGAAAAAACTTCTCAAGAAAATTTCTCTTGATAGAATGCATTTGATAACTTGAATTTATCTGCATTTTAAGTTATACATATGTTGCAATAAAATTTATTTATTGTTAATTACAAAAAAAAATCTTATATATTATTGCTTTGCTGAAAAGTATCCACTCCAATGAAAAGTATTTCATGGTGCAGTTCAACACAAATTGGTCTTCACTAAAATGCAATGTTCAAACTTCACGTTATATTAAGGAACTGTGATATAAAATTAACAAGAAGAGCGACATTCTATTCTAATTAATAGTGATAAAAGTTAAAATAAAAAAAATGCATATATTTTCTATAAACAATGTAAAATAAGATAAGTGGAAATGCCCTCTTGTTATCCTTTACATAATATCGTATTCGATCTAATTATATCGTTACCCAATCTAAACGTTTTATTCAATTCAGAACATTTGTTTATCATTCTCATCTTATTTCGGCTCAAAAATAATTGATCACTTATCAATATTCTAATTATAGGAAATAAAATTGATAAAATTTCAAATTAAATCTATCCAGTTTGTTAAGAAATGCATTTTCAAAAAGTCTATATTTGACATTCACTTGAGCACTTTCTTTTTATTTAACAGTCAATACCCTTCTAATGACAAATTAGTTTACATTTCTTGTACAATTCATAAAGTTTGATGACAAAAAAATACCTTTTACCTTAATAAATTCAATGACAAAATAAGAACTTTTTACTTAATAAATTCAGTCAAAGACCTTTTAACCTAATTTCGATTGACTGAGATTTCGTGATTTTGTTAATAAGCTATCATAACAACTTTTGTATTGCACTTTAAACTTAAATGAATTAGTTTGAACTTTATAATTTGCAATGTGCAAGTTCAAAACATCGTCGTAACCTACCTGACCATCAATACACGTGCTATGAATTGAGCAAAACACAGAGCGGCATTCAAATTATAACCCAAAGACAAACGCTGCTGACGAACGAAATATTTTTAACATTTTCATTATTAATTTTTCCGATCATCGAAAAATGTCATATCAAATGTTATATCATTCGGAATGAGAAAACTGAAAACAGTATATTTTGCAAAACTCGTAAACTGTACTGGTGTCTAAACTGCCAGCAAAATGCCATTTTCTTTCTAAGAATTTTCTTAACAATGTAATTTCTCAAACAAATTCCTAAAAATGTTCTCATTCCTTCTACGATTCCAAATTAAACTTCATATAAATCTCCTTCAGGAACAACGTGCCCAAGATCTTGAATTCTGATGACCCTTTTCCTATGGGGAAACTTGGACGTGAAATCCAAGAAAACAACCTCGTCAAGTTCCTCATCTGATTATATATTCATCCACAGCTGGTGATGGATCTATTAGCAACCAAACAAGCTTTCTGATGACGAGTGATGAATATGGTAATGGGTCGTGTCACTAGCACAAGATGATGTGGTTAAAAATCGTTATCTGAACTGATGAGGTTATCCTTAGAGTAAAGGTTATGTTGGATGTTTGGGTGTTGTCTAGGTGTAGGGTGTTGTTTGTTTCCTGTAAATATTTTACGTGTATGAAATAAGTAAGATTTTCTATGCGTAGAACATGGTGTTATATAAATAAGCAGATTTTTTAGTGATATAAAATTTCCACTTGAGATAATTTGTCTTTGTGTTGTATAGTTTAAATATCGGAGATAGATTTTCTTTTTGGTAGATGTAATTTATGAGGAAAGGTAAAACCTCTTTAACAGAAGAAAATTCATTTGTTTTAATACAAATAAGTGACTTTGAAGTTTTATCTTTGTGGCTATAAAATCAGAAACAAAAGTATGCTCTTTTGTAATCATACTACTATTTTTATGTGCTAATGCTTATTTTTAATAGTTCATTCTAAAAGGTGGTATGTAATATTAGATATAAATTATTCATGTGCCTTTTATTTTTAAGTTTAAAAGAATTTCTTAAGTAATTAAATAATATATTAAGCAAACAGTAATTGAAAATTACTTTAAATTTATTCTAAGGATTTTTTTCCACTTAAGATAATTTACTTTAAGTAAAATGTGCTTTTAAGGCACAAAAAAATGAATGCTTCAAAACATTTTATCTAATGAAAACTCTAAATGTCTTAGGATGAAACTATGTTTTGAAATATATAAAAAGTAGAAAAGCAACTTCGTAATTGTACTAAATAATAGATTTTAAAGGAAAAGGTTACATACTGTAATTGTACAAAAAATGTAGACTTTCAAGTAATTTTGAATATGATGTCACGGTTATAATGTAAAATAATCTCATTGTCAGTTATTTTCTCTGTAATGTGTATTCATAATATATAATGATATCCACAACATATAATGATATCCTCAATTTTTATCGCTCCACTTACATAAGACTAATTCAAGCTCGTACTCGTACAGTGTCAATTGAATAAACTAAAAATAAATAAAAGTACAAAAAAATATAATTTAATAATTTTTTAAAAAAATTATTAAATTATATTATTTTACTTAAAAATATTTTAATATAAAAAATATTTTTAAGGATATTTCTAAATTTATAATAAAAAAACAATTTATATAAGTATTTTACATTAACGGGGTGCTTTAACGCTTTTAGCGAAGTAATCGAGAATCGTTCATTGTAATTTTCAAAATTTAAGTTTTATAATTTTTTAGATATTTTGAAAATTCAGACATTTTTGCTTAAAATGGGATACGTTTCGTATCAATCCAACTACGAGGAGTATTTCTAATATTTTGTAACATTCCTCTTCTTGTTAGCCCTCTATGCAATATCGAAACTTTAAAGGCTGTATCTCAAAACATGGTTTTTTCACTTTAATCACCTTTTGCTTAAAAGTAAAGATACTATTAAAGCAAAATTTGGAGGTATTATTCGTACGCCTCCATTGCATTTCCTAAAACACGACTTTTAAAAAAATTATCTTTTTTTTTTTTTTTTTTTTTTTTTTTTTTTTTTTTTTTTTTTATATATATATATATATATATATAAATTGTTAAAAAAACACACACACAAAAAGGAGAGTTAAAAGACCAAAAATATGCAGAATTTAAAAAAATGGAAAAAACTCTTTTGAGTAGTATTAGAACTGTATAAAAGAGTTGTGTACCAAATTGAAAGTTATTATCTTTGTTAGGTTCTGAAAAAGGTACATGAAATAGGTTAATTTAACATGGTATACAGAGACGTACTTATCCCCTAACTGTTTATAAAAGCCTACTTGAGTTCGTATGTGTTTGAATTTTTAACATATAAAATTTAGTATGAAAACTTTTCATTCCCAACAGCTATACATATTTTTTTTAAATATTTTATCCGTGAATGCTTTAAAAGATTGTTATTATATCTTATATGATAGAGTTCGACCACTTACTCAGAAATAAGCATATTTTTTTTCTGTTATGTCCAATTGGAATATAATGCAATATGTAAACAGTAGGGTTTTTCAAGTTACATTAGAAAAAGTTTGCATACACCCAAGGGGCATTAATAAGTATTAAATATAGTTTCTTTATTACATATGATTGTATATCAGATCACGTAAAAGAATATTAACATTTTAACTTAATCGAAAATTTAAAAATGTATAGATAAAACAAGTTAAATACCTTACTTTAAACAACGAAAGAAATTCACTAAATTTTACCTCAAAAATAAGACACATTTAAATTCTCTACAATTTAATTCTCTTTTTAACTAAAACATCAACAATTTCACTTTTTCCCACTTGATGTAAAACTTCGTACGAAAAATATCGAAACAACTTCTCTATGTTCTCAGGAGAAATCAGTCCAAGTGCATTCATGACATCTTAGAGACCGTACACGACAGCATTCGACACTGTTTCAGCGTTGTAGACACCATGGGTACAAGCTTCAAGTTCCACAGCTTGCACGACCATAAATGAAAAGTATCTCACATTAGCGTCATTATCCAGAAGCCCATAAGAGTCCAAATACTTTGCCACCTCATAACCAACAGTACGGAAATAAAGCTCTGATGTGACCTTTCCAACTTTTTGTGTAGCAGCTGCAGCAACTTCTGCCAAAGTTGGGTTATCTGTCCCAGCTCTTGTCAAGAGTTTCGTTCCGACCCTTAAGTACACATCATATGTATGACACGGACCCTGTACTGTGAAAGGTAATGCTTTACTCAACACATCACTGTTCATCAAGCCATTCCTGATGGACTGAGCTAGATTGTCAACTCTAGAATCTGTGGATGATTGCATAGTCTGTTGACAGCTGGCCACTGCGACTGCCGCAAGAAGCGCCAACATTTTTAGAAACATATTCAGCTTTCGTTTTTTAATCCAAGTTTTGCTGAATATGATAGTCTGTGAAAGAAAGTCCAGTACTGTAGGAGAAGCGTTTCCCAGTCAATTTAAGTGTAAATATCATTCACTATCTAAATCCATTAAGTGCCTTTTTTAGAAATATTGGTAATTAAAGAACAGCTAGACAAATAATGCCTGTGTCAGTTGCGTCGGATAACTTATTAACTCGGTAGAACCCTGTATTATCACATGAATTTTAACGTCAGGACTTTCTAAGAAACTGGATGTCTTTTCTGTTTATAGATCTATTACACAGGCCTGCAAACCAAAAAGTGTTTAAAAACCAATCAATGATATTGATAGATTTTTGGACGCTGATTTTAGGAAAAATACTAAAAAAATTTCATGAATATCCATTTTTCTGAAAATTTAAAAAAATTTGAATTTCACAAATTGAAAATTTGGATTTTCGTAGCAACCAATCAACTGTCAACCAATCAAAATATCAAATGTTATAAGTCGTCCTCATTGGATAAAACTGGAGATTTTTCGGTCTCTTAAAAAAAAAATTCAAGCTCATTAATGTGTCTATATCCGAGAATCTGTCTGCCGAACTCTTAGGCTCTAAGCTAAATCAAAAGAATTTATTGGCTACTAGTACCTCTTTCTCATGGTTCAGAAAACGAGAAGATTTCGTTCCATACTTTTCTCAAGATATTGACTTGGTTTACTGTAGCAATGTCACTGGATTTATGGAGAATTTTTTTATATAGTATGATGGTGAACGAATGGAGGCTCTCTATTAACTCCTCAAAAAGAAGCCTCAAAGCAGTGCTTCTGCATAACGGCAGCATTCTTCAGTGGAATTAAGGAATTCTGTGTACCTGAAAGAATTTAGCGAAAATTTACCTTTGATCCTCACCCATTGAAATAGAAAGAACATGGATGGATGGTATGCGTTAATCTGACAGTTCTTTCCATGCTTCTTAGACAACAAGCAGGATACACCAAGTACCTTTGCTTCTTGTTTGAATACTACAGAAAAGATAAAAAGAATCATTGGATCAAAAAGAAGTGATCGCAAAGGAAAGCATTAACACCTGGAAAAAATGTAGTAAAGGAAATTTTAGTTGATTCCAGTAAAGTCCTATTGCCTCCACTTTACATCAAGCTTGGCTTGATAAACAATCTGTTAAAGCTCTATAAAAGTATGACTACTTTAAATCTACTAGTTTCCAGGGCTGTCGGAAGGAAATATAAAGGAAGGCTTTTTCGTAGGTCCAGATATTCGGAAACATTTTAAAGATGAAGTGTTTGAAAATAAAATGCTTTCAAGTGAAAAAGCGGCATGGAGAGCTTCAAAAGGAGTCATCAAAAAATTCTTCTGGTACTTTGAGGACCCCAACTATAAATCTATTGTGGAAAACATGTTAGGGGAATTCAGAGACTTGGATTATTCAATGAGTTTGAAAGTGCATTTTTTAAATTCGCATTTGGATTACTTTCCCCAAAAACTTGGGGCAATTAGTGAAGAACAGAGTGAACGATTTCGCCAAGATATCAAGGAGGTAGAGCATATATACCAAGGTTGATGGAACCAACAGACTAAGTATCAAAATGAGCTTAAAGGGAAAAAGGATAAGAAAGCATTAAGGATATATGAATCCAGGATGTATTAAACAATGGTAACCATTAACTGTTCTTATTAATTTATATACATTTAGAAAATTATTTCCAATTGTTTGATACATTAATTAATATGTAAATAAAAATCTTGAAAATCATTTGAAAATATCCTCTTTTCACCAGAATGTGTACAGTAGGCTTTCTTGCCCATATATTCAAGCCCATTACGTAAAAAATCCTTAAGTGATTGAGAAAAATGGATGTCATATTTGAAATCAGCGCACCATATAATATAAAATTCAGTCATTACATTGCAGACACTTTTCTATGAAACAAATTTTGCAGGCCTGTGTAATCTGTCAATAACTATTATCAACTTTATATCTCCCGACCGCCAAAGCCGTAATAAAATATAAAAAGGAATCACCTGTTTAACATATACTATTGTCAATAATACCAATTTCTCTAAAGTAACTTGGATATATGCAGTAACTTGTAACTTGGATAACTACAGAAATCTATTCCCCCAATTTTAAAAAACATTCAATCCGTCTAAAAACTAAAAGGGGAGAGGGGAAAAATAGAATTAACCATTTTTATTACTTCTGCTTTTTCTGGCTGTTTGTTATTTTTATACTTTCATTTTTGTTTTGTTTAAAGCAGATTCAGTCAATTTTTCTTGGAAATGCGCGGCGAGTTTCGGCGCCCGTTGTCTGGGATTATTGAGGAGTGGATAGAAAAAGACTTATTTATTGCACTATCATTTCCTGTTTTGTCCTCGACCATTTACTTTAAAATGTTTTGTGTTTTGTTGATTATTAGTAGAAAACCGTGTATTCCTCCAACGTAACTCTTACTTGTGATTCTAAACGGCATTTGTATTCGTAATCCATCTAGTACAAAACAAGATGAGATTGATATATTTGACTTCAAATCTGTAAAAAAAATTACTCCGATACACTACAGAACGTTGAGGAAGGAGCAGTGGAAAATGTGCAAGTGCATCAAGTTGAAGAGACCACGTGGAGAGAGAATCTAGCACGTGATGGCAGCAACAGTAAGCAAAAAAGCACTGCAGCAATGATTATCCAAAGTATTGGACACAAAATGATACGCACCTTCAGAAATACAACGAGTATCCATGGCTTATTTGTGAAGAACAAAAACTTGGATGCAACACATACAAAAGGCTGCTAAAAAGCTTGGAACCAGAAATAAACAAGATTTGAAACTTTCTAACGAATGGGTAGGGTGTAACATTTTGCCACATGAAGACAAGGAATTTGACTAACGAGAATCCTTAAGAAAGCAGATTTTTAAACACAAAACCAGTAAAACTCATAAATGTGCAGGAAAAATTATCCATGAAGCCAAACGAGAAAGCTGAAAAATGCAAACATTTCCTTTAAGAAGGTAAAATATCATTTTGCAATTGTTTTACTTTCAATTTTTGAATGCACGATACAATACTTGTATATACTATCAATGCCAAAATTGTTGAAACAAATTCATCTTATCACTGTCTTTCGAGTCATGTAATTCAAAATTGTAAAATTTTTTAAATTTATTCCCGACTATACTTTTCAGTTTTTATCACTAATTTTGTCTATAAATTTCTTTGAACATTAAGCAATACTGGGCATGGGATATTAGATAGTACTAAAATTAATTAAGCATCGATTTTCTTCTTAAAAAAATATAGCAAGCATGTAGGGAAATGCGAAAGGTAATGACACTGAGAAAAAGTTTTTAGTCACTGAAAAAAAAAAACTATTTATGTCATAGTGTTATAAAAATGTATTATACTACTTTGTATAAAGATATAGGTATTTTCACTTGGTAAAATTTTAACTTTGGAGGATCTAGAAAAAAATATAAAGACAAAGTATTTAAAAAAAAAATTATAATTCATTATTAATTTAATTTTATGAAAGTATACTTATTTAGGGGCAATATTTAAATCTAAATAAACAGTTATGTATATAATGTTGAATTATTACTTCACTTCATCTCTTACTTCCTAGTAGAAAAAACTAAGTCGCAGAATATTCATTAAAATAACAAATTTTGGACTCTTGTTCGTGTTGAAAATTGTTTCCTTTCTACTCGTTAATTGTTATTTATTTAATTGTTATAAATTTATTGTTATTAGAAACGAAATTATAAAATTTATCGTTGAGGGGGGGCACTTGTCACCAATTTTTGGCTGTCCCCCCGCCTTTTTTTTTCCACTTCTACTACTGGATATATGTAATATAACATTAACTAACTTTAATAAATAACATCAACAAAAATACAAGTTTAATAACTAAAGATTTATAGCTAACATAACTGCTGCATAACGACATTATCAATGAGCGAAACTAATAATTTTATAGAACGTCGGCTTTGTTAAATGCTTACCACCACTCAAATTTACATCACGACACAACACAATGCAATAATTTGTTTCTACAGTTCCGTGATCTGAAAGAAAGACATGTTTGTGGGCGAGAAATTCTTTCTGAAGGCAGTATGCCTCATCGATCAAAATGCTTTGCAAAAAAAAAAAAAAAAAAAAAAAATAATAATAATAATAATAATAATAAAATCTACATGGTGATAAAATATTAATAAATTGTACCTGAACAAAAAATCTATGTTACTTTGAGATATTTTTACTGCCCTTTATTATATATGCTATTATATACTTTTTTTTTTAAATATGCTATTATCAAATTAGATTTCTTCAATTTGGAAACAACAACCCATTTTTTGAAATTTTTAAAAAAAAATTTTAAATAGTTTGCAGATATTTTTATTTGGTGATCTTATATGTAACATATAAAATACCATGCAAATTATAAAAATGACTCTTCATTCAAATTACAAAATTACCTTCTATTCAAATTATAAAAAGTACGCTTTATTCAGATTACAAAAATGACTCCTAATTCAAATTGTAAAAATGACTCTTCATTCAAATTATAAGACGGACTATTTTTCATCTGTTGATAAAAATTGTATTGCAATTTAAACACAAAATATTATACATAAAATAAGTGCATTCCGAGTCAATGAATAAAACAAAACTAAACAGCAATTTAAACGTGTGAAATACTTAAAACTGCATGGAAGAGTAAATCAAAAAATCAAGTAAGCTTATTTCACACAAAAAAAAAAACTCCTACTAACAATTTACATATTGATTACTGAAATTCTATTTTTAGATTGAATATATTACTCCATATTATAGGGGCCATTAGTTTGTTCGAGCATCAACCCATGTTGAAATTAACTTTGTCTAGCCAGAATGCTCTTTATGATTATTCATAACCATCATGTGTTTACAAAACAGGTCATGCGGTTGTATTACGCCCGTGGGAAGCGTCGATGAGAAGACTGCCCCTACTGTAATTTTGAGGAATGAAAAGAGGTAAATGTGCTTCCAACCGACAGTAATCATACGATTAGCATTGGAAATACATTTATTTACGAACCATCTGATTTCGGGTCAATCGAAGATCCACCTTTATGTAACTGTGAACAATTAATATTAACATTGTTTTAATAATTTGACATAGTTCCGGGTTGGGATTTTATAGTTTAAAAAATTGCATCTATCTGGTTTTCAAAAACTACCTCGATAATAGGGTATGAGAAAACACACTGTAATATTATAATGCATTAATTTAAAAAAAATATGATAAATACTCATGCGGTATCTTTGAAAAAGTCCGGATTTCAAAATATTATTAAGGGAAATAAATAACACCTACTGACATAGTTCTTGGGCGAATATTACGGAAAATTTCTAAGCTTTTCAATGAACTTTAGTTTATTTCAATATATATGCCACTAGTAGTTCGGTAGACATTCAAACAGTAGTCATGATCTTGCTATGTCTTACAAAACATGTTTGGATGTACGTTTCCGGGGTTATGTGATCCGATGGTTCAGATGTGTGATTCGCATAATGTTATTGATGTATCCAAGAATTAGTAGTTCTGCATGGTTGAGTGCTTCGAGGAGGATACGCCATTCAATCCTTAAAGAAGGGTACTTCACATTTAGGGCTTAACGCCCAACTTGTGTAAAAGGCAAACAGTCTGGGTGAAAGAGACGCCCAACTTCGTAAGACAGAATTGTAACATTTTTCTTTACATTTCCTTTTGCCATAAACGGTTTTGGAATCCTGTAATTTTTTTCAGATGGCCCTGTACTTATATAAATAATAAAATAGGATAAAAAAATATGTATCATTTACAATTAAGTGTATGTAGTGAAATATAACTATTTACAAACCTAATTGTGCCGTAAAACTTTGATATTGAAGAGGACGATGTGATCTTTAATGAGAAAATTCTAGCTACTGTAAGTCATAATAATTTGAACATATATTAGGGACTTCCTTTCAGAATTCATTATTTAAGCCTACTTTCTTAATTTTAAATTATTTAAGTTTTCATTTTAGCTTGATATTCTTACTCTAATATGTTATTTAATAAAAAATTTCAGAATCATTCCCATTCAAAAATAAGTGTTTCTTTTTTAAAAATCTACTGTTAATTTGCTAATTGAACGAACTATTTTATACGCCCCATGCAATAACTGCAGTTAAAACTCACTTTTCACGAAGTCCAATCACGAACACCCCCAAAACTTGAATAACACATAATAACTATATTTATATACTCTGTTTACATAACAGAATAATTGTTATCACTTCTTCAACCAATTAAACATTCAAGTTTGACCCCGAAAGTCAACAGAGAAGCAAGAAGTTATGCCTCAAAACATCTCGATTACAAAGTTCGGAAGTAACTGCACTAGAGCGTGCCAAAACAATAAAGCCGAAGCGCAAGATAATATAATTTAATTCGACTCTGCTTTCAAAATGGAAGAAGCTCTTAAGTGTATCATTTAAATAGAGTGATGCGTGGAGCCACTCTCTATAAGAAGATCAGTATTTTCAAAAATAGTTTTATGCAGAAAATTAGACTGGTCAAAATAGCTGAAGTCCGAAGAAAGTCTGTCTTTAGTAAACCGAAAGTAATATGCTTTTCGAGGGGACATTAATAAAAAAATTCCACATTTACAGAACGCATGTATAGCTTTGAAAAAATGGCAGACAGTTTACCACAATCAACACCATGTTACTCCTTTCAAAATCAGATTCTTAAATACTTTGATAAATTAAATACTGATAAATTTAAAAAAAAGCATTAAATATTACGATATGGCAATATTTTTAGTGTCCATATACCTATGTCTACTTTTGACTATTTTTACTTCAAATTTTCAACTTATACTTTTGTATTAGTTTGCCTTTTGAAACAGTATGGAAGCCGTTTGTTTCACAACTACTCGATAACTTAATGTTATTTTAAAAATAAAAGCCCATTCTTCTGATGAAATTTTAAATTTGTAACTATTTTTTAATGTTTTTACTATTAAAGTATCTATAAAACGTACATTTTTGTGCACTAAAAACAGGCCTGGTAATAAAAGGGTAGAGAATAAAAATATAGTTTAAAAATTAATCATGGAAAGTTTAACTATTTAATGTCCAGAGCGTAACCGGAGGATAATAAGCTATTGCATCAAATGATGCACACGATAAATCGGAAGAAGCATACAGTGAGTTTAACTTGCTTAAGAATAAATTGCATTGTGATAGTAAATTGTATATGGAGATAGCAGCGGTATGGACACACTCTTTTGGTAGAACTTTAAAGCACTTGCATTTGAAGCTTCTGGTTGAATTTTATGTAATACTATTAATGCTGTCGATACCTTCAAACTGATACATAACATAATAGTTTTATAATATGGTAATAAACATTCAATTGCATTTTCTGGAACTTTATGTTAAATTTTGGAACGAGAACGCTCTCGGAGAGACCTTTTATGTGATATAATGTACTACTTGTATGCAGCATTGGCATATTGAACTGAACCTTTTGTAAAAGCTTCTTTTATTACATTAGTGTTGTGTCAAAGTTAAAAACTATATTCCTTTGTAAACATTTACATTTTCAGAACAATTAAAAGGCCTGGGAAAGTAAATAGAATAATATTAAATCACTTTCAGAAAAGAATTGGCATTCACACATAAAGTGAGAAAACTCGGTACTTGATTGATTAAACTCTTTAAAGAACAATTGCTTATTCAATTTAGCGTTACTAAACCTCGAAAAGTCACGCTTTGTTTAAGAGACTAGCACAACCCTCAATGTTTGTGAAAGATTAACTGCACTGAACTGATTGGATCCGTCTTTTTCTGATGAACTTTGACCAATCACGATGGGTGACGTACGGAAGTCTTCCTTCACAGGCCATGGAATAACAATTATCTACAGCGCTAAAATTTGCGAGATCTGTCCAATTGTTGTTAACGGAATAGTGATTTCGGCATCTGTATTCTAAGTTATGGGCCATTGTTCACTTTAAATTGTTCAAATGTCATGCTAAATAAACAAAATAACGTGACAGTGCATGGTGATTTATTTCGATACTTTATTCCACATGCGAATTGGGACAGGGAACCAACTGTCTCATCAGTTATATACTCTATTTTCTTAGTCTACATTCCACAAAATAGGATTAATTATTCCAGCAACAACAAAAAAATCCATATTATCCTTTGTGGCACCTTATCAACTTAAAACTACAAAGAAATATGTATGCTAGTCTTTTTCTTGACACGTCTTTTAAAACTAATTTTGTTTAATTCCTTAATTTATTGGGGATATCGTTGGTGATTTAAAATTTATATTGAAAGTTTTGAAGACATGGTAAACAAATATATGTAAATTTTTATTGCGTTTGAAGTAAATAACTGCATTTTTACACTGGATTATTTCTTATGCCCTAAATAAAAAACCATATATTTAAATTCATTTATTTTGAAAACTCAAAGAAAAAAATAAATTGTAGGTTTAACTAAATGTATAATTACAGTGTAAACAAAATTTAAGGTTAAATATACAAAGCCTCTTTTACAAAAACCAAAATTTATAAAAGAATAATGGGTTAAAAAAAAAAAAAAAAAAAAAAAAAAAAAAACACGTAACTGTTTTTTCTTTTTCCTCCAAGAAAGACATCACCATTTATGTTTGGGATAAAAAAAATTAAAGGTTTAAAGGGGTAACAATGTAGTAAAGAGGATATTACAGATATATAGACCATGTAATGAAAACCTCATAAAAAAATCTTTTCTTACTTAAAAATATTCATTTCCTAGAACAATGAACGTTGTAGTCAGTTTTACAGCCACTTTTATGAGCAGACAACACATCAACTAAGTTTATGATTTTCGTATTAAAGATGATAAAAATAAACAGAGTTCACCTATTTTAAAGATATCTCACTCTCACAAGAATGTCATCCTATACCTCTGAGGATGAAATCTGGTTGAAAGCAACAAGACCCATTTTCTGAGGGCATTACAGATATTAGTAGGTATTCGGCGTCTGTTTCTCCTAATTTTACCCAGACATAAGAACATGTACTAAACTGGTTCTGATCCTTTAATCTCTGTATTCAAATGTTACTTTTTCTTTGAAGAGGTATGGTCATTCGTAACCGAGCTAGGTCATTCTTACCTTGATTTCACCTCTGTCCGTCAATTCATCAAAAGGATTTTATCGAGTTCGGATTAAAAGAATCTTAGAATTTCTCAAAATAATAGAATTCCTCAAGTAATCCTTAATGTGGCAATAGCCGGTAGTTTGAAAGTATGCATGCTGTGTTTTCATTGCGCAAGGTCAAGGTTGTTTGTCGACTGTTAAACTTTTTGTGTGGTATGCGTTAAATAATTGAATTTCTGAAGTAACTCTCTTCGTGACAAAATTAAAAAATAAATAAAGCTTTTAGCGAGTGGCATGTAAGTACAGGCTATGCGTTTTATTTGCACAGGTTGAAGTTCGTTTGTCGACTGTATACTTCGCAATTGCAGTAGTGGCAACTTAAACGTTTTCTTAAACAAACAGAAATCATCTTAAAATTAGTTTTAAAATGTGCAAGATGATTTTTGTTTTCTACAAAAATCTTATTATTTCACTTTTAAAACGAATTATAACATTGAATTCGTAATTAAAATATTTTAATTTGTTTATTTATATTTATTAAGCCTAAAGCAATAAAGTAAAATTAGTAACCAAGCTTTTGAAAAAAAAAAATATTCATTTTTAGATATAAAAAAAGCCCCATTTTAATCGATTGTTTTTATCGGGAGGTAAAAATATTTGTGGAAATATCTATATTGTTCCCATGTATAACACATTCCCAAGTTACAAACATAATCGATAAATAGATAAAAAACATTGAAGGTTCATTGCTTTGACAAAGTTTAGTGACCCAAATCAAAACGAAAAACCACGTCGCTTTGAAAAATAGGTTTGAGAACAGGAAACCGCACTTTGTTTTTGATATTAAAATTATTTATGTTAAAATTTACTTAATTCAGTAAGGTTAGTAATTGTGAAATATATCAATAAAATTTATTTGTTAACTTATAATCATGTTTGAATACAAACTATAGTAGAATTCGAAAATTTTCAAGTCATAATATTACTTTTTCAAAAATTATTTCTTCTTCTTGGACACTACTAGCTTCAGAAGATCATTGGTCGTCCCAACAAGTCTGCCAATGTGGTCTACAATACGCCATAATTCTTTGGTTGTTCACATCAACTGTCGATAAGTCTCTTTCAAAAGAGTGCAGCCATCTGGTAAGAGCGCAGCATCTTTTCCTAATCTAATTTGGCGAAAGTTATCTTGGCGGGGCTATCTTTCAATCTAATGATCTGACCAAGCCACCTGATTCAAATGGATTTGAGGGTATCTATGATAAGAGCTTATTTGCACTTACTATAGATTTTATTGTTATAAGGAGCACTGCTTAAGTTATTTTCGCATATGAGTCATTCCATGGTAACTTAAGTTACATTTGGACTCTTTCAGTTAACTGTTTTTTAAATATCATAACAAAAAGTAATTCAAAACAAAATACTCATTTGATTTTTTTTTTTTATATCAACTAATAAAAACCTAAATTTTAATGCAAATTATAGCATTTTAATGAATTTTTTAAAATTTATAAAATTGTTTTAAGTGTAGGAACTTACGTTACACCAAAAGGGAATAGAGCAAAAAGTTCTTTCAGTTTTTAATAAATTCTGTTCTTTTTAACATTCTGATATTTTAAAGTTATATACATTCCCTTCTTTAATCTGTAAGAATTTCAACTATGCAATTTATAATTATCTTTATAAAACATTTATTTTTATATAAATTTAATTAAAAGTAACTTACGTTACACATTTGCCTGTTACATAAATGATATACCAATTGATTTATTTTGATTAAACTAACTCATGCCTTAAGTAACTAAGAGGTTACAAAAAATACTATAATGGTGCGTGTATAATGTACATTATTTTACTATGATCAAAATTTTAAAATATTACAATTAAAAGAAGATAAGTAAAAAAGAGGAATATTTATTTTTCAAGTAGTAAGTTTTATTCTTCCAATTTATAATGCCCCTACTACTGATTGTTTAATTTTTTGAATCAGATCTTTCTCTTTATAGAAAATTTCATCAGGATGATTATGTTTATTTCCAGTTTAAATTAAATCTTTCATTTCAATTTTGAGATTTGTAATAAAATGCTGATACCACTACACTATCTTTAAAGTCATCATCTGTTATTTGTTGTGAATTAAAATGATAAATTCAATTTTTTCTTTCACGCAGATGCACTTCGAGATCACGAAAACATTCAAAATAATTTTTAATTGCTTTATGAATATTTACTTTTTATTTATAAAGAGATCTGGTAGCATATATTTGATTTAGTAACTACTTGACATCTTCTTCAATTTTTTAAAACTTTATTTTTAAAATCACCAAGATTAAAAGACAGAAATATATTAAACTTCTTTAGAAACATTAGTTAGAATCGCACTTATATAATTAATTTTAAAAAAATATCAACTCTAATAAACTCTTCATGGATCACAAAATGTAAATTTTCCTAATTAGAAACCAATTTCAAGTACAATTTAAACGTTCTTCCAAGATATAGGATACAGGTTAAAATTTTTGTTACATATTTAGTGAAAATGTCACTTAATTGTCATAATTATCATACTGAATTGTTTATGAAACAAACATGACTCACTTCTGAATTACAATAGTGTTAGGAATTTTACAACAATTTAAAGATTAAAGAATCAGCATTAAAATTTTATTTAAAACTAGTCAATAACGCTGCGTTTAGAGACTTTTTACTAAAATTATGCAAATGATAAAATAATTCACTGTCATATATAGTTTAAAATGTCTAAAACTTTAAACTCTGAATTATAAAAAGGGTCTCGCTAACTTGCTTAGTTTTTATAACTTTGGACATAAAATAAGATTATCTTCTAGAAAACATTCCTATTTCATTGAAATAAATCAATCTTCCCTATAACATATATTAGTTTAAGATAGTTATTTAAGTAAATATTTTATTAACCTTGTATCATTTATATTATAATTGAAATACCTCTTGACTTGTGAGAAATAATATCATAATTAACAATAATTAAAAGTACAATGAATTCAATCCATAGGCTATCCATAAATAATTGTTTATTTAAAAAATTGAATTAAATATAAGAGTTTAAAATATTTGTTTTAAAATTTAACTGTTTTATATGTAATTTTCAAAAGATTTTTTTGTCCGTCGCCATTTGGAGAGAAATGTTTTCTTTTGTAAAAACTTGAGACCATAAACAATAACACCTTTAAAATTAAATTCAAATTTTTAAATTCCATTTGTCAATAACAAACATGCATGTTATTTTCCTCCGTTAAACATTTCAAAGAACAGTTACCTGTAATATCCCCTAACATACTATTTGTTTAAAGAAATGTTATCCCCCTGTATGACAACATTAAAATTGCAATTTCATCGAGCATTATGAGGATTTTAGCTTCTTCACTCACAAGCCAAAACAGCAAAATGCCCTCGGTAATTATTTTAAGTAAAACCTCATCACTTATGAATACAATTTAAACAAAATGTAACTAAGTTACAATAAAATTCTCTAGATGAAAAAAAAAAAAAAAAAAGGATTGACATCAAATGATACCTGAAACTGTTCCCATAAATTAAAGAAAGGCATATTTACAGAGATCAGAAAGACATGAAGCAGCTATCTTGAGTTTAGTTTGTTGTGCTAGATCCAGAAACTTAAATATGCACACATGTAAGGAAAATTGATCTAGGTGAGATATAGGACAATCTCTCACAACACGTATAAAATTGAACTGGAGATAGTTTTAAAAGAAATTTAGATTTGCATTGTGGAGAGGAAGATATTGTTAAAGAGAGTCAAAGTAGAACAATCTAGATTAGCGTTCGCCACTAACTTTTAAAGGCGGGCAGTATGACTTATGTTGGAGTTTTTCTCGAGCAAATATGTATCTTTAATTATTATCGATTTAACAGTATATGGTATTTCTGAAAACTGGAAACAATATATATTGTTACGTGGTTGGGTTCGAAAGACTTGAAGCCAAAGCAGATTAAAACAGAACTTCCTGTAAAACTCATTTTCTAGCATTAATAGACGCATTGCAGGAAAGCAAAGTAAAAACAAACTCTTGCACTGCCTTATGCGAAATGTACATACATTTTTCTTTTTACATAATTAATACTACGAAATATTTACAAATATACAGAAATTCGTAACATTATATTTTTTATCTTAACAAAATTGCAATATTTTTTTTTCCTTCAATAATTAAGAAATAATAATTTTTATTATTAGTAAATCAAAGTTTAAAAATAAAGTTAATCTTTTGTTTCAACGTGACAGTACGACTTGACCAAACTTTTTGTAAAAGTATTTAAAGTGTACTTCCAAATTAGTCTGTTTTAGTCGATATCAATTGTAAGACGATGACTATCGAAATTGCTCTGTTTATTTTATGATAGAGTCGATGTCTTTTGGAGTATTTGTTGCAATCAATTTTAATAAATTGTCCAAATGAGATTCAGTTAAGCTATTCCTGCATTTATATTCTTGATGAAAAACACCTTGCTGAAAACTTCTTCATGTAGTTTCTTCGGGTACGTAGTAGAAAACTCTATTCTTCATAATTAAGACATATTATTTCGGATAAATTACAATTATGTAAGAAAAACTCCATATCATGAAATTTTTTTTTTTTTTTTTTTTTTTTTTTTTAAACCTTTTAAGGTGCTGATGAGCCGCAGAAAAATATGTCTCGGGCCGCATAGTGGCTAACGCTAATCTAGGTAGACCTTGTGTTTGTAGTTAGTCTTCATATTTGTATTGGTATATTCTAATGAAACTTTATAAATGATGTCAAAGAACGTTAAATGCAACAACAACAAAATATCTAAAGAGTGAGAAATTGAGTGAGAAAAGTGAGAATGACAAAAAGCATATTTTTCAAACAGCAAACCAAGTCTACGGTAAAAAGTACTGAAGACCTGTGATGATCTAAATACTTTGAAAAAAAGTTAATACTCCATAAAACGCAATGATCCGCTTCTTGATATAGTTTTAGTGTTTTTACGTTTTAACTGATTTTTTTAATGACCCTATCAGTATTACTAATCCGATGCTTATAGTTATCGTACAACTGGAGTTTTTATTTATGAGTGGTCACTACTTGGATCTTTTAATGTTACATTTAGGTCACAACTCCATGTAACAGAGTTTAATTTTTCACTGAATTATAAAACTGGTTTCTGTAGTAGTATGAAGTGTATGGATTAAAATGCATGACGTCCAATTTCTAAATCATCATCATCCCACTTATCCAAATCCAGAACGTTTAATTTGATAACTGAATAAAGACATTAACCTATATAAGATTGAAGCACCACACCTAGAGAATGGTACTTCATTAATTCCACGGAATTAATTTTCTTGAAATGTACTTTTAATCATTTATATTTTACAATTATATTCCCGAATGAAAAAGAATAGAAAACATGAATGGAAGTAGCTTTAATGACTTTGAAGAAGCTTCAAATAAACTATGAAGGTTAGGTTCAATGACATAAAATTTCAAAGATCTAAGATATATTTTTGCAAAAAATCGACGTAAAAAATTCAGAACAAAATGTTATGCACTTTAACATAACATGACCATTTAACTATGTAATATGGAAGGAATCTAGGAAGATTAATTTACCATACATCACAAACCAATACATTTTTTAACAGACATCATTCAATTTTACTATTAAAGCAAAGGAATGTGACTTTTTATGCCAAAATTTATTTAATGCCAATTTTACTTTATATTGAAATTCAAACCTATAATCGCAAGAAACTAATTTTACCAATCACGTCAAATGAACTACTGTAACACATATCGTGTAGGAGACTTGCATGTTTTGTGCTAATTTGAGATAACCAATAATTTATCCTGTGTGATCCACTAAAATTAAAAATCAGTGACCCTAAAAATTATTCAGATTGACTATCCCATGATATAATTATCATGATTTTACAACAACATAAAACTAGTAAAAAGACTATCTCTGCATATTTGCTAGTTAACATACGGCAATTTTACAAATATGTAATTTTTAGTAAAGAAAAGAAGCTTCAGTTATAACAAATAAAAATCTTCCACTATCAAGGTATATGGTTCAAGTTTAAGGTATCCATTTGCGATAGTGAGTGTGACCTAAAATTACCAAACTTCAATTAAGAAGTGAAAATCAAGAAACTGGTTGAAACCAGAATTACATGTAGAACACAGGAAAAGAAGCCTTTTAGAGAGGGATAGTTTAATTCTTATAGAACATTGGTATTAGGAGTGATCTGGATTTTAACAATAAAATTCTTTTAAAAAAGTCTTTCAACTAAATGATTTCGTTTTTATTGGGTCGTTTTTATTATTTTACTCTTAAAACACTTAAAAGGAAATCCAGATTTGAAAGTGAATTGTATGTCCTCATTATTATGACATCTTATATCATAACTTGCTCTTTAAACTTAAAGGAGCTTTGGATACATGGTATAATAGTTTATATTAATATTCAGATTAAATTATGTTTTGACAACAACAAAAAATAGTCGCATATTTTAGTAAAATATCCAGCCACTTGGCTGCTAAAACACTTTTATAAAGTATTTTTAATAGATTATATCTAATATTTTAATATGACGACGAAAGGAACTAAATGAATCCCATTTGTTATCGTTTTAAAAACTTATTTTAACTTATTTAAAATACTTTTTATTTTTATGTAACTTAAATTTTTTTACCAAATAGTATTATTAAAAAATAAAACATAACTAGAATATTCCGTATAAGTTCCCTATTCTAATCTTATACAAAATATCTCCTATTCATCCTGAACACCTTTCTGTATTTATTTCTAAGAAGCCGAATCCAATATTTACTTCAGTTTTTTAAATTGTGGGAAGAGTTGTTTTTCTAAGAGTCTCTTAAAGTATCTTTGCTGCTCAGTGAAGAAAACTTAATAAAACTCTTCTGCTACAAATGCCCTCAATTTTTCTGGAAAGTTATATAAACATTGCTATTGGCGATTGAATTGTTTCGGCCCTGAAACTGCTCTTGATGTTGAATTAACTGTTTATTTTAAAATTATAACTAGGTCTCCCATCAAAGTATGCATGATTTAAAGCATGAAAAGTATGAAATTTTAAACATTTTGCAGTATGACAGTCCTTTATGCTCACGAATGAATAAGATTTTTGTAGTCTTCTCTATATTGAATTTTTCCTCATAAAATTGACATGCACATTATTTTTATAGCATCATTAGGTGTCAATCTTGTAACCGAAGGATTTTGCATCACCACTCCTGCAACCATTCCTTGCGTACATATTCACGTATTTCAGATTCCTTGGCCAGTGAATAATATAACTATTTTCCAAATCAGAGTAACAACACTATCCAAGCTTCAAAGTAAACAACGATTCGAATGTTACCCCGATAATAATCCCTTCCTTAAATTATATCAGACCATTTTAAAATCAGTGGACTATGATGCAAACCCAGGAAGAAGCTCCTTTACATACCTCACCTATCAAAATCATCAATGAACATGGGAAATTTGTTGGATCACAGTTATTAACCTGCCAAGTGCTTTAAAAAAGCGCACCTTAGCACCGAGCAACACTCGGCAAGGTCAAAAGAATACTCATAGAGCGTGGAATTCATCTTTTTCGTTTTGCTGAAACCAAAACGTTGCTTGCAGCTGTGACGAAAAACGGGTCCAGTTATGTAAGGCGCCTACCTGCGACCGACATATATAGAAGCAGAAGTTAAAGGCGGAAGCCTGCAGGGAAGGAAGTTAGGAGTCAAGGTTGGATAAGTCCACTCACACTGACTGAAATTGGTTTTGCTTTTTCAGAGAAATAAACGGCTTAAAAGTCTGGTCCTCTGAGTAGTCAGGGCACCGACGGTGTGTGGTCAACGGTGAGGGAATGAAAGTTGTTGATTTAAACGGGCGGGGATGTTTAATGGAGGGTTAAGGATGAATTAGTGCTAGAAAAGGGGAAATCCCCATATTAGTCCAACATTTTACTGCCTTATGTCTTATCTTCGTCTAATAAATTAATGCGAAAATAAAATAAAAATAACGTCGACCACATATCCAAAATAATGTCTGTATCAGTATAAAAAAATGTATTAACTTGTCGTGACATTAGTAAAAGGAAATTAATTTTTTACTTATTTAAAGACCTTTAAATCTGAATTTAAAAATAATATCAAAGAATCATGGTAAACATTGAAGCATCGATTTTTACTACATTTTTAAAAAACATAAAATCAGTAATGCTTTAAACTTAATATTAATTAATGCCTCCTAACAATTTCTATTGAAAAGTGAAATAAAAATAATGGTAGGACTCTTCAATTTCACTAAAATAAAATAAGTGAACACTTATCCAAACATTTGAATTTAATCCTCTTCAACCCCAATGGCATTTGAATGCATGTTTTTTTTTTTTTTTTTTTTTTTTTTTTTGCAAACCAAACATCAAATAACCTTTTTAAGGATAACTTATAATAACTTCTTCATAGTCTCTTGCTTCTCAATATAGTTTTTTAATCATAAAATATTTTTTTTTTAAATAATAATAGAAGAAATTTGAATAATATGCAATTTATCATTACCAGTTTAAAAAAATTAGTACCATATATTTTTAAAAAAAGTACTTTTTTTCTTTAAATATCGTTATTAAATTTAAACCATATCGTGGACAAAAAAACAATAACCACGCAGCTGGATGCAATGTAACATGTTAGTCGCTGATCTCTAATTACAACTTCTGGATAGCTTCTCTGCAAGCAGGTGAAGCAAATTAATACCCCCCCCCCCATAATGCTATGTAATAGGTTGCCATGGTTACAAACAGATTTTAACTAGTTCCGAGGAAGTTGCTAATATAAATCTGTATGGTGATTGTTAAACCTTCTTCGGCTACAAGTCAATAACCAAACATGCATTATCCAGAAGTTATACACTCATGTCCATAAATTAAGGATAATTCAGTTTTTCCCTAACTTCTCAGTGGAGCAGCGTAGACACTTGAAATTCACTTCAAATAGACATCTTTCTGCAACATAATGATAATTAAAATAACTCAGTCGCAAATTGAAATGCAAAGTGTACAGCGGGGGCATATGCAAAAGAATGGAGTACCATTAGTGTACAGTTGTACAGATGCATTTACATTAAAAATCACTCAACTCATGGAGGGACATCTATGGTGAGATATGATCTCCAATGTCATCAGTGTTTACTTAGCACTGTATTATCATACTTAACATGAGTTATTTGATGAATTGTAGTGGCTAAATTGCTCGCCCCACCTTTTGAACTGTTTGTAAGTGATGGAAAGTTCCTAATACATCAAGTCTTAACACAATTCATATCGTAGAAGCGTCCCACACATGCTTAAAGAAATTTGGATTAGAGGAGTGACCTGGCTTACTTATAGGGGCGATATTCATATTTTTTAATCGCTTATCCAAGGCAAAAGTGGAATAAAATGTGCCATAACTATCAATAAATACGATTTAGAAACCGATATATCACCATTAAAAACTTGTCTAGATCAAGTTAACATAATTACAGGGGAAAAGTGGAACTTAATTATCTTTTGGTCTCTTGGGGAGCTTTTGTAACCAAGTCAACTTACTGCCCCCAAAGACCAAATCTTTTTAACATCAGATACTATTTACTGAAAATAATTTTGTCAGTCTCATGAGTAATATTGGACATCAGAGAATCTGTAGAAAGGTAGGAACTTGATATTTCATGGTAAATGCCAGTTCAAGATAATGATTTGGTGGGAAAAGAGTTTGGGTCTTTATATTCAATTTGTTGAATTTGTTTAATAAGCTCCCCAAGAGGGCAAAAAATAATTAAATTCCACTTTTTTACTGTAATTACGTTAAATTGATTTAGACACGTCTTTAATTGTGAAATATCGGTTTCAAAATCGCGTTTATTGATAGTTATGGTTTATTTTATTCCACTTTTGCTTTGGATAAAGGATTAAAAATATGAGTATCGCCCCTATAAGTAAGCCAGATAACTCCTCTACTCCAAATTTCATCAAACATGTGTGGGACGCTTCTACGATATTCATTGTGTAAAGATTTAATGCATTGGGAACTTTCCCTCACTTGCAAACATTTCAAAAGGAGGGACGAGCAATTTAGGCGCTAGAATTCATCAAGTAACTCATGTTAAGTATGAGAATACTGTGCCAAGTAAATATTGATGACAGGGAAGATCATATCTCACACTAAAAGTCAACTCCATGTGTTGAGTGATTTTTAATGTAAATGCATCTGTACAACTGCACACTAATGGTACTCCATTCTTTTGCATATGCCCCGCTGTACACTTTGCATTTCATTCTGCGACTGAGTTATTTTAATTATCGTTTTGTTGTATAAAGATGTGTCTTTGAAGTAAATTTCAAGTGTCTATGCTACTCCACTGAGAAGTTATTAGGGGAAAAACTGAATTATCCTTAATTTATGGACATGAGTGTAGTTAAAGATTACGAGACCAAGGATTTTAACATACTTCGATCATTTTCTGGAAGACTGCCACAATATGAAATTCAATTCACAATAGCAAATTTCATTTCCACTTCCATTCTTTGGATACAAGTCAATAACCAAACATGCATTATCCAGAAGTTATAGTTAGAGATTAAGAAATCAGTGATTTTAACATACTTCGACCATTTTCCGGAAGACTGCCACAGTATGAAATTCAATTCACAATAGCAAATTTCATTTTCACTTTTTATATTAGGAATGCTCGACCTTATGCATATTTAAATGGGTCTAAGTGTTATATTTCTTACTTCTATTTCTAACGTTAGAATCGATTTTAGAGCCTAATAATCGAATTCAATGTTAGTGTGCACTCCTTAATGAAAATTTAAGTCTTAACTTAATTTGCAGTTGTTGTACACAAAATGGCTATTAAGTACAATCAAAATGTTTTTCTTTGCTATCAAAAATATATATCTTATTAATAAACTTACACACACATAAATAGACTTATACACACACTGATCAGTTATGGGATGAACACATGTACAGTATGGTGACCCAATAGCATCGAAATTAGTAACATTGATTGGAAAAATAATATTTATGACATAATTACGTAAATGTGTTTATGTTACGAAGTTAAATATACAATCGATTTACAAACTACATTTAATCTAATTTTAATGTTAACTACATTATAATGAAGTACATAAAAGGGACACAAATTAATCTTTAACTAATGATTAGGATCTCATTTTAATGGTTTATTGAATGATTTTGCATGTCTAATGATAAGCTTCAATGTGTAATCTAAAAACGAGATTAATTAACTTAATAATTCAAAGTATTTAAGTTAATTGATCTAGTTTTCAGATTACACATTGAAGCGTATTATTAAACATCCAAAAATGTCGCATAAATAATATATTCTATGCAATCTTAAATACTATATCAAATCTTTACAAAAAAATTTCATTTTTTAATTAAGTGTGATATATTTCGTCCAATTTTTGTGCATTCCAACAAAGTTTTTCTTCTTTCCCAGTATAACATGATAGTATATACTAATGAATGGAGTTTTCTTATCGAGTAGAACTATGCTATTTCAATCGCTGTAAAATATTAAAATGGACAGTATCTTAATGATGAATAAACAGACCTAAAAAACTACAATTTTGTATTACATTGATTAATTTTAAATATCGTTGTGAAAACTGATGTTTAATTGTGGTTTCCTTAAGCAATTCACCGTTATGAATACTAAGATGAGTCATTTTTTTAAAGTAGAATTTTCCTTAAATTTTAATGCAACCGCTATAATAAACTGATAAAATTTATGCTTCATACTTTTTTTTTAGAATTTTTTTATTCACAAATAAATAACTATTGCCACGAATAAGTAGACCTGACATTTCTCTGATTATTGTCATACACCATTTAATTTTTTTTTCTTCTTTATATACAAATTTAATGTCTGTAAGACAGATATTTCCATAACTAAAATAAAAAACATATAAAGATCGCATTCTCAACAAAATGCAGTTAAAAATTTTCCAAACATTTATTTTTATTATTTTCGACTGTTCTTATAACATATACAATTTATCACTTACAAAACGCTTCCTTGCTCAAATGTGACACCTGTAAACCACTATATTTTCTTATAAATTAATTTATCAATGACAGTACTGATATTTTCTATTTCAAATTGCTATCAAACATTTTACCAACTTTACTTTCAAAGTAAACAAAATTTGAATAAAATTTATTGAAATGTAGCTATATTTTTACACTGATTTTTGAACAAATAATTTTGCCAATAATTATCATTGTTCTCAATTGACCAACCATCTGTTACCTTCAATATATTACCTAAAAATTTTTTAACATTGTGAAATTATTTTGCACCAAGAATCAAAACAGCCGTTGCTAAATATGATGATTTTGAGTTTTACACTAATGGTTCGACAGCACCCATCAAATTACATTAGAATAAATTAGCTAACTGTTATTTCCTTTTGAAGAAGATCTCGCACTTGGATTACAGTTCCATTAAGAAAGACATTCGCCTCATTTTATTCATGACATCAAGTCCCAAAGCAGGACATGCCAACCATCAAATTGCGTGTTAATCATTTGCGTGCATACCATCACACTTATTACTTACTAACAGTTTGTCAGACATTTTGAAATCCGCTTTGGTTTGGCTTTTCTTTCCTTCCTACATAATTATACGATTCAAATCAGGGCTTGTTAATGAACGATGACATTTTCCCCATATCCAGTCATAGAAATGAGTTGATATTAATCAGAAACACTAACAGTCTAATTTGAGGACATTGAACATCTAGTTCTAGTTAATAAATGGATTTTTTTAACAGCAAATGAATTCAAGTTACAGTATGTGATTTTGATAACCTTTGAAACGGAACTCTTGTGAAGTATAAAAAGCAAACTAATGACACATCATTTTTAGTTTTGAAAGTGCGTGAGTTTGCTTTATTTTATCCAGAAATTAATTTTTCTAAGTTATTCTTTATGTATGTCATACATTTAAGGAGATTAATGTTTATGTAAGTCACATCTTTTAAAATATTAATATTTATTTAGAGCTTTAAAAATTACCATGACTCGGCTGTCACAGTGATTAAAAATTTGAATTATGTTTTATACAACAGAATCTATATTTTATTGTCATTGTATAAACTTGTAATTCCATTGCAAAAAAACGGTTAAGAGTAGGTTAATAATTTCGATGACAGGTGGACGTAGGAAATAGAGACGAATTGAAAAGTACAAAATATAAGGGATGAAATACCAATAAGTATTATTTTTATGAAGACCTCGTAATGGTTTCCTTGTAAAAAAGTTGAGCAATTCCTATTCACATACTAAAAAATTTAAGAAAACTAATAAAAAAAATTAACAGAAAGGGCAAAGGATCCATTAATATATCCATCTTTGAAGATAATAAATATCACTACAATAACCTTTTGTGTATAGAACATTTATAATCGTCTAGATACAAATGTTGAAAATTTTTACTTAAAAAGTATTATATTTCGGAGTAGCGTTGAGCCTTAAAAATTTGCTAATTTCTCTAATTATTATTCGTTAAAAAATTTAATCATTTTCAATTTTTTGACTCTAAAAACTAATCCAAAACTCCAAACAACTCCAAAAAATATTCCGTTATTCCTAAATGTTTGCTTAAACTTTTAAATATATTTTAAGTTCAGAACTGAGGGACTTAAAGATATCAATAAAAAAAAGTATCCATAGAAATCTTCACGTTATTAAAAGAACTTTTCAACGTTAAACAAGCATATTTCTAACATTTTAAAATGCAACGTATTGATAATACACGTCAAAATAATTAAGTTCTATTCCATTTATCCTACGGGAATCTGTAAATGCACCAAACTTAAACTTCGCTCTTTCAACCCTTTCCTGCCATAATATATACCATCTCAAACAATGAAAGCCACAATAGGTCAAAGACAGGCGTATGGTCTATTTATACAGATTCAGATTTTCACTTCTTTGACTATTCTTTACTTATTTTTCTTTCGCTTTTACTTATTTCTAGAAAACTACGTCGATTAGCGTGAGAATAAAACTGCCGCAGGAATCGAAGCGACATCCATTCCTTCTCTATTATTACAGAGCTAGAAAATGGTTTAATGGTTGTGAAATAGGGAAGGGGTAAGTTTTGTTCTCGTGCTACAAATAGAGCGGCAAAATACAGTTTTGTTCAAAGTCGACAAGTGTATTTACTGAATGAATGGGTTTAGTGCTTCCCAGGGCTGTTTCGAAGTTGCGGGATTTCAAGTTGTACATGTTTTAAGAAGCTGAAGTTGCGTGAGGATTCGGAATTAACGACGTGTATATATATTTAAATTAGATTCAAGTTGAATTAGGCGTGGGATTAAATGTTTTATAAATACTTGAAATAGGTTCAGGTTGAAAGGTAGCTTAAAGCGAGGAAGAAATGGAAATCAAAACGGAATGTTTTGTTTAGAATTAATTTATGAACCATTCACAGAAAAAGTGGTACAATTTGCAAGTAGATAAATTTGAAAATATAAGTTGACTAGTTCCCCCTCCCCCCTCTCCCATTTCCAAACAAAGAAATAATTGACGAAATAAATTAATGTTTTATGATGTTTTCAACTGAAAACTTCAAAAAGGAAATTTGGCTCGATTCGAAACGTACTCACAAAGTAGGTCAATGGGGCCAATCAATCAATCAAGCCAGTGGTTAGGCTGACCAATTTTCATCTTCTGTCAGAGAATAATCATAAAATTAAGATTTACTTTTTAGCGAAGAAAATTTTTTAGCAAAAATTATTGATTTTAATCCCATAGCCATGTATCTAGAATTAAAATCTAAGAGATCGATTAAATATTCCCGGAATAACTTGATCAAATTTCCTCCTTTTCTGATTTAATAAAATTATCTCCTGTAATGTTAAAGCATCATTTAAGTCGGAATGAACATTATTGTTATTTCACGTTTATCCGGTTACATTTCCTGAAGACATCCGTATGTATCCTAATGATTAGATAAAACTATGCATATATTACAAATAACTTGATAGGTGTAGTTAGTGATCCTAATTATTCAATATCCGTCTCAGAGAAAGGTAGGTAATTGACATTAGAACATATGCGCATTTGAAACGTAACATAGAAACCCGCCAAAGGGTCGAACAGTTAATGAGCCAAGATTGAATCATAAATTTCTCAAATCGTCATTACAATTTTGGCAGTTAGAATATTTTATTATGTCATACGCTATATTTTTATTTTCATTTTAGGGTAGATAAGGACATTAATTACGAGTACGTTAGTAGTTGCAACAAAAGCACAACGCAAATTATTTTATATAATTGTAACTATTAACATTTTTGAAAAATACATGTTATATATGTAGCTTAAGAACATCATTCTATGGAAAATTTTAATGGCCTAACTAACTAATAATGTTACTAATCATCCTAAAAAAAAAAAAAACAATTCTCAATTTGTTTTCAACAAAAGATCATTTAATTGTTACATTTTATTGCAAAAAAGACACAAAACTTTCAATGAGTTTTTAGCCTGCTTTCAATATAGGAAGTATGATACAAGTAAGAAAACCAACTGATTAGATGAGTGAACTTTTTTAAATTTTAAAACTTAAGCCTTTGCACAAAAATTATTGTTTTACTTTAAAAAAATTCTAGTTCAGTGCATTTCTTGAAAAACAAATGGTATCGCCAATTTTCGTTTTGTGCTAATATTGAGAAGATACACAAATTGAAGAAACAAAATATTCCAGTTACTTTGCCTCATGATGCATTAACAAAAGGGTAATATTTTATATACTCATTAAGAAGCACTTAACAAAGATAATTTCAGATGTTGAGTACTTTTAAACTTAAAGGAAACAAAACGCACACAATATTAAGCAACTATTCTTCACAGATTAAACAGTTATTAGATAGCACAGACCCATTTTGGACAGTTTTCTTTAAGGAAAGTGTTTCTTCACAAGATGTACCCGGAACTTAAAAGTAGAAAATTTGCACGTGGGTTGCTGTACCCTGATACGAAGAGGGTAGTTTGAGGGATCTTGAGGAAGGTCACCACGACCTGATGACTACCAGGAATGAGGCAGATTGAGAGGTCAGAAATAGTAATGACAGGCCCCAGTTTGAAGTTGAGTAAATTGACAGGGTGTGTCTGTTTGCATTAATTCTAGTAAAGTCAACCAGCCTCATTACTCTTATTTAAGACGTTGATTAGCTTTGGATAATTGTTTTAATCTTCTCGGCATCGTTAAGGAAGTTTGCTACAGATTTTTCTATAGCAGGTAGGAGGGAATAAAGGTTATATTAATTGACATTTCGGGCCAACTTTTAGCCTCTGTAATTTAATTTTTTTTATTGTACTAAAGAATTAAACTGGTATTGTGGACTTAAGATTTATACCATTCATAATAGAATTTGTGGATTTAGAAAAAGTAATAATGCGCATGCCTACTTTGAATGTTTTTAATGTTATCTGAATTTAAGAGGGTTAGCATTGGATAAATTTTCTATCATTTTAAAATTATTATCTGTGTATTATGTTATTATTTCACCCAAGCCGTACTATATTCATTACCATTTCAAATGGAACAAATGGGTTAAAAAAAATTAGCTTAAGCTTGTCTTGGTCTATAATGATTGGATTACGGATTTTAGAGTGCAGGGTAAATGTTTGGACATTTGAATTCCTTTATGATTTTGTGTTTTTCAACTACTTTTTCTATTACGTTTTAATTAGAGTAGGTGAATACACATAATATTTTATGTGTTGCTGTCGAGGTAAGAAATTGTTAGTTCGCCATGGATAAAAATGCATCTGCACTTCTAAGAACGTATGTATTCTGACATTTCTTACTTTCTTGCATAGTTTTAAAGCTTATTTTTACAAGTTCTCTCTTTATTTATTCCTAGTGCTATTTAAATTATTAAATCCATATTTTACAAACATTTTTTAATTTAGAAGGTATTTTACAATTTTTGTTGTTACGACATTTTCAATTAATTTTCTTTCAGTGAATTTCTTAACATTAATTTTTTAACTTAGAACTTCTCAGATACTACCATAAAAAAACATCAGCATCTTAGAATTCCCTTCTCGCTATATCCACATTCCATACTTCCCTTTTCTCAACCCAGAGGAAATATCTTCGTAAATTCTACCCACTATATCAAATCCCATCATTTCGCTTGACGTAAATCCAACAATAGAAAAAGCTACAATGAAACTCTTTTAATCATTGCCATCACACCTGGTGGAGAAAATAACCCCATCCCCAAATAGTAAGCATCTTAATAACAGAGCAGCAACTCAAAATAAACACCCGCTGTATCCTCCGTCATTATTACATTTCAATATAATGGGATAACACGGTGGAGGGAAAATTAGCAAGATGGGTTTCAAGGTCACATTTCGTGATGTTACTCTGACCTTTGGCGAAAATTCTCAACATTTGATGTCTCAACGGCCTACTTAATAACGTGACCCTTGTATAACGTGGGGTAGGTATATCTTAGACAAAAATTTAACCTCTTTCTCTCTTAACCTGAATGCCATAAATAAAGAACTGCAAATTATTTGGAAGGTTATAATATTATGTGAGGTACTGAGAATGGGCATTTTTATCCGTCATTTCAGAAAGTTTAATGTTATTACTTTCAAATATCCATATGTATACATAGGGTAATGAGGTATAGTATTCGGTAAAAAAAAATATTTTACATTTCTTCACGTTTTGGAACATCTTGATGTCAAAAAAGTTGTCTAGAAAAAATGTCTATGGTCAGCATAACTCCCGAAGAAATTGACCTACTTTAGAACACCTTAAAAGGCATTACCTGACATTTGGTGTGCGGGTTAGTAGTGATCTTTAAACCTCAGTTAAGACCTCTCCTAAAGTTTTCGTCAAAATCGCGCATACGCATAAAGTAGCTAGCTGCCAATGAAAATATCACGTTTTTCCATGATTGCTAAAAACGGCTCAAACTATTTTGATCAAAATCGCTGTGGCAATGCCTCTGAAGGTGTTCTAAACATCCCCTTCCTTCGAAATTTCCGTAGAAATGCTATAAAAGCGTAAAAAGTTGAAAAACTAGTGCCTTTAACACAGATATCTCTGCCGTTAAGCACCGCCCATCAACCATTGATTTTTTTTTCTGTTACACGTACAAGTAAGGAAAATGTAATGTCTATCGAAGAACATCGCCAATTTCGCCAAAATGGCTTTTTTTTTTTTTTTGGCTCATGTAAAAATTACTACCAAAAATATCGCCGAACTCGCCATTTTTATTTAAATGAGTAAAATATACGAAAACAAAAAATAACACCATAAATTTTAATTAAATGATCATTATTATAGTGTAATTGAAATTTATGCGATGTTCCACACCCCTAGCTTTTCATTGTAGACGATTCAAAAATTGAACTTATGGTATTTTAAATATTTAAATAAGAATATATGATTACATTCTGATTCAAATAAAAAAAAGTAAAAGACAAGCACCCACGAAGAATTTATTACAAAAATAAATAAAGAGCTTAAAAATGTACAGTTTATAAGAATTAAAGGAAATCTACTATAATTGTATACTATTTGTGGAGGAGTCCACATAATCCATTGATTTTAATAAATGTCTCTAAATTTTACTATATACGTGAGATATTTTATTCAATGGTATGCAGCTGTGTTACGTTAGAATAGAAGCTTTTCTAAGTAAGTCACCTAAAAGACTTTCAGCAGATAATAAATTTTTTTTTATTCTAGTTATTTTGTATTTTAATATTATTTTCTATTTTGATGTTACTTTCTATTTTGATATTATTATCTATATCAATATATACATTCCCAATCCTCTTTTGAGAGATAGTTTTATATTTTTAACTATTAGAGTATAAGTTTTGTAAATCAGACAAGAAACTACTACTGAAATTAGATAAAGTTCTGGAATTCAGGTTTGAATACTAACTTGTAGTATTCTATTTACGATTTTAAATATATTTTAGATAACAATAATTAAACAAAAAAGCTACTAATATAAATTTTAAAATTAATTTAAGCTCATAATGTATTACACAAGAGCTATTATTTTGAAATAGATAGAACTGGTTAATGTGAAATTCATCTCTCAATTCGTTGGACTGACAAACGTTCTTTTGAACTTATAAACCCTTATTATCATAAGCTAAACTATATAGCAAAATACACTTAGTAAAAATAAACATAAGAAAAATAGGTTCGCCATTTTTAATATTTCAATAACCTCGTTCAAATAACAATTCATACAACATCTATTAAATGTACGTTTTGAATTAGCTATTAATGAAATCGAATATATCAATATTAATAAAGTAAAAATTTATGTACTACGGTGTAATTATATTGAAATTTGCAAGTTATTTTATTTTATTGAACCTTTTATAACAGTTTTGCTTTGGATTTCAAAACATATTTGTTTAAATTTATTTCAGAGAAACAATTTTATTTCTCTAGAGATAACTGCCAATTTTAATTTACTAAATAAACTTGAAAGTAAATCAACTTACAGTAAAACAACAACATTACAGACATTATTCCCTTTGTTGAATAATTTGTTTATCTTGAGTTATATTGATAAAGGAATATGATCTTAAGGAATTTAAAATGAAATTAAATAAATCAAATACATTTTATACTTACTATAGCGTTTAAAAATCGATTTTCACGATGACAAATAATATGTGTAAAAGATAAATTTTATTTTGTTTCTTTACATATTAAGTTCATATATTATATCCGAAATATCAATTAATTATTTTCGAATTAAATGATAACAACAAAAATGTTTAAAGTAATATTTTAAAAAACATTTTGACTTGAGACAAAGCTAATTGGACGTGAAATAGTTAGTTAAAATAAAAACAAAATAATTTATTTGTTAATATATTTTTCCTTGAGAAATGAGACTTCAAAATAACAAAAACTATAACTTGCTTGTTCATAATAGTTACTCTTTCACAAGTAAAACTTGTATAAAATTATTTCTTGAGATGTGAAAATCAAATTAACTTATTCTTAAATCAAAGCAATATAAGTCAAACTTCAGCTCTAGTAAATTCAAACTGCATTTATCCCGTACGGAAAATACCATAGTTGAAAAAACTTAATTTAGGTACACAATTTTCCCTAATTATGTTTTTATATAATATTAAAATTGAATAGATCAGAAACCAAAATGTTATATTGAAAATGTTTGTTCTACATACAAATAAATTCTAGCATTACATTATATTCCAGTCAAAGATTTATCTTTAATACGATGGCTTGTAAATATACAAATATTTTTTTAAGAATAAAGATTAATAAAAATAATTACTTACCGACAATGTAATCATATTCAGAGTCTACTTTATCTGTTGAGATGGGCACTAGGTATTCCGATCCGAACACGTAAAGCAAAGTGGCCAGTGGCACAAGCGCTGGCAAGATGGGTGCCACATCCGGCATATTGGAATAGTGTCCACCTCGAAGAATTCACACGACTAATAAACTACTGCAGGAAATAAATGGAATGCTGGACTATCATCCGTGTTCTTGATCGGCATCAGGAAGAATTATTTCACCACGTGCTGTCATCCTTCTTCGGCAACAGCCGCAACGTCCGGATTTCCACTTTTGATGTATTGAAAGTGGTCAGAGGAATCCCTTGATGTTACCCCTTCGACTAATGAGATCGTATTTTGCTCTTTACTTTGCAGTAGTTGATTCAGTTCTTCCTACCTTGACAAACCACGATATCTGGATGATATAGTCCTGTCCGAAGTTTTCTGTTTCTTTTCAATTCCAAACGATCTTCTAAAGGATGGTGTCAAAAAGGAGGGTGAAAAATGTCAAGTATTTCGATGGTTAATTTCTGTTGTTTATTTCATGTGAAACAGAAAACTTTTCGATTATTTTACAGAAAATTATGTACTGCCACAATTATGCTATACTCTTTGATGAAATTTAAGAACAGTCTTACGAGGTTTTTACATTGAAATTTCTTTAGTCACGATATTAACTCGTATATGCCGATATCAACCACCTCCAGAGAGAGGGAGAATATTGAGAATGCCGTTACTTGTTCCTGATGCTCCAGTTACGCAACGCCAGATGCACGTTGTTGCTGTTTGGAAGCAGATCTCACTTTGAGGATCATCCTCTTCTATCGTACCTTCTTCCCTCTTGAACTTGACCGAGTCTCGCTGTTCGCGCGACTAGGCCGACGACCGGTTTGGCGTGACGTATCATCTTTTTTGGACTTATGAAACGAAATAAAGAGTCGTCTTCTGGCCTCTGGCGTGATCGGATGGGTATACGTGAGGTGCTGACCGTAGGTACCCGCTGAGAAGACGGCATGGAAGATGTTGGGATGTCCGGCTCACCTTTGGGAAGATATAGATGTGTTGATCTACTTCTTCTGCGGATGAAGCTTGAGAATTAATTTCACGGGCTTAGCTATACATAAGTCCTGGTATATATAATTTCTCTTGAGTATAAACACTTATGGACTACTCCACGGAAGCAAGACATAGTGTGTTCTGCACGTTTCAGTTAGGTTTAATTAAATTAACTTCGGATTTTCAAAGTTTATGAAAAGATGCTTGTATTTATAAAATTACCGTACTCAAGTGCTATCATCAAACCATAACAAATTCTAAAACTTCTTTCTTACGAAAAAGATTTACAAGCAACTATAGTTTAAAATGTAGTCTAAAAGTCATGCACGTGACAGTAGAATGGCCCTTATGAAATAGTGAAAAATAAATGTAAAATATCTAATGTGTAAAATATCTTGGGAATTTCTTTTTTTTCTGACTGTAGACTCTACTACGAAGATAAAAACAAGTTAGGTTGGAATGTTCTACTCATCTTTGGGAGGATGTTGATGTCGAACATGCTGATTCACGTCTTTTAAACGTGAACCGAGAGATTAATTTATTTTGTTTTTGACATAGTCGTTCATTCTTTATTTAACCTCTAATTTACTCTGAAAAAATATTTTTAAACGAATAAACTCCCACAAGTATGCAAAAAATACTGTTTAGAATCGAATTTAGCCAGCTTATTATAAAAAAAAATTCTTGTCAAGTATTCCATTTTAATTTAAAAATTCTATATTTGTAGTATTTTATGTTCTCAAAATGATTATTTTGAGAACTTATAAACTAAAGGAGCAATATGTAATAAAATATTGCAATATTTCATGATTTCTTGCTAAATCTGAAAAACGGAAAACATATTTTGATAGAATTCGTGTCATTCTACCAACTGATAATATCTCATAGACTATGAATGAAATTTTAAATCTATGACGACCCAAACCGTTGAAAGAAACCAAAGTCCAGTTTCTTAAGTCACTAAACCAAAAGTATATTTATCTCCTTATACCAAATTAATTGTTCGCTCAGACATTCGTTCGAATTAACACATCTGGGATAAAAATTGCATGACAATACATCAGTTAGAGAAAAATAATAACACACAATAGTCACACAGCATTCTTTCCCTCCAAACAAACACTCACAATAACATTGGTGAAATAACTAAGATTCTCAAGTCTAAGTATCTGTATTTTTAATTATCTATAAAATTGTTTTCTGTGTAGAATTAAGAGTTGAATAAAATTATAGTATACTTTAAAACAACAGTGTTAGAAATATTACTAATTGTATTATCTATTACTATTACGTATTAAAAAAACTGAATAGAAGATGTGTTGAGTTGTTTATCTAATTAACGTTTTCGAAATAAGGTGCTATCCCAGGTGTTAACCTTATCACTTGACTCTTGAAATTTACGTAAGTAGTTGGATGTGAAATGTTTTCGAATTTGTCTATAAAACCTCTATACATGTTTGAGCTTTTTATTCACATCATTTGAGTTTATCATTCACATAATTTTAATCAAACTCCTGATCGAAATAACAAATTATAATCTACTTGTATAGTTAAAATATATGTTTCAACTGACACACTAGTTATTGGTAGGTTCTTAAAACTCAATTTTACAAAATATACAATTCTGTGCTTTTGTATGAAGTTGCATTTATTTGCCTTAATGCAAGTCCTTTTTACTTTTAATTACCCATATGTATACATAGGGTAATGAAAGTATAGTATTCGATAAAAAAAATATGATTATTATTATTATTATTATTATTATTATTATTATTATTTGCATTTTTTCACGTTTTAGAGCATCCTGATTTAAAAAAAGTAATCTAGAAAAAATGTCTGTCTGTATTCCTGTGGTCAGCATAACTCCCGAACAAATTGACCTACAATGTTCAAATTTGGTGAGCGGGTTGGTGATTTCACAGGGACCTACCATTAATGTTTTCGTCAAAATCGCGCATGCACATAGGGCAGCCGCCATTGAAAAATCATGTTTTTCAGAAATTGCTAAAAAACGGCTCTAACGATTTTGCTCAAAATTGCTGTGATAATGCCTCTTGTAGTATTCTAAACATCTCCACCTTCGAAATTCCCTTAAAAATGCTTTAATGGAGTAAAAAGGGGGGAAAACGAATGCCTTTAACACTGAGTTCTCTTTCCTTGAGCATACCTCATCAATGATCGTTTTTTCTTCTCTGCTCAGTTTCAATTACAAGAAAAGAAAATATAAGAATTATCGATAAGTTTATCGCCAAAATCATCATTTTGGTGTTTCACCCCCCCCCCCTCCCCTGAAAAAAAGACCCATACAAAAGGTATCGCAAAAAATATTGCCTAACTGTCCATTTTTACTAAATGAATGATGAAAATATAAATACGTAGATGCACAAATTCATGTCAGTATTGCAGAGTAATTGAAAGTTATGCAATTTTCCACACCCCTAGTTTAAAGTGGAATTTGGCAGTCTAGTAGAGTTAGAATATCTTATATATTATTTAAGAAAGATTATTTCTCTTACGATCCCTTTTCTCCTTTTATGCAATATTAAAATTGATAAATGATATAACAGTTTAAAGGCTAAGACCTACGTTTCTGACGATTAGTTTATTTACAATTGCACTTTGTTTTGTTTGCAAATTGAAGTTAACAAACTTTCATATGCTTTCGATATAATAGAACTGAGCTAGTATGTTTTCTTCTTTTAAGGTATACGTATAGGTTTCAACATGTTTTTTTTTTTTTTTTTTTTTTTTAATTTTTAATTTAAAAATTAGACCTTTGCACCTTGAAAAGTATATTATTTGTTAAACTGTTTCCAATAAAAAAAATTAAATTTCTTCAATTTTAATAATTAATATTTAATCAACTAATTAGGCTAATTTCGAATGTAAATGACACAAATTCTAATTCACCCACAGATACAATTTTAGGGTTCAATAATGCGGAATACCTTGCTCTATGTTTTGACCCTATTAACAGAATTTTACAGTGTGTATATTTTGTGATATCATACTTTAACTGAATCTATTAGAAAAATCCAAGTATTTTTATGCAGAATCTTATCTTTAAAATTCAATTTAAAAAATATTTATTTACAAATCATTTAGTATTTAGGGTCGAAACATTCAACAATGTATGCAGATTATATAGCAAAAAACAAATTTCAAAAAATATTATTTAAACTGGAGTTATTACTGTTTGAATGAAATGCAAAATCGAAAAAACTACAATCTGAGAATAACTTTTAAAAAAGTATTTTTTATATTAAAAACTGTTATTATTATACTAATTATTATATATTTCCTTTTTAGTATGCTCCTCCATCATAGGGTTTCCTTTTTGTGTGCTGTTTTTATTTTGCTTTTGTTTTTTACTGCCCTTACAAATTTATACTCTTCCCCGTTTTTTGCGAGTTTTGCGATTTGAAGCCTATACGTATACCTTAATTCCTTATTATTAGCTATGTTTAGTGATCAATCAAATTGGAGTTGTTTATCAACAAGTATTTTATTGATCCACTAAAATTTGCTAGATTCATTTATTTTAATGAATATATTTGTATATAAATCATATTTTCGATCCACATTGAATCATGTTCTTAATATATCTATAAAATCTTTGTCATGTCTCGTAAGCATAATTTTCGAAGTTATAAACTCTTTCCTCCTTATTAATTGATCCAGATATGTTCTACTAAAGGATTGAATATAAGCCAAGAAACCGATTATGTTAATGCTAAATAGTTAACTCTGGTCAATAAATCAACGCCTTATCAAATAACGCTTTAATCTTATCAAGTAGACATCCTTGATTATAATGATTCTCTTTGATACTATGTATCTAGTAAAAATAACAAGATTGTAATAATTAACAAACCTACTTCTCTAGTGTGACAGATAATAAGCTACACTGAAATGCAATTACATATAACAGAAAAAATAAATTGACCTAATCACCAGATGGTTAACTGAGAAATCCGGCTACGGTTCACACAAATGATATGAAAATGAGTTGCAAATATGTCAATATAAGTTAGTAAGTCACATTGGGTTACTATGTCTGACAGGAATGTTATAATATCATATATTGACACGCATTGGGAGAATTACTGAATAGGAATCTGTCTTTTCATCTTATAATCGGTGATGTTTTAAGAGTAATCTAATTACATAAGCAGTTAAAAGCCATGGAGGACAAAAGTTTTTCCAAAAATACTATTCCCCTGCAAATTTATTTTAGCACTACAAATACAGTAGTTTTATTATAGTAGTTTTTATTGTTTCCATAGAAAATTTCAATAAGTTAATTTTTTCTGAACATTCTTCTTTAAATACCAGCAATTGTATTATTACGAAATTACATAAGATTATACAATTATACTATTTCAATTACAATGAAATTTCTTAATTTTAATTAATTAATTTCCCTTGTTTATCTATTTCTCTTTTTAAAAATTGGTGACGGATTCCAATAACTTTTTAATATATCAGTTTTATGCGATCTTCTAAATGACAATACCGTGCAACTTTCAATGTAAACGGATAATAGGATAAACCATCAATCATCCCATCACTATAACAACTAACAGGAAAGCTTTATTTTCAAACACCTGATTTATAATATAAAATAATGAATTTATTCTTTTGGAATAAGAAATGCATGTCGATTTTTTTTTTTATTTATTTATTTATTTATTTATTTATTTATTTATTTATTTATTTATTTATTTATTTATTTTAATTTTATTATTATCTCAACGTTTTGGAAGAACCTGATTCCAAAAGAGTAGTTTTTTAAGGAAATAATTTATTTTTATGCAAACAAAATTAATGAAAAACTCGTTGTACTGGAGTACTCATCGGACGTTACAACAAAGATTTCGCTAAAATAGGGCAGACGCAGAAGTTACATTCCGTTGAAAAACTTTGTAAGTAAAAAAATAAGAGTTAACTTCTTTATACAAAAAGGGATGTTCCTTAAATTTATGAAATAATGCATGCACATCTAATACATTTTTTTTTTTTTTTAAATAAATATACATAAATTGAATTGTAACTTCTGCACTAAATTCTCCAGTATGCATAAAATTTCTTCTGTACAAAATGATATGCTCAAAATTCCTTCTATTTTTTTTTTTTATAGGATGTCCCGTTTTTTATAGGACGTTTTCATAAAAAATTAGGTATGTAAATTAAGACGATATCCGTACTAAATTGAAAATAGACTTATGTAAGTGAAAAGTTTTAATGCATAAATTGGTGTTAAGTCATATTTCAAATAATAAAATATCACATAGACAAGTTAAGTACCTTATTTTTTCCTTCGCGGCTTCAAGTTGTGTACTTTAACTTCTGAGAATCAATGGAATATCCTTCTATAACATCCAGCAATAGTCTATCATTGTTATTTTCCGTCTTTTCCCATACCTTCTCTTTTACCCTTTGATGCCCTGGTAGAATTTTCACTTTTCTTTCGCTCACAACTCCCAAACTTTAGAAAGAAACCGAAATGTGAATAGAAGGAATGCACTTTTAACCAAGAGCTTGAAATGCTTTTAACATTCGTCCTACGATCTTCTTATAGTTTGGGTCCTTGTTGATAACTAAAAGGTTAAGAACTCGATTAATGTAATCAAAGCCATCCTGGATTTTTTTACGAACTTATTGTCATTTACAAGCCTCAATGGACATAAAAATATGTCCAATCTGACTAACACTCAATTCTAACAGACAACTCGGTGCCAACGTATTTAAAGCATTCCCATTTTTCAGAAATGATTAAAAAAAAGTACTTTTTTGATAAATCTTTATTGGGTGATATTAAAGCTTACGTGGCTAAATATTTTACTATGAACACCCACAGTGACTATGTTTCATCCAGTAATTTTCGTATATCGACTGTCCTATAGACATAGAAGACATTGGTATCGGTGTATCCAACAGCGGCATATTCACAAGATCTTCGAAACTTTCTATACAAGCCGCCGCGTCGTGATCTACAAATTTCACATTTCGATAGTCATTTCAAAGTTCATATAGATTTAATGAGAGTGTATAGAATGACCCTCAAGAATAGAAGCTTAAAAACCACCGTTGTGAAGTACAACCACTTTTAGGCTTCTTTTGGACGAGTCAATGAAAGACGTCATTAAGAGGAGTGATACTGAATTTTGAAATGACCTATTAAATCTTCAACATCTGTGTAATAGACTAAAGCGCCCTCCTTGGAAAAGAGTTTTCTTACAGAGTGATGAAGTTACAGAGTTTTAATTTTGAGACTACTGATTTTAAATATACTGCAAATGTAGTAATTCTGGAATAAAATTTCGACAAAAAATATTGGAATAAAAAGCACAATGCTTTATAAGAAAAATGTGCGCGTTAAGTACAATGTCTTATGTAGGAATTTGCAATTGTGTGTGTGTGTGTGTGTGTGTGTGTGTGTGTGTGTGTGTGTGTGTGTGTGTGTGTGTGTGTGTGTGTGTGTGTGTGTGTGTGTGTGTGTGTGTCAATGGGGGGGGGTTGATCTGCGGACCCCAAAATTAACTCCTTGTCATCGATGACAAAGCATTCTATCAAATTTTGGGTACTGTCACTTAAAGGTCGCTTTTATGGAATACTAATAAACCAACTTGCCGTCATCCAATACTGTTAAAGAAACATTGAAGCGACCATTGTTGAAACTGTTTCCTGTTGCCAATTTTTTTTTTTATGAATAATAAAATTGTTTTAATCAGAATAAATTAAAGATATTTGGATGTGGATGTGAGTGTGACGTTCATTTTCAATAAAATTAAATTTTGAAACGTAGTTTGCTGCACATTTTGCTGATAGAAATGTTTTTGATATTTAAAATACATATAAAGGACTTACATTAAAAACTTTCTTTTTATGGTTTATATTAATAGGACTTATTCTGAGTCAACAAGTCAAGTGGCTGGCCGGTATGAAAAAGCTTTCAGCTTGAATTAGAAAATGACTTGGTTGAAGACTAATTCCTCTAGCCCATTTTTCCAACTCTCCATAACAATTAGATTTTTTTTTGTGAAAAGATGTTTATTTAAATATTATGTCTACGAAAATGACACTGGAAGTACAAATGAGGAAACACAGTGAGTTTTGAAAAGAGAGCTTTGTGAAAGGAGGATAAGTTTAAACCGAAAATACAGAAGAACTGTGATGTCTCCAAGCAGACCGCTGCAGTGAAAAATTTCTCAACTATAAATAAATGGTTGTTATGTTTTGATTAAAGCAGAAATAAAACACATGAAATAGATGGGTTTTAAGCGATTGCGATGAAAGTAGGACGACAATCATTCAGCCATACAGCAATTGACACATAAAAAATATTTAAAAGGGTATAGAAAGAAAAAAAAAATTATATTATGGTTAATTAACACAAAGATGAAGCTGTTTTTCAGGCACGTGCTTCGATTTCAGTAATATATTTCTTACTTACGGGAATAAAATCAAAAAACAAACTTCAAACCCATGTTTCAAGTTATTATTCTTTGAGAAACACTTTTTGTAAAAGATGCACAAACAATGTGGATATAACTACACAGCACCTGTTTAAAGTAGTCTAGAACTTGTTTTAATAAAGATATCTTCATAAATTTTGGTATACAACCTTTTATTCAGGCTATTAGAAAATTACTTCTAAAGAAGAAATTTACCAGGTCAAATGTTTGTCAACACAAAGAAATGTGACATTTTCATGCCTTTTATAAGTAAAGTTAAACTTTACACCTTTGAACGTTATCGGAAAAATTACGAATGAAGTTTTAAGCCAAAACAATTTAATAAAATTTTGAATAGCTATCGAAATAATTGTTGTCTACGAAGAGTTATTTGATAAAAATTTTAACTATTTTTTAAATTTATATACTTTTCATTTTAATTGATCACCCACATTTAGTACGTGTATAAAGTATTGTGAATATATTTTGACTTCTTTCCTTCAGAGAGCTTTTTAACTATTTCCAGTCTGTGTAATGATTTTTGGCGGTTCTTATATAATATTGACTTACTGAATCTAAATTAGAGAATAATGTTGTGTTACCAAATGTGCAAATCCATTTTATCAAAAAAATAAAAAAAAATATTAAAAAAAACTTATTCTGTTAATTAAATTATTCTGAAATTTAAAACTAAACCAAAAATTTCAATATTATTCTTTAGCGATGTTGTGATCCTTGGGTTAGTAATCTGACTCCATTTTAGTTTAACATAAATTTATTATACTTTAATTAACTAAATAAACACCAACGATACAACATGCTAAGAAAATATTCATGGAACACAAGTAATAAAAATAAAACTGCTCGCCAGGAAAGTTATTTTTTCTGTCGCTATGCAACGCACGAGACATCATCTCATTTCACACCGATGAAGTTCAAAATGTCATACCACCAAGCTCGCGCCGCCACAGGGGTCCCCCACCAGTCCAAGGGACGATCCAAGTTAATATCCATAGCGATCGACGAATCGCACCCGTCTCCCGGACTTGGTACTTGACAAGGAATTGTCCGGAATCGTTGAGGGAGCTGCTGTCGTTGAGGGAACCGAAGTCGTTGAGGGAACCGAAGTCGTTGAGGGAACCGAAGTCGTTGAGGGAACTGAAGTCGATGAAGGAATTGGAATCGTTGAAGGAACTGGATCTTTCTGGAGCCCGTCGTTATCCATAAAAGCAGGCTTCAGGCGATCAATCGACACCGTGTTATGATGCCCGTTAACCTCTAACACGAAGAACTTGTCAGCTCGAGATACGACTCTCCATGGTCCTTTATAGGGCTGTTCCAGGGGTCGTCTTACCGCGTCAGTTCTCACAAACACATGGGACGTTCGGTGGAGGTCTCCGTGAATGAAGGCACTTTGCTTAGAGTGATTTGAGAATGGGACAGGACGTACCTCTCTCATCTCTGCACGTAACCTTCTCACAAACTCAGCTTGCGAGATGTCTTCTGGCCCTGAAGAATTCCTAAAAAATTCACCAGGAAGTCGCAAAGTAGTTCCATACACCATTTCCGCAGCAGTTGCCTGTATGTCTTCTTTGAGACTGCAACGCATCCCCAAGAGAACGGTCGGGAGGATGTCACACCACCTTTCTGTGCTGTGGCACTTGATGGCTGCCTTAAGCTGGCGGTGCATACGCTCTACAGCGCCATTACTCATTGGGTGATAAGCAGTGGTTCTGATCCGATGTACCCCTAACAACTTAGTAAGAGAAGCAAAAAGGTTGCTTTCAAATATAGTTCTTCGGTCAGTAGTTACAATATCGGGTACCCCAAAACGAGCAATCCATTAGCGTAAAAAGCCTGTGCTACCGTCTCAGCTGTCTGATCCTTTATTGGATGGCTTCAGGCCATCTGCTGTACCTATCTACGCAGGTCAAAATGTAACGACAGTCTTTCGATGGTGGCAAGGGTCCCACTATGTCGATATGGACATGTGAAAATCTGGCGTTAGGTGAAGGAAACGACTGAAGCACTGATTTATTGTGGCGTTGCACTTTTGACTTTTGGCAAGGTATGCAATTCCTACACCAAATTTTGCAGTCTTTTGTCAAATCTCGCCAAACAAAACGCTTACGAACTAAATCAGTCGTAGCCTTAATGCCAGGGTGAGAAAGTCCATGACAAATATCAAACGCCCTGCGACGAAATGAAACTGGAACATAGGGCCTCACAGTAGCATTGGATACATCACAAAAAATACTTCGACTTGATGAGGGGAATGTCAAAAGCGTCAACTCAAGACCAGAATCGGCGCCGATCAAAGCTTGCATCTCCTCATCAGAATCCTGCGCGATGGCCATTTCGTCGTAGTCTAAAGGTCCTGGGACATGAATTGCAGAAATACGAGAAAACGCGTCGGTAACTGGATTCTTGTCGCCAGAAATGTGATGGAAATCCGTGGTAAATTGACTTATAAATTCAAGATGTCTCTGTTGTCTCGGAGAAATCTATCTGTTTTTTGCTGAAATGCATATATTAAAGGCTTATGATCAGTCAGAACTTTAAATTCGCGTCTCTCTACCATATGTCTAAAATGACGAATCGCAGAATATATCGCTAACAATTCTCGATCGTAAGTGCTATATTTGCACTCAGCTGGTGTTAATTTACGCGAAAAAAAACCTAAAGGTTCCAAATTGTCACCTACAGATTGATGCAATGCGGCACCAATTGCAATTTCAGAAGCATCAGTAACAAGAGTCAACTCTGCATTCGGAAGAGGATGCACTAAAAGTGTAGCATTAGTTAGCATTTCTTTACACTCATTAAATGCTTTCTCGTTAGCCTCGTTCCAAACAATTGGGGTCTTGTCTTTTTTGGCTTTGCCTTTTGTAAGATCATACAAACACGCTTGAACACCAGCAGTGTTCTTAAAGAACCTGTGATAAAAATTTAGCATTGCCAAAAAACGACGAAGTTCATCAACCGTTTTAGGAAGATTGTACTCTTTGAGTGCCTGAACTTTGGCTGGAAGAGGAGAAATTCCTTTACCAGAGACATGAAAACCCAGAAATTCAATTTCACTTTTACCAAACTCGCATTTCTCCAAGTTTATAACTATGCCATACTCACTTAACCTTTCAAAAACTCTATTAAGGTTAGACTCGTGAGCTTTGGGATCACTTGAGGCAATAAGAATATCATCAAGGTAGACATAACAACACTCAAGACCGCGTAAGACTTCATCCATAAACCTCTGAAAAGTTTGTCCAGAGTTAGGTAATCCAAAGCACATTTTTACGTATTCAAAAAGCCCCACCGGGGAAATGACTGCGGTTTTTGGAATGTCTTTAGGCTCTATGGAAATCTGATGATAGGCCTTTACGAGGTCTACCTTTGAAAAAATATTTTTCCCTGCAAGTCCATGTGAAAAATCTTGAATGTGAGGAAGGGGATATCTATCAGGGATAGTTTGGAAATTTAACCTCCGAAAATCACCTACAATTCGCCAAGTATTATTTTTCTTTGGTACAAGATGTATTGGGCTTACATAAGGCCTACTAGAAGGTCGAATTATTCCTTTTTGTAGTAGTTCTTCAAATTCTTTTTTGACGATTTTAAGTTTTTCTGGAGAAAGCGCCTAGCTTTAGAATATACAGGTGGACCTTTTGTCTCTATACAATGAGTGACAGAATGAGTCATTCTCTCATTACTTAAATTCAAGTTAACAAGTTGGGGATATTTGGCCAGAATTTTATGGTACGGGGATGCCTCTGAAATTAGAGTTAATCCTAATGTGGGACCAGGACAAATTGTGGCTTTGGCATTAAGCTTAGTTAGGCCATCAACAAGCTGTCTATTTTTAACGTCTACCACAAGACCAAAATGCTCCAAAAAATCTGCGCCTAAAATCGGATGCGAAACATCAGCTATCCAAAAAACCCATGTAAATACTCGACGCAACCCGATATCTAAGTTATAATTCTTAGTACCGTAAGTGCGAATTTTACTGTCGTTAGCCGCGTAAAGAAAAAGTTCCGAAGGTGTGCTTTCTTTCACAAGTCCTTCGGGAATGCAGCTTATTGCAGCACCACAATCGACCAAAAAACGAAAGCCGGAATTTTTGTCAATAACAAACAGACGACTGGAAAGTAAGCTGCAATCTGCCGCCGTTAAAACAGACGCGCTTAATTGTTTTCCGTAAACTCACATATGGTTTAATGCAATCACGGGCTTTATTTCCGAAACGTTTGTGGTACCAGTATAAAACATTGCATGACCTCTCTCTACTACTGGTGGTTGCTCTATTTCTATTACGACTTCGAAAGCGCTTGTTAGAGCCATTTAACAAACTTTTCATATCAGAGCGAAGTGCTGCCATTTCATCCCGTAGAATTTGATTCTCTGTCTTTTCATGTCCTGATGATACACTAGAAACCGCAACTGTGCAACCTGATACTTCATTGACCTTGTCGGCTATTTTTGACAGCCCATCTAAAGTTTCACTGCTTACAGATAAAATCTGTTGCATAGAAACAGGGAGGCGTTGAAGCCACAATGATTTTAAGACTTCGTCAGTAATTTTCCCATCGGCCAAATTCCGCATCTCGAGAAGTAGCTGCGAAGGCCTTTTATCTCCAAGGGTTAAATCTTGCAAAAGTTGCTTGAGGCGAAAAGAATCAGATTGCACAAAATTGCTTAAAATTCACGATTTTAAAGTTATGTACATATTTTCAGTGGGGGGTGTGCGAACTAAATCGGTTGCACAAGAAAGTACACTTGCATTCAAGGCTGTAACCACAGAATGAAATTTTGTGGCATCTGCTGTGATGCCAGAAATGTGAAACTGTGACTCGAGTTGGCCAAACCATAATTCTGGGTTATTTTCCCAAAATTGGGGCGGACGAAATGCAACTCTAGCCACCTCCATTGTGGCAGGTAACGAAAATGTATCCTGAACACCCTCGTGTGACATATTTATATACGAAAGCCCAAGAAATTTCTTACAAAATAGCGTACGAAAATGGTCACCGAGCAGGATCTAATTCATCACTCACCAAGTTGTGAAGCTCTTTATTAATTCTTCGGAGATGGTGTATTGACTAGCAACATCCAAATTCGAAACGATCGAATTGCCACAATCTTCAAAAATAAACCATTCAGGCCACTTTACTTTCACATTGGTGCTTGCACTTCTTATTACATTCCGTGAAACTTTCCAGTCCAGCCGGTATTCGCAATAAGGTTACTCATGAAAGTTCAGAGTCCGTAAAAATCACCACTTTAGCGATGTTGTGATCCTTGGATTAGTAATCTAACTCCATTTTAGTTTAACATAAATTTATTATACTTCAATTAACTAAATAAGCACCAACGATACAACATGCTAAGAAAATATTCATGGAACACAAGTAATAAAAATAAAACTGCTCGCCAGGAAAGTTATTTTTTCTGTCGCTATGCAACGCACGAGACATCATCTCATTTCACACCGATGAAGTTCAAAATGTCATACCACCAAGCTCGCGCCGCCACAATTGAAATATTAAAATCCATAACAATAGAATAATAGCTGAATCACCAAATTACAGAGAAGAGGGATGAAATTTAAAAAAACATCCTTTCTTCTAGTCCATATTGAATACAATGTCACAAATATATATATATATATATATATATATATATATATATATATATATATATAACGATCTAAAAAATATGGTTACAGCTACTATAAAGTTAATAATGTAAAAAAAATATATATATAGTGTATATATTTTTTTCCAATCAAAAGAATACAAATAATTTACACGTGCTGTTATAGTGACACTTTTTCATTTAAAATTCACTGAAAAATTAAAATGTAGTTTTAGTTTTCATAAATTTGAAAATGCATTTCAAAGTATTAAATATACATAAATATCACTTCAATTTAACCAATGACTGAAGAGATGATATAAATTGTTATGATAAAAGAAGTTTAATAATGTAACACTATATTAAAATGATATATTGTATTATTTTTACTGCTAGATTAAAAATATATTACATAGTCCTTACATTTAACTGTTTCCATGCATTAACTAAACGGTAAGTTGATAATCATAATATACAAAAGCATAAGTTCACATGCATCGGAACCAAGACAAAAAACAACTTTCAGCATAATACAATATATTTACATTTTGTTAAGTCCTGTAACTTAGATTTTGACTTAAAAAAAAAGCAAAAATTTCATGATTTTTCTTGAAGTTTATCTTGTTATTTATTTTTATTATTTTCTGACATAATTTTTTGGAAGAAAATTGCCATATAAACAACAGTGTTATTCTAGAGAGATACACCATGGGTTCATGCATTTGTAGTGCAACATTGTAATACATGAAACGTCCGAGAAAGTTGTTACGTGAATTTCACGGTCTTTGAGCATAGTACAAAATTGGCCGAATCGTCATGCTTTCTTCTAAGACACTAAGCAGTTAAATACTCTAGTTTTATAAGAAGCGGATTTGCCCTGGAGAAGATCGATAAAATAAGTAGTTTAAAAATGTGCATTTTTATGGATTTTTTTCTGTATACTTTATCACAGACAATTTGTCAATTGAGTCAAAATAGAGCAGAAAGCAGTGAAATTTGTGATAAGGCTTACCTTCTGAATAATTCCTATCATTATTATTTTTATGGCACTTTAATAAAACTTCATAATTTTGTCAAGTGAAGTTATTCGGTATACATGTCAAAATATTCAATTGAAGTGCTCTTGGAGTAAATTTATGTAACCTTCGGGCAATCGGTTCGATGTAATTGCTTGGAGCTTCTACCGTCTCCCACATAAATTCGTTCTGCATCAGTGCAATGAAAGAAACTCATCAAAAGTGCTTCTACAAAGATGAACAACAAAAGGACCTTCTGATGAAGAACTGGTCAATTGATCTTATCCTGAAATTTGAGCGAATAAATAGCAATTGTTGTTTATGTATCAGTTTTAGGGATTTATGATAACCATTTGTTTTTTTAGGTTTATGCGAAGGCAATCTACAAGATCAGTGAGTCTAAGAAATCAATTCATTGTTTTTGCTTTGTTTGAATGACTTTCTTTTCTGAGTCTGTATTAGATCTAATGTTGCATATCATATATGACCGTGAATCATCTATAAAAACTTTGTTTTATTATTACGAAGGTAGATGTATCTATTGATAAATGTGAACCTATACATAAAAATATATAACCTTTGTGTTGGAGAAGCATTTCTAAGGCCCAAAATATTTTCAATAGTCGCTAAAGAAAAATAAATGAGAAATCTACGGGAAAAAACTATGCTAGTCTAAGTCTTTCGAAAACAAGATTTTAGCCAAGATTTAACAAGATTTTTATTAGAAATAATATTTACCTGAAATAATTTGTTGAAAATAGACAGAACTAGGGAAAACCAATGAACATGAAATTTGTTTTTTGTTTCCTGAAAATTTTCAGTTTAGGACTCTGAACGCTTTTCGCATCAAATCCCCAAATGCTTCCTACAGATTCCAAAAGGGTTTTAAGAAATAAATTATTTACATTTAAATTTCTACTCTAATATTAGAAAGCAGTTGCGTAGTATTTTTATTGAAAAAAGAAAACGTTTGCTATTTTTACATAAAAAAAAAAAAAAAAAAAAAAATGCAATGTTTTTGTAACACCTGTAGACAAGGGAGAATTCTTAGGAGATTTAAGTGCTATTTTTATTAATAAATACGTTCATAACCACGTAAATAACCTGAGCTCAGTGTCTATAGAAAGGCTGATGTTTCCATTAATCCAAAATACTAGAAGGTGGATCCTTAGTTTGTGGCCATCCTAACAATTAACTACTTCACCTTTCAGTCCACAATAACTGTCGAATTATTGCTTAAAACAAATACAAACTTTTTGCCAAGTATACCAACAGTAATAAAAGGTTATTTATAAAACTTTAAAGTAAAATAGGCGTATTTTTTTTTATTATTATTATTTTTAATTTTTATAAGCAGGCTTATAAAAACTCAGTAAATGTACTATAAAAAGCTGTTATTTACTTGCAATTTTATTTACCCCTTTTTGTTAATGTTGTTATACTTGGTGAGCAATTTAAAATAAAACTATAATTTGGCATATATTGTTGCCACTTAAGCATACGGTGTATCGGTAGGTTAAGTGGCAAGCTAACCATCCTTCTTAAAATGCAAACTATTATAAACAAGTTTTTCAAATTTGAATAATATTCAACAACTTATAAAGTTGAACACTAAACTTAGTTTACGGAATCCACCCTCTTGTCTTGAAGCAAACCATTAATCCAACTATCAAGACAGTGATACTTTTCATTCATTTCACAATAGTAACTCTCTTCAAAATAAAAGAAAACAAGAGTAAAATAATGTTTGTGGTAGTTTTGTCCGAACACAAAAGACTACATATCCATGAACTAATTGGTAGTCTAACCATAGCTTAGCTTTCTATCGGGGTTAAAACTGTTTCAGATATAGTGTACCTCCTAAGGGAAGATGAGTAGTTGATTGGTAAGAATAGAAGCAATGTTGCTAACTTGAATATCAAATAAACCTATTTGTATATTTAAATTGGTAAAAGTAACGGAAATTCTATTTAGGTTTTTAGTTCACTGCATACAATTTGACTTTAGTGAATTTATAAATGCTTTGACGAAGTATATGTAAATATATATACTTTGAGAGTTGGCTTTTTATACCAATAGTATTCTACATTTTTTATAAAGCATGTGATACGTAAACCTTTCAAAAAGAAGTTGTTTGGCAACAATTCTGCCTCAATTATTGCACTTCTTTTTTCTTTAAATATATCACATTACATTTAATGAAAACACACTATCATTTTATTTTAATTTTTATTATGCTTTTCTTATGGCATCATTTTATATATATATTTCTTTTTGTCCTGACCCGGATATTACTTGAACGGTTTACGAACTTACGTAAAACTTATTCGTAACCATTTAAGATAATTATTTTTTTTAATGCTCGCACTGTTTGCTGAGCAATTATCCATTATTGTAGACGAATATTTATGTCCACCAATAAAACTGAATATCAGTTGTTGTTTATACTTTTGCTTAAAGATTTTCGTGTTAACTCAACTTTACGAAATTATTACTTCTCGCCATTAACTTATAATATGGAAAGCTTACATTCAAAATGACCCACATATATTTTTTTATTTTAAGAAGAAACTTCATCAAAGTTAGCAACACTTTGTTACACACACTTAACCTACTATAATATATATGAAATTATTAATGCATGTGTTCGACTTAAGTTTGTACTTTTAAAAAATAGTGCAAGGCTATGAATGTGAGTAGTTGGAATATGGGCGTCCGAAGCCATAAGGTGGAGCTGTGGAGCAACCTTGATGGAATGAGACCCCAGTTGTGGCCATTTCGCGTTAAAATGCTTGCTTGCGATTGGTCGAATTTAAACACGTGACTAAATGGACGCTTGTGATTGGCTACACAGTTTAGTAAGATAGTTTTCTGCAAAATTTAAGGTAGTGGCGCCATCTAGGGGGGAATTTAAGAGTCATTTACATTAAATTTCTAAGTTCAGAGATATATGCAAATAAAAAAATCTTAACACGACTTTTAAATTTAATAAAAGTGAAGGCCTTTTGCTAAGGGTCTAAAGAACCCTAACCCCGAGCTACACGTGACATTTCAATATTTTACCAAACAATTGTTAAAATATCGACTATCGGATGTTGCCTTCATGGGAACTCATCTACCCCCCCCCCCTTCCCTAACCAATTTTGAATAAGCTAATTTGAAATACTTTAGAAAATGTTAATTATTTTCAAGCTAAATTTTAAAAGTGAGGACCCACCTCCGGCCCGATACCTCTTTTAGGAAGAATTGGTACCGCCTCACTCCTCCCTATAAAAAGAAAAAAACTTATTCCAAAGAACGTATATTTCTTTGAAATATGAGGTCACTAACCAACCATCCAATACTGAATTTCATGAAAATTTTAGTCTGTCTAAACATTTTTTCATGAAAATTTTAGTTTTGAAACAAATTATTTAAACACTAATGTAGGAAAAAAAAAATATTTTTAATAGAAATTTTTACTAATATCTAGTTGTATGTATCTTTTTCCGAAAAAACTTAATGAATTTCACGGAAAATTTTAACGTATCCTTAACAGTTTTCATCAAAATTGTAATTTTGATACAAACAAATTTAACTTTAGTGTTACAGTTTACTCTTCATACAAATGTGCAGAAATATCTTAATTTTTTTAACTAGTATATCTTTCTTTATGATGTTATTACCAATGACAACCAACGGCTCCCAATTGGCTCTCAATGGCTCCCAATACATGTTAAATGCTCTCAATACCTGCTAAATGCTCCCTAACTGCTCCCAATACCTGTTAAATGCTCCCTAACTGCTCCCAATACCTGCTAAATGCTCCCAATACCTGCTAAATGCTCCCTAACTGCTCCCAATACCTATTAAATGCTCCCTAACTGCTCCCAATACATGTTAAATGCTCCCAATACCTGCTAAATGCTCCCTAACTGCTCCTAATACCTGCTAAATGCTCCCTAAATGCTCCCAATACCTGCTAAATGCTCCCTAACTGCTCCCAATACCTGCTAAATGCTCCCTAACTGCTCCCAATACCTGCTAAATGCTCCCTAACTGCTGCCAATACCCGCTAAATGCTCCGTAACTGCTCCCAATACCTGTTAAATGCTTCCTAACTGCTCCCAATACATGTTAAATGCTCTCAATACCTGTTAAATGCTCCCTAAATGCTCCCAATACCTGCTAAATGCTCCCTAACTACTCCCAATGGCTCTTGAGTCCCGATAGTTGAGCTTTACCCCAATAATCTTGTTAGAAATTAATCTGTCTATGTTAGTTATATTAACCTTTAACTGCTGTGGTTGGGTGGTTTGAGGTTTTTGAGCAAGAGCAACACATGGTCCATACTGCGCCAAACAAATTTGTGAGCATCAGTTTAAAGTTTAAGAAACATAGTATCAGGAAAAGTAATATAAAAGTCAATGATGAGATATTTTAGGGGGTGGAAGCATTCCACAAAATATGACTCGCGGTCTGTCAGACGGCTTACAGCAGTTAAAGGTTAATCAAGATAGTTTTTATTGTACAATGATACTTACTTAAGTTGATGAATAGCAACACAGATCTAGCTGCTAATGCTGAATAGAGATCTGATAACTGATTTTGGATACTCTAATGCCTAAATAAGAGCGAAAAAGTAACATACTTGAACATCTTACAACTAAGAATTCAAAAGTGAACGTGAAAATTTACTTTACGAATAAACATCATGCCTTTAAAATGTGTACGAATATCACTAAATAAGAGAAAAAAGTAACATACTTAAACTCTTTACGACAAATAACTTTAACATTAACGTAAAAAGTTTACTTTACACATAAAAATCACTTTAAAATGTGTAAAAATATCGCTAAATAAGAGAAAAAATAACTTACTTAAAATTTCTAAGATAAATATTTAACCTTTAAGCGAAAATTCCCTTCATATATAAAAATCACGACTTTAAAATGTGACATGCAAGAGAAAAGTATCATACTTAAACTTTCTACGACAAATAACTTTAACATTTACGTAAAATTTTACTTTACACTTAAAAATCCCGACTTTAAAATATGTAGAAATATCGCTAAATAAAAGAAAAAAATATACATAAACTTTGTACGACAAATAACTTTGATATTAACGTAAAAATTTACTTCACATATAAAAATCACGACTTTAAAATGTGACATGTAAGAAGAATTAGCATACTTTAAATTTCTACGATAAATAATTTTAACCTTTGCGTTAAAATTTACTACATATATAAAAATCATGTCTTTAAAATATCTCTAAATAAAAGAAAAAAGTAACATACTTAAACTTTCTACGACAAATAACTTTAACATTAACGTAAAAATTTACTTTACACATAAAAATCACGACTTTAAATTTGACATGTAGGAGAAAAGTATAACATACCTATGATTTCTACGACAAAGAATTCAAACATTGCCATTCATGTCTTTAAAATGTATAATGACAACGCTAACTTGTTTAGAAAAAAGAAACACTAAAAATTTACAAGGCAAAGAATTTAAAATTGAACATGAAAATTAACTTTACATGTATAATCATACTCTTATATCAACGATAAATAAGATAAAAGAAGAAGCTCTAAAAATTTATAAGGCAAAGAATTTAAATAATGAGCGAAAATTTACCTCACATATAAAAATTATGTCTTTCAAATGTAAAGGATAATGCTAAATTAGAGAAAAGGAAATACTAAAAAAACTATAAGGTAAAGAACTGAAACAATACGCGAAAATTTATAAGGTAAGGAACTGAAACAATACACGAAAATTTGTTTCACACATAAAATTTTTATCTTTAAAATGTGTAAGAATAATGTTAAATTAGAGAAGGAAAAAAAATAAAAGTAACATACTTAAACTTTCTTCGACAAAAATTTAAACAATACGTGAAATTTTCATACACAATTATTTTCTTAGGTTAATGTTAAATAATGGGAAGTTTAACAGAATAAAAATTTCAAAGATAAAGAATTTTAACCTTTACACGAAAATTTATTTCACATATAAATATCATGTCTTTAAACTTTAACGTGACAATTTACTCTTCATATACAATTAAACTCTTAGGTTAATGTTAAATAAGAGAAAAAGTAACATACTTAAAATTTCTAAGATAAACATAAAGTAAAAATTTCGTATCATGTGTTTAAAATGCAACATATAAGAGAAAAAAATAACATACTTGAACTTTCTATAGCAAAGAATTTAAGCGTTAGCGTAAAAATTCACTTTACATATAAAATTCAAGTCTTTAAACGGGAAGATAAGCATGTGACGGTAATTAGCCAATCAGGGTAGCGGAAGATAATACGCCACTCGCCGGTATTTTTAGACCGGAGGATGAGTCACTCTAAAACTTGTTGGAACAGGTCGCGTGATTTGTACAGCAAGTACGGGAAGATTAGCACGTGACGGTAATCAACCAATTAAGATAGATATCGACGCGCAAGCAGCGGGTGATGCTATGGTGTGACAGCAGGTCTTTGAGATTATCGTTTCCTACTTTGCCTTTTTCATAATGAAATGTTTGTGAAAACTTGGAATGAATGAAGTGGATTTCAAAGACACATTAGTAAGTGAAGGTAGAATTCGCAAGGACTTTCTTTCAAAAAGTATGATTCTCTTGGAGAATTTAAGATAATTTCTACTTGAAAAATTTTCTGTTATCATAAAAACATTGAATATCTTTCAAACTCAGTGGGGTTATATGCTACAATATGGGTAAAACTTAACAAAATCGTTACATAGAAGAAAAATAGCAAGTGGTTTAAAATGAATAATAGTTATAAATACTTCAAAAAAAAAAAAAATGTCACCTCTACTTTTCAATCGGAAAAGCAATACAAGTTGGAAATTTATGTTACTTCAAGAAAGACTTAGACAATTTACTTTGTAATAATATACGTTAAGGTGTCATATTAACTCGTGCAATACATGCTGACTAAGGATTATTTTACTTATCAATCTAAGAAAGGTGAATTGGGGGGAAAATATTAAATAAATTGTAGTTATTAAATACACTATAGATATCATTCAAGTTTTGAAAATCCCCTGCAAGACTTTTAAAACATCTTAAGATAATTTGAAAAAATAAAATTCTTCTTGCGAATTATATGTAAACTACATAACTTTTTATACTTTAAAAGGAAATCACAAGTAATTTAGTTAACTTTTTTTTATGGTAACACTCATATTCAATGACATGTTTTAAAATTTAACCTTCTTTACATGATAATAGTTATAAATTTTTTCAATTCCAGATACGATGTACTATTATTTAAAATATATATGTTATGAATTGTGTAAAGTTTTTAAAAGAGTATATGCAAATCAGAAACATAAAAATCTAACATCATTCAAACAAATTAAAAATAATAAGATATTTTCCTTAGTTGAAATAGTTAACTACTCATGTGAAGGAATATACTTAGAAAATTTAAATACTGAAAAAAGTTTGCTATGCAAACTTAAAGAATTTTTTTCTTTTTCGAAAAACTAACATAAATTTGAAAAATGCATAGTTTGTTACTACGTAAAATTGAACTTCATCTGGACAGACTAAATTATACGTGAAATTTTTTATTTGTGAGGTATTGACAATATATCATTAATATAGAGATTTTTAACTTCCACCCATAATTTCTAAATAACTTATACATAAATACATAAATTTCAGAAAACTGAAACGGAATGTGTTTTACAAGACGCTTATTTTGTAAGATGAATATTCAATATTATTATAACTGAGCAAAGTTCATTCCGGAAAAAAACTTGTAAAAGATACTTATATTTTGAAAATAGTTTGAAATATCTTTTTAAATTTATGAATGCTCGCTTTCGAAAGACACAAATAAAACTGATATTACTCATGATAACTAACACATGCATAACATTAGTCAAACAAAGTGAAATTTTTATTGCTTGTGACCGATAACTTTTCAGTGAAGTAGAATTTACATAGGAAATTTGTGCAAACTTTTTCAACTCTTAAACCAAGTATCATGCAAAATTATAAATTACGATAGGAAATAGCATAATTCATAATCTTCAGAATCAGAACAAGTCTTGTAATTAAGCTAAATTTATTTCTCAAGGAATTGAAAGCATACAAGAGAAGTCCTTATCATTTCGCATCTTTTCTCATGTTGCAAGAAGATATACTTTGTAAAAGATCGTCGTAGCACTTAACAAAAATCAGTAAAAATAAATATATGTTCTATGGCAAAGATAAAACTTCACAACTTAATTACTGAAATTTAGCTAAGTTGCATATGGTTTATTCACATAACTCGCATATGCTTCGAATGTTGAAATATATTTGTCAGTTGAAATCAAGCTCATCGAAAATAAATGCTATCTACATTTTCAAGTCGGAAATTACTATTAAATAAACTTTACATTCAAAACATAGTCATGTTAAAAAGAAAAATCTACAAAAATGTAAATGATAATTTTACTGTTGGTACATAAATGATGAATAATTTATGATTTTCTTCTAGGCGAACATTTTATTGTCTAGCAGAGAACTTAAACTTTAGCAGAAAAACGAAAAAAATACCAAACTTAGACATAGCAAATTTCTTGAAATTCATGTATAATGTGAGAAGTTTTACTGAAAGTATAGAAGATACAACATTGAAAAATGTTAATGTTTCGAAGTACTTTATCAGAAATAAAAAGGCGTTAAGGTCCACTATAAAAAAATTTAGGAGAAAGTTTAAACAAAATTTAAAATCAAACATGCTTTTAAGTGGGGACACATATATTAAAACTATAACATATTAAACAATTTATATTATGTCCTCTCAGTTGAATCAAACTGAATAACATGTAAACAACCACAAACTGAATAAACATGAAAATTATCAACATATATGGAAAAGTTTCCTCTTTTAACATATAAAATATATATATATATATATAAAATTGACAAATGTTAAGATCACGAACCTTGTTTAATCATATACCAATAAGAGCAACCAATGTTGCGGGGAGATATTCACGTGATGGTCAGTATCCCATGAATAAATTAATAGAGGATGCTTATATTTTCTCATGTTAATTCCATTAGTATTCCACGTAACTTCAACTATATATGTTACACTATAGATATATTTATTTTTCAAATATATTGACTTTCGAAAAATCATCCTTCAATATTAGAATGATCATAGTAAGAATAAA